>CAWUFW010008749.1:0-600000 GCA_963921515.1 Calotriton arnoldi | reverse complement strand
AGCCATCATGATATGGCGGGGGGTCTTTGTTGTCTGAATGGCGGGCAGACCGCCCCCGCCGGCCCGACGGTGACCACCGCCGGCCAGTTGGGGGCGATCCGCCCGCCATCGTGATCGGCCCCTTAATGTGTTAATTAATTATAGAATGTTTTATTTTATTTTAAATTATTCATATATGTATATATTTTATTTTTATATAATTTAAAAAGTTTATAAATTAAGTAAAGATAATAGTTAATAAAATGTTTTTAAGTAAATATATGTATTTGTACACATTTTTGTGTGTTTATATTTTATTTAATTAAGTTTATTTGTTATATTTAGTTAAAATATATATTAAATGTAATTTATTTTGTTAAAAATATTAATATTATTTAACATATTTTATTTAAGTTATATATCTTTTTTAAGTCGATATTTTTTACATCTATATTTTTTACTTCGATATTTTTGTATCGATATTATTGTACTTACCTGTTTAAGTATAGGGAGTCGATATTTTTGTATTCGATAATTTTTACCACAATATTTTTGTAAACTATATTTTTTACATCGATATTTAATCAGGGAACCGTCTGCTTCCGCCTTTGCTTAGGGACTTTTTTTTCTGTTCAACTGCCTCTATTTAACTGTCTTGATAGAAAACGACCAGTAGAGGTCAGTAAAATACCAGAATTGCTTTCTGCTTGTTCAACTGCCTCTAATTAATTGTCTTGATAGAAAACGACCAATAGAGGTCGGTAAAATACCAGAATTGCTTTCTACTTAGGGACTTTATTTTTTTATTTTTCTGGCAACTGCCTCTATTTAACTTCCTTGATAGAAAACGACCAGCAGAGGTCAGTAAAATACCAGAATCACTTTAGCATTCTCTAGATTCCAGGCCATTGAAACTTGTATTCAACAAGCACCCGTAGACAATAATATTTTTTTCAAATCTTGTATTTTCAGTGATATGACCACCGAAGGGGCTGATTTTATATTAAAAACAGAGCTTTGGACAATAAAATTTACCACTGATAGGCAGTATTTCTCTCCATGTGTTCCCATACCTGGCGTGTTCCACAGTTTGGTGCTTACTTTCCCTCCTTGTTAAAGAACAGTAGATGTTTCAGCATCCAGGCTAATGTGCTGCATTGCTAAATACATATAAAGTCCCAAAGACGAGACCGATTGCATTGCAAATGCTTGTTCTTAGAGAAACCTGTGCATTATCATATTGACACAGTGTGAACTTACTAATGAGGTAACATCTAAGGAACTAGAGCCACTATAAACCACTTGTCCACGTTCCCCATACAAGCAAAGGCAATCTGCACTTCTTAGTTGACAGTACAGAAATAGCCAAATAAACTCTGGGACATCGCAATTGGCACTTTCCAAATATCAAAATATTATTGTAGTCCCACTACTGATGAGAAATTAATTATTGCCATTTGATGCAGTGGCTTATTTAGGAGCCATCAGACACAAATATCATCAAGAAATGTTTTTTAATTGAATTACAAAAATAGTAACATTTAAAACATAGGGGTCGATTCCGATTCGGGCCGGAAATTTCTCCGACCGAGCCGGATCCGGAGAGATTTCCGACCGAATCGGACCCGTGCAGTCCGACCGAACGAGTACGATGCGTCCGTATGTTATCGGACTCGAGTCGGTCGGACTCCCATTGATGTCAATGGGAGCCGGTCGTCACAACGCGTGCGCGGGCTCCCATTGACTCAATGGGTGCGAAGTCGGACAAGTGCGCCCCTACAGCGTGTACGCGGCGAAGCGATTCGCGCCGTACACGCACAGGTAGGGGGACCCATGGGTCCCCCTGTGTGCGACTCGCGCGGCTACGCGTACTGGGGTCCGACACGGACCCCCAAAGTACGGCTCCGACAGCTCTTACGAGCCGGAGTGCGCGGCTCGGTCGGACTGCTCGCGGCGCGCATCGTACTTACCCGGCCGGGAACGTCTCCATTGCGCGGTGCGAGTCGAGTCCGAGCGAGATCGGTCGGAGCGGTTCGAGTCCGAGCGAGTCGGTCGGAGCTGTCGGGACGCCCGGACGAGTCGGTCGGCGATTTCGCATCGTACTCGCTCGGCCGGACCCGCGTACGGTTCGGTCGGGAAACAGGGCTCCGAATCGGATCCGGTAAAGCCGAATCCTATTCGGAGCCTTACCGGCCGAGATCGGAATCGGCCCCATAGTATCTATCTATCTATCTATTTATCTATCTATCTATCTATCTATCTATCTATCTTGCATTACTGACACCATCTTGACAAAACTCAGTACATATATTCTTATCATGAGCAGTAAATAAGGTGAAACAAGTCCCAGTACACTTCTCAAGGTATATAATGACTGCAATAAAACGAAAAGCAAAATTGTATCAAAAAGGGACTTAATTTACCCCATGCCCTAGGAAAATCTTAGCAATTAACACCTGATAAATATTGTCAGAGTGAATCTCGTTTTTATGTTCATAGACAATCCATGGTTAATTATTATATATACAGGTAATCCATACTTGACCTTGGTTTAAATTTGTTGGTGAATGTGCATTTCAACAGGGAATGCTGTCACTTCCTTGTCTGCGAAGTCTTTCTTTCTTTTTTGTTTGTTTTTTCTTTATTTCTTTCGTTCTCTTTTCCTTTCTTTCTTTCTTTCTTTCTTTCTTTCTTTCTTTCTTTCTTTCTTTCTTTCTTTCTTTCTTTCTTTCTTTCCTTTTCTCCTACTTCCTATATTTATGAGGAGGCCAATCATCATTTATTGCCTACATATTTTAATTGTCATTAACATATTTAGCACCTGATTTAGAGGCAGGAGTTCATGCGAAAATCTGCTGATTTCTGAAGGCAGTGCACTATCTGGGCACATATCCATTGATGGACTTTCATACACTCTGCTACCTCTAGGGGGAAGGTAATTCATCTGATAGATTCTCCTCTGGAATTAACACATGCTCCATACATCAGAAAACTTTTCACTTCCACTAACCTCTAAATCAAACTGCAGTAAAGATTAATTAAAAACGAGTTTATTCCAAACAACCCAAGATGCTTCAGCTCCCTCAATATACACAGAGTAAGTAAAAATGATTTCTATGAGAATATATTGAGTAACCTTCAGGAAAAAACAAGGTATTGAATGGTAGAATACATAACATCTAACTGATGAAAGTAAACAAGAAAGAAGATTAGAAACACCCTCGATCTTTATGAAATGAGAGCAGAATAGGTCAACTAACAGACTTTAACTGATAGAGTTTTAATACATTTTACACATGAAATATACAAAAATTACTACATTTCATTGAGTACAAAATTCTTCAATTTATTTGAAATCCTACTAACTCTTTTCTCTCTCCTCCTTCCTTGAAATCCACTTACTTCCTCCATTGTTAGCTGCACACCTTCAGGAAGAGCCTCAAGACCTGGCTTTTCGGCTGAATCGGAGCTGCACCCCCGCACCTCCCAGCACTTTGAGACCATCACGGGTGAGAAGCGTGCTTTAAACTCCCTGATTGATTGATTAGCTTACATTCTCTGTGCTCTTTATCACATTTATTATAGCCCTGTCCAGAAACACAACCGCCATCACACTCATCCTCACACGTACCACATCGATCTTTCATACTTTTGAGTTGCAAATGAAGGCTGAATCACACTCCTCCAAATGAATACTCCCTGACTGCATTCAGATACTTCTTCTGACAAATCATGCACAAGATCCATGCTCCAAAAATATGCTACACTGTCATCACCATCATCTTCCTAACCCCCAACATATTCTTTATTCTGTGCCTTTTTGCACAAGGCTACTTGCTAACACGCCAGATCTTCCTGTCCTTTCATTTTGCATCTCCACAACCCTCAAAGGAATACGGTGCTTAGATTCATCCTTCACCGCTCTAATTACCTTTTTTCACATACCTCCACTGCCCATCCTCCAGTTTAACTTCCTTGGCACATGTTTATCTATCAAAATAATCCTTGTTGTCATCTTGTGGTTTTATCATGCAGTTTCACAATGCCTGATATCCACTTCACCACCTTCGACATACGCATCAAATCAGGTGTATCCATAGTGATTCTGCTCCACACCTTTGTGTGGACTAAATCCACTGGATTTATATTCAGTTACTTGGCATGTCCAAAATATATTACAAACTTCTTCCCAATTGAGTCTGCTCTATACTGCCAACAAAATAGTACCCTTCACAACTCAATTAAATCTCTCGACTAGCCCATTCCCACATGAATGATGTAGGGAGGTAATTTTATGTTCCATGTCTTGTTTCTTTAAAAGATCCTTCATCTTATCAGATCTTAATTGCTCAGTATTCTCACTTATGAAGTCAGTCAGTGCCCATGCCCTCATAGAAACCTCATCCAGGTATTTAATCATGATTTCAGTATCAACTCTCTCTACTATCTCTTCCTCTGGTCATTTTGAAATTATATCTAATAATACCAGAAATGTTTTGTTAACACTATTGTTATCTTGTACAGGACCAGCAATATCAAATGCTAGTTCTTCCCACAACATGTTGGTAGCATATTAAGGTTGGTTTGAGGGGTGCGGGTTTAGACTTTTTTACTTTATGTGAATAGCCACAACTATTACAAACCTGTATAACTCTTTCAGCTGCAATTGCTACACCAGGCCACTAATACATTCCTCTCACCAAACACTTAGGGGGTCATTATAATAGCGGGCGGATCGCCACCGCCATACGGGCGGTGGCGATCCGCCCGCTATTTTCACCGCCCGCATTCCATTTCCCCCCGCCATATTACGATGGCGGGGGACCCGGCGGACGGAAAGACCGTCCGCCGGATTTCCGCCGGTCTGACAGGGGACTGGGCGGAAAAGGGCTCTAACATGGTGGCGGTGTCTGCAAGACACCGCCATCCATATTAGGATGGTGGCGGAAAGCAGCCTTTCCATGGCGGCGTTGCCGCCATGGAAAGGCATGCGGTCTTTGCTTCTGGGGGCCCGTTGCGGGCCCCCAGGGTTTTGGGGGGTGGGGGGTGCACATGGGGGGTACCTATGGTACCCCCCTGCATTTGCATGCACAAGGTGGCAGGCACCACGCGGTGCCTGTCACGTTGTGCATGCAAATGCACAACATGCCTTTTTCACATTGCGGCGGGTGCTGCTGACAGCACCGCCCACTGCAATGTGAACAATGCGGGATGCGCCCGCCAGTGTGGCGGGTGCATCGTAATTTGTATTGCGGGACCGCCGCACATATGGCCGCCTGCCATCGTAATGGACCCCTAAGTCCGTTTTATGTTCATGTGTCCCTTTTGACATAATTTGGTCTGAACTGTACTGCAGCTAATACTTTGCCCTTTCTCCTCTTCTGACAATCCACTCCTTATTTCTCATAAATTCCTTTCAATTTGCTTTCTCTGGCCACTCATTCCTCAAATACTCTGTCATGTTCAGTAAACCTCAGTCTTTTCCATAAGAATCTTTTCATTCTTCCTTAGATATTCCCTTATCATGTGCTTGTCCCATAAACATCACACAATGATCATCTCGGGCTCTATGCCACTTCTTTCACTGGGATTGGGTGCCTAGGTAAAAAAATCTGCTACCACATTCTTTGCTCCTAGTACATAGGGTAACTTGTAATTGTAATCATGGAGTCACACTGGCAGTCTTGTTATCCTAGCCAACACCTGTGATCATTAACACTAAACAGGCTCCCATTCTTTTGGGCTAAAATACTTTTTTTTTTGCAGTATTATGTAGCGCAAACTTCCCTCGAAGGTATTGGAGCACTTTACATGAGCACGAGTTACAGTACACAAGGACAAATTAATTTGTTTTAGGCACAGGATATTAAGTGATCTGCCCAGAATCACAGGATATTGAGCCGACGCCAAGACTCAAACCTGGTTCCCCAGTGCCAAAGTTGCAAGCTCCGGCCATTACGCCACATCCTCACTTTGCTTTTTGAACAGTTGTGCTAATACCTATGAATCTTCAGTGTGCTTGCTTATCCCACGACAACACCATTCTGGATTAGAATACAACAGGAAACGTGATGCTGGACTCAGAAACTTGTCATATCAAATGGTGAGCATGGAGCAACAGTGAAGGGGAAGCCTTCATGTTAAAAGTTAGAATGTATGCATTGATGAGCTGATATGGTAATATTATGTAATGAATTTAGAGTAGGCACACTTCCGCTGATATGTTTTCAACTCTGATCTCTTAGGCATACTTTACAAATATTTTAATCAGACAATTAAAAATTATAAATTAATTAATTATAAATAAATAGCAGTAACACACATCATACATTCAACACATGTATGAGGACATTAAACTAGGGCTAGGAAATAAAAGACTAATCTGGTCATTTTCTATTGTGACACCTATGACAGAAGCAGAGCAACTCATGTTAAGAAGAACCCTTTGTTTACAAAGCATTAAAGTCATCTTTGTCCCAGGTAATAAATTAAGGGACCAGTGAGATAGTTACACCAGACTGTAAGAGAAAGGATAGGGGCTTGCTGCCATGAGACAGATGCTTGCATTGGCAGAACACCTCATCGAATCTCCTATGTAAATTTCTGATTTTTAAAGACATGTGGAAGGACCACTGGTTTTCTTTAAAACTAATCCAGCATTTTGTACAGAGTTACAAGATGACTCTACGACACTGGACACACAGTTTTCTAGTCCTGGCCCTTTAACAAGTGAATTATGGGAGTTGTAGTATGTTTCACATTGGCTAAGCTACTACCATATAACAGCGTGATGCTCGGAAATTTGAATTTCGGCCCTGGTGACACTAGACTAGTTACCATAATTCTGGATAAATTAATTTACTGAGGAAAGAAAACAATTGCACTGGCTTCTCTTTTGAAAAGCTCCCAGTAAGCTACTACAGTTAAATTCATGTTGAAGAAAGATGGTGGGTTCTACTTTTAAGAGGTCCCCAAGCTTTGAAAACACCTGGAAACTGACTGAGTTTATATCACAGAAGACAACATGTACAGATGGCATTCCTTCTAGCTCACAAACAAGAGGTACATTTTCACTCTCAGGTTTTCGTTTAGAAATTGACTTTTTATATTTCAGGCATTGATAAACTTTATAACTATATAAGGTAAAAAACCAAATGAAATAAGTGATAAATGTGGTCCTGTATGTTTCAACGTCATGCAACTATCCACTCCACTGTTCTTTAATCTGGTTACTTGTATTGTACTTGGCGCAATGGTGCTGTGTCAAAAGTGTGTCACAAACTGAACATATTTTAGAGAGGTCCAATCCTCATTTAATGGCTGTATGCGAAGGTAGGTGCTGATTGACATACACTAGAGCAGGGGTCTCCAACCTTTTCAACACTGAAAACTACTGCTGCTCAATGAATTCAACCCTGAGCTTTTGCTCTTTGGTAACTTAAGCGCTCTCAAATAAAGGAAAGAGAGAAAGAAAGAAAGAAAGAAAGAAAGAAAGAAAGAAAGAAAGAAAGAAAGAAAAAAGAAAGGAGAGGAGAGGAGGGAAGGAAGAAAAAGATTTGAAAAGTAAGAGAAAGGAACGGCGAGAGGGACGAAAACCAATGTAGAGAGGGAAAGTAGAGAAAAATTAGGACAAAAAGTAAAGGAAATAAGAAATAAAGAATAAAATAAAAGGAAACGAGGAATAAAAGAGAGAAGGAAGGAAAGAAGGATCAAAGAAAAGACAAAGAAAAGGCTAGAAGGGCCAAAGCAAAGAAAGAACAAAGGTGATATGGACGCAATGGACGGAATGGGGAGAAGGAGAGAAAGAAAGCAAAGAAACAATGCAAGAAAGAATGTGTGAGAGGATGATAAAGTAACAAAGAAATGGATGGTATAAAGGTGAGAAAAAGGAAACAAACATGAAAATAAGAGGTAACAAAGAGACAGAAAGGAGATGGACAGAAGAGGAGAGACAAAAAAGGAAAGCTAGAAGTAGAGATAAAAAAAGAAACAGCAAGAAGGCAACTCCAAAAGGTGAGAAAGTAGAAGTAAAAAGGGGATAAAGGAAGAAAGAAAGATGAGAAAGGAAGAAAAAAAAGGAAAGAATTGGAGAAAGGAAAAAGAAAGGAGGGGAGAAAGGAAGAAATAAAGCAGGAGTGAAAAGAAGAAATGAGTACAAAAAGAACCACAAAGAGAGGAGAGAAAGGAAGACAGAAAAAGAGAAATATGAGAGAAAGTAGGAGGGAAAATAAAATAAAGAGGGAAAGAGAAGAAAGAAAAACAAAAAAGAACGCAAGACGCAAAGGGAAAGGAAAGAGACTCAAATATAGTGCAATTCTGAAAAATGCATCTTTGGAAGTTATCTAATAATTTATCCGACAGTCTTTTTTAAACTTGAGGGGTGAGGAGGAAAACGCCTTAAGGCAATATCCAAACACAGTGCAGCCAATGTGGTTGCACAATAACTGAGTTTGAAATCAAGCCTCAAGTTAGTAACTTTTATTCCAGATTTAAATTAAAAAACAAATTATTGTAAACTAATCTAAGCATAATAGTATAAAATTACCATGCAAATAAGATGAAGCCAAATCTTCAAAAGTGGTTCACTTTATATAATAAAAAGAAAACCACAAGTTCAGTAAAAGCAATATAAGTAATAAGGAAACAGAATTTCTCATTGCATTAATTTGTCATTAAAGATAAGCATGGACTCTCTGTCTGTCCCTACTCTCCCCTACCCAAAGTGGCAACCCTAAACTAAAGCAAGATTTAGTTAAGATGAAAAAGGAAAAAGTGAAAGGTGTCAGCCATCAAAGACTTCTGTAAAATAAGCTCCAAATTGGTTCAAGTAGCATAAAGCCACAAAATCAAAGAGGTCTGTACCTCAAGGCGCCCTAAGCCAGAATGCTAGCTATCCCTGACTATGCTGCATCATTATATCAGTTGCATCCAAAGTACGTCCCACAAATCCATCTTGTCCTTTTCCATTCTACCACTACACATAGGTTTCTTCACACTATCTTGTTATTCTCATGAAACGCAATCCTGGCCGTCCTTGGTCCTGTCTCCTTCTCCCAAGAGAACTCTCCTCCTATCTTATTATCGCTCTCCTTGTACCAGTTGCTGCTTCCCATGGCTCACAATCTACTGGAAAAAAAGACCTACTTTTTTCTGGTAACGAAGTCTTATTCACCTGCAGTGGGAACACAAATTACATGCAACATTTCAACTGCAAAGAATTTGATGGTTAAACTTAAAACGTGAGCTTGAGTCCAAAGGCATCTCCGGCCCACAACTTATGCTAAGTTAACAAGTACACGGGTTACATTTATGTGCACTCTTTTACACAGAAATGAATCTAAATGTCTCTGCACATATTTTTAAAGTTAATACAGTAATAACATGATTATTTAATTAAAGTTCTAAGCACATGAATCCCATTTAGTAAACACAGCACTATTTCTCTTGTCTATAAACGTGTACAGACATTTGCACGCAGAATCTCGATTCTGTCAGTTAGCGTTCTAAACACACATATAAGTTGTATTAAATTGCAGAAAACTCATTATATATGCTATACTCCTATTTCTATTATTGGCATTAGTCACACAGAATATATGCGGGTGCAGACTACATTGGATTATAATGCACCCCTAACATGTCTTTCCGGGTGGAGTCAATTCCACACTCCCCATAAATCCTCCCAATATTTTACATTTAGCTTAATGCAATAGAAGTTCATGGAGATAATATGTTTCAGGATGAAGACTTTCAAACAGTGAGCTGTTATTTGAGACATGTATTGACGGCCAGCCTTTTTCCCAGGCAGCAGTATCACATTGTTTATTTAAGAAGTTTAGGGCTGCATGTTCCTCCTGTCATCTGACCCTTCTTCACAAGATTTGCCTATGGAGTTTTAAAATGCAGGATTTATAGGGAGGCAGTAGCATACTCTCAAACTCAACTGACTGACAGCAAGCTTCCCCAGACAGGCAGTGAGCTACTGGTAACTTGCGAACTACCTGTTGGAGACTCCTGTACTCGAGTGATTCTGTGCCAGATGTAAGAAGCTTTTTTTGCTCGCAAATGGGCCGTTTGTGACCAGAAAAAATAATTTTCTGATCCACCAAACCCTATTTGCGTTTCGGTAACCTATTGCCGAATCGCAAATAGGGTTTGCAATTCAGTGTTAGGAAGGGGGCGTGTTTAGGGCGTCCCGTCCTAAAATCGAATCGCAGCAGTAAGTAAGAATGTTTTGCTACCGAATGGCAGTGATAAAACTTTTGCATTTTACCACCAACTTCAAGTTGGTGGTAACCCTTCGCAAATGGGAAGGGGTCCCCAACGGACCCTCTCCCCTTTGTGAATGGTAGTACAATTTTTTTTTTTTAGAAAAGACTGTTGTCCCACGGACCACTGCCTACTCATTAAAAATGAAAGAAAACTTTTCATTTTTATTTTTGAAACACATCCCGATTTCCTTTAAGGAAAATGGGCTGCAGTTCAAAAAAAATGCTTTATTGTAAAGCAATCACAGACATTGTGGTCTGTTGACCCTAGCAGGCCACCCTGCCTATGTTGTTAGCAATTGCCAATGGGGCGCAAATTGCGACCTACCTCATGAATATTAATGAAGTAGGTCTATTGCGACCCTTTAGGAATTGCTAAATGTGTGACACACATTTGGACATCGCCGTTTGCAATTTCCTAATTGTGAATCGCTAAAATCGCAATTAGGAAATCACAAGCAGGTTTCTACATACACCTGGCCCTCAGTTCCTCTGAGCAACACAGTGGTTTTCTAAGCTGTGGCTTAAGCACCACACTGCCTGACCATTCAGATTGGAAAAACAAGGAACTGCAATGCTTTGTGACATCACACAACTGAATCTGTCCCTACACCACCCCTCGATAACCGGGTAAACCTACAAAATGTTGTTATGCTATTATTATCACGTAGACCACGGTGCTCTGTAAATTGTACAATTTAACAACACTATTAATAATTCATTCCTAGCACATGAATGCTTGCCTTAAGCTAGCCACTCCTTCAAATCGTCATCATATATATCATATGGAACATGAAAACCCAGAAACAAAAGTGGTCTGCAGACGTGTGATATCGTCTTATCCCCTTTAGGCTCTCTTTCCTACCCCCGTTATGTTCCAGACAGGCGCCATCTTTTATTGGGCTGCCATGATTGGCACTGATGAACTGGGAGTGTGAGCAGAGAGACATCAAAGTGACTTGACCACACATTAAAATACACTAGTAGCGGCCAGACAATCAATGAAAATAGGCCTCCGAAGGCCGTTTGTATAGCGTAATGTTCAAGTTTGAGCAATTCATCCTTTTTATATGACATTTCTGTTCATAGACAATCAGACGGTTAGGAAGAAGTCCTGTCACAGCAGTGCTTGCTTGTATAAGCGGTTCTTGGCAATTTATTAGACATCGTCGTGTGATTTTGCTTCAGTATCGCTGTTTTATTTACCTCTTTTTCTGACTGGTTTGTTCCTGCAGCACGTCATGTCTCTGTCTGTATTTCATGTAAAGTGTGCACGTACCAGAAGGCTTTGCTATTTTGGTTAGTACAAATTATATTGGTTAACTTCTTATTGCAGTCCGCAGGCCGGTCGATAATGCTGTCTCATTCGGCCTTTCACTCCATTATGGGCCTTTGGGTGATTCTAGCAGAGAGCTCAAATTAATCCCGTGTAAAGTGAGATCACAGAACTTATTGGAATGTTGAGGGAGAGGGCAACAAATCAAATTCTTCGAAAATCAATCTGCAACTACTTGTGTGGGACTTCTCTGCAATCTCTCATAACACACAGCTCAGTGATAGCACAAATAATGCGCAGGTGTTAAACTGCTAGAGGAAACCAAAGGAGAGAGGTAGGGAGAGGAAAGGAAGCAGTGGGGGCCGGTAAGTTTTGGAGGGAGGAGGCGGACGGGCCACGCACACGCACACATACACATAACACTCACAGCCATGCATTCACGCGCGCACACACACACACAAGCACATCCATTCACAACAATCTTTACCAAACATTCATACATACACGCACACACGCACCATACGTTCATTTAAAAGAAAACACACTTATCTGCAGCCAGCTCTGTCTCGGAGGCTCCAGGAAGCTTGGGACTGCTGCCTTCCCTCATTGGCTGACCTATGAGGGATGGCTGCAGTCCCAACGTCATCACAGACTGGGATGGGGTCAATGAGACTGCTGACCCCACCCCACTCTGTGATGAAGTGTCACTGATTGACACTCGACCCTGGGCACTTCAGTGCTTTAAACTGAAGCGCCCAGGTGCGAGGCAATAAGTGACACTACCCCTCATCACTGAGGGGAGGGCCTTAGGGACCTTCGCTGAGCTGAGGACGTCACGCCCACAGGAGCTGTGACTTCCTCAGCCAACCAAGGTTCAGCTCAGGCAGCCAGGAGCATGCACATTTACCGCATGTCTGGCTCCTGGCTGCTTGACCTGAAATGAACAGTGTCTGTCAGGCCGACCTTTGTTCAGCCTGACAGACACTGTTCGTGAGGGGCAAAAGCTGGAGGGTCATGGCCCCTCAACCCCAATGGACCGGCCGCGGCTGAAAGGGAGGAAAGGAGTGGTGACAGTTCTGTCACAATCATGCACTAATAGTGTTATTGACCTTGGAATCAGTCAATAGAGATTGTTAGTAGGCGCGGCCCGTGCATGTAAGAGCGGTGGGGTGTGGTGGGGTTAAATTGACAGACGACTAGGTAAACTAACATTTTTAAAAACAAAAACCACTTACCTTGCGCTCGCCGCGTCAGTGATGCGGCAAGCACAAGGTAAGTTTTTTTTTTTTTAATTTCAGTTTACCTTGTCTTAGTCTGTCAACTCCCCCCCCACAACACCGCCTCACCACTCTTACCTGCATGGGCCGCACCTGCTTGTTACTATTTTCTGCCTTCATTACAGCCCTTCATGAAGCACAGGTTAATGAGTCAGATGATGGTCAATAACCAGCGTTATTGATGACTCAGCAGTCAATAATGCTACATTAGCCCAGTCATTGAAATTTTGGTGGGAGGACAGCCAATTCAAGGGTACCCTTCCAGTGCAAAACCTATGCTTGACAGAAGGTTTATGGTTCTAGGGTGTGTACATTGTCTCAAGGCAGCTAATAGTGCGTGAGTGCAGGGAGGAGAGAAAAACAACTCCATATCTTAGTAGATATTGTGCTTTTTTCATTTTCCCTGTGACGCTATGTAGTAAACAAACTTTGATTGCTGTGCCAAAAGTTACTAAACCCCCATGGAGCTTTTTATAAACCCCATGGAGCTTTCATTATCCTTTAGTGAATATATCACATGATTCGAGGTACGTATTTTCATTTTGCCGAAGTCTGGTTTTAGCAAAGGTTAATCATATCATGTGCAGGCTATAAAAGGGGGTAGAAGGGCTTCTTCTTCAATGGGGTTCAAAACATCTGCAGTAGGAGTGATCCAGCTGCAATAGCTGAAATACTGTTCAGATAATCATTGACGCAGAGCAGTGGGCATGGGAATGGTAAACATATGTTGAACACTAAGGTGTTATTCTAGACCAATCAGGGTGTTTGTTAGTGACTTCATTGAGGGGTATTACAAAAGAAATGATTTATTTTAATGGGAAAATGGTTTGAGCAAATGATCATCAGTACCAGCAGCTCTTTTATCATAGAAGTGTAGTACCACACAATAGCATTTAGGGTGAGTAGGTATCGGATACCCTCTATTTCAGGTTTAAAACAGTGAAAGTCTCTACCACATTTTGAGCAAGTCGGCCCCAAAGATCATGTCCTCAGTAATTAAAGCCCCCAATTAGTGGAATTTAGAAGAAGATATAACTGATAAAGCCACAAAATCTTCAAACATCAGAGAAAAGTTTGGGTTATAGCCAGGGGGAATTTAGACGAGCATTCAAATCAAATTAAAATTTGGATGACCAGAGACAATTTACATTTATGAACTTTCATTCTGACTAGGAAATCTGCCTTTTCTGCGTGGTCACCTCAGATTTTTCGCCTTTTCCTGGACCGTATATTTTTTCTGGTTTTAGCACTCTGTGCACTTTACCCCTGCTAATGAGAGTTTAAGTGCTTGTGCTTCACCATTAAACATGGTCGAATTGGGATATGTTTAATTGGTATATTTAACTTACATATAAGTCTGTAGTATATGGCACAAATGTACCCAGGACTGTTCGTTAAATTTCACCAGAGGACTGGAGCATCTATTGTGCCATCCACTACAGTGACAGTGTTAAACATGGATTCAGTCCTACCAGTGTAGCCTGATTGTAGAAGGGTAAAAACTGCAATTCGGCCTGTCAAAATAAACTCTTTTGGCATGTCAAAACCTCCCTTTCAAATATTAATAAGTTACCTATATGTAGGTCTTGTCGCCCACAAGGCAGGATGCATGGTATTTCAAAGTGGGACGTGTAGAAATATAATGTTATCATGTTCTTATAGTGTCTAGCATCCAAAATGTATTTTTCCCTGTGGGAGGCCTAGCTGTCCTATGTAAAAAACTAGTGCGCAGATTAAACACTAAACATTAAAAACTAGTGCACAGATTAAACATCCTAATAATGTATATTGGGAATGGGACCAGGTAGAACAATTATTGAACAACTATTTTTAATACTTACTGAAAATCCAAATCAATGGTGAAGTCGGATTTTAATAAATAGTAAGGAAAAGTAACTTTTACAGAATTACCTTTTCTCTGCTTGTAGTTCCTGGAGGTTACATTTGCATTTGTTCTTCCACTGCTGTCAACCAACAATTAGCATTTGAAGATGTTTGACAATTGCTCCCAGAGCAGAGAACAAAGGCCTGGACAGGATGACCAGTGGGGTTGGACCCAGGAACTGGATTAACTTCAAAGAGGCTCCACTGTCACAAGCAAATCTTAGATGACACCAGGGAAGGGCCCTTCCATTGTGCTCCTAGCCAGGCAGACTCCAATCAAAGTGGGCCTCTTGTTGACATTACAGTGTCAGATCCTGCTGAAGTGTCAAATCCTCTTGTCAGGCTGCTAGTGTTTACATATAACACTGGAGGCACACTTAAAAGTCAGAGAAGCAAGATACCTAAACAATTATTGTGTATCCACTGTTTGGTTACTTGAAAAGCCTACTTTCTTCTGCCAGAATTCTGTTTCTGAGTTTATTGGGGGTACAGTGACTGCCCCAAACTGGATTTTAGTGTTAGATGTGGGAGGAACTAGGATTACCACAGTACACTCTCCACACACACACCCATCTCTCAGAGCCCAAGTTTAGTGTGGCTGAAGACTTTCGCTATCTTAAAAATGCACAAAGTGGGGAGGGTTGGCACCTTGAACTTTTACCCCATTGGTTAGGACATGCCCGGGAGTCATTCCCTCCTACTAGCTCAGGCTACGCATAAATGTAGCATCTCCAGGCACCCATTTAGAACACTTCTTGGCGTGGCATGGACGGCGCGGCGAGTGGTGGCTTAATTCCGCTGCTCCCGCCGTTGCTGGCCAACAGGCAGCCTTTCCAACCCTTTTACGTTGCGGACGACATCCCTGCTTGACAGGTCCAGGAAGTGGATGACAGCGGGCATCTCCTGAGCGTAAGATCTCCCTGAGCGGAGCCCTAATCTTCTATCTTCCTCACAAAAGAGGCCGCGAGGACAGGTTGCTGCGCAAAATGGCGGCCGTTTCAGCGCGGCTCTAAGCGGTCCCGGTGCACTACCCATGTAAGGAGTGATCGGGTGAGATCAGGTGAGATCACTGATCCTTGAGAGGCTGCCCCTCGCTGTTTGTGACCCGCAGACACCAAGATTGATAATGGGGCACTAACACACAATAATATTAGATCTCTGTGTTGCCTAACCCTGTAATGGCGGCTGCCACGAAGCTCACATCACTCTTTGTCTCCCTGGTCGCTGCTGACTTTGCTGTCTTGGCTGGAGTCAATGGATTTCCTGCTTCGCAGTCCCTTAATTCAGGAAGTTGTTAGTTTACCTACGCAGTGAACTGTGATGCCTCCGTACTGAGTTACCACTTCACACTCTGCCTGACCCTAATATGGCCGCCACCCATGAGTCATAAACTCACCATAGGGGACATAAAGGACATTTATGTGATCTAAATCATCACTCCACCTACAGAAAGTGAGCCATAACGCCAAGGTCTCCCCACGCCAAGGTCTATCTCATATCTCCTCATCTGACAATTCCTCTGCAGCTGGGCATATACAAACTCCTCCTACAGAGAGTGAGCCATAACGCCAAGGTCTCGCCACGCCAAGGTCTATCTCATATCTCCTCATCTCACAATTCCTCCGCAGCTGGGCATATACAAACTTCCCACAACACTCCTCGATGCTCCTGGTCTATTTGCTTTTCTCGCTGTCACTGGTAACTCTGACAACTGCGCCCTTGGTCTCCCATTGACAAGATCCTGCAACAGGGTCCAGACACCTATATCCCCCTCGTGCCCTCCAATACCTGACCTCAGCATGCCGTCTCCGGTCAGCTACTCTGTGAAATAGGGATTAGAATAAAGGTACACACTGGCGCACTCCTAGCTTTGGCTTGCTCCAGGGAAAATCATGTCTGAAAAAGAGACCAAATCAGGAAACAAACGCACCAAAGCGGATCCTCCAATTCCTGACTCTCCGATTAAGAACAAAGGTAAAGGCACAATGGACATGATTCTCAAAAAACTGGAAATGATCCACGACCTAGCGAAATCTACCAAGCTTAACACGGACGTCATGCAATAGGACCTTGGCTCTATCAAAGCTGAACTTGGCTCCACCAATAACAGGCTCTCAGAGGCAGAAGGCCGCATTAGCACAGTGGAGAACAAATCCCATGCTTCAACATGGGATATCCAAAACTACAAATCACTACAGAGAATCTGAAAAAAGACGTCGCCGCATTGGATGATCCTAATCGGAGGGGGAACCTACGCATCTTTGGTCTGCCAGAAGGTTCAGAGGACGCATCCATCTCATGCCTGGATTTCCTAGAAAAATGGCTCCCCCAAATTACAGGCCTCTCCTTCAAAAAAGACTTTCAACTAGAAAGGGCACACCGAGTACCATTATTCAGATCCACGAACAGGATTATCACCAGACAAATCGTGTGCCGCCCTCTGAGATTCCAACATGCAGAAATGATTCTCAACTATGTACACAAAAATAATCACATCCAATGGCAAGGTCAGAAAATCTACGTTTCCCAGGACTACTCCAGACCTACTTTAGAGACAAGGAATTGCTTCCTAGCTCTTAGATCCAGCCTCAAGTCTCTAAACCTACAATCATCGTTCATTGGTCCGGCGAAATTTTAAGTTATAGACAACGGGAAAAACCGTATCTTCACTAATCCAAATGACGTACGGATATTTCTAAACGACAAAAGCTGTACATCAGTGGACACAGGACCTGCTCCTGCATCCGCCAGTCCTTCCTTTGCAAATCCATGAACCTATGTCACTACAGAGCTTCCCACTCAATATCCTTTTTTAAGGCCATATACGGCTTCTATCTAATGTACTCCGTACAGACTCCGGAGAATGTGTATTTATTTATTTATTTTATTTATTTGAGAAGTTTTATATAGCGCTGGCTAGACCCGGAGGTATCAGAGCGCTTTACATGAGGAACATTAAGTTACAAGTTACAAATTACATCCGTTACAAGAGCATAGCAAAACACAGGCAAACAAAAAACAATGTTGGCTGCTGAGGCAAGGAAACATAACGGGGAGATGAGGAAAAGCAATGTCCAATGTCCGGCTGGGTAGGTGACGGCCGAGGGGGTGACCCAGAGCCAAACTCCTCTATAGCTGCCTAAACAGCTCCACCGGGCAAAGGCCATGTTGTTCAGTCTCCACGGTAAGTAAAGTGTTCACGGTTTCAGCCCAAGGGGTATTGTCATAGATCGATTGGCAGCATCCCTCCCAGTGTTGCTGGGAAGCGCTGTCCACTTCACTCTGCGGCTTGCCCTCACCTCATTTAGGCCCTGTGCCGAGGCATCCGCCTCTGTCTTCGCGATCATGACCTTTGTTTAGGTGGGGAATTGCAGCAGGGCACTCCTGATTGCGTGAAATAGGAATTAAATGAGGGAGCTTCAGACTCAAACAGTCAGGCCCGCCCGGCAGCTGCACACCAGCACCGACCTAGGCAGGCTCGAAGTGGTAGTAGTAGATGTTGAAGATTTTGTTGGATACCTTATATGTGGGATGGGGGCTGCGGCGGGAAATGGTCCAGTTAAGAGCACAATTGTCCTTTCGAATTCGCAGGCCCCTTATGCCAGACGAAAAAAAAAACAGTCAAAGACTTGCTGTTGGGTTGCTAAGTACTCGGCAGTAAAGCTTCCAGAGATTATGTCAGGACAGCCATCTTAAGGTCAGGCAGATAGAATGTGTAGGCCCGGGGTTGTAGGACACTCCACTGTTGTCCCATACGATTCTTTCGGAGTGGGTGAGGCTGTAGCAGGACTAAGTGGTAAAACAGTCCCATTGCTAGACTTTTTCGCTGTGGAGACCTTGATATAAGCACCGAAACCACGCCCCGGGTGCCATTTTAGGGTCAGGCAATGTGTAATTCCTGATCTATAGAATCTCAGAATATAAGGAGAACCTCAGAAGCAGCTTTTTACTCTAATATTACCTCTGGGGTTACCTGATGTTACCTGATTTTACTTGATATTACCTCTGAGGTTACCTGATGTTACCTGATGTTACGTGATGTTACTTGATATTACCCCTGAGGTTACCTGATGTTACCTGACGCTACCTGATATTACTTGATATTACCTCTGATGTTTCCTGATATTACCTTACTTCACTGCTCCTCATTTCATTTCATACCTTAACACACACCTTAACACACACCATATCATATCAAACATTTATCATAATGCTTATCACACAAAATAACATGACACAGCACGTATCCTACCGTATAATGTCACTTCACACCATTTCACACCACAACGCATCACTTCGCATCACATCATGCCGTTTCTCCACTCCTTCTTGGTTCCGAATATTACTACATCACATCACATCATATCATACCACATCATATCATATCGCATCACGATACCATATAACCCCCAACCACATCTAATCTACTTAACAAATCCACATAAGTTGGAATTCCACTAGGCTGCTCACCTATACTTTTCATAGATGCTGTACCTTCGATTCCTCTCATGTGAGGTGTTACTGCGGCTATTTTTGAAGTTTTTGGGCCTATGGCCCACCTCTGTGTCATCCTTAATTAGCCTATATGGCTCGTGTTCATTATTCATTCGCACGTTTACATGTTACTGTTATTCGCTTGCTGCTTGTTGTTGCCAGTGATGGCGGCTTTCGCCCGCTATCGTCTCCCTCTCTTTCAAGGTTTTGGATGGGTGGGTGGGGTGGGGGAGTTAGGTGGTTAAGGGGGGTTAGGAGTCTGGGTCTATTATTATTATTATTATTAGGAAGTTTGTAAAGCGCAATGGTTACTCCCAACGGAGTGTCCCCGCGCTAGGACAACTGAGAACCCCAAACCCATGCCACACTAATCGACTACCTACATAACCTCTAAGCAAGGAAGGCAGCAGAGTTATTAACGACCGCCCCCTGAGTCACGGAAGAGCCAGGTTTTCAATTTCTTACGGATTTCTTCTTGGGTCTACATTTTGCCTCTTGTTTTTTCTCACTTTTATTTCCTGCCATTTTTATTCCATTCTCTTCCCACTGTAGGTATACCGCCACCGCAGGTGCCTATTCACATCCCAAGGTTACTCCTGAAAAGAATAATTTCCCTCACTCAGCATCATCCACTCTTATCGACACTGGGTTCAGGGCCCTTATACCTTCCTCACAATTCTTCCATAATGCTTCCCAATGGTTCTCTCTCATTTCAAAATTCTGGCTAGCCTCACACTCATTTAGCCATATTTGCCGGCCAATGCATGAATAATTCCCCTTTGGATAATAACTTTAAAATTGTATCTCTAAACGTGAAAGGCCTTAACCACCCGAGCAAACGGGAAAAAATCAAAAATTACCTTTTTAAACTGAAACCGGATGTTATCCTGTTACAGGAAACTAAGAAGTCCAAAGATGGGCTAAGGAACTTTGGCATAAGCTGGATCGCTGACATTGTTAGCTCGCCCAGTGAAGGCAAAAAAGGAGGAGTTGCAAATTTAATCTCCAAGAGCGCAGGTTTCTCCGCCGAATCATATTTGGCTGATGAGAGTGGAAGATGGGTCCTATCTAAATTCACTAAATCCACAGGGCACTTCCATGTCCTTAATATATATGGCCCGAATACAGACGACCCAGAATTCTGGGATTCATTATCCTTACCCCTAAGTAAAATCCCCAACAATGACCTCATTATCTTGGGAGGCAACTTTAATCTCCCCATGGGTGTAACACTAGATAGACAATCCAGGTCCATTTTTAACCCCTCTAGGGCACACAAGTCACTACACAAACTATGCGCCAGATTTAACTTACACGACTCCTGGAGGCTCCAGCACCCGAACACTAGAGACTACACCTTCTTTTCCAACCCCCATAAAATCCTACTCCAGAATTGACTACCTAATGATATCCAAACCTCATATACATCTAATCGACCAAACAAATATTCAAATGAGGTTAGTCTCGGACCACTCAGCTATAACTCTCTCCCTCACTGGTACCAATGCTAATACCCTGAGTAAGATCTGGAGATTCAATGATGAATCGATCAGAGACGCTGCCTCAAAAGAGAGGATCGAGAAAACCATCTTAATCTACCTGGGAGACAATATCTGCTCTGACACCTCCCCCTCCACCCACTGGGACGCTCTGAAAGCCACGGTAAGGGGCACCCTTATTACTATACAAACTAAGATTAACAAAGAACATAACAAAGAGCTCCTAACCCTTGAACAGGACATTAAATCTCTGGAGGCTGCCCACAGGTCTGACATGGATCCGCAAACCCTTTCTAAACTCACCAACAAAAAGTATGAGTTCAATAGAATCCTAAGTGAGAGAGCGAGCATATGGGTCAACAAATACAAAAGCTTAAATCTGTGCAATGCAAACAGAGCTGGGAAAATTCTGGCCTCTTAACTAAAACATAAACAAAACCGCAAGGGAATTGATTCGCTCATGGATAAATCTAACATCACACACACCAGACCCCAGAAAATATAAGCAATACTAAAAGATTTTTACCAGTCTCTTTACAGAGACAACTCTGAGATAGACGCTTCCGCCTGTGCAGATTATCTTAGAGACATCACACTCCCATCCATCACGGATCAAGAAAAAGCTAGCCTAAGCTCTCCTTTTTCTCTGGAAGAGATAGGCTCGTTAAAAATTAACAAAGCCCCTGGCCCAGATGGCTATACGGCCAATTTTTTAAAAACCTTTGCCCGTGTACTTAAACCAACTCTCTTGTCCCTTTTTCAACATTTTGCCGACTCTGGATCCATATCCGGCACCACCAGTGAAGCCACTATCGTTGTAATCCCCAAGGAAGGGAAAGACCCGACTCAAGTCAAAAATTACAGACCAATCTCCCTAATTAATCTGGGTGCAAAGATTTACACTAAGATTCTCTGTAAGAGACTGGAGCCTCTTCTTCCACGACTAATTGGGAATTCACAAGTGGGCTTCATGAAACATAGACTTTCCAATGATAACACCCGGCTCCTCTGCCATATTATTGAAAAGGCTAAATTGGCCCCCTCTGAAATGGTAGCGGTTACCCTCGATGCTGAAAAAGCATTTGATAGGGTCTCATGGACTTTTCTCCGTGAAGCTCTCAAGAAATTTAATTTAGGGGATACCTTCACCAAAATGATCATGGCCCTATACAGTGGTCCATCTGCTAAGGTCAGGTCTGGTGGTTTACTTTCCTCTGCAATTAAGTTACAAAGAGGCGCGAGGCAAGGCTGCCCCCTCTCCCCTTCATTATTCATACTAACTCTTGAACCCTTACTACACAAGATCGGATGTAATCCCCACATTCATGGTATCACCTTCAATAATCTCAAGGTGAAAGTCGCGGCATATGCGGACAATATCTTAATAATGTCTGAAAGGGCTCCCCTATCTATCCCTGCCCTACTCCAAACCATTGACAAATACGCCCAAGTCTGTAACTACAAACTTAACAAAGACAAATCTGAAATCCTTGCTCTAAATAGTCTCTGTTCCAGGGCTCTGTTCGCCAACACAGGTCTTACCTAGCAGCCTAAATTTGCAAAATATTTGGGTTTGGAGTTCAACTCTGACTTATTGGAATCCCTGAAACATAATGAGGCACTTACTTTAAGAAAGATACATTCCCTTCTCGAGGGCTGGAACCCTAAATTCCTGACATGGTGGGGCAGAGTTGAGACCATCAAAATGATGATCACCCCCATAGTCAATTACCTTTCAAATTTGCTTCCGTTAACACTGTCAGATGAATTTCTACAAAAGATTGACAAATTACTAAATACATTTCTTTGGCAAAACAAAAGACCAAGAATCTCGATAAAAAAACTACGCCTTCCAGTTCACCTCGGCGGTGTTAATCTAGCGGACTTCAAGAACTACCAAACCTCCTTCCTGGCTAGACAGGGCTCGCTTTGGTTCACTCAATCTCCGGACTATACTCCCACATGGTTAGTGGTAGAAAGGGAGCTTCTAGGAGAATTACACCCGATCTCTCTCCTATCCAGTAACCCCAAACCCCCGTCTTCGGGTAAATATATTTTCCAAAACACCAAAAGGGCCCTCTTGAAAATTGATAGAATCTTAGAAATCCTGATCTCCAACTCGAATATGACCTCCCTTTGGGACAACTCTAAAATTAGAATCCAAGGCTCTCCATCCTGCTGGTCTCACTGGGCCTCTAAGGGCATCCACTTCCTAAAAGACCTAGGGCCCTCCCAAAATCCGCTATCCTTTAGAGACTTGCAAAAGCACTTCAACCTGCAAAACTTAGACTTATGCGATTTTTTGAAGCTTAAGGTCGCTCTTTCTAAACTAAAGTTTTCAAACAACGACCCTTCCCTCATCATGATCATCCTGTCCTTTAATAAATCCGGCCACCAGGCCTCCAAGCTCTACTATCTTATACAACCAAAGTTATCCAACACATCCTCTAGACTCCAAGCTAAATGGGACCCCAACGGAACGATTTCGTCACAATCTTGGCATCAGATCTAGAGGTCAGTAGTCTCGTATACAATTTCCCCCTCCCTTGCACAGACGAAATTCTGAATACTGCACAGGACCTTCTGGACCCCAGCACGGCTCCACAAACTCTTCCTAAAAGAGACTTCAAGTTGCTGGAACTGTAGTGACCCTGTGGGTGATCTCCCTCACCTTCTCTTTTACTGTACAGCAGTCGCTCCATTTTGGGATTCAGTGTTTAACTTTATTCATTCGATCTGCGGAGTCCCTCTGGAACGTTCATTTTTAACACTACTCAAGGGATTTTTAGACCCAAACATCAGATCCCGCAAAGACAGTCTATTAATTGATATCCTACTTACTGCTGCCTGCAAATCTATTTTAACTAACTGGAAAAACACAGCAGCCACCTCCTTCCGCCCCTGGATAAACTGGATTTCCTTTCAGAGGGGGAGATAACACCTCATTACAAAACTCCCAGTGGATTTCACGCAATACATCTATCTGGAACTCCCTTGATAACTATTTTGCCACTTCCAAACCACAGTGATTCTCTGTTTTCCACTCCCTATACCCCTGTACATCTGCCCTCTCTCACATGGGTACAAATATAAGCGAAATTCAGAACTGATATCGCCTCCTCCCAAAACCCTGAACTGGACCTCCTTGGATTTTACACGTTGATACATGTGTTTTGTCTCTATACCTACTAGTGCCCCTTCTTTCCCCTTTTATCTTGCTTCTTTTATTTTTTTCTATCGCTTAATTTTACACCATTTCACACATCCTATGGCTTTATCTAATCCCCATATGTGGTTTTGCTCTCACTTACCACCTGCTACCTGGATTTTGCTTTGTATTCTAGACCCTCAGGTCACAATCACTCCTTCAGGACTCTACGCATCTGAACTGTATACCTTAAATTGGACCCTTGTATCCTCTGATTGTTCTTTTTTTTCTATGTTCTTTTGTTTATGAAAAATTTGCTCAATAAAATTCGCCTGAAATAAAAAAAAAAAAAGAACACTTCTTGACCAAAGGAAGATCAAACGAGGACTGAACCTGCTGACTGTAACTGGAGCAGAGCCCAGAGGACTGGACCTGTACCCAGGACAAAGAGGTAGACTCTTAGGGTCATAAGACTGACTCTGAAAAAGATACAGGAACACAACAAGCTATAAGAGGCCTTTTCCAGCGACTACCCAGCTGATTAGTGGCTACTGGACCTAAACTGGACCCTGTTGTTTGACCTCTGCCTGACAGCCTGTGAGTTTCTAAGTGCCTCCCCTTAGGTCCTGGGGGGCTTTAGAAGTGTACTCATATGGTGGATTGGGAATTAAAGGACTATAGCCTGAAGGTAACATTTTTGACCAGGACAAACCCGCTTAGTGTATCCAACCAGTGCTCTATCTTGATTAGCGCCAAATTGTGCCTAGGTCCCGGTCTATCGAGACCCTTGACTTTTATTGCCACTTTATGTGCTCGGTGCTATTCCTACTGAAAACCTTTAAGAATCATATCTCTGTTTTCCCTTATTGGATTTTTGTCATTTTTTGCGAACCTTTTGTTTAATAAATTTTACTTTATTTTTCTAATTCAGTTTGGGATTTTTATTGTTCTGGATGTTAACGTTATTACTGTTTTGGTACTGCATAAATACTTTATACATTTCCTTAAGTTAAACCTGTCTGCTCTGTGCTATAGATATCATGAGGTTGCGCACAGGTAAAATCAGTGACCTTGAGGGTTCACCCTGAGAAGGGCTGAGGGTATTTCTTCCCCCCACAAAAATAATAATTCAATATCTCACACTGACATTGTAAACAGTCAGCATTCCAAAAGTGATTTCTGGAAATTCATTATAAAAATGTGGTCTTTTTGATTGGGCAATGTGTTTCAGTCCCAGCAAGAAATTACTTTAGGCCAGTCTGCTTCATCTGTGAAATCAATTCCATATGTGATTTACATTAATTCTATATATAAAAAGCACTAATCAAAGAAGGTGATCCATTGATTGGGATTAAGGTAGAAATTGAACCGTTCGTACCATGAGTTCTCACAACTGATATTGCCAATCATAAAAAGGTTTTCAAAAATAACTTCCGTAAATCGCATTTTCACACACCTTCCAATAATAACTATTGCATTACCAAATAAATTCAAAGAAAGGCCCCAAAAGTGCTAGTGTCTGCCTTTCCTGTGTTGGTATGTAATGCTGTACAGTCTAATACTGCAGTTCTTAACCTTTTGACTTCTGGGGACCCCCAAGGAATCACTAATGGAAGCAGAGGACAGCAATTTATATGACTTGAACCTAAATAAAATACAGAAAAATACACAAATAAGCATGCATCAAAGCATTGCACAAATCCCAAAATAATTTATTTAAATTACAAACGACAAAATATATATATAAAAAAACAGAAGGTTAATTTTAAAAGGAAGGTAAGAGCTTTTCAATATTTGGTTTCATTTGTAACTCTAGAATATCACTTTGTCTTTTTTGCTACTAAAGCATGCTCTCTTTTTGCTTTTTTATGTATACATACTTTATTCTACTAACATCATTTCATTTTCTAAACAGTCACGGACAACTGGCCTAGTGTTTTGCCCTGATTCTCCTTTACTTGCAATTTTCATATCTTGAGCTGTGTATAATCTGGGTACTGAAAGCCCCCTTTTTTAAAACCAATTTAGCACCACATTTCACTTGCATTCTAACATGAGCTTCTGGAACCTCCTCCTTACCACACACCTCAACCTTCAGGTAGCAGCCATGAAGTTTCTAGCTCATTGCTGAGTGCACCACTGAGCATGAAATATAAACATGTTCATATGTATGACTTCTGGATGTAGTCATGGCTGAAGGAAGGACAAGTGGATCTATGTGAACAGCCTCTGGGGCAGAGCAGCAGAAGAGCTCCTTGAAGCTGATAGTCATGATTGCCTCAGTTCTGTATGTTAAAGATGATCTCATTAAATATGGATGCATTTTTTCCAAATAATCCATTTTGAGTGCACCAATTCTTTAATGTTCTCTGTATTTGTTTAATTTTTTTTTATTTTGCAGCAGCCTTGATGCAGTGCCTAGAAGGACTACTGTCAGGTTATCTATTTCAGGGAAACAACTTGATGGAAGTGTATTTGAGCTGTAGCTGGACTGTGCATTCACTTCCAATTATACTTGGTATGTTTTCAGACTGGGTTTCTGATTTGTATATCCTGTTTTTATAATTTAATTGGGTCGGCCATTGTGGATGCTGTGTGTGGTCTCACTCAAGGCAACAGTCTTGTCCCGTCAGAAGCTGCAGACTCTACAATGGGATCAGGAGGAAGTTGAGGCTGCAACTGACTGAAGGCTGTGTGTGAGACAGCGGGTGTGAGGTTTTAGGGACTGAGATGAAGATTGGCCAGAGCTGTAGACCTGTGTCTCCCGAGGAGCCATCATTTGAGATGTCCCCAATGTAGGATGTTCATTTTTTGCGGTTGAACCATTCTCTTGCATTAATGTGGTGGTGTAAGGTGAAAGGTGTATGCTGTGCTCACAGGACCACATGTGAACCCACAGGTTCTTGAATTAAGCAGCACTGGCAGAACATCTGTCCCTCAGCCCTGACAGAATGTCCTACCAAGTAGAGCTCAAGAAATGGAAAGTATTTGTGTGCAAAATGTTTACCCCTTTAGATATTAACTCAGGCCTGCTGCCATAGCTGTGGTGCTAGTCAGAGATGTCATTTCTTACAGTACTGCTGTAAGGGAAAATTTAGATTTCAATTTATGAAGGGCATGCAACAGAGTTCTAACCCTCATGTGATGAATTTTAACATATGTCTTGTGTAACTAATTATTAGGTATTTATATTTTTTATATGTCACCCGGGTAGAAAGAACCACCTAATCCTCACTCATAGTAGTCACCAGCCATCTTATTGAGGGACACTTCTAGTTACATCAAACAAGGATGTCAGAGGTGTACCCGCCAGGATTATGTACATCTCTTGGTAGAACACTTCAGAAGCATGTCTTACATGGTAGGACCAAGGCTGCTTATTGTTCTAACAAAGAAGGAGGATTTTAAGAGTCTAGTTAAGGCTCATGTGGAACAATCTGCGTTCATATAGGCCTTAGTAGTTTAGAGTATGAGGGTAATTTAGAGTGTGGCAGATGGCCCACCAGCCCGCCAGTTCAGCAGAGGCCATGGCTTCTGCTTCCATGGCAGAGGATCACCCACTCAATTTAGAGACCCTCCTTTGCCTGGTGGGAACCACTAAGCCTACATAAGATCCACAGCATCAGCAGCTCCTTTGCAGGCTGAGGCAAATTCCGAGTGAAAATCATATTGATATGGCCCTGCTCAGCATTTCAGATTTTTACACAAGCAAGATCCCAAATATGGGAGTTTGTACCTGTGTTGGAGATCCTTAATATATACTAAGACCCTCATTCAGGGCTTTGAGTGGGATGAAAAAACTGGGGGTCTCTCAAAGGGGTGGGGCCAATGTAATTAACGGCGTGGCTTAAAAACATGTATGCTAAACATGTATGCTTAGCTTAGCATAGTGTGGCACCCAACTGGTATTTGGCTGCTTCTGTCATTGCATCCAGATATATAATACAACAAGTAACATTACACCCACAGAAAGCCAGGACTATTGGCTTTGCCAATGGTTGTTAGTTACATAAGATAAATAGGCAACAACTATGGCTCCGTTGTATAGCATATTGAAAAGGCTTCCATTCTGAAATGATGACTCTGTGAAAGAACTATAACACGTCTCTTTGAAATTACATCGCAGGCAGTGAAGGGTGGCACTGCTGCAGAGTTGAGATTTTTTTTCACCCTGAGGGTGAGGGAAAAACTGGAGAGCCTGAATGGGACCTGTCTCAGCACCTGCTTTTTAGAACTGCCGGTGCTGATCACTGGCAGGACCCGGACCATTTAATGCCCTGCCCTCATCACAAGTTGCTTGGAACAGTATCCACAAGAGAGAATACCATTCCAGGCAACCACAAGTTGGCTGGTGTTTCAGGACCTTGTATTAACTGGTCCAAAAACATCAGACACAGTTTTACCAGCTGCGAATCCACGCCTGCTAAAACTACAGGGGGACAGGGACAGGGGCTGCAAGCTAAGGGACAGCCCAGACTCGCTTATCTCCTCTATCTTCACAGATGGAGCAGAAGGTGCCCCCCAAAACACTCTTAAGTCTCCCCAGTTCCCAATTGCTCTCCCTGCCCAGTGGCGTAGCTAGACCTTTTGCCGCCCGTGGCGATCGGGGTGTTTGCCGCCCTGCAACGGCCACAGGTAATAGAAGGGGGGTGCCAACGATCCCTGCGTTTGCTGCCCTGCGACAGCCGCCCCAACACTTGTGCCGCTCGGGCGTACTGCCCCCCCTGCCCTCCTTGCTACACCAGTTCCCTGCCCCCTTCCAGCAACCCCGACTGCACCCCAGCTTAGATATTTACCAGCTGTTTAAATATCTGTTTTAAAATCCCCAGAATATGGGTAACCTGTGATAAAGAATCCAGTCCTTCTGGATTCTTGTTTGTTCCCCATTCCACTGACTTTAGCTTGTAATCTCTGTTAACACTGGGAAAGACGTGAGCCTGAATCGTTCATTTCAGCCCCAGCATCTCCATGTGAAGATAATGGGGAACTTGCAATGAGGGCCTAAGTATGTTAGCCATGTACATACCACATGTCACAGACTGAATTGTCTCTTGGTACTTTGTTTTAATTGATGTCACTCAACAGAACCCTTTTAAATTTTACAGCTGTTGTTGTATTCCACTTTAGGGGTCCGTATATAGGTTTTCCTGAATCATGTCCTTATATAGGCACAATTCGCATTGCCCTTATATAGGCATAGAATCCCAGTCCTTATTTAGGCATTAACCGTGCACTCCAAATACAAGCATGGTCACTGACATCCGTCCACCCTAACGTCACAACGAGTTCTTAGAAACCAGACCCTTAAGCTTCGGGAGTTCCCCTAGCACAGGACTATTGATTTCTCCAAGAACTCATCTATTATGTATGAACCGTTATACCTTAAGGGTTCATTCCTAACGTCTTCCTCTGTCCGACTTCACGTCAATGCTAACATTCCAAGACACCTACCAGGTATAAATATACCTTCCCTTGCCCAAGCAAGTTAGAGGAGACCTCGACTTCAGAGGAGCCCGTATCCCGGCCTGACGCACTGAGAAGACGCTGTCATTCCTGCACGCAGACAAATCCAGCTTCCAGTGTTCTGACTCCCTTCGCGGGGTGTTAGAGTTCCAGATCCGGCTAGAGATTCCCACCTCTCTCATTCTCAAGGTATGGAGCTGACTAGAACCTAGAGGGACTCTTGGCATACTAGACTCTTGGCATACTAGACTCTTGGCATACTAGACTCTTAGTATATCATACTAGAAAATACTTCACCTACTTCTTACCTTGCACCACACTTAGGTTAGGTACATTGGGGTAGAACTAGTTTAGGGACGCATCGTATGAGTACTCGCATTTTTAGCTCATGTTATTTATGTACGTGAATATATGCTAAAAGATAATGCTAGCGCAGTATTATTTATTTCTACTGCTTACACTGTACATTATTTATCTTGCATACTGTCTTGTGATCATAACAGCACATATCTCTTACACGAGAAACAAGACTGTTCAATAAAACCCTTTTATTGAAACACCCGTCTTTCCTTTCTGTGTAACTCTGTAGAAACTAAGCATGCACCATTGACTGAGTGAAACTGTTATCTATTGTTTCCACGATTCTGAGACGTGTTCCGATTCTAAAGGGAAACAAAAGTTGTCATGTTTTTCGGTTGCCAGAAACTACTCCCTTCTTGTTCTCAAGGAGTTTCTAGTGGCCTCTGAGCTAGCTGGCACAAGTAATTAAGTTTAATATACTGAATAGGGACATACCAACCTTAGTCCTATGTCAAACCTATAGGTTATATTATTCCAATGCGCAGAGCCTATTAGGGAAATAGGAACTACACTACATGGCGCCCAAACGTTTGGTTAGGCAGTAAGTTAACGCTAGATACTGAGTAACTCAGTCGTGCTTTTCTCAGAGACCCCTACTCACATACTCCATAAGACGTCTGGAGTGGGTAGGGTTAATTATCCGCCAAAGCTAAATAGGACAAAAAACCCTATAGATTAGCTATTTTGGTTTGTTCAACGTTGAAGGATACAGTGTTCCAAAATATTGTGCACCTTATCTTTTGTTTCCTTGAAACTTGTTCTACATTTTTCAAAAAACATATGTCCATACACGGGGACAATAACACCGGGAACGGTGTAGCTGCGGCTGAACCAGTCGTAACAGCTTTTAACTTTACAGGTTTAAATGAAACCGAGGAGGGTGTTATAGACATCCATCCAAACTTAAGAAGAGCCATCACTCTAAAACTTATAAAACACGGCCTACCACCGAGAGGAGGTAGAGCAGTTTTCGTGATAGAGGCACACGAATCCTTTCAGACAGAGGTATTCTATTCATGGATAGTATTCCCAGAATCAAATCCAGTAACAAAACTGTTTCACTTCTACAAAGAAGATGAACCACCAGAGGAATATATTCCTTTCGAGGATATTGAAATTCCACTAACATACCAGGAGCATCAGCTCTGGTTTAAAGGCGCCCTAAAACATCACAAAAACATTACCAGGCTCGGTCCACTAGGTAGACAAGGAGCAACATGGCCGATTCTAGCCGGCTACACACCTCATCCTGACATCGATGTAATGTCAGATGAGGAACTACTTACTCAACTTACAGAGTTAATAAAAATTTACAGACAATTAGTCCAATATGTCATGCGGACTCTCACAGTCCAACCACCATTGACAATTCCAAATCAAACCCCTCAACAGGGGAATACACTAAAAATTACTCCACAGACTTTACAAGCAGTCATGGGTAAAATGCCCACAAAACGTGAGCAAATTCCTTTCTGGATAGCTCAAAAAATTACTCAAATAGAAGCAGTATTTCCTAATACTAGCCCTTATGAGAAACACAGAATCCTAACTATCTGTTTACCAATGGGGATCACACCACAACTGGAAGATTGCACCACTTGGGGCGCAGTCTTTGCTGCCATCTATACTAAAACACATGGTGTTCCGTCAATTGCAGTAATACCAGATGTCCTGAAACAAATTCAAAACGAATACGGGGCAGAGCCTGCTCTAAATTTAGGTATGAAATTACTGAAAAATTTCGACCAGGTCTCAACAATAATATTATCTAATATTAAAGGGGAGGCAGCAGCAGTGGCGATCCGCCAACGATTAAGGGAATTCGACGTTACAAAACATCAAACAGAACTACCCAGAATAATAGAACAATCTTATGCAGAATTAGGCAGAGATAGTTTGGGTGGAAGACCATTGAAGCCAAAACTATCTGAAAGTCCTGAGAAGGACTCTATTAAACAAACTCCTACATCTTCTAAAAAGAAGTGGGAAACTAATAAACAAAATTCAAACGAGAAACGTTCTCAATCCCGAGGTAGGTCTCCTCAAAAGGAGCCCTCTGAAAGGAGGTATAACCTCAGGAATAGGGATAATTTGAAAAAGCCTGACAGGTATCAAGATACTGATACACGTTCCTCTCGTACCTTTCAGATATCGTCACAGACATCGGAAAGAAGAGGACGGTCAGAACATAGAGAAGAACGCGTAAAATCGAAAGACGACAAACACATTCCAAAAAATAAATCCAAACCTCAATTCTCAAAGAAGAAGGTAGCAGGTCTGAAGGTCAGACATGCCGAGGATACTGAGAACACAACTCAAGAACGGAGAATGGGCTCAGACAATGCTGGACAGTGCTGCAGAAGTCACAATAGCTCGCCAGAACCTGAAGGAACTTCTGGAGATAGTGGACTTGAATGAGTACATCACAGTAGAGACTGTAGACACCAGGATTAGTTCTCCACAAAAGTTATATGAAATAACACTCCGAATGGAGGGAGACATACCAAGAAAAGTGAAAGCGCTCTTTTGGGAGAAACTTTCAAGGGGTTATGATATACTTCTAGCAGAAAAAGACTGGCCACCACAATTTGTCAGGGAGTGCCCACATGGCGAGGAAATTATTATGCCTGCCTTCTCCAACCATATTCCAATTCATCTAAAATATACTTATGCCAGGAAATGGGCAGTTGCCCAGGCCCCAGCATTATATAAAAATCAAGTAGGATGGGATGAGGATTCACCTCACCATAAAATACATTTAAAAAATGAACCTACTGCACAAAGGCAGTACCCAATAAAGCAAGAAGCTAAAAAACAGGTCAGGGAGATCTTAGATCAACTTGAATACCAAGGGGTGATTGAAACATGCACCTCCTCAATGAACAATCCTTTGTTTCCTGTCTCCAAACCAGACAATACATATCGTCTAGTTTTGGATTACAGACACTTAAACACTTGTTCTAAAACATTTGCAGTGCAAAATGCTCATAGTACAGCATTAATGAATAACATTGTGCGTAAGAAATATAAAACCACATTAGACATCTCAAATGGTTTCTTTTGTCAAAACATAGCACCTGGAAGCAGGTACTTAACAGCTTTCTCAATAATGGGGACCCAGCGTCAATTTTGTCGACTCCCACAAGGGTTCAAGAACAGCCCGGGGTTATTCTCAGCGAGAGTAATGGAGTTACTACAAATTTATGATAATGAGGCATTGTCATATGTCGATGATATCTATCTGACAGATGATGACCTAGATAGGCACTTGAACAGGGTGAGCACCATTATATTGGGCTTCGCCTCTGATGACTATAAGTTCAACTTTAGAAAGTCTAGAATTGCCCATCTTAATGTCCTTTTTCTAGGATATGAGCTTTCAAGTGAAGGCAAGAGCTTGGCAGCCAACTTTTTAGAAACGTGTGCGCTGCTCCAACCTCCAAAGACGCTGAAAAATTTACAATCCATCCTGGGTTTCCTAAATTTTGGAAGAACTTACATTCTAAATTACGCAGAAAGGGTTAAACCTCTCTACGCATTAATCAAACCTGATTTTTCAATCAAAAATTGGACACAGGAACACACAGAAATCTTGCGTTCACTCCAAGCTAACATGTTAGCAACAAATCAATTACAAACACGCGTAAGTCAACGCAATTTAGTGATCCGAATAATTTCGGGTCCATGCGGATTCACCTACTTAACATTTAATGAGGGTGAAAAAGTACCAGTTGCATACAAATCACATTTGTATACACAAGCAGAAATGCACTTCACTTCAACTGAAAAAATACTGACGGCAGTTCAAACAGCAGTAGCAAAAGAAAGAGCTCTAGCCCAAGGGAAACGCATTATTGTCGTAACCCCAGTTCCGGCGTTAGAGGCGGTAACAAAAGCGAGCATTCCAAATGCAAAAGCTTTACATCCGAGATGGATACAATGGGTTAATTCTCTTGCTGCAACAGATGTTGAATATGTTTTTGATCCTGATCTAAAAACACAAGCGTTCCTGCAATATGAACATGAATGTCCTCTGCCCACTGAGATTCTGCCTCTCGATCAGTATGAATTCATAATTTACACTGACGGATCCGCACAACCCGCAACAGGGAGTAAGCAAGCTTACAGTGCAGCGTGCACAATCGTTAAAGGTCGCATGCGCAATGGCAACTTCAGACCTATGGTCACTAAAACTCAATCTCTAGGAGATTGCACAGCTCAGCGAGTTGAACTACAAGCATTCAAACTGGCACTTGAAAGTACAGATCGAGAATTCCCCACACTCATAGTGTGCGATTCTTTCTACTGTGTGCAGTCGTATAATGAATATATACAAACTTGGCTTCAAAATGGGTTCAAAGATGCAAAAGGTAGCACAATAAAGCATAAAACGCTTTGGGAACAAGTAGTTCAGTTAAAAAACGAACTACCAAAGGCTCACGTGATCCATACACTGAGTCATCAACGTGATGGCGTTCATGTTGCAGGGAATTCATTGGCTGACGAAGCCGCAAAGGGGGCTGTTCAGACGGCTTCCGTAGCTGCGATCACTCGTTCAAAAATGAAAATAGACATTGAGATAATGTTGGCTGTCAATGCTACGAGCAAAGGCAGTGGTGCAGCGTTACCAAAAAAGTTTCCACTCAAGTACTCTTATGTAATTGATGCGAACAACGTTCCTTTTGCTCGAATCCCTGGAGTGGGGGATAGGGTAATTCCAAACAAGGAACGCAGATTAGGACTAATCCTAGCAGCACATGAAGGGATAGCTTCTGCCCATGCAGGTATTTCTGCAACAGTATCTTTACTTAAACAAAGATATTGGTGGCCTGGCATTAGGAAACAGACCAAGAACTATGTTTTGGAATGTGAAATATGCCAACAGATGAAAGTCTCCACAGTGAAACATCCTGCGCAGACACCCCTGTTAATTTCAGACAAACCATTAGCTTGTGTTTACCTGGACCACTGTGGTCCCTTGCAAAGGGACGGTAACTATAAATATATCATGGTCGCAGTGGATTCTTGCTCTAGGTTCCTATGGACATGGCCTCAGCGCTCGGCTGACGCTCGAACTGTTATAAAACATTTGCGAGTCTTTATCGGCACATACGCAATAGGCACGCTACATTCTGACCAGGGCCCTGCGTTTAGCTCTCGAGCTTACAAAGAAGCCATGGCCAGTCTGGGCGCTGCATTGCGGTACTCCTCTCCATTTCATCCTGAGGGAAATTCTGTTGTGGAAAGGAAAAACCGGGACATAAAGCAGTCTATAACAGCTAGAGTATTAGGTTCGGGTGTTGGGTGGGTCCAACGCTCATTAAACAATTTGCCAAGAAGTTCTCTAGCGGGGGTCACTCCATATGAGGTCCTATTTGGGACAAGAATGTGGGTGCCCGATCTGGAATGTAAAGGCACAGTGGTGGAAAATAAACCCTTTGATATCAAAGATCGTTTGGCTGTTTTACAGGAACTAAATGAACTAAGATCGAAACAAAGCAACGTGTTCCTGAAGCCAACCACCACTGGGGAAAAACCGGCAGTACAAGCAAGGCCTGTCTGGATTCCAAAAGTTGGGGATCTAGTCAGAGAGAAGATTGCAGACAAGAAGGAATTTGGACCTTCTTACAGACAACCAGTACCTGTCCTAGCCATACACGGAACAAGAACAGTACTTCTGCCGCCCCTTGCTGGAAAAAAGGAGAAAAGATTTGTGTCCATCGACCTCATCAAACCACAGTATGTGGCCAATACTAAATAGTAGGCCTCGTGGACCCCGACCTAGTAGCAGACACACTCCTCTCGCTACTATCCAAGAGGTTCAGACTGAGAGACTGATAACCATCGAGAATTCAGCAGTAATAGATGAAGGACTGAGCAACAATGCTATGGAACTCATCCCTCTTGAAACTCAAGTAACAGTTTGTCCAAATACACCTGTCTACACCAATGTAACAAGTGATCAACTGGTTCCAGCGATTTCTACAAATCCTGATGCAATTTCAACAATTGACAGAACTGCTTCTGGCTATTTCATTAACTTTGATACGTTTTCTGAGGATCCCAGCGAACCTGAAACGACGCCAGCATCAAAAACTTTAAAAAAACAAGTACAAGACTTTTTACATTTTCTGAAACTTATCTGGTTTCACCATGGATTGAACTTTGGGTTATTTCTGGAATATTTTTCTTCCTGCTTTGGCTAGCTTTGGTTCTGACTATGAGCATGCTTATAAATGGGAGATACATCCATTTGGACATTGAAAGAAAAGAAGTGAACTTACTTTTGAAACCTCACAAATCATCCCATCGTGAAACAAGAGACTTGTCTGCAGTGAACATCACAGCCGTTCCTATACAGGATGGTATAGTGTGGGACAAAACAGATTTCGATATTTTTGGCCCGACGGAACATTTGAACATTCCACATTTATTTAAGAATTCACTAAGTGATTTTGTTTCATCTAGTACCTACTCTGATGATTGGAACTTTGAAACTGTACATGAAATGATGTTCGACCTAGAAAAATCTGCTGCATTTTCTCAAAATGAATATTTAGAGGGTTCATCAGACTATGAACAGCTGTATTGCTATAACCACTATGGTCATCATTTTTTGCATAAATCTGCAACACCTAGAAATGTGTTTATGTTTAACCAATGGGAGCATTGTCCTACACCACCAAAAGGTAGTTCAAAAACATTTGCTAAAAAGTTTCCATATTTTTCAGGATACAATACATCTGATCCAGAAACATTTTACTATAGAAATGTAAACAAAACAGGACTGAAAATTATGTTAACTAATACAAAACAGATTTACTCTGCAAAATGTATAGCCCAACTGTCTAGACATGGATTCGACTTGTGGAAAGAGACAATAGACACAAAATCTGTCTGGGGTACTAAAGATTGGCAAGTACAGGGGATAGAAGCTTTATTTAGAGCCTGTATCGTCCCTCAACAAATAATGTTTTTGAATGACACTGTCCAACAAACGTCTTGCCTTGGTTTAGCCAAGATTAAAGACATGAAAGCACCTTCTGTACCAACACCTGCAAGTGATAATAATACACAGGCAGCGGTTACAGTTGACACCATACTACAATTCAACAGAACAAATCCTGATTGGAGAAAATGGTTGGTCTGGCCCACAGACACAAACAACTGTCAAGGGAGATTCCTGAATAAAACACAGGGGTTTACTATTCATAGGCCAGACCCACGATACGTCCAAAGACAGCATCCGGGGGTAGTAACAACATACAGTGTAGGAAAATTATGCCTCGATTGGCTGCACAAATCTACACTTAAGGATGTGAAACAACACTTATCTTTACTTAAAGAAGACGCAGACCTTAGGGAATTCTTGCTTGGACCAAGAAAACCGCGTCAAAAACGTTTCATATATGCCGGCATCTATGCTGCTTATAATGAAGCATGGAAGGTGTCACAGATGGAGGCCGCAGAACGAATACGTGAACTTGATCGTATTAACTTAGAGAAAACTCTCTCTGTGGTCGACAATGGGTTAACAACTTTGTCCTCCAGAATTTATTCATTGGACAGTATTGTATCCTCTGCTATCGACATACTGGAACAAGATTTAGCCATGTTACAGCAAGGCCAATCTCAACTACGTTCTATTATGTTATTAAGCTGGACGCTGCAATCTTTGCGTGCGTGCTATGTGCCTTGGCGTTTTATCAACACAACGGCTCTGTTTGCAGAATACAATCTAACTGATAAACAGATCGCACTGGCACAAAGGGGAGCAAAGTATACAGTACTGAGCATTGAAAAACTTGAAAAATTTCCATTTACAGTGGCAGAAAAACCAGCTACAGAATGGCTTATTCATGGCAAAATTAGTCTACCTTTGACTACTTTCCAGTTTCAGTATTGCCTTAAACAGATGCAAGCAGGCAAATATGAAAGGTTGGGTAAAGAATACATTAAGACATCCTGGGATTTACCATACACATATAGATGTTGGAGTGGGGATCGTGAAGTGTTTCTAAGCGGTACACACTGTGAAAATGCACTAAGCGGTTCACTGATTTGTCAGGACATATCTTTACACGGGGCTTGTAATGGTTCTGTGGCAAATTTGTCCTGCCACCAGCAGGGTACACCAGCTGCTGTGATTAATCCAACGTTTGGCCAACTTTCTAATGGGAGTTACCTCATGTTGAATGATCAGAGTTGCTGTGGCATGTTGCCAGGCATCCCATATCTAGTAACGGTCAACTCCAGGGTCACTTGCTGTATGCAAGTATTGTTTGCCCCAATAGACACAGTCAGGGAGTCGCCTTTATGGCCTTCGTTGAATGTCTCTTTTATACGATTTGATACTTTAAGCAGAATGAAAGCCATGCTTATACAACAATCAGTGCCTTTGACCTCGGCCAAAGAAACCTATGATCTGTAAGTTGCAAGGACTTCGGCTGAGAAACAGAATTTAATTTGTACAAACTGCCCTATACATTTCGTAGAAATGATAGGACGTATCTTTAACATGTCAGATACAAGCGGAATTGTACAGGTATTTAAGACCATCTGTTCCGGACTATTAGCACCTTTCCAGGCTGTCCTCAGAATCATCCCAAACTTCGCACATTCGGTGTTTGGTGGTGTGCCATTAATTCTAGCACTTGTTGCAGGAATTCTGTTTCTATTCCTCCTACTACGCTATGGCAAGCCTCTTCACCAACATCACTCCCAGCGATGTGGAGAGAGCCCTCCTTGAACGGAAATGCCGTGAGCGAATAGTACAGCTTTTGGGCATGCCTCGTCTACGGGAACTTAATACAACGTGGTTCCTGTCATTCAGACCAATCTGGCAAGATTGAATCTTACCTGTTCTACGCTGCCTGTTTTGCGGTGAAGAATGCGTGCTAGACACATGTCTAACACTCCCATCAGTCATGCCAACGGATGTCGATACTCTGCTGGACCCGATAACAGCCCATGCTGTGTGTTGTCCCCAGAGGCTACCAATCCTGATGACGGCATTCATTGAGATCTCACAGACGCTTCCGGCTGCTGCTGAGGTACGAGATGGATCAACAGGCACACAGGTAACAACGGACGTGAACATTGCATCTTCTGCTGAAAGCGATGTTTCTCATCTCTGTGCAATTAACCTTCTGAACGAGGTGTTCCAAATGTCACCAACTTCGGTTTACGATATTTTGGCTATGGACATAGATGATCTAATGTTTACGCCAGACCCATACACTGACATTGATTCGGCTCACAGTGTACCAGGGCACCATTGAAATTTGGCCTTCATATTTTCAAAACTTGGAACTATTCCCAGAAATTGAACTTTTTCTTTTAAAACAAAATTTTTCTCGATAAGAAAAAACATGGCAAAGAACAATCTGCTTACAGTAGAACTAGTCTTATAAAACGGACTTCTTTGAATACTTCCAGGGACACATTGTCACCTTACTTGTATAACATTTAATTTAATTCTATGATATATAATGGTTTTGATTTTGAGAACTTATCGACCATTTCGTCATATGTATATATTTCTGTTTTCATTTAAGTTGCATTTTTACTTACGTTATATGCTTAGAATGAAAACGATGCTTTAAATGTACAGTACCTATTGCATTTCAACAGTTTTGAGCTTCTTTTAAAATGCTTTTATAAATGTTTTTAGCAATATGTGGTACTCGATTTTATGTTTAGCATTTAAATGTTTAGCATTTAGTATTATCGTTCAATCGAAGATGGAGTGGGTGTTGTATTCCACTTTAGGGGTCCGTATATAGGTTTTCCTGAATCATGCCCTTATATAGGCACAATTCGCATTGCCCTTATATAGGCATAGAATCCCAGTCCTTATTTAGGCATCAACCGTGCACTCCAAATACAGGCATGGTCACCGACATCCGTCCACCCTAACGTCACAACGAGTTCTTAGAAACCAGACCCTTAAGCTTCGGGAGTTCCCCTAGCACAGGACTATTGATTTCTCCAAGAACTCATCTATTATGTATGAACCGTTATACCTTAAGGGTTCATTCCTGATGTCTTCCTCTGTCCGACTTCACGTCAATGCTAACATTCCAAGACACCTACCAGGTATAAATATACCTTCCCTTGCCCAAGCAAGTTAGAGGAGACCTCGATTTCAGAGGAGCCCGTATCCCGGCCTGACGCACTGAGAAGACGCTGTCATTCCTGCACGCAGACGAATCCAGCTTCCAGTGTTCTGATTCCCTTCGCGGGGTGTTAGAGTTCCAGATCCAGCTAGAGATTCCCACCTCTCTCATTCTCAAGGTATGGAGCTGACTAGAACCTAGAGGGACTCTTGGCATACTAGACTCTTGGCATACTAGACTCTTAGTATATCATACTAGAAAATACTTCACCTACTTCTTACCTTGCACCACACTTAGGTTAGGTACATTGGGGTAGAACTAGTTTAGGGACGCATCGTATGAGTACTCGCATTTTTAGCTCATGTTATTTATGTACGTGAATATATGTTAAAAGATAATGCTAGCGCAGTATTATTTATTTCTACTGCTTAACCTGTACATTATTTATCTTGCATACTGTCTTGTGATCATAACAGCACATATCTCTTACACGAGAAACAAGACTGTTCAATAAAACCCTTTTTATTGAAACGCCCGTCTTTCCTTTCTGTGTAACTCTGTAGAAACTAAGCATGCACGATTGACTGAGTGAAACTGTTATCTATTGTTTCCACGATTCTGAGACGTGTTCCGATTCTAAAGGGAAACAAAAGTTGTCATGTTTTTCGGTTGCCAGAAACTACTCCCTTCTTGCTCTCAAGGAGTTTCTAGTGGCCTCTGAGCTAGCTGGCACAAGTAATTAAGTTTAATATACTCGATAGGGACATACCGACCGTAGTCCTAGGTCAAACCTATAGGTTATATTATTCCAATGCGCAGAGCCTATTAGGGAAATAGGAACTACACTACACTGTGTGAACCTAGCCGCACCTCACTTGTGTGAACCATTTACAACACTTAACTCTTTTTGATATTAAGTGTACCTAGGCACCTCTGTCTAGCTGCCTGACATCTGTGTCCATGTACTGCCATTATCTTATGTGTGTGCCCGCATGTCATACTCTTACCTTTGTCCCTCTCACCTTGGCGCACCATACCTTAACTGTACGTAACTATCTGCCAATTAACACCTTCTAGACTCTTCCCTCTTCTATCCCTCTATTATCCTATTCAATCCAACTAACAGACTCACATGTCCACCGCTCAATTAATTAACACATTTCCGTATTTCCCTATACTAAGCCACCACTAATTCATTTTGGGTTCTGGAGTAGTGAGCTACTTGCCGAAAAGAGCTTTGACGCCTCGTCAGGGGTAGTAAACGCTATATAAATACAATTACAATTAATCATACCACCCTCATCCACCTAACACCACTCAGCCCGTGCACCTAGAGCCCCATCACCTATATTCACCTAGACCTCACTGGGGTACCTTACTTGGTCTCACCTGCCTGCACCTCAGCCTGTTACCTGTGTCCGAAAAGCCTTCTTGAACCACTTAGACTGGGGCCACTTAGCCCCTCTCAGGCAGCCCGTCTCTACTGTGTGTATCCAACCCCTTCCCTCACCTCTACATGCCTCACCTCCTTTCAAATACAGGCATACAGCCCCCTCAAACCGGTATGCACTCTTTTCTCTGTAACCCAGTAGTACTTACTCCCCCTTACCTGTGTGCACCTCATTGATTAACGTGTACCTAGTCCCTCCTCACCTGCATGCAGGTTATCCTCCACTCACCTGTATGCACCTCGTGCCCAAAATGGGCACAAAGCCTCTTCTAATCCATTTACACCAATCCCACTCTCACCTGATTGCTCTTGCACTTATGTACCTCTGTGTATCTGGACCCCTCTCACATTGGGTACTCCCATCAATCCAGTAACTATACACTAATCCAGACACCTGTTCCTAACATGATCATAGGCAGATATGTGTTCTTCATGCACACAACCAGTCACAAATTCTTAACTCAAAAAAACACACGTAGCACACCCAGTCAGGAATATATCTCTAACACAGGCAAAGCCAGACACAAATTCACAAAACACACAGCTAGGTGCACATTCCTAAAACACAAGCAGACACACAGGTCTCGACACATATTTCTAAAACCCACATCAAGGCACACTTCGCAAACAAACACAAATGTGTTGTACTTTCTGTCTGAAATCTATTCCTAACACAGGCACAGCCTAACATACATTCCAAAAAAGCATACACCAAGGTCACACTAAAACATATACATTCCTAATATGTACATATTCCTAACACATATATAGTCAGACGCACATTCCTAACACCCAAACAACACACACTTTCAGTTACAATACATCATATATTACTTTCATATATACCCAGGTACGCATTTAAGTAAGGTCAAACACACCCAGCCAGGGCCCTGTGCAGGTAAGAGTGGTAGGCGGTGGGGCCGTGTGTGGGGGGGATTTCGACTGACAACGACGAGGGAAATGTAATTATTTATTTAATTTTCCCTCGTGGTCATCTGTCGAATCCCTCCAACCCGCAGTGGCGTAACACAGGCCCCCGCAGCCCCTAAGTTCCGGGGGAGGGCCCTAGTTCCAGGGGGCCCCCTCAGCACAGTACTCTGACCGGAGAGCTCTTTAATGAGTCCGGAGGGGGCCCCTCCACATACTTTGCAGGGGGGCCTCCTCAAGTATTGTTATGCCAGTGCCAACCCGGCCCCACCACTGCATGGGACGCAGCTGAACACACCTTATTTCTCTCTCCTCTTTCCGTTCCTGTCTCCCACACACATACACACATGCAAATAGACACACACATGCTCTTTCTCTATAGGCCTTCACGTTTCCTATTCTATGCATCAGTATCTCATTCATTCCAGTTTTTTTCTTTTTATTCTCGCAATTGGGTTCATGGCTTTATAAGTCACAAACGAAAGGGGTTGGGCCAATTCAAGGGTCAGTAAGGCTAGGCAACTGTAAATGCAATAACAACGCAAATGCCAATACTGACTGCACATTCAAACAATATTAGCTCCCTCCGTGACCACACAACAATTATTGTGATCACATTTATTCTTTCTTTTTTTCATTAATCAAAACCTCATATTCTTTGTTTTGAATAGTCTTACACAAAAGATACATAACATACAATGGTCATAGTTTTTTTGATACATATCACCCAGAAGACATCATAACAGAATTTAACATTTTTTACAGCCACATTTTGTGAACATTAACCCTAAGAATGTACCCAGGTTCTGAATTCACTTGCCCTAAAGCAGCTTATTCGCTACCTCGTCCTTTGAAGCTCCGACTTATTGGGCCACACAAGCAAACAGTGCCAAGCTGGTTATCCCCAGGGGTGTAGCTGTTCCATCATTTAGTCAATTTAATCCCTGAAAGCCAGCAACCAATATACATTGAATGCATTCAGCACTCTCCTGGTGTTAATGAAATGTGTTCTGTTGCCAAACAGGAATCACTGACATAATCTCGACAGACACAATATCGACCTACATTTTTATCGACACAAAAATATCGACGACACTAATATCGATACCCCATACTTAATTAACAAAATACACTAATATCGACCCCAAAATATCGTCAAACATAATTAGCGATTACAGTAATATCGAACACATAAATATCGTTATTCAAAATATCGAACATCCTTTAAAAAAATACATGTCCAAAATATCGATCACAATAATATAGACAACAATATTATCGTTTTTGTAGAAATATCGACAATTTAAAAATAGATAAAACAAACAAAATTAAACACCATACATATATTCAAATAAATAAACATACACTACATATAAAATATAATATATATAATAATTTTAGCAAATACTAAAACATATTTTAAAACATTAAATAATAAATACACTATTAATAACAATTTAATTTTATATTTAGATTATGTACACACATTATTTAACATCACATATAATATGATACACATTTAAATAATTCAACATGTGGATTTCTTTTTTTTTTTAAATAACTGACTTAATTAGCGTTTTCCATATATGGAAAACAACTACCAAAATGAGTAAAACAATAAAGATTAACCAATAAAAACACACAATATTAAAATAAACCAATAAGGTTAACCAAACAATTAATACAAACACTATATAAAGAAGGAAAACTTATTCTTATTTTACACCTTAAACCAAAAACAATAAATAAGCCGAAACTCTGCCGGATTTCTACCAGAAACAAGGACTTCATCAAATCAAAAGATATTACATTCTTCAAAAAGTAAGTACATTACCATCTGTAAAATAACTGTAATGCTACTCCTCTAAAACGACTATTTATCATACTCAAATAATTAATATATATCTTTTTTCAATTTATGTCTCCTCTACAGATAATTCTCAAACCATCCACAAAATTACAGATCACTTCAAAAATCATCTAACTAATAAAGTAAGTATTCAGCAAACACCATTGTAAAAAATTGTAAAACACCCAACCAAACCCCAAATCCATCCAAAACATCCACCCCACCCCATATACATATTTTACAAAATAAGTAAAAATATGTTTTACTCTTCCACAGAAATATCAACTACTTGACAGAATTCAACCAGCAAAGAAAAAGCATCTCTATTGAAAAGCAGCTCAAAACAAACATTGTAAGTATATTAATAACAATATATATTTATTAAGAAAAAAACCTTTACATTATTCGTTTTAATAATTTTGATATACATTTTTTGTAGAATTTAACACATCACAATGACAGAAGGCGCCCAATTTATCTCATCCCAAAAAGGAAAATGTTTGCTATGTTACATGGGGTATGTCCATACCCAGGAAAAGCAAAGTGGACTAAAAGTAAATTGGAAATGTAGCAAGTACTATTCAAATAAGTGTTATGGTCGGGCAACAACTAGAGAAACAACTGTTTTGTATACAAGGGAGCATAACCATCCTCCAAATGTTACTGAAATAGAGGTTAGGAATGCCCTTGAAAACATTAAGGAAGCTAGCACTAGCTCACAGACACCTACAACTCAAATACTTAAAGAATTTCTGCCTACAGTACCCAAACATGCTACTGGGCAAATGCCCTCTATTTCTTCATTAAAAAGAACTATAGCTCGCACAAAAAAAGCCACAACAACTACCACACCTGCTCCAAAAACATTTGAAGAGGTAGTAATTCCCCCAGAACTATCTATAACTCTTAATGAAGAACCCTTTGTTCTCTATGACAACAAATGCAAAGAAAAAAGAATAATTATGTTTGCAACTGCAAACAATTTAAGAAAGCTACAACAATCAGAAACATGGATGATGGACGGGACTTTTAAAATCTGTCCCAAACCATTCTATCAATTATACATAGGGCTCCCGGTTTTATGGTATTTATATTTTAGTAATTTCCGTCTGTATTTATCCATATTTATTTTTTTCTAATTTTACCAGTATTTATCCATATTTATTTAAGGTTTTGTGAAAAAATGAAGCTGAAATGTGTATATTTCTGCATTTATTTAACCAGTTAACGTACACTTGTGACTGAACGCCTGACAGGTTTCAATGATATGTATATGCACTCAGAAGATAAAATATGCACTTATAAGAAATCATGCACATTTTAGCATCAAGGTTGTGTAAATCTACTGCTGTTTAAGGCTCTTTATTAAATTTACTTTATTTTTTGTAATCCCCTTGTCTGTCAATCTGCATAGGTATTGGCCTGGCAGTCGTGACTCATATCATTTAGAATCACTCAAAAACAACCCAATTTCCGTTTTTATCCACATTTAAAAATAAATACAGACAGGAAAATAAATGGTTTTCTGTCTGTATTTATCTGTAAAAATCAGTAAAAACGGAAAACAGGGAGCCTTAATTATACACTGTCCATGCCCTATATCAGAACACCAACATCCCCTTTATCTATGCCTTGCTACCCAATAAACAGAACTCCACATATATGGAAGTACTAAGTAAAATTAAACAGGAAACAAATAATTATTTTCCACAGAAAATAGTAATAGATTTTGAGCAGGCTATGATAAGTGCAATTCTAAAGTCCTACCCACACACATCAATTCAGGGTTGTTACTATCATTTCAATCAGTGTCTATGGAGACACCTTCAGAAATCAACACTTAGGGCCCGATTCCGATCTCGCTCGGAAGGGCATCGAACGGGATCCGTAGCGAGCGAGTCCGATTCGTAGCCCCAGTTTCCGGACGACTCGTACCGCTGTACGAGCGACCAAGTATGATGCGAGGATAGCCTCGCGCTCCGACCGACTCGTACCCGTCAGCGACGCCGTCCGGACGACTCCGACTTCATCGATGTGCACCGCGCAATGGGTCCGATTTCCGAGCGACCAAGTACGATGCGCACGTCGAGCAGCCGGATCGAGTCGGAGCCACCGACTCTAAAAAGCTCCGGGAAGCAGACTTTGGGTGTCCGTAGCGGACCCCCCTTCACCCGCAGCCCTATGACTCGATCACTGGGGGGGTCCCAAGCGTCCCCCCTACACATGCCTGCATGGTGCGGGCGGGACCAATGCGTCCCCGCGACAGGGGGCACCCTTGTCCGAGACGTGCATTTTTGGTCTTTTGGAGCCCATGTACGCAACGTACACCAGGCTCCCATTGACTTCAATGGTGCTCCAAGCTACCCGAGTCTGTCAGCTCTGCAGCGCATTGTACTCTGTCGCTCGGAGCCCAGGAGCCCAAGTCGCATGGAAAGCTCTACGGGCGCCAGTCGGCCGTAGGGCTTTCCCAGCAAGATCGGAATCGGCCCCTAAGTGTTGAATATGCGACAAACAGTTCATTCGCATACCAAATAAAAAAACTTATTGCACTGGCCTACGTCCCAGTTACTGATGTGGCCAAACATTACAATCTTTTAATAGAAAGTCCTTACTACCACCAACACGAACAAAAATTAAGTACCCTCCTAGACTATTTTGAAGATACCTGGGTGGAAAGACTCCATAGATCCGGAGATGGGAGACAACCAAAATACCAAATTCCATGGTGGAATGTCTACCTTAGCACACTAAATCAAGAGGCAAAAACAAACAATGCTGTTGAAGGTTGGCATAATGCCTTCCAAGCAACAACAGGACGAGGTACACCTACTCTACACAAACTCCTACTCTCCCTCCAAAAAGAACAAAGCTACCAACAGCTAAGAATGGAGCAATCTGTCACACAAATAAAGCCTAAACTATCCAAACAAACTAAACAAATGTTTGAATACCTACAACAAGTCAGACTATACCCTACAACAAGAGGCCTAGAATACTTAGCAATAATTGCTAAAAGCCTACTCTAAACTCTCAAACCACTGTAAAATATATAATACTTTTCTGTTAAAATTATTAAAATGCAAACAAATAAATTTTTTTTATTTTTAAACTAAATAATTTGTCTAATATATTTTTATGAATGAATAAATATATATATAGACATATTAATTAGATATTTGAAAAAATAAACAACAATAACAGTAAATAATATAACATTTCCCTCCCACAATAAATAATTAAATTAACTTACCGTTTCCGTAGCTGTAGACAGAAAATCCCACATCTTGTAAAACAATGATGGTAGCTCATAATCCAAATAGAATAAAAATTACCCCCCAAAAAATGAAAAAATCCAACTGTTCCAAAAACTAATCCTCGATCCGTAAATCCACAATCCATAAAAAACCCGAAAAAGTGTTTTAAAAAACAGAAACACTCCATGAAAACCCGAAAAATTAAGAAAGTGTAAAAAAATTATTAGTTACTTAAACTAATACACTTCCTTAATTTAAAAAAACACAATCTTCTAGTAACCGCAACTTTGATCGAACAAAACCTGTAAAAAACACACAAACATTCCCACCCACACAAATATACCCATAATATACAATATAACAGTATTACAAACATTATACACACCATAATAACACATATCCTACCAAACTTTAACATTTCTAAACTAGGGCTCAAAAAATAATGATACATAAATCGTCAAAACCTAACTAACGCATAAAAAACACCACAACTCCAAAAACCTAACTCTACACACACTAACTACAACTTAACTACCTTCAAATTAAATTAAAATTGTAGTTTAAATAAAGAAAAGTAATCTTACCTTCCTCGATGCGAAGCAGCTCCCAACCGCAACCTTCTCCCCTTCGAAATAACCCAAAACAACCGCGAGCGGTTACAAAATACAAGCCCCAAACAAATATGGCATCTTCAAACATATAAAATAAATCTAATTTAATTAAATAAATGTCATTACATTATATATAAATTACTTACATGTTTAATTAAAATACTACAATTTTTATCTTATTTGTTTAAATGTATTTTTCATTTTTATATTATTGTAAAATTATTAACCCTGGGTGGAGTTCGCGTAGTCGCGCTACGCTGAGTTCCGCAAAGTGGTAAACAAACTCCGCGAGCTACGCTGAATTCCGCGAGCACGCGGAGTTGCTTGGTCCGCCCGTTTGCGATGCGTTTTTCCTGTTCGGGAACATGTATTGCGTGTTTGGGACGCTGTTTGCGTGCTCGGGGGGGAAATATCTCGCGAACTTGCCCATGCAGTCACCAATGGGCGCGGCCATCTTGTTTTTCACTTGTCCCGCCCGTTCGCGATGCGTATTTCCTGTTCCGGAACACGTATTGCGTGTTCCCGCCCGTTCGCGATGCGTATTTCCTGTTCCGGAACGCGTATTGCGTGTTTGCAACGCTTTTTGCGTGCTCGCGGGGGAAATATCGTGCGAACTTGCCCATGCGGTCGCAATGGGCGCGGCCATCTTGTTTTTCACTCTATTGCTATGGTTCTGGGCCTGCTTTTCTATCCTCCCTCTATCTTTGCAATCCTTTGTTCTGTACACTTTTTTTTATTTTTTTTATTTATAATCTTTCTCTCTATTTTCCTGATTCTATATTTTGACTTTTTTTCTACTTTTTGTGACTTTTTCTACTACTTTTTCACTCTTTTTCTATAACTTGCTTTTTTCATTTCTTTTACTTACTTTTCGAATTCCTCCCTTTTCTTTTCCGCCCCCCGAGTCCCAGAACCATGGCCAAGGGTGTGGGCATGGGCAAGGGCAAGGCCAAGGGCAAGGCTGCTCGCAGCCGCAGCCACGACCGCCTTCCCTGCGGAAGGCGGCGCCCACACGGGGTGCAGGAACGGGCCTTATTCGGTGAGGTGGAGGTGGCCGCACTTGTTTTTTTTGTACAGCGCCACCTCCCCTAAACCCTGGCAGCAGGCGGCAGGCCTGGGTCTGGGTACGGGCTCCGGGAGCGTCACCAGCGGTGGGGAAGGGTGCGCCGGGCAGTGTTTCGCTGCTCTGGGGTCCGGCGCACCCATAACAATATTACGCACCGGTGGTCCGATATCCTGGACCGGGGGCAGGACCTGCTGGACCTGCTAGGAGTTGAGGTCCCGGGGCTTGGTGAGTAGCTATTTAATATTACTACTTTGTGTTCTTCTGCTCTGTGTTATATATTGCGAATATAATTTTTTTCCGAATAGCAAGAATGCTGCTGCTTACATTGCAGGTAAATTACGTTTAAAAATCTTCTGTGATTGTTGTGCCACAGGTGCTCGGCGCTACTAATCTTACTTGTTTGCAGCTTTGCGCTCGCTTGGCGCTGATTATGTAAGAGTTTACTTTAGAGAACTTAAGTTAGGTAATGCTAGAGAGACTCTAGTCCTTCCTTTGTCCTCCTGTCACTAAGAGATAGTGGTGGATTGATAGGTTTAGTTACTTATTAGTATTAGTTGGTAATTTTTAGCAGTCTGCGTGACGCATCCTCTGTTACGTCACGTGCTGCTGAGTGCTGCTTACCCCAGTCCTTAGTAGAACCTTTTGTAGTTTGTTTAGTGAGTGGTAATAGGCTTAGCACTAGCAGAACATCAGCAGCAACCAACCAACAATTTGGTGTATGCAAAAATGTATGCATGTGTCCTCCATCTATGCATTTTTTAGGACTAAAATAAATGGAAATGCAGACTTAGTGAACAATTGGCCCGTCTGGAATAGGTGGGCTAGGTCAGGTGGTACTTAGGCTTAGTTAGTATTCTGGAATCAGAATGGAACACTGGATTAGTGTTCATAAATAATAACTAGACGGTCCGCTAATCCCGCGATACTACTAGTCGACCAGATTAGATAGGTCAATTGTATTGCAATTGTTGTTTCCATAAATGTTTTTTTGAGCGTTTTTTAAAATATTTTATTTGTTTCACACCAATCATCAATGTTTGTCTCTTTCTTTCTTATATCTTTCATGATCTGCACCCAGGGGCAAGAAGACGAGGTCGTTGGAGTCGGCGGGAGCAGCTGCAGAACAGATGCCAGGCCAGGACCGCTCCTCTACCGAGGGCTCTGCTGCTGGCCCCAATAAGTCCTCCTGTTGTTAATATTAATAATTATACTTCCCTAACTTTTACTGCACCTTATTTTTTCCGAACTATTATTTCCGTTTCCTAATTCTATTTTTACCAATTCTTCTTCGATCTAGACTATCTGTTTCTAAATTCTTGTTATCCCTGCCTCTAACTGCCTCTGCTATGACTCTCTGTACTACTACTATTAGTCTGTCTGTAGCTAAGCTTGCCCAGTTGGCCACTCTTTATTTAAAAGGTTTTAAAACTCAGATTCACCAATAGCTGTAGCCACTGAGTCCAGTCCTTTGGGTTGTCCTCTACTAGTCTTCTTAATCTTGAGGCTTTTCGACAATTCCCACCAACAAAATGCCCAACCAGATATTTTACTATTTTTGATAGGATAGGACATAGGACTAGTCTACTCTACTCTAGTATCCGATTTGTACTAGTGCTGTATGTTGTATATGTATGTATTAACTTTTTTTTCAATCTTGCTAGTGAAGAAGAATAAATAGGGGAGGTGTATATGGCATCTAAAAAATGTGTAATGTTTTTTCTAGTCGTACCGACCACCAGTGTCGGGGCCAGTGGCGAAGGCGACGCGGCCAGTAAGGAGGGAGCAGAAGATGCGGCAGCTGCAGGGGGTGAGCCAGCAGCAGTGGCAGGCGGTGGTAAATTATATTCCTTACTTATTGACATTACACTTGCTGCAAGGGTGTACACTGTACTGTTGAGAGAGACTAAAGGGTCGATTCCGATCTCGGTCGGAGGCGCACCTAACACTATTCGTCCGGAAAAAAACCCAGCCGAATGCGTGTTTCCTGACCGATTCGTACACACGTCCGAACGAGCAAGTACGATGCGCATAACTGCCCAGATCCCGACCCAGTCGTACTCACCCAATCCAGGTCCTGTTCCCCGACCGAGCCGGATCCGTAAACGCAGAATCGAGTCGCACGGAAGCCAAAATGCAGCTCCCTCCGGCCGGACTAGTACGATGCGCACTCCGTACGCGCCGAACCCGTCGCTGCGCACGGCACGTCAAAGCATCCGGGAGAGGCGCACATAAGCTCCGATTCGCGCCACAAGACGAACCACGGCTACGAGTCGAACACGCCAGCCACGAGTACGAGTCGAAGCAACGAGAAAGACGAACGAGACGAACCAACCATGAATCCCATCGCGCAGGTCCTACCAATACTCTACATCTATTACCGGAACTGGTACGGACGCGTGCGGCGCAGAAGGTAAGTCAGACACCCACCACACAAACAAACCACACGTACCCGACATATAACACACACACATACGGATGCAGAAATTACTTGCACCAGCAGCACCATAGGGGCGGGATGGCTATCACCAATGCCATATACACACATAGGGGCCTGGATGCCAACCACTAACACCACCCCTACCCATGTGGGGCTGGATGCCTACCACTACTACCACCCCTACCCATGGGGGGGTTGGATGCCCACCACTACCACCCCTACTAATGGGGGGCTGGATACCTGTCACTACTACCACCCCTACCCATGGGGGGCTGGATGTCCACTACTACCACCCCTACCCATGGGGGGCTGGATACCTACCACTACTACCACCCCTACCCATGGGGGGCTGGATGCCCACCACTACCACCCCTACTAATGGGGGGCTGGATGCCTACCACTACTACCACCCCTACCCATGGGGGGCTGGATGCCCACCACTACCACCCCTACCCATGGGGGGCTGGATGCCTACCACTACCACCACCCCTACTAATGGGGGGCTGGATACCTGTCACTACTACCACCCCTACCCATGGGGGGCTGGATGCCTACCACTACTACCACCTCCACCCATGGGGGGCTGGATGCCTACCACTACTACCACCCCTACCCATGGGGGGCTGGATGCCTACCACCACTACCACCCCTACCCATGGGGGGCTGGATACCTGTCACTACTACCACCCCTACTAATGGGGGGCTGGATACCTGTCACCACTACCACCACTACCCATGGGGGGCTGGATGCCCACCACTACCACCCCTACCCATGGGGGGCTGGATGCCCACCACTACCACCCCTACTAATGGGGGGCTGGATACCTGTCACTACTACCACCCCTACTAATGGGGGGCTGGATACCTGTCACTAATACCATACCTACCCATGGGGGCTGGATACCTGTCACTACAACCACCCCTACTAATGGGGGGCTGGATACCTGTCACTACTACCACCCCTACCCATGGGGGGCTGGATGCCCACCACTACCACCCCTACCCATGGGGGGCTGGATGCCCACCACTACCACCCCTACTAATGGGGGGCTGGATACCTGTCACTACTACCACCCCTACTAATGGGGGGCTGGATGCCTACCACTACTACCACGCCTACCCATGGGGGGCTGGATGCCTACCACTACTACCACCCTTACCCATGGGGGGCTGGATGCCCACCACTACCACCCCTACTAATGGGGAGCTGGATACCTGTCACTACTACCACCCCTACTAATGGGGGGCTGGGTACCTGTCACTACTACCACCCCTACCGATGGGTGGCTGGATGCCTACCACTACTACCACGCCCACCCATGGGGGGCTGGATGCCTACCACTACTACCACCCCTACCCATGGGGGGCTGGATGCCCACCACTACCACCCCTATCCATGGGGGGTTGGATGCCCACCACTACCACCCCTACTAATGGGGGGCTGGATACCTGTCACTACTACCACCCCTACTAATGGGGGGCTGGATGCCTACCACTACTACCACCCCTACCCATGGGGGGCTGGATGCCTACCACTACTACCACCCCCACACATAGGGGGCTGGATGCCTACCACCAACACCACCCCCACACATAGGATGGGTAATGCATGACACAACCAGCATACTCCAACATAAGGGATGTAAGAAAAAGACATCCCCCCAACACCATGACAAGCGTGTGTAGACTGTGTCAAATGCCTACAACACTGAACATGACATTGAACACACAATGTGACCCCCTATCACATGTGTCACACATAAATGTGTGTGGCCTCCACAATGCAAGCAGACCATGACCACTGTGGCAATGGGGTCTAAACCCCCATCATCACAGTGACCAAAAGGTAAGTGTGGGGTCCATAGCTGAAGCACATTTTGAACATTGTGGCAATGGGGTCCAAACCCCCATTATCACAGTGACCAAAATGTAAGTGTGGGGTCCATAGCTGAAGCACATTTTGAACATTGTGGCAATGGGGTCCAAACCCCCATCATCACAGTGACCAAAATGTAAGTGTGGGGTCCATAGCTGAAGCACATTTTGAACATTGTGGCAATGGGGTCCAAACCCCCATCATCACAGTGACCAAAAGGTAAGTGTGGGGTCCATAGCTGAAGCACATCTTGAACATTGTGGCAATGGGGTCCAAACCCCCATCATCACAGTGACCAAAATGTAAGTGTGGGGTCCATAGCTGAAGCACATTTTGAACATTGTGGCAATGGGGTCTAAACCCCCATCATCACAGTGACCATAAGGTAAGTGTGGCCATGGAAAAAGCTGCAACTGCCAAACAGCATGGCTGATTCCTGGTCACAAAACAACAAACACATCAGTGGCAAAGTAGTGTTCGTGTCCCATAGTAACATATATTGGGTGAGGCAAACAGTGCAGTGCAAATAAGACATACCTTTGGCCATGTGCAGACAAACATCACCCATGGGGGATGACACTGTCAACATTCATCAATAACACAATGACAGAAGTGACCATCATAATGCAGAACCACATATCTGCTCCAATGGGCACACAAATGTAGATATCCTGTGGAGACTGTAGATGTGAGGTGAACAGATACCATACCATGGCAGCAATGGGACACACAAACCATGATCATTGTGCTGACTGATGACCTAGGAGTCCCAGGGACAGCAGGGGAAACCCACCAAACAACATACAGCCAATGGCACACTAAAGATATGCCAATGCAGTGGTGCAGATGCACAAACACAAACAGGCAGCCCCACACTGCATGTCAAACACAACAGGTGAAGGGGGGTGCCAGTGTCCCCAGGCAACCACACAACACATGATGAGGCCTGAATACCAATTACACAGATGCGCATACAGTGCCACACAAAAGTAACTCATGGATCCGAATCCCCTATGTGGGCAATCAGGCATTGTTAGATGAGAGGGAGCACAAATCACACATGTCACACAAGCCTGTAGGAACAGCAACTAACACAGCAAGACACAGACCCACCACAGCACTACCCCCATGGTCTCCACAATGTGGTGACCCTGGGCTGCATGAAAATCCCACTGTGATGAAAAAGCTAGATGTCGTTCACACTGTGAACCACAGTCATGTGTCCTGAGCAACAAACTACCATCACACCTACACAAGCACAAATCAATCAGCACAGCCTGTCAGCCAAGGCCAACATGGAGGCAGGGGTCTAGCCGGGCAACAACTCTCATCTGCACACACTCAACACCACACACCTCGACCTCCAACAATGTGCAGCAGTGAAGCTCACATGCACTGGTGACATTGCACATGCACCCATGACAATCCCAGGGGTGGTGGTGGGAACTAATGTGCAGAAACCCATCACACATGGCCAGTCAACAAGACTCCTGAATGTCTGACACACTGCACAGTATGCCGTACATGGACATGACGTCAATACCACACCAACCAATGGGATCCCGGCCACAGTCCCACACCAATGAAGAAGCCAAGGTCACCCACAAAGAACACACATAGACAACTTCCAACATTGCAGCTCTGACCCTGAGGAGTGGCAGCAGTCACACACACAACGTGTCACAATCACTGAAAGCTAACACAAACTGGAAATTACATGACAGGTGTAAACAACAAGTGCCAAGGGGAATCCTGACTGTGTCCCATCTGCGTTTGCCCACAAACTCAGCCCTGACAGCAAACACACCTATGGGTGACACCCTGATGACCATTAATGTGACATGCACCCACATCACAGAGAACTCAGGGAGAAGAGTTTGGGGGAACATAGGTCAACTCAGCAAGCATCACAAACAGGAACATCACTAGGGATCCCAGCCTGCCTAGCAAAATGGAAGTGAACACACACAGACATGCTCACACAACACACACCTTGTGCTCAGGCAATGTCACAGAATTACACACTGCCATGAGGGGACTCCACTCCTGTGTGAGGAAAGCTGTGCCATACGTTGTCTCAGTAGGGCTCCATCATGTCAGCAGAACACTTGGTCACACAGTCAACAATTAGCACTAAATGAAGGCTCCCGTCATATCAGCCTGGTCATGGGAGTGTCACCGAAATCATCAGCACAGATCCAACACACATGTATAGCAAGTTGCACTGATAACATAGATGAGTCCTTCCCCATTGATGCCCAAACTTGCATGTCCAGTGGAGATGGCCACACGGTCAGGGAAGTAGACTAATTGAACAATGGCAAGCACAACAGATGTGCAGGGCTGTAAGCCACAGATGTGATATTGCAAATAAAACTAGGAAATCCCATTGCCAAATCTTGAAAACATGACACCCTCATATTGCTGCAAAGGATGACATGGATACACAACAGGATAGGACACATTCCCCGTGGACCACATGGGGTCCTGCACAGTAACACTTCATTTTCATGAGACCAAAAATCACCATCACTGCAGCAAGGGCACGGTTAGCATCATCAACAACATGTACATCAGAAGCAAAACCACTAGAGAACAGAAAGTTGCTTTATTCAGCATTTGTGTCTGAAGAAGTGAAAGAAAAAAATATAACAAAGGCCAATGGCCAGTCCATAATTTGAGTCCAAACAGGGTGACAGTGCCAGATGTCACCCTTTGCATGCCTGCACTGCTACACACCAGGGACATTCCCCTCGGAGGGGCATACGGGGGGCAGGCCAGGCACCGCAGGGACAGGATCAGGGCTCACCAGAAGGAGGCAGGGAAGGGGTGGTGGGTGCTGGAGAGTCACTGACAACTGCAGTGGAGGTGTCTGACATGGTGTGTGCCGGCACAACTGGGGGCATGACTCAGATGGTGTGGGTGCCGGCACGACTGCAGTGGGCCGTGCAGATGGAGTGGACAGGTTCCCCACTGCAGTGCCCAAGTCAGACGGGGTGGTAGTGGACTCCACTGCAGTGCCTATCTCCAGGGGAGGAGAATGGGGTTCAGGTAAGGTGGGCAGGACAGAGGGGAGGACACCGTCTCCACACCAGTGGCACAGACATGCGCAGCGGGGGTGTGGTGCTGGAAGAGCAAGTGGCAGGGGAGAAGGCCGGATCATTTTGGGGATGGTGTATATGTGGGTGGGGGAACCTGGGGCAGGGTGTGGTGGGGGCACCTGTGGAGTGGGGGCCTGAGGGATGGAGGAAGGAGACTTGGTGGTTGAGCTGCAGGGCAGCGGAGGGGTCTTGCTCTTCCGGGTCCGGGGGGACTTGTGGATGGGGGCCTCAGTCTGTCTGCGCCTGGGGGAGGGTGTCCGGGGGTGAGGGGCACTCCCCTCTGTGTGGGTGGGCTTCCTCTTCCCCCTGAAAGCTGGATCAGCTGGATTGGAGGGGAAGAGGCCTAGGTCACAGAGGAAGAGCTGCTGTGTGGGTAGGGTTGCAGGTGAGGCAAGGGAAGGGGCCTTGGAGGGAGAGGTATCTGAGGACTGCGCAGTGCTCGTGGATGCGTGTGTGTGTGCCTGGGCCCCATCCCCTGTGAGTGAGGTATCAGTCCCCTGACTGTGCGTGCGTGTGCGTCTGGATTTTGGCGTGTGTGTCTGTGTGCTGCTTGTGTCTGTGTTGGTGGGTGCCTGTGCCGGTGTGTGTGTGCTTGGGACAGGTAGGGTGCTGGGGAGTGTGGATGTGGCAGAGGTAGGAGGGGTGAGGGACTGTTGGAGGAGGGACACTGCTGCCGTCAGGGAGGAGTCCATGGACCTATTGCTCCTCTGTAGGGCAGACATGCCCGATGAGATGCCCTCCATGAACGACACCAGCTGAGTCAACAGAGTGGTGTGGGCATGGAGGACACTCAGCATTGCTGTCTGCCCTACATGGAGCTGGCGAAGTAGGTACACAGACTCCTCACTCAGGGCAGCGGGGGACACAGGGGCAGGGGGTGCGGTGCCTGGCACGAAGGAGACATGCTCCCGAACACGGGAGCCTCCACGGACCTCTGGAATGGGAGCCGATGGGAGGGCGGTGGTGGTGGTGGTGGTGGTGGTGGTGGCGGGGACAGCAACACAAGCTGGGGTGTGGTGGCTGCTGACACCCGCCTCCACAAGGGAGTCATCCTCCGAGCTGCTGTGGTCCTCAGCTGAGGTGGATGCTGCTGAGGACTCCTCGGTGTGGCTCCCCTCGCCCTCCGTGCCACTGGGTCCCTCCGACCACTCCTCAGCTGCTGACCCAGTCTGGCTCTGCGGCTCCTCCTGGTCCGTGGAGCTGTCCCCTCCTGTGGCCGTGGATGTAGCTGCAAACAATAGGGGAACAGACAAACATCAGTCACCTGCACTGACCGCACACACCACAGTAAGTACAGCACATTACAGACCAATCCCTGGCATCCTTAGTTGAACATTGCCAAAAGTGCCCAAACAGAGTAGGAGAAGCCAATTGTCAGTCTGATGGTCAACCATGGCACTCACATCCCTCCTGGCCTTGCACCCATCTGTCTGGTGTCTGTCGGATTGCAATACCCCAGTGTGGACACATGCACCACCTACACACTAGTTGGACAGTGCAGAGAACACGGTGAAGTATGTGAACATGCACACATCACAACTCTTGCCACTGAGTCAGTACAGATGTCAGGATAAAGGGACGGCCAGAGTCTATTTTGAAATGCATGTGATGCATACCAGCACCAGACACCATGATGCACCCATGTCCTGATAGTCAATGCCACAATGGGGTGCATGTAGCACATGTCACTCCCCTGCAGGATCACTCATAGGAAGTTTAATGCCATGGCACAGGCATGCCTGCAAAGTCATACATCACTGTCTACAGTCACATGGGCAGGGCAGCCAGACAACAACAGTCTGCACTGTGTCACAATCCTAGGTCATGGGGAATGCAAGTCCTGGAGCTGACAAGTGCATATGTTCATCCCCCACAAACCACATCATCTGAACTCTTATTTGTCCATGTCATACCAATTGGACATATGGGAGACCTGAAACACAACCCTCGGAACCTGAGCACCTCACAATCTGCTGTGAATGGTGATCCAGCGGGTTACTAGCAACAAGCATTCATACACAAAATACTCACTTGGGCCCATACATTCATACTACGCTAGCAATTTCCGCTGGTGGGTCAGTTGGTACTCTTTATCAAATCCCTGCTACCAATTACCTTCTGATTGAAGAGTAATGACTTACCGATGGACCCTTTGATAATTGGGAAGTTTAAAATGAGTGACATTCCATACGATTCATAATTTCTAAATGATCACAAAGTCAAGAAGTTTTAAAATGTTTATCTAAAGATTTAGCAGAGTAAAATACAAAGGCACATAATACTTAAATCGAATCTCAAAGAGGAAGCACAACAATGATTTATCGATCAATGACGGTCCCTTAGGAAAAGAGAAGATAGAGACAGCAGCGCAACTAAGGTTTGCATTATATTTACCTAAGTGCGAGAAACCAAACCCCTTGGCCAAGGAGTTTGAAGATAGGACCCTGGAAGGATGAAGAGCAAAGACTCCTCCCGGATCAGGACAGGACCGGTGACCTCTCTACCCACGACGCCTGCGTCGTTCCCCTCTCTGGTACTTCGCTCGCCTCGATTCTCCCGTTTCTTCCTTCTAATGGATTCCGCCGCCCCCACCTCAGGACCTCTCTGGACAGCGGTTCAGTCTGCAATCGATTAGCCTCTCGGCTCCTTCAGCTGTGCTTAAGCTTGAATGCGCGCAATGCTTGTGCTTGAATGACTAATTTGCTAAGTCTATATCTATTATACCCTTCTACGCCCATGTACCTCCCCTTAATGTTGCTAACTTATGGGACCACTACTTCTGATTGGACAAGGACAGGGGGTTGATCCTCACACCATATTGATTAAATTCATTTCTAAAAGCTCTTTGTTTTAAAATACTGCCCCTCAAATTTAATACATTTGCTTTATTTCCCACCCGTCTCATGACAAAGTTTGTGCCTTTTCATGTACAATGTTATAATTTTATGAGGACATCCATGAATATGACAATATAGGCCATCAGGTCGTGGCCTTGGACGACGTCCAGGTTGACTTCATCCTTTTCCGCTCTGAGCAGTTTGTCAAGGCGCATGTGCAGAACCAACGTCATTCGAGTTTTCAGTTCACCAACCCCAGGCCCAACATTTACGAACTAATAAAGTCAAAGAAGAAAATATTAAAATCACAAATAAAATATTTCACTGTATACCCACTCTGTCTATTCTATTCCCATTTACTTATAAACTTTCCTCGCATTATTGGCGTTAGTATTCTACAATTTAAACAAAACATAAGAGCAAACTGTAGCATGTGAAAACATATAGTAGCCATTTTAAATCACACTGCGCAGAAGCAAGAGTTTTCCCACAAAGCAAAGAAAGACGTCACACCACGTGATACGGTTGAGACATGCGCATTAAAGTTCCCGCGCTTTAGCGGCCATTTTAGAATAAACAAGCGTTACTTGTTAGTAGAAACACATATGCAAGCTTCCTTGCTATTAGTTAGTATTAACAATACAACTTAATACATTAATACTTTAAAAAGGATTGCATCCGAGCAAGTCTCATTTGTGAGTCCTTGCTCCATCAATCCCCTCTCTGATGGCGTTTCTGAGCCATCAAATGCTACCCACAACCAGATGCCAACTTTCAGCATATTACTGTTTCATTTTCATTTTTACATTTTCTACCTTTCACATCTCCTTTCAGTTTCTTATATAATTCACTTCTTAAATCTTCAAGTTCAATCTCCTCAAACTTTCTCTTCTTTCCTCTTTCTGTCACATTATATGATTCTTTTCTTCTACAACATTTGCACCATATTATTATTGTAAATACTATTATTGCTATCCCTGCTAAGGGTACTAATATTTGACCTATTAGTCCTTTCCCTATATTAGCAAACCAATTACCAATTGACCTAATACTAGTGGTCAATCTTTCCCATACACTATCAACTTCCAGTGGTTTTAGTTCCTTCTCAAGTTTTGTTATATTCTGTATATATGTTCCAATTTCTGCACTTTTATCAGGTATGTAAGTGCAACAGTGTTTTGTCTTCAATAATTTACAGACTCCGCCCTCTTTTGCCAATAAAATGTCAAGAGCAAGTTGATTTTGCATAACCATAGATCTAATCGCAACCATTTCCGCATTAATCATTAGAAATCCTCCAGCAGTGTCAGTTGATAAACGATCAACTACTGTAGATAATTTACATATTTTCCTTGAGTTCAGAATTATTCCCACTGAAGGTATCAATGCACCAAATATATCACCTAAAATTTCTGAAAAACTAGCTCTTTTTCTACGTGTTAATTCACTAGTATTTTCATTGCTGCCAGTGTTTCTTTTTACGTGGTATATCTTTGGAAATACTATCCCGAAGTAGCAACTTCCATACCACCTTGCAGGAAGCCTAAAGTAAGCCTTATTCCCACATACATAATAGATTCCAGGAAAAACTGAATCTGTTCCTCCTTTTAGTCCCCAACCTCCAAGAATTAAGAAATTGTGTTCACATTCACTGGTACCGATGAAAATATTGTTATACTCTGGGGCCGATTCCGATCTCGGCCGGTAGTGCTCCGAATCGGATTCGGCTTAACCGGATCCGATTCGGAGCCCTATTTCCCGACCGATTCGTACGCGCGTCCGGGCGAGCGAGTACGTTGCGAAATCGCCGAGCGGCTCGTCCGGGCGTCCCGACCGCTCCGACCGACTCGTTCCCGGGTCTAACCGCACCGACCGACTCGCTCAGACTCGACTCGCACCGCGCAATGGAGACGTTCCGCGGCCGGGTAAGTACAATGCGTGCCGCGAGCAGTCCGACCGAGCCGCGCACTCCGGCTCCAAAGAGCAGTCGGAGCCATAATTTGGGGGTCCGTGTCGGACCCCCCTGTACGCGTAGCCGCGCGAGTCGCACACAGGGGGGACCCATGGGTCCCCCCTACCTGTGCGTGTACGGCGCGAGTCGCTTCGCCGCGTACACGCTGTAGGGGGCGCCCTTGTCCGCCCCTCACCCATTGAGTCAATGGGAGCCCGCGTACGTGTTGTACGACAGGCTCCCATTGACTTCAATGGGAGTCCGACCGAATCGAGTCCGATGGCATACGTGCGCATCGTACTCGTTCGGTCGGGCTGCACGAGTCCGAGTCGGTCGGAAATCTCTCCGGGTCCGGCTCGGTCGGAGAGATTTCTGGCCCGAATCGGAATCGGCCCCTCTGTCTTTAACCTATGTAAACAAATTTTCCCTGTTTTTACAAAATCTAGAGCCATAGCAGCTTGAGCCTTGCCAGGTGTGTAACTACTCTCTTTCTCAGCCCAAGGTGGTAAATGAGCCTTATGCTCAGAAGCTTTCTTCTGGAAATCTTGTCTTCTACTCTCCACTAAATTCAAAAATAGCTTTTCTTCTTCATGCAAAAAACATGTTAGATTGCTGCTATGTGCGTGTGTTATGTCTATTGACTTCATTGTTAAGAAAAACTCTCCCATAAACTGTGCATCTTTGCTACTAAGCACTGGATTCATATTCTTTCGAATCAGAATTTCAGTAAATATCACATCTATATTTGAATAATAATACTGTAATCGTCCTGTTCTATAAAATAAACTTGTTAATACACTACATGATATGCCATAGGTTAATGGCAAGTGATGATACGTTAACCCTTCTGCTACTGATTCAGGTAATTTCATACAAACATAACAATTACTAACCTCCATAGTATCTACATATTGAAATAATAACTTTGTGAAAACGTTCAAACTAGTGTCGTTATCTGTTACTTCGTGATGCAAATCTGGTTCATCTTCTGCCTTTAGTTCTACTCTATTACACTTCATGTTATCTGTTCTTTCCTTCGTTTCGTTGTTAATCTTTTTATCTATTATCATAAGATAAGGAATTGCTACGATCACAACTAACCACACTATAAGCATTACTACCAGGTTGCATATTCATAGAGCACAACATCTTTTACAACCTTTCTGCTTTGGTCTCCCAGTAACTCTATCGTCAGTCATTTTTGACAAGGAAGATTGCTCTTCTTATCGTATTCTTCAAGTCTTTTCACGTTCTCAAGGTGGTTCTATTTCTTTTTCATAAGACAGTTCTGCACTGGTTCCTTCGTCACCACTTTCACTTGACTCTGAGCTTTCGTAATCTTCGAGAATGATATTAATCCAATCAGGACCCTTAAATTTGTTATTCACAAGCTTCAGTCTTTTCCTTCTTCGTTTTCCACTTTTATCTCTTTGTTCCGTTTGGCTTGTTACTTCATTCACTTGTTCTGGATCTCCACTTCTGGTTGCTATGTGGTATTTTACTCTTTTGATGACGCTAGGCCAATTATCACCTTTTCTTGTTTTCTCTGTTTGCACTGTCTTTTTATTTCCTTCTTCAGAAATTCTTTTGTTTTCTAGTTGTGGCACACTCTCATTTTCTTTTATTTCAGTTTCTTCTCCTCGTTCTTTTCCAGGTCTTACTGTTACTTCTTCTTCTTTTTCACTGTTGATCTCTTGTAACTGATCTTGTTCTTGATTTACGATTTCATTCTCGAAATTCTCAAGTTCTTCTTCTTCTGTGTATTTTTCCTGAACTAACTGGTTCTGATCAGGGCTTATTGCACTTTGAACTTCTGCAGCCTGACCGGATTCTTCTAAACCTATCTGTCCCTGCTCAAAGTCTGACTGTTCTTCTTTAATTTGAGCCCAGTTTCCTCTCCCTATCTGTTCCTGCTCAGGTTCTTGTGTTTGTTCTTCTTCTTCTTCCTGAGCTGCTTCTTCTTCACCTATCTGATCTTCTTCAATTTCTTCTAGATTTACTTGACTTCTTGTTCTGTAGTAGATCTCAGGTATTTCCACCACAGGTATCCAGTCCTGACTTGTGCTCGGTTGTTCTTCGTCAGCTTCCCTTGAATCCCGAGCCCGAGATTCTTCAGCTGGGCAACCTTCAGCTTCCTCAGTAACAGGTATTATCTGAGTATTTTCTTCTTCAGGATCTGGTACTCTTTTGGTGTGACTTACATGAATCCAATTAGGAAATCCTGCACACTTCACTGCGGTGTTCGTAATCAGTATGACCTGACATGGTTCGCCCCACCTGGGTGATAGACACGTTTCTCTGGTGTGATTCTTCACTACCACCCAGTCTCCAGGACTCAGATCATGTTCTTGTTCAGGCTGTCTGGAAACTGCGTCTTCTCCAACCTGATGAGAGACAGAACGCACTAAGTCAGCCAGTCCTTTGCAATAATCCAGAACCATATCATCTGATATATTCAGCAGTTTATTCGTGGGTACATGTGATTGTCTCATTGCTCTTCCCATTATTATCTCATGTGGACTCAATCCGGTGTTTCTATCAGGAACGCTTCTGAGTCCCATTAGAACAAGAGGCAATGCGTCTGGCCAATCTAATGATGTTGAAGCACACATTTTTCCCAGTCTGGATTTTATCGTGCCATTCAATTGTTCCACTACTCCAGAAGCCTATGGACGATAGGCACAGTGCAATTTTTGTTCGATGTGGAATGCTTCACAGAGTATTTTAACCACTTCACTGTTAAAGTGTTTTCCTCTATCTGATTCCAAAGTTACTGGAAAACCAAATCTAGGCACTAGTTCGCGTAGTAACAACTTTGCGACTGTAAGACTATCATTCCTTCTGGTAGGGTATGCCTCCACCCATTTGGAAAATAGACACACTATTGCTAGTACATATTTCAGCCCTCTACATGGTGGTAACTGAATGAAATCAAGTTGCAGTCTCATGAATGGACCCTCTGCCTTTCCAATTTACCCAAACCCAATTACTGTTTTTCTTCCTGGGTTATGCATTTGGCAAGTTAAACATCTCTGGCAAAGACTCTCTGCTACTGCCCTAAACTTTGGATTAAACCAGTTTTGTCTAAAGAGTCTAATCATTGCATCTCTCCCTACGTGTGTGTCTCCATGATACATCCTAGCCATTTGTGACAGCAGACAATCAGGCATGACTGGTCTGCCGTCAGCACACGTCCATACATCATCCTCTACTTTTTGGGTACATCCTGTTTTAATCCATATACTCTTTTCGCTCTCATCAGCATCATCTTGCAATCTTTTTACATCATTCCATGTTTCAGGAGGTGCAAACAGCATAAGTTGGCAGCTGATTCCCATTCTTTCCACCCTTTTATTTACTGCTAATCTGTTTTTGGCACAATGCTGAGCCACCAGATCTGCGTATCTATTGCCGACTACCACCCAGTCATCTCCTGACTGATGTGCGGCACATTTCACCACAGCCAATTCTTTTGGTGATTTTATTGCTTCCAGTAGTTCTTTTACGAACTGTCCATTTTTAATGGGGGATCCTGAAGAAGTCATGAAATCCCTCTGCATCCATAATTGGCCAAAATCATGCACAACCCCGTAACCATATTGACTATCAGTGAATATAGTTATCTTTTGGTTCCTCCCAATTTCGCAAGCTTTTATTAAAGCAATCAATTCAGCTATTTGTGCAGATTTTACCCCTGGTAAATAGGATGCTTTAATTATTCCAGTTAGTTCACACACTGCGTATGCTGCAGTTAGTTTTCCATCTTCATGCCTTTGGCATGAGCCATCAACAAACAGCTCCCTGTCTGGCTCCCTGAGGGGTATTTCTTGAATATCAGGACGCGGTTTTGTGCCCAATTCTGTGACTTGTAAACAATCATGTTCTTCTTCATCATCTTTTACTTCCTCATGATATGGGTCTGGTAGTAAGGTAGCTGGATTTACTATTGTGCACCTTACAATGGTCACATTTTCAGCACCCAGTATTATTCTTTCATACTTGGTCAGCGACTAGGAGTAAGATGCTGAGTTCGTGTTCTTGTCAGCAAAATCACAACCGCATGTGGGACGAACACTTTTACAGGGTGTCCCATTACAATTGACTCACTTTGTTCAATGCTCAAACAAGTAGCAGCTACTCCTTTTAAGCAACCAGGCAATGCAGCTGCCACTGGGTCCAATGTAGCAGAAAAATATGCTATAGGTCGTCTGGTCAAACCATGTCTTTGGGTTAGGACTGAAAGTGCACAATTCTCTCTTTCATGGCAAAATAATGCAAATTTTCTCTTATAATCAGGCATGCCTAGGGCAGGTGCTGCACACAAAGCATTTCTTAGTTTTACAAAGGCACCTACACTTTCATCATCCCATTCAACTGGGTCTTTTGCCTTCTTTTTCGTCATCTGAATCAACGGTTTTGCTAGTAGAGAAAATCCTAATATCCATTGTCTACAGTACCCTACTATTCCAAGGAACATTCTTACTTCTCGTTGAGAGACAGGCATTTGCATTTTCTTTATTAGTTTTATTCTTTCACCTGTTATTCTCCTTCTACCGCTCTCAATTTGGTGTCCTAGGTACTTTACTGCTGTAGTACAAAACTGTAATTTTTCCGGTGACACCTTATGACCTTCTTCTGCCAAATGATTTAGCAATGCAATGGTGTCAACAACACAATCCTCTCTGGTATTAGATGCCACTAGTAAGTCGTCTATGTACTGCACTAAGACTGAGCTTCCTGGCATCACCAGTTTTTCTAGACACTTTTTCAATATTTGGTTAAAGATGGAAGGACTTTCTGTGTACCCCTGAGGAACACGATTCCATACATAGACCTTGTTCTCAAATTTAAATGAAAATAGATACTGACTATCTGGATGCAAGGGTATCGAAAAGAATGCTTTGCATAAATCGATCACAGTAAACCATCCTGCACTCCAAGGAATTTGATATAGGATTACTGCAGGATTTGGTACTATAGGACAACAAGGTTCCACAATCTTATTTACCTTGCGCAGGTCCTGAACGATCCTATATTTTCCACTAGGTTTCTTTAGACCCGTGATTGGTGAGTTACAAGGACTACTCATTACTTCCTTTAATATGTCTTGTTTTACCATTCTGTCAATTTCTTCAATGACTCCTGCTTTTACCTCTGCACTCATTTTATACTGTCTGGTGTTTGGGTAAATCGCACCTTCCTTTACAGTAATTTTTACTGGGTCTATTTTGGCCATAAGTCCTACTTCCTTTCCCGTGAAATCCCATACCATGGAATTCACCGTAGTTTTCAGTTCTTCTGGTAACTCGTCTTTTGTTATTAGGGAAAACATCTCATCCACTTCAGTACCTTGCTTTGCAATCATAAATTTATATACATGGTCTTCATCTGGGGTCTGAATTGCCACACCATCCGGGGTGCAGAAAATTGTACAGTTCATCTTGCAGAGTAAATCCCTGCCCAATAAATTTACTGGACTGGAATCACACACTACAAATTGATGCATTTCTCTAAAGTTTCCGATTTTTACTTCCATAGGTTCGGTAAGAGGTGTTCTAATCTTCTGATTAGCCACTCCCACAACTTGGATAGCTTCTCCAGAGAGAGGAAGGTCTGGGATGTCTGCTGTTCTCACAGTAGACCTAGTAGCACCAGTGTCCAAAAGAAAAGTAATATCATTACCTTTCACATTTCCTTCAATATATGGACCTGACTGATCTACCGGTAAGGATGCACCAAGTACGCACTCCTTCTTCCCCTCTCCCAGGCACCGTCATGAATTGTAGGAACTAAAATCGTCCTGTAAAAGAAATTGTGATGTTACATAATCATTCTTACCACTTCCTCCTTGATATCCGATGTCTGTACCGTGCTTTGCTCTGCTTACATTACCCTGTATAGGTGCAGGTGGCAACTGACTCTGAGGATTTACACCCTGCTGTGAGTCATTCTGCATCTGTGGATTTAAATTTTGATTTGGACCATTATTATTCCGAATTTTTTTACACTCATCCTTCCAATGCCCTAACTTTCCGCACCCGTGACAAGGAAACTTCTTTTTAGCCTCTACCCTGCTCATTCGTCCTCTCACTTTTCCTCCATTCCCAGTGTCACCATTCGTTCCAGAATCTTTTCCTTGATTATCATTTGGATTATCCAAATTAATTCCCTGTCGCTCAGCCATTTTCACCTGAGCCCACATCACCTTCTCTTGCAATTTCTTGTGTCTATCCTCAATGTCATCTCCACAATATTTCGCATATTTCAAAATCTCATCTATGGGTTTCCCTTGCCAACACAACATGTGCTGCTTAATCATCTGACAAATCTCTGGTTTTAATCCGTAAACAAATCGGTAAACAAACTGACTCATGTTTTTATCTCCAATGTCCTCAAATCCACTATACTGCTTAAATACCTGCAATAAACGCTCATAGTAGGCATGTACCGATTCACTGGCTTCTTGGGTAGTTCTGTCTATTTTCACCCAATCTGTTTCCTTTGGTGGTATTTTCCCTTTCAAATAAGCTATCACCTGCTGATATTTTTTCATTACATCATTTGACGGGGCACCTGTCTTTGGATCTCTAGGATACTCCTCACTAGGCCAATCAATTGTGATTTTGCAATCCGTCCACAAATCGGCAGGTACCACTATGTCGAACAAACCATCCAAGTCTTTCAACAACACTTTTGACACTTTCACAAACCTCTCAACCTGCTTGTACCATTCAATTGGCTTTTCTCTTAATTTTGGAAAATCATTCGTAAATGATAAAATATCCTGTCTGCTCCATGGGACATGTACATATCCCCCTCCTGGAACTTCTCGCATCGGGTACATTTGATCTCCCTTCCCTGTTTCCTTCATTAAATATTCTGAAGTGGTTCTACTATATCGTGCCTCTTCCTTTTTCTTTGTCCATCTAGCCTTCCATTTATCTAGCTCTCCCCATTTCTGTAGAACTGTCATTAATTCTTTTACTTGTAATTTCCTTCCTGAAGCATTCATATTCTCTAAATCTTTGTCTGAAAAATCTGCTCTATAGGGTTTTTGCAGTACCTTTGACTTCCCTATTTCAATTCCCATCTGTTGAGCTAAATCTGATAATTTTTCATGAAGCATTTTTGCATTTCTTGTGATGCTTCTGCATACGAACAGTAACTCTTCTTCATCGTAAGTATTTAGGCGATCTACTCCTATATTTCCTGCTATCATTTCTTCTAACTCAACTTTCAATTTATAAATGTCCATGATCTTTGGGGTGAACTCTGTTTTTCTGATCCTTGTGCCCACCTTTCTAAGTCTTCTGGTGTAACTACTGTGGCACTTTTCGTTCCTGATGAAGTTATTATGTTTACATCTTTGGAGCAACTAGGTGTTACTCTTCTTGGAGTACTATTTACAGAATCTCGAATAGGCAAGTCCATTAATGAAATCATAGACTCACAATCACTAAAATGATCCTCAACCACTACTACTGCTTCCGGTTTAGGAATATTCACAGGTGTAGGTACAACTAGAGGTTTGGGATAAATTGCCTTGTCCCCATATAAGGGAACCACTGGACAATCAGGGTGAACATTCAATTGGGTTACCTTTTGAATCAATTCTGCTCCGTTTCTTTCTATCGCTTCCTTTTCTTTATCGTGGAGCACTCTACTGACTGGTGAATCATGTAATACTTGTGGTACCAAAGGTGTTCGTAACAAGGGTGCACTTGGGGTGCATCCACTTGTCCCTTCCTGATATGGTGGTGGATTCTTTAATATATCTTCCATAAATTCGTCTTCGGAATCTCCAAATCTAGCCAAATGTTTGGTCTTTTCTGTGCATTTATTCCCTAACGATTCTTCTGCCATGAATATGGGATACAGGCCCTCTGTAAGCATTGCTCGTCTCCACTGTTTCATCTGACCGTCCCTTGACTCGTTTTGGTATCTGGGAAAGAATCCCCGATAACCCCTATTACTTCTGGATCGGTCACGTTCAAATGCCTCGGTTACCCACTCTTCTAAGGCTTCGTATTGAGTCAATCTAGGCCTGGGTTCTAAATCATTCATTCTTAATCTCAAATTTTGAAGAATCCTCCCATTAAAAGTACCATTCTCGGGAAAAGCTAATATTCCATCACTTTTGGTATATTCCATCCAATTTTCTATCCATACACAAGTATGATAACCTCTCTCCATCAGCATGAATGAAGCGGGCGTTTTAGCTGGTGGAATGATAATTCCTTGCCTAGTTTTGATTGGTTTGTCCTTTTTAAAATAATTCTTAATCTTCTGTAGAAATGACATTTTTCTCTTTTCTCCGTACATTCTGGGTAAATATCTGTTTATTGAACTATATTCTGCAAAACCTAGGAATCTCCTGTCTGGACAAGTTCCTATTAAAGTCGGATCGCGTTTAAACATACAATTTCCACTGTCCACTAAGATTTCGACTTCTATGCTGACAACCAATTAAATTCCAGCTAACTTTTACTTCTGGACCAATCCTAGCGCGGCTTTTCAGTGACGTCTTTTCCAACTACCCCTCCTTTACAATCTGCGCCTTCCTGTCCTTCGCTATTTTAACCAATCCCAGCGCGACACTTGTGACGTCAGTACTACTCCTGACTACTGACCCCTCCTTTACAAGAGTCTTTTCACGCCCGCGGTTTCAACCAATCCCAGCGCGGCGTTTTGTGACGTCAGCTTCCTCTCCGGCAGCTGACCCTCCCTTTACAAAAACTTACGCAAAGTTTTATTCTCCCTATTTTCTAATTAAATTCTGTAACAACATAAAACATTCGCTATCGTGTCAGTTTCGCTAACTTGAAAAGATAGATTCTCTCACTTCTTAGTAAATCCCTTCCGTTTACTAATCATACACTACGAGTAAAACACTTCCGTCTACTCTTCACGCAAGCTTCAGAAATACCTGTTACTTCCTCAATGTTACCCTTTCTAGGTGATATAACATCAAGCTTTTACTAGCATATTCCCTTGCTATTACTCACACACATAGAGTCCCTAACAAGTACTGATAGTCCTACTTAACTTTTCAGTACTATTTCTGCCTGATAGATAACCTCACTGCAGTATGGCTTCCACTTACCAACCGCTTCTCAATTTTCCCCGGGGATTCTGGACAACATAAAACAAATTTTAAACGAAAAGCGGATGTTAGTTCATAAAAATAAAATTCTCATTACCCAATTAACAAAGTATAACCATAACCGTCCTCTGCTTACCAGAAAACTGATCCAGCGGGTTACTAGCAACAAGCATTCATACACAAAATACTCACTTGGGCCCATACATTCATACTACGCTAGCAATTTCCGCTGGTGGGTCAGTTGGTACTCTTTATCAAATCCCTGCTACCAATTACCTTCTGATTGAAGAGTAATGACTTACCGATGGACCCTTTGATAATTGGGAAGTTTAAAATGAGTGACATTCCATACGATTCATAATTTCTAAATGATCACAAAGTCAAGAAGTTTTAAAATGTTTATCTAAAGATTTAGCAGAGTAAAATACAAAGGCACATAATACTTAAATCGAATCTCAAAGAGGAAGCACAACAATGATTTATCGATCAATGACGGTCCCTTAGGAAAAGAGAAGATAGAGACAGCAGCGCAACTAAGGTTTGCATTATATTTACCTAAGTGCGAGAAACCAAACCCCTTGGCCAAGGAGTTTGAAGATAGGACCCTGGAAGGATGAAGAGCAAAGACTCCTCCCGGATCAGGACAGGACCGGTGACCTCTCTACCCACGACGCCTGCGTCGTTCCCCTCTCTGGTACTTCGCTTCGCCTCGATTCTCCCGTTTCTTCCTTCTAATGGATTCCGCCGCCCCCACCTCAGGACCTCTCTGGACAGCGGTTCAGTCTGCAATCGATTAGCCTCTCGGCTCCTTCAGCTGTGCTTAAGCTTGAATGCGCGCAATGCTTGTGCTTGAATGACTAATTTGCTAAGTCTATATCTATTATACCCTTCTACGCCCATGGACCTCCCCTTAATGTTGCTAACTTATGGGACCACTACTTCTGATTGGACAAGGACAGGGGGTTGATCCTCACACCATATTGATTAAATTCATTTCTAAAAGCTCTTTGTTTTAAAATACCGCCCCTCAAATTTAATACTTTATTTCCCACCCGTCTCATGACAAAGTTTGTGCCTTTTCATGTACAATGTTATAATTTTATGAGGACATCCATGAATATGACAATATAGGCCATCAGGTCGTGGCCTTGGACGACGTCCAGGTTGACTTCATCCTTTTCCACTCTGAGCAGTTTGTCAAGGCGCATGTGCAGAACCAACGTCATTCGAGTTTTCAGTTCACCAACCCCAGGCTCAACATTTACGAACTAATAAAGTCAAAGAAGAAATTATTAAAATCACAAATAAAATGTTTCACTGTATACCCACTCTGTCTATTCTATTCCCATTTACTTATAAACTTTCCCCGCATTAATGGCGTTAGTATACTACAATTTAAACAAAACATAAGAGCAAACTGTAGCATGTGAAAACATATAGCAGCCATTTTAAATCACACTGCGCAGAAGCAAGAGTTTTCCCACAAAGCAAAGAAAGACGTCACACCACGTGATATGGTTGAGACATGCGCAGTAAAGTTCCCGCGCTTTAGCGGCCATTTTAGAATAAACAAGCGTTACTTGTTAGTAGAAACACATATGCAAGCTTCCTTGCTATTTGTATTCGTGTGTGCAATGGTTAGTATTAACAATACAACTTAATACATTAATACTTTAAAAAGGATTGCATCCGAGCAAGTCTCATTTGTGAGTCCTTTCTCCATCAATGGGATACAGCTGCCTGAACTTCACATTCGCATACCCCAGTCTGCACGGTCAAGTGATCAAACACCTATGTGTCACACAAGTATCGTCTCCTATGGTCACATCTCCGGTGGCATGCTGAGCCCTAACCGAGAAACACCCCAGTAGTCCTGACAACGAAGCCACAGCACAATGACACTGAGGGAGACACCTGAGGGAACATATCGCTGAGCACAACGTGTCAGCTGATACACGGGAGTGGGAGTACAGAGTGTATTGTATGGCCTGGAGTAGGCATGACTGTCCTGCTCCACGTGAATGAGGGATGAGCCCTGGACAGTAGGCAGGTGGCTAAGTATGTGTGACACACTTGATATACATACTCCTGAGGCCCAAACATTGTTCCCACCCGCAGGATGGGTGTGTGCCAAATACCCCAGGCACATGTGGTGAATCAGATCACCAATTGGACCACATATCAAAGTAACACGCAGATTACATGTCAGAACTCAGGCATTGTGTAAGCAATGGACCCACCCATGATGCCCACCACAGAGTTAGGGGAACAAATGCTGTCCCCCACCTTGAGCTAAGCAAAATGCAAGGACACAGTACCCAAGTGACACAATTCCCTGACTGTAAGGGCCACACCTGGGTATCAGATGAGGAGTGGGCAGTGCACAAATGAGGGACATGGGTCCTGGACCACATGACTGATGTACTGTGGAAGTTTAACCAGGCCAGAGGAGGGCACATAGCATGGCAGACAAAGTTCACAATGCAGTCATGGACTCACCCCCTCCTTGCTGCTGTCTGGCCTTCAGCTGCCCATCCAGATCAGGGAAGACCACCGCCAGGATCCTGAGCATGTGGGGGGTCAGGGTCCGGTGTCTGCCCCTCCTGCGAGGAGGCGACAGCTTCAGCTCGACCCGTGCGATCCTCCGGGTCCAGCCCCGAAGGTCCTGCCACCTCTTCTGGCAGTTGCGGATCCGGCGCTTGTAGACCCCCACGGATCTCACTGCCCGGACGATGGTCAGCCATATCTTCTGCTTCTGGTGGGCATCAACCTGTGAGGATAACAAAGTGAAAAGGACATTACTACACATGCAACATATCCGTGCATTACACAGTTGGATATACATGTCTCAATCACAGGGGCACATGATGTACACAGGCAGTGCAACGATGGCTATGAACAGTTTGCCAGCAGTTACTACATGGTATCATTGCCTGGGAAGTAAAACCTTGTTTAAATGCACTGTTACTGCACTATACCTGTTCAGTGCATGTAACTACACACTATGGGGGGGTGACAACTACTCAGTGAGCCTGCTAGCCAGTGGCGTGCAGACTGTAAGTCTTGCTAGTCAGACAACATGCACATTTAGTAAGGCAGTGGACAGCACACTCACCTGCTCCCCTGGTTTCCCATACAGCTTGCTGTACTGTGGAAGGAGGCTGTCCAGCAGGGCCTGGTTCTCCTCAGTGGTGAAGGCTGGGGCTCTCTCCACAGTACGTGCCATTGCAGGATCCAGAGGATGCAGATACAGCAGCAGTAGTGGTGGCAGATGTCGTCCTGGAGCATGTAGTGCAGGCAAGTGAGCTCTCAGGGGAACAGCCAGCATTATATGTGTGCTGCAGAGGCAGATACTGTCCCATGTGTCCAAAGTGATAGGTCCAAGTCGTTTGCATCTTCTGAATCTGGCCAATCCATGGAATTGCACCACTTACACATGCCCACAGCATCCTTCAAAAGTTCAACTTCATGACACCCATGAATTTGCAACATTATTGTGGGTGACCAACTGAATTCACTGCAACAGACTCGTTAAAGGTTTGAAAACGCGTCCGTTGCCATGCCAGGCCATAGCCAATGGGTGCGCACCGATCGGTCCATTGCTGTACAACGCGTACCCGCTCACATCATATGCAATGGCCAATGCGTGCGCACTGATCGGTCCATTGCTGTACAACGCGTACCCGCTCACATCATATGCAATGGCCAATGCGTGCGCACCGATCGGTCCATTGCTGTACAACGCGTACCCGGTCACATCATATGCAATGGCCAATGTGTGCGCACCGATCGGTCCATTGCTGTACAACGCGTACCCGCTCACATCATATGCAATGGCCAATGCATGCGCACCGATCGGTCCATTGCTGTACAACGCGTCCCTGTACATGTCACTGGCATATGTCACCATGCCTGTCACAGATGAACGTATGCCAGCCACATTTACGTTCCAGGGACTCAGGGGCACACCTACAACAGCACAGCCTGTCCACACTGTATCCTAAGGCATGTAAGGCTGCATTACCTTTTCCGTGTATGGGGGTCAACATGTGGTTTTTTGGGTGGCACTTGGGGGCAGCCACTCCCAGGCTGTGCACGTGTTCATGGGGACAGAATCCTTTGTGTGTTGTGCACATGACCACTGTGATGTGCAACTGTTCAGTTCAGAGCATGTGGCATGGTCACATTTCCAGGTTGTGTATGTGTATGTCATGTCACATACCCCCTGAGTCCCATGTGGGACGGTATTTACGTCACAGGCTGACCCATTGCCACAATAGTGATGGCCCTCCACAGTCTGTGTGCATGTTGTGTTTACAATGTCTCTGATTCCATGTGCACAATGGGGGACAGTCTCCACATCCACGTTGTTCGTGCATGGACTTTGATGTTGTGCGTGTGTGTGTCACAGACGTCCATGTCTGTCCTGCCGAGGGAAAAGGGACCACTACCTGTGGGGGTCATAGTTGTTTTGCTGTGGTGTATTCATGAAGCACCATGTCATGCCAGTGTCCATGTGGCAATACAGGGTCCCTGGAAATCTACCTGTCAATGAGCTGTGATGCCTGGGGCACATCTGTCCTCACATGTCACTGTGGTGTGTGTTTGGAACGTGACAGCAGTACATGGGAACTGTGACACAGCCTAATGATATCCCATGGCACAACCTGGGACTTGTTGACGACACATGTTGAACTGTGATGTTAGATGTTGGCCATGTAGGTGCCATACATGTCCTTACGGAACAGCACACATCATGTACTTGTGTCTCATAATGATGTATCATGTGATATTGAGTATGGTCAATGCCACATATGTGGGGTGACTGACAATCTTTCTTTCTTCACCTATGCACTGCAGGGCACCAGCTGTCCATAGACCATTCCCTGACCTTGCATCCATGGTCGAATGGGACTGCATCCGACGGTACCGCTTCACCAGGCCGCTGATTGAGGAATTGACGGTGCGGTTGGCCCCACATTTGCAACCTGGCCGGACATACCCTACAGCGCTGACCCCCAAGGTGAAGGTGATGGCAGCCCTACACTTCTTTGCCACCGGTACCTTTCAACACACTGTGGCGTCTGCTGGTGGGATGTCACAGACCATGTTCAGCCATGTGCTACGCGATGTTTTGGAGGCTATGTTGAGATACCTGAACCAGTACATCTATTTCCCTAAACTTCAACAACTCACTGACGTCAAGAGTGACTTCTATGCCCTGGGGAGGATGCCACATGTCATTGGCTCCATTGATGGGACACATGTGGCTTTGGTACCACCACAGGCACATGAGCAGGCATACAGGAACCGCAAACATTACCATTCGGTCAATGCACTGGTGGTATGTCTTGCAGATATGAGCATCTCACACGTGTGTGCCCGTTTCCCAGGTTCTGCACACAATGCCTACGTGATGAGGAGTAGTCGCATCCCGAGGATGATGTCACAGATGCGGAACCAGCGTGCCTGGCTTGTCGGTGTGTACTGACTTTATACCATTGTGTGTGTTCTGCAATGTAGTATTCCACCCTCTTTTCCAACTCAGCTAATGTGCAATTGTCCGTATGTAGGTGACTCCGGATACCCCAACATGCCGTGGTTGCTGACGCCCCTCAGGAACCCTGTGACACCAGCCCAGATGCGCTACAATGAGGCACATGGTCGGCCCAGGAGAGTGATTGAGCGGACATTTGGTCTCCTGAAGAGCCGCTTCCGCTGCCTGGACAAGACAGGAGGGGCCCTCCCATATGCCCCAGCAAAGGTGTGCAAGATTGTCATCGTCTGCTGCATGCTACACAACCTGGCAGTGCGGAAGGAGTTGCCTCTCATCCTGGATGATGATGACCAACATCCGCCACCTGTGGAGGATCCTGGCCTGGACCACGATGCCAGTGATGATGATGATGATGAGGGTGATGTCCGCCCACAGCCCATCACCAACTTCTTCAGCTGAATTTGAGTATCCGGAGATGTCATGTCAATGATGTGAGTTTGCATGATATGTGTTGGTGGTGCTCTGGTGCTGTTTGAGTGTGTCCATGTGCTACATGACTGTATGCGTGCAGCGATGTGTCCTTACAGGTAGTCTGTACTCCCCAACAGTGTTGACATGCTAACTTGGTTCTGTGTAGGTATCTTGTGACATGTATTGGGCATGAGTATTGCAGTTCTGTCCTGTTCTTCAGTGCTTTTGACTGTGTGTCATTTCTGTCCTTCACAGGGTACTTTCAGAGTTGTTTGGTCAACTGTGATCCCCCAACACCGTGATTCAACTTCCAGGGTGGTAGCTGTCGTTTCCCTACAGGTGATGTGCGCCACACCCATGGACTTCCTTTCTTCTACACTTGTTGACTGTGTGCCCACGGCCACGTGGGATTACCTTGCATCTGTAGTGGTTACAACATTTTGCAAATGTGTAATATACCTGTGCTTCACTTTGTGGTGATGTGCGTTGTCTGTGGTCACACATCTGACTGACATTTGCTTACTGCACCAGTGGGCTAGTTAACACAGACTGTGAATAGGTGTTGTGTCTGTGCATTGCACCGTATTTCCTGGCAACATCAGTGTAGGTGATGAGTCAGATGGCCCTGGTGTGTATGTGTTGTGTAGCCCTGGTGGTGTGTCTCCCTCATATGTGTCACGTCGCCATGACTCACATGACGGTGTTGTACTTGCTGTAGCAGTTAGCATGCACAGTGTCATTTCGCAGATCATCATCTCCATGACAGAAACCACGTTGGAATTACAACAGAGGCAAGTATGGTGTATTAGTGAGTTTATTGACATACATGTGTGAGTATAGTGCACAGGATGGTGGGTGCTGTACATTGGAATTGTAATCCAAAGTTCCTAGATGATTTGGAAGTCCTGGTAGCAGAAATGTCCTGAGTAAAGTCCACAGTCATCTGATACATTGGTCCAACTTGAACTCCCCATGTCATGTGGGAGAGTTGTGTTGCATTCGACAGGGTGAACAGTTTGCACACAAAGGTGATTTTCCAGAACAGGTGTTGGCTTCCTGGGGGTTGTGCATGGCCATCGGCCTCTCAGTTGCCCTTCCTCGGACGACCCCTCTTCTTTGGGGGGGGACCCTCAAGTGCAGGCTGCTGCGGTGCAGGTGACTCTCCGCCAGAGTCATCCTCCCTCCCTGTGGCAGTTGCAGTTGTTGCAGCACCAGATGTTGTGGGCACACAGGGAGGTGTTGACATGTTGGTGCAAATCTGGCGGAGGCATTGTAATATGTCCCTATGCACCGCCGTCAGTTCTTGCAATGTGTCCCACTTGGACTCCATGCGGGACATGTGGGAGTCCAAGCGGGCATGATGGGCAGCCTGCTGCTGTTGAATGTCCTTGAGGATCCCCACTACCTGGCTGACCTCTCCGGTGCTAGTCTGGTACGCATCAGCTATGCGTACCAGTTCTGGGTCATCATGCAGTCCAGACCCCTCTGCAAACAGCGACCTATGTCTACCACCCCTCCCACCACCCCTGGCGACACGTGCAGGACCTGCGGTGGCACGCACAGGTGACCCTGGGCCCCCTTGGGGGTTGTTACTGGTGTTGGTGTCCGTAGCTCCACGTTGGGCCGGGGTCCGTGTGCTGTTGTTGTTGGTGGTCCTTGGTCTGTCCGTGTCGGCAGGGGTGGTCTGTGTGTTGGCAGTTGTTGGAGGGGTGGGTGCAGGGGGTGCAGCTGGTGGTCCTGCTGGTGCTGCATTGTGACTCACTCCGGAGGTGCCAGGTAGGTCTTCGTCATCCGAGGAGGGCAGAGGCGGTTCCACACCAGTGAGCTCAGTGTCCCCCGGAGCCTGGGACAGGGACTCCTCAGCGTCTGCTGCTGTGTCCCCATCATCACCTGTTTTTGGGAGACACACACAATGTATGTTATGTTTCTGCAGGCATCAATGGTTCACACACCTGACAGTTGTGACTGTACCTCTGGATGCGGGCCTGTACATTGCATTGTCCTAAGTTGTCACAGTCAGAGGTTGATATTGGTGTAGCACATTGTCCTGCATACTTTAAGCATTTCAATATGAATGTTGAGGTGTGTACATGGCCAGCATTGGTTGTATTTGGTGGACATCCGGCCCTCCTTCTCCCCCAGCCCAGTTATCCCACCATGAAGCATGCCACCCTTGCAGTGGGTTCAGGTTGACTCTCAGGATGTCAGTCAGTGGTGTCCTGTTGTTTGTTGGTGCCCAGTTCCCAGCATGGCCTTGTGCTCCCCACAGCAGTACCCAGTGTCAGCCATCTTGTCAGTTCTTTTCCACTCCCTGTGAGGTGTGCAAGCTTGAGTGTGAGCTTGCTGGGCCATGTGGGTGGGGGATGTTGGGCTGTGACTACCACTCCCATCATGCTATTGCCTCCACCCCACTTCCCAGCATGCCCATACTTCCTTCCTTTTGAGTGGACTTCACTGTGTGTGAGTGTAACAGCAATGGCAAGATGGCTGACAGTGGTGTCCTGCTGTTTGTTGGTGCCCAGTTCCCAGCATGGCCTTGTGATCCCCACAACAGAGCACCATTGTCAGACATCTTTGAAGTGGCTTTTCACTCCCTGTGAGGTGTGCATGCTTGAGTGTGAGCTTGCTGGGCCATGCGGGTGGGGGATGTTGAGCTGTGACTACCACTCCCATCATGCTATTGCCTCCACCCCCCTTCCCAGCATGCCCATACTTCCTTCCTTTTGAGTGGACTTCACTGTGTGTGAGTGTGACAGCAATGGCGAGATGGCTGACAGTGGTATCCTGCTGTTGGTTGGTGCCCAGTTCCCAGCATGGCCTTGTGCTCCCCACAGCAGTACCCAGTGTCAGCCATCTTATCAGTTCTTTTCCACTCCCTGTGAGGTGTGCATGCTTGAGTGTGAGCTTGCTGGGCCATGGGGGTGGGGGATGTTGAGCTGTGACTACCACTCCCATCATGCTATTGCCTACACCCCCTTCCCAGCATGCCCATGCTTCCTTCCTTTTGACTCTGCTTCCCTGTGGGGTAGTGTGCCTGTGCTGACAAGATGGCTGACAGTGTTATCCTGGGGTTAGTTTGGCTACAAGTCCCATGTGTGTCCCTGTGCTTCACACAGCATAACCCAGGGTGGTGGTTCTTTGTGGGATATTTAATTAGAGTGTGAGGCAATGCATTCTCCCAGGTGAGTTGTGTGGAGTTTGTGTTAGGGGTGTGTGTGAGAAGAGCTGCTGGTAACTATGGTCAGTGCTGTCAGTCCTCCTTCCCACCCAGCCAGATATCCCACCATGGAACGTGCTTCCATTGCAGGGAGTGCAAGTTTGCTTTCAGGATGTCAGTCATTGGTGTCCTGCTGTTGGTTGGTGCACAGTTCCCAGCAGGGCCTTGTGCTCCCCACAGCAGTACCCAGTGTCAGCCATCTTGTCAGTTGTTTTCCACTCCCTGTGATGTGAGCATGGTTCAGAGTGGTGTTGATGGGCGTATTGTGAGGGTGGGCAATATCTGTGACTACAACTCCCATGATGCTATTGGCTACACTGACTTGACCAGCATACACAGAATTCCTTCCTTTCAGTGGGCTTCCCTGTGAGATGGTGTTGTAGTGGTGGCTACATATCTGACTGTGTTTGTTGGTTAGATTTGTGCCACTGCCTAGCTGTATTTGTTGTTGTGTTTGTACATGTCATGACACAGTTACATATCACTATGAGATGGCATGTATTGTGTTTATCTGACTGACATACACATCTTGGGATGATTATCTTTTGGTTGGTGTGTATTTGCTAAGGGTGCATGGTTTGACTGTCCCCTTGACAGTGATGTGTGTGTATTGTCACACAATATTGTGTATATTTGTTGTGTACTCACCAGGCTCTGGGATGTTTGATAGTCCATATACGCTCACTGGCGGTAGGATGGCCCGCACCTTCTCCTCCCAGGGCCTGAGGTATACAGGTTTGGCAGGAGGGCCACTGCCGGTGTGTTGGCTCAAGGCATAGTCCTTCTTTAGTAGCTCCTTGACCCTCCTGCGCACGTCATACCACCTGTTCTAGATGTCTTCCTTTGTGCGCAAACATGGTGATTGTGCGTTCACCCTGTCGACGATCCTCTCCCACATCTTGGTTTTCTGCGACATGGGGGTCTGTTGGACCAGTGTACCAAACAGCTGTGGCTCTACCCTGAGGATCTCATCTACCAGGACTTCCAATTCACTGTCTAGGAACTTTGGATTCTTCTTTGGGGGCATGGTGATGGGTGGTGGTGGTGAGTGATGTGTGTGTTGGTGTGCAGGTGAGGGTGTGTGAGTGTGGGTTTTGCTGGGTGTATGTGAGGGTGCTATTTGTTGAGGTGCTGATGGTGTGTGCCTTGTGTGATGGATGAGCTGTGAGTGTGTCTGTGGTTGCTGTCTGTTGGTGTTGTGTGCTGGCAGGTAATTTGAATTTGCAAAGGATCATGGTAGGGATTTGTGTCCTTTATATGGGTGGAGTTGTGGGTGTGTCTTTGTTCCATGTCCCCCCCCAGTATTTATTGGCTTTGTAATTGCTTGTTTGGCCCTTTTTTTTGTGTTTTTTCCTTTGTACTTTTTGTGCATGTAGGAGATGTTCTTCTGACCGAGTAGGACGCTGCAGTTGGTCTCGTGCGAGCTTCTCCGACTCGTTCACGCTGTATTTCTGCTGTGTTTCATGTGCGGCGTACGCGTCGGTCGCGGTGTATTGGGTTGCTTCGGCTCGCTGTTTTGTATGCGTGTCGGTCGTTTGGCTTGGGTTCCGTGCGAGTCGGTCCTAAATCGCATGCATTTCATCGTACTGGGCGGATCGGGCTGCACCGGTACGTGTCGGTCGGAATAGATTCCCGATCCGAGTCGGTCGGTACGTTTTCCGGCCTGAATCGGATTCGGCCCCTAAGTTGTTGTGAACAACGGTTGAAGAAGACACCCTTTACTTAGCATTAGCAATAGCATTAGCGGCGGGAGTTGAGTAACTAATGGCCTCTTCTATCTGACTTCAACTCAGCTGTGAAAGTTTTATGGAGAAGACTAAGAGTCAGATCAGATGACCTTGATGGATGGGTTGAACGAAAAGGGAAAGAAGGGTGGAAGGAGGAAGGACGGGCGAGATGTAATATTTATGACTGGCAGAGAAGGATACACAGGATGCATGCATAGGTGGCTGATAGGAATCAGATGCATGGGTGGTTGAAGGATGGGTGGAAGGTGAAAGAAAAGATGCCTGCCGGGGTGGGTGAAACTGTATGGGTGGATAGCAAGAATCTTCCGGGGTGTTTCATGGGCCAAACTCAAAGCCAAGGCAAGCAAGGAAGGAAGGACGCATGGATGGTGGTTTAAAAAAAAAAAGAATAAATGTTTGTTGTTGGTGAAACAAACTAAGGTTTGTTGAGAGATTAGGAAGAATGATAGACATGTTTACTTTGAATGGATGGATGCCTGGATGGTATTCATCATAGATAGCATAGGTGGAGACTGTCAGTGGATGAAGAGCCTTAGTTTGGAGAGAATGTAAAAGAAACCGCGCCAGAGTAGCAAAGCCAAGGAGAATAGAAGTTGTATTTTCAGAATACACCCTTGACTCACAGTAGTTTGCAAGCATAGCATATATATTGTGTATGTATGTTGTTATCAAGCGCCTCCCTCCGACTCCGAGGCCCACTCCCTACCTATGTTAATTTATTTTTGACTGTGTCAGCCTGCCATGGGTGGCCTATCGGCTGCATGTTTATTGTTTACACAATCAATCAAAACAAAGGGGTCTATTATGATGGCGGGCGGACTGTGTCTGCCCGCCACCATAACGGTACACGGGACCGACTGCCAGAGGTGGGGCGGTCCCGCTGTGCCTATTAGGATGCGACCGCCACACTGGCGGTCGCATACCGCATATTTAACATTGTCGCGGCGGTGCTGTAAACAGCACCCGCCACAATGTTAAAAAGGCATGTTGTGCATTGGCATGCACAACGTGACAGGCACCGCACGGTGCCTGCTACCTTGTGTATGCCAAGTGCAGCCCCCCACCCCCTCGGGGGCCCGTAAAGGGCCCCCAAAGCAATTCCCGCATGCCTTTCCATTGCGGAATCGATGCAATGGAAAGGCCTTTGTAATTGCACATCCTAATATGGATGGCGGTGCCTGCAAGGCACCGCCACCATATTGAGGGCCTTTTCCGCCCGGCCGGGGATCCGACCAGCGGAAAAGCGGCGGACGGTCTTACCGTCCGCCGCGGTGCCCCCCGCCATACTAATATGGCGGGGGTGAAATGGGAGTATCTGGGGGGTGGATCGCCACCGCCAGGCCGGCGGTGGCGATCCGCCCAATATCATAATGGGCCCCAAAGTACCTCATGTCGTCCCATATATAAGCAATGATGATTTGGATCAGATATCATCTGCCTTTTTGTAGTAGTCAGGGCAGGGTGAAAGTGAAATTGAGCAGTTGCCTTTGATGTAACAGAGTATGGCCAGTGCCACCCGTAATAGAAAAATACGATGATTGTGTAGTCAGCTTCCCCACCTGCAGACAGTAGTAAATAAAACTAACGTGAGTCTGCGTCACGAGTATGTTTGTCTTGGGCACAAGCTGACTGAGCTGGCATGCCGGCTAAAACAAGGTTACGTAATTTCGCTAAACAAGAGAGAAGAAGAAGACTGGTGTACTGTGTACTCGAGTCCATAGTGCTAGTATAATGCCTGAAACTCCTACAAATGTTAGAGGCCGAGGAAGTGGGAGGATAGATACATACCACAAATGTTATGTACTGTGCTTGCTAGTGCTACTGTGCCACTATGTGTAGAATTAATTTGTCTTACTGTTTTGCTAAGAGTATATTGTTACAATAGTCTTTTTTTTCTTCTTGATATAGCTACTCCTTCCAAAGGAAAATTGAAACCGGACAGGAAGGAGTTGGCAGCCATGGCCCGGCGCCGGAAGCTGGAGGCCATCCAAACTGAATACCGGCGGCTGTTGTTCTGGCGAAGGAAGCGGCAGCAGCTGCAGCCTCCTCCAATGCCCTGGGCCCCAGCCAGGCCCAGGCCTCTCCAGTGGTATGGCGCCGCGGTCAGTCAGCCACCCGCCGCCGCACTACTTCATCCAACACTGCTGCCCACCCCTGTGGATGCAATTGTAGGGCATTCAAGCGCTGCATGCTCCTCCGAATGACACGCCTAGAGAAGCACCTAGAGGAGCGGGTAAAGGTCCTGGTGGACAAGCGACTCAGAGCCCGCCGATAAGAAAGACCCTGTTGGATTGCCCCTTTTTTATTCCTTTTTTTGGTGGTTGGGAATTGGGCTTTGGGGTTTTATTCACCGGACATTGGTTGGAATTTTTCTTGTTGGACATTGGTTGGGGTTAGGGAGAGGGGTGGGTCAGGTGTTGTGGGATTTTTTACATAGTTTATTTTTATTAGGGGATTAAATTATATTTATACTTAAACATTACATACGATGTTAATGTTTTGTGGGGGGGGTTACTGTTTTACATCACACGGTTTTCTTGCTGCTGCAGGGCCGCAGCCAGTGTTTGATTTAAATAATCTGCCGATTTTGTAACACACAAACAGATAGATGCGGTACCCCTCACTGAGTGACTTGTCCTACTAGTACTGTCAGTCTCTCCTCCTAGTCTATGCATTCTGCAACAGGAGGACTCAAGGGGTGTGTGAATTAATTAATTAATTTCCATTATTAATTATACCTCCCCCAAACTTCAAAGGCATTTATTTAACACACACCAAAAAAGTGAAATGCCCCCAAAAATACACATTTTGCTATTCAATCCAATGCCATCCATGCCCGAAATGATGTTTAAATTCAACAGACACCACAGAAACAGTTGTTTCATGCACCCATGAGTAGCTCTGGGCCTACTGGCTACCCACAATAAAAAAAATTTAAAATGATGAAAAGTACAAAAAATGTAGTTGCAGCAACTGCAATGCCCCAATCAAACAACACCAACTTACTTGTAAAATCTCAAATCCAAAAGTCCTCAAATCCAAAAGTCCTCAAATCCAAAAGTCCTCAAATCCAAAAGTCCTCAAATCCAATGATATATGATGCAGCAGACACAAAGAGGGATCCTTCCAGCTCCAAATCCAAATGAAAAGTGAACAGGACATGGACAAAGCACTGGGAGGAGCCTGCTGGACAGGAACAGGAAGTTGGAGACTCTGGGGCACTTCCTTCCTCTCCAAAAAAAAGTTAAAAAAAGAAAAAGGACTCCTTGCACAAAAAAGTACAGCCAAATGTCAATCTGAGGAGTTTTTTTCATCCAAATCATCATTTTCGAGAAGGTTTTATGCTGCTCGAGAGATATTCTTCTCCAGATTGCAAATTGTGCGTGTTCGGCAACGCGAGCTTCACTGAACTTCCACCCGAAGTCAGATGGCGCGTCCGAATGACGTGTTCGCGATCGCACACTCTCGCGGGACCGTGCGGCCGGCTACCAAATCTCGTGGCGCACACGAACGGATAGGAAATCTCGTCGGCGAACGCAGGGATCCCGGTAAGTCGCTACCGCGCGCGCGAAAACGCATTTTGAAAGCGCGAAGAAGAAAAAACTCTGCTACGCTGCGGAGAGCGGAGTTTTCTGTAACTCCGCGTTCTACGCGGAACGCGGAGTTGCCAAAAATCCGCAAACTCCGCGAGCGGAGCGGATTTTACCACCCAGGGTTAAAAATTATAATAATAAATATTATTAAACACATAGGGGCCCATTACGATGTCGGGCGGAAGCAGCACCGCCGTGCTGGCGGATGCAAAAACCGCCACCTACCGTCCGCCAGCAAAGGGCCGCACGGCCGCCAAATTAGGATGTGAAAAACCAGGCAAACCCCGCCCGCAAGTCCGCGACGCTGCCCGCCATCAAAGTGCGCCCGATCACGTATCGGCGCAAGCCAATGGAGACACACCGTCCGACGAAATGACGTACCGCCCGGCGTACAAATTACGATGTCAGAACCAAACAGCCTCATCGGCAAAGATATACCGCACGAGAAAACAAGGCGGGAAACAGACTGTGCAGTACGAGGATCGAAAAGGCGGCCCACCCAGACATGAACCCTGCACTCCAGGCCATCCCCATGCTCTACCTGATGCACCATCTAGGACTGAACGAGCAACGACGACTCAGGTAGGCAGACACACAACAAGGGCACGCAAACACTGCACATGCAAGGGCGGAAAAAATGTACATGGCCCCCCCAGGCACCCCTGTGTGGACAGGACACATCCACTACTGTATCCACACATGTCCCACCTGTCAAAACAACACAACTCGCAACATCCTGGGCACCCACTACCCGGGACCAGGAAGAGACGTCCCCGTCACGGCACAGCAGCGTAGCGGCGATGACGCAGGTACACATGCGCACAACGCAAAGGCCAAAGACAGCGCCACGCATGGACTGCACACAAACACCACAGAGTCACAACTACACACCACACACACCAGCACCACCCTGAAGGCACATGTCGCGTGGCCTCCCTGCATCACCCATGACCCCAACCGACAACTCACAGTTGGCAACGTGACGTCACACAAGTGTCCCGAACAGGGGAGTAATGTGATGGAAAACTAGGACACAACCTTGTGTGGAAAACATGGAGAAGCACACGGCGGCTGCTACATAACAGCGCACAATCTCGACAATGTCCGGAAAAGACACGCCAGTCACAACAAGAAATACCTATCCCATCCTGCTCGCAACAACAACACATGCAATGTGCAAAATAGGAAAATAATGCTGCCTGAGAACAGGTGTGCCCAATACCACACCCACACAGAAGCCGGAACGTACAGTGCCAACGGAGTGTCCCTCCCACACACGGGAGAGCAGATAGCACTGAATGGCCTTCCATTCCTACTCCGAAATAACAGTGCAAAAAATCATGCAGGAGAATGGAGCCATTGTACCAATAAGAAGCTAAACATAGCCATGCAGAGTAAAACGTCCACTGGCAGATAGCGCACAACATGAAAGACAGATAACACCACAAAATAAAACGATACCACTCCTAAATGTGGACCAAATGCAAGTAATCCGGAAAGAAACAGACACCACTGGCCTCGACTATTCATAGAAGCATGTGGGATGAGGGACTGTGTCCTTCGCCCAAGCCATACCCCAAGTCCTGCCGCCGTACATCCATACCAGAATTCCCAGCATCGTCGGAGGCTGCACTCTGCTGACTGCTCAGGCAACCGGAGCTCGCCATCACATCACCCCGTAGCAATATGGCTCTTGCACAGATGACCCTCAACTACGCCGGACAGATCAAGTTGTACAGTGACAGCATGCTACAGATAGTGGGCTGTACAAATCTGGCAATGCTGAATGTAAGTTACGGAGTAACTTACCGCGTTGCAATGTTCAGCTGCGTCATCCCCGTCTTCTACTGTCGGAGGTGTCCGTTCTACTGGCCTATGGATTTATGTCTCTCCAACCCAGCATGTCCAAAGGCGGACTTGGTACACCTGTTTGCACCCCTGGACGACCACGACAGGATCTGTTCAGTGAATGGGGGCATGGCGTTTGTGGCTGCAATCGGGGACATACTGCAATGGGACCAGTGTGCCTCCACACGACGTCTCCTGGCACACAGTTTCATCGAATGCCATCCAACATATCCCATCAGGATCCTCCAAGGGACAACCTACGAAGAACATGTTGCAACCCACAATCCGCTTCATTGGATGACATCCATGTTTACCATCAATGGGATGGATGCCCTGCTGGAAGGTGTCGCATACACGTCAACTTGTCAATTCATGGGACCCCGACTCAATGCCCCCAACTGAACATTGATGTACAACACCGTACCCATGCTTGGCATTCACACGGAGTGGGCAGTTAGCTGTACAAGAACTACACCATATAATCTGCGACTAACACCTTACCATCAACTCCACTGCCATGACATCTGACATTTCCGGGACATGCACCCTGTTCCTCACCATATCCCGTGTCTCTGCATGAACAGGGGGAGGCAGAGGTCTGGGACTTGTGTACAGTAACCACATGGCCAATACAGCACGAACAACTATGCCATAATATGAATCCTGCGCATCTGGACACATGCACCTGTCAGTGCACACCCATCTGTCTGCTGCAGTACGTGAGAACTGTCACCTCACCTTTGTCTGCACATCCGTGCCAGGACTCTTGCATGGACAACAAATGCAACTCACCACAACATGGGCCTAGTCACAGTGTCATGCTCAGTAGCCACCACATAGCAACAACTGGTGAGACGCTGCTGCATGCAGGTAGGCACATGCCCTGATGTCACCCCTGACGCCGGTGTGTCGGAGTCACTATTGTACCAAACCGGTACCATGGAACTGAGATGAACTGTCCCCATGATGTCAAGCTGCCTGGTAGGCCAAATTAAGACTGTCTGTGTCAAAGCCCAGAGACCATCAGTAATTAGCAAATGTACCCTAGCATAACAAGGGCAAGGCAGTTGTAACCCTGAAGCCACCATTCCCCAGTCAACAACTAATTACATCTACCTGTATCCCCTTTCGTATGTGTAATCATGCTAAGTATATCCTCCACATGCATTTTGCTGCCAGTAGTGTCCACTATACTGCATCACAGAGGAAGTAAGTCCAAATACATGCCTCGAAGCCAATATGTGACTCTGTGGAATTATTCTCAGAAGACAAGTACGAATGAGAGAGGATGAGAGTGTGTGAAGTACACGAGAGTCGTGAGATGAACATGTAGTCCAGTGACATTGGATGTCAATGCATATGATCTGCCGCCACAGTGGTCCTAGTGCAATACTACAGCTCGTGGGCCTTTCATTGTCAGACCCTGACGTGGCCCAACAGATCATCACAGTAACACTGACGGGCTGGTCACTCCAAAGCACAGTCCCACATATGAGTATAATTACCTTCACAGTCGGACATCACACTCATCAAGCAAACGTAGGGCCCACGCAAGAAGCAGGCAACAGCAATGCATGACATAACCCACACAGGATACCAGTGTGGGTGTGCAGGTCCGCACAGTGAGTACAAACTGCTTAAACCCACATACATGCCCAATTGAACCAGGCACATACCCGACTGTCACACACCCTGCAGACACACAATGGTCAAAACATATTAAGTAGGAGCCATCCGGAACTGCAAGGACACACCCACACACTGCACACTGTGCAACGTACAATACACACATGCGCCCACAGTCACAGACCTGAACACGGATACAAACACCCACCATGCCCCTGGGTAACACATGTGTGCAATCAACATTGCCAGAGTGCACACACACATACCAACACTACCCCAAAGTCACATACATCACACCACACACACCTACACCTCCCAAATGCACACCTTGAAAGTAAGCCATGTGTCCAGGCTCAATGTCCATCACGAGATTAACATACACCTACACTGCTGGCCACCCAGAAAGTAAGCCCACACATACCCGCACACTATGCACATGCTACCTGTCATCCTGTGGCCAGACTCACACCCCGTGCTGTGCCTGCACGCAAACATGACCTGTATACATTCCCCATTAAATACCAGCAAATACATGCAGACGATCCGTGTCACTAAGAATCTTCTGCATCACACACACAAGTAGCAGGGTCTGAAAGAAGTGAAGTCCCAGCCACGTGTAAATCACATCTGAATGTGAGACCAGACATTGCAATAGTTGAGGTACCATACAAGGCATGTGCCTCACTTAACTATGCACACACAGTAACAACTGCAATCAGCAACTACACAGACACAACCGACTACAGGAACAACAGCATTCAGTCACAGATTACATAGACAGGAGGCAACATAGTTCAACACCAGGGACAGTGGCCAGTCCGATGTGCAGAGTAGTGACACGAAAAGCTGCGCATGCATTGTCTGTGAGTGTACCCTGCCATCGCCAGCAACACCACCATGGCAGTCACAATAGCCATTACAGCCACCACTGTGTCACAGGTAGTTGTGTGAGGGTGCCTACCATTCAAACAGGATGCCAGTCCGACTCGGTGCTGCCTGTGTGCTACGGGACAGTTAGAGGTCCGCCCCTGAGAGAGGAGCACAACTGTGGAAGACACACATGTGGCATGTGAAGCGGGAGGGCTGCTTGGCCCAGGTGGATTGGTGGCACGTGTGGGTGCACTCATGCAGTGTTGAAACAGACTGTGTGGGGAGGATCCCGGAGGGGTACAATTCCACTGTGGTGGGAATTAGGAAAGCCTACCTGTCTGGGGATGAATGTGAACTCGTGTGGGCACAACAGGCGGCCAGACGATCAATGCTGCATCAGGTGTAGGCGTTAGCCCTCCCTCTGGAGACATGCTGGATAGTGCTGTGCGTCTGCCCGGCCCCTGCCAAGGCACTCACATCCCATTTCCCCCAGGTGTATCCCCCACATTGTCCACCTGCACAGGCTACCCAGGGCACGGGAGGGCAGTGGAGCTTGGTGGGTGGGAGGTCATGGCGAACTTCTCCTGGTCACATCTCGCAGGCAACACATTCGCAGTGTGCAGCAGGGCACAAGTCAGAAATGAGAAGTGGGGGGATGCTGACGTCACGACAGGGAGTGACGACACGAAATGTGGCTTGCGCCATCAGACTCATTGCCGCCCCTCGCTCACCCCTTACATGCGAGTGCATCAGAGACGCCAGCGCGTGAGCACCAGCTCCAAACTCGCCCCATAGAGTCCAAACAGTGAATGTGTGGCTCCACTTGCTCCAGTCATCGAGCTCACGGTAAAACAAGTGTGGGGACGCCGTCCACCTGCGTGGTAACCCGACTCGAGCCCTGGACTGTGCAGGCAAAGTGTCCTATTGGACTTGCGAAATGTGTGAGTTGCATGACACACGTTGGCGGGGGAGGGCTCGGAGGCCCGTCACCCTGCGGCCCATATCTCACTCTCTGGGTCCCTTGTCAATGGCAGCGGATGTAATGACCATGCGCGCAGGGGTGGGCCTACCTGTCGACTGGGATGGTGTTTGCGGCTGTCCCGCCAGGGCCGCTACGGCTACTGTGTGTTGCATGTGGTGTATCCGGACTCTGGAGACTGTCATGCATTGTCACTGTTGTCCAGGGCCAGGGTCGGGGTACCACGCGGGTGGACGGCGTCCCACCACTCATCCCACCGCGAGCACGATGCTTGGAGCAAATTGAACCACACATCCACTCTTTGGCCTCTCTGGGGCGAGATCGGAGCTGCTGGTGCACGCGCTGGCTTCTCCGTTGCAATAGCATATATTGGCTGTGCGAGGGGGGCAATGAGACTGACGGTGCATGCCACCTTTCGTGATGTCACTCACTGTCGTGACATCAGCGTCACCCCACTTGTACTTGTGAGTGGCACATGTGTTGTGCACAGAGCACAACACCCGGACTGTGTCACCCTGCGACCATAGCCACTAGTCGCAGTGTGCACACTCACTGTCCTGATGGTGGAAAGGATGACCACTACGTAAGTAGGCCAAGGACATACCTGCATGGAGCGGAATGGGACACCACTCACACAGACTGCTACATGACAGTCCACAATGGTCATGTGCCCATGCCTTCCACCTGTCGTTCGCACGAGCACAACTACTGTTGCACAGTGTTCCGGATGTGTAAGTACCAGGAATATGAGCTGAGGCATCGCACACATATGTCCGGACGTAATCAGAGTAGGCACAGTGCCTCAAACATACATGTGAATTGCCACTCCAGCCTACTACAGGTCGTTGCCGAGGGCTACGACTCTGGATGCATTGACATTGCAGAGTGCTCTAATTACATCTTGGACCCCAGGAATCGCATATGCATGTCAGATGCTCCCAGCACAGAGTACACTTTCAACCCACTGCATCACACAGCAGACATCACATTCCCAGGTTATGGGTAGGCTGTGGACACATGCTGCCTCTCACACCAAAAGACACCATCCCACTATGCTGTACACTTGCTTGCTGCTGCTGCTGCCCCTACACACGTGCATCCGGCACAGGCTGTGTGACTGTCAAGATGCAGACCACCAGTGGTGACATGCATCGCCGTGCTAACCTGACAATACGAGGGGGCATCCCCCGATTCGTCTCCGCCAAGTAGTCGCTCATCCGGCAGAATACGTCACACCCTTTGTGGAGTTGGCTGCACTGTCGGTTACACATACACAGAGGCATCAACTTGGATGCAATGGCTCACCACAAGGCCTTGGGCTGGAGGACTTCCAACTGCAGGGATGGTACACAAGAGTGTTGGAATATCACTCATACACTTCTCCTCATCACCCACATCCAGCAATCACAGTGGCATGATGCTAACCCATCCAATATACTCAGGGTTGGGTAACAGCACCAAGAAGTACTCGGACATGTCATTACAGCATGTGTACAGCACACGTTAATGCATGCTGGTGGGAGTGTGTCCACAGTACCTGTCCATCCCATTCACAAGCAGGATGCCAGCACATCGAGCAATGTGTAGTCTGCCCACATCTACTGTCCATTGTCAGGTAAAAAAACACATAGTACACAAGGCAACACATCTTTGTTGGTGGACTCACTGTGTCCAAAACTGCGCAGCCCTCAACGTACTCGCCCTGTGAATGGCTCACCCCGCAATGGAGGTCACATTCAGTGCCATTATCTCTCACACATATCCCTATCACAAGGCCTGGGGTGTAGAATCGACAGGGCTGAGGATGCGCATTTCCGGAGCGTTGTGAACTGAAGACACATGTAACCCACTGTACAGTCAGTGTTGTTTCCTTCTGGTATTGTGCGGTCAATGTGCAGCCCAGGTCTGCTGAGACTGAGAAGGCCAGCAGGGCCCCAGCCAGCCATTCACACAAGCAATGACTGCCCTGAGTCCTGCATTGCCAAGTGGCTGCGTCACTGGATGTCTGACATGTAAATGCCATGTACCACCACTCGGGAGGGACATGCATGGGAAAGCGCCAGAGAGCCTACATACCCCTTCCACCTGTAGCAAGCATGGTAAGCAGTGCATTTTGGAAACCCACAGGCTCTGACTCATTGTGCTGCGGATCAGCGACATGTGTGTCCCCCACATGCACTGCCACACACACTGTAGTTGCCTTACACACACAACTTGTGCAAGACTAAGCCTTGGGCAGTGTGCGTGGAGCTCGGAATCCCGGATCTCCAGCTCCTCGCTGTTGAGTGGAGTAGGACATAACTTCAGAGTCGTCGACATGAATGTGGACAGGTAGCAGCAGGTGTTGTTGAGGGACGCCAGGCAGGAGTCCCTGTTAGCTGTGGTACTGCCGGTCACCCTCCCACACTCATGTAGCCCCCTGGGGCTGACTCAGTGGGTCCAAGCTGCTGCGATTGGTGTACCATGTCTGCCTACTTCAATTGCACACAATGGCCTGCTCCGAGCTGTCCCGCTACGCTTACCTCCATAGTCGTACAGGCAGGATGTAACTGCGAGGGCTATTGGAGTGGGCCCCACGGGCATGCTCCATGGCGGGTACAGTCCGCTGGTGCCATGTGGAATCCACAGTTCAATGTGCGCCATGCCTTTGCAGGTCTGGCCATGATTTGTGTGTGGGAGCATGTCCACGCTAGGCAGGGCCACTTCATGCTGTGTGCATAGGCATTGACGGACAGTGCACAGCCTCCACATGTCTGTTGGCACATCATCATGTACACATTTGCATGGTAGCATGGTATGTGCATATGCACTCACATGCCATATTACCCAATGTCCACCTCCCACTTGGCACGTGCTACGTTACGTGTCACTTGTGATGTGTGTTTGCATTCACACAGCTGTGTTGTCATGGAGTTGTCAATGTGTACACCTGTCAATGTGTGTTGGAGGTGTGATGCGTACAGTGCTGTACATTGGGTGGACTAGGGACATCATTGACTGGCTCATATCCCGTTGTGCAACAGGACCCACTTGTGTGGGCCGCTCAGCCTGTGTACATCGTGTTGTTGGTGTGTGCAGGCGCGGTCGGTGGTAGGAGTGCCGGTCGGGCGGTGACGTGGGGCGGGGGAGGGGCAGGGTGGGGGTAGCAAACTACGGATTAAGGCCGAATACAGGTAAGTAAACATTTAAATAAATTAAACGGATTTCGTTGAGCGCTGCATAGCCAAATGGGATGCAGTACGCGCAACTTAATTCGTATTATTTATTTCAATGTTTACTTACCTGCATTCGTCCTTAATCTGTAGTTTACTACCCGCCACCCTGCCCCTCCCCCGCCCCACGTCACCGCCCGACCGGCACTCCTACCACCGACCGCGCCTGGGTGTGTGCCATACTCACCCTGCCTCGGAAGCTGTGTCAGGCACGGCAGCTAGGTGTATCGCCGTGGTGTTGCCGCTCCACACATATGCAGTCTGGATTGATCATCATGCTTTACAAGCAATTGTGGCCTAAATCCCCATGTGCATGCTCATGGCAATAGTTGGTGTCAGTGGTCATTGCCATTGGTAAGGGGACCTGTGTAGGAGTATTGTAGCTGTGCTGTCCCTACTTGTCAGCTATACTGTGTTTCCATAGTTCTGTCATTGATTCTGGTTTTGTGTATGTTGAAATGCCATCTGGTGTGTCGCATTGACATGTGTCCACTTCCATCTGTCCTAGGAGGAGACCAAACATACATCGCCCCTACCAATTGCTGTCAGACATGGAGGATGTGGAGGTAATCAGAAAGTTCCGTCTGGACCGACCCACCCTGCATCGCCTATGTGCAATGTTGGAACCCCTATAAAACTAAAAGGTCCCTAGAACCCCACCTTCGTCCTCGCAGGGTGTATCCGACAGCATTCACCCCCACGGCTAAGGTGATGGCTGCACTGCATTTCTTCACTACCGGATCCTTTCAACACACGGTGGGCAGTGGAGGTGGGATGTCCCAGCCCATGTTCAGCATGGTGCTACGGGATGTCCTGTCAGCTCTGATGCTCTACAGGAACCGGTACATCAGATTCCCCAGGGCTCGTGATTTGGCAGCAGTGAAGGGTGCTTTCTATGCCCTTGGACGCATCCCCCACGTTGTTGGTGCTATTGATTGCACCCATGTTGGCCTTGTGGCGCCACAGGCCATGGAGCACGTCTATCGAAATCGCAAACATTACCACTCCCTGAATGTGCAAGTGGTGTGCCTGGCGGACAAGATTATAACACACGTGTGTGCGAAGTTTCCCAGATCCGTCCATGACTCGCACATCATGCGCCACAGCATCCTCCCACGTATGATGACCAATCTACAACTGGACCGTGCATGGATTGTTGGTGGGTATGCATTCTCGTGTAGCGTGCTGTGTGTGACATGCTGTCTTGTATCCTATTGGAATTGCAACGATTCTCTGTGTTTCTCACACCCAGGTGACTCTGCATACCCAAACGGGGCTTGGCTGCTGAGCCCACTACGCAATCCTCGGACACCAGCTGATGTCAGGTACAATGAGGCACATGGGAGGACCAGACATGTGGTGGAGCGGACATTTGGACTCCTGAAGTCCAGATTCAGATGCCTGGACCGCACCGGGGGTGCACTGGCATACTCCCCACAGAAGGTGTGCCAGATAGTTGTGGCATGCTGCATGCTGCACAATCTGGCGATTCGCAGGCACATCCCCCTGATAGTGGATGACGGTGATCAGCCAGGGCCCCCGCCTGCAGACCAGGCCGTGTCCAGTGACGAGGACAGTGGAGAGGAGGAAGCAGTGAATGAGCGTCAGCAGCTCATCGACCGCTACTTCACTTGACGGTGAGTGACCATGTACGACGGCTGATGTTGCTGTAGTTGTGTAGGTGTATGTGTGCATTGTCACTGCGGCCTATTGGTCTCTGAGTGCTGTGTGGCAATGGTCCCTGTCCAGGGTAGTATGCCACTGACAGTGGCTGTAGCATTGTGCCCTGTTGCTCTGTGAGATTTGTGTACATTGCTTGCACTTGTTGACATGTACTGTGTGATGAGTGTGTGACACACACATACAATGGACTCTTGTTCTGTTTTCCCCCTAGGTCCCTACAGCCTCTCCTGGCCTATCGACATACCACACTACAGATGTATTTCAGATCATGGGGACGGTTGCACATCTTTCATTAAACACAGAGCAGATGAGACACAATGTGATCCAGGTGTATTTATTTTAAGCAGTGACATGTTATTGTGGGCAAGGTGATCACACAAGTGGTGCATGCTGGAACAATGAGTTGACGGACATGGCCGCGTGATGGTCAAGGTGTCCCCATGTTGTACTGGGTCCCCAGTCTGACAAACACATGCCATTCACATGGCAGTGTGGGGTAGGATAGTAGTCCAAGTGAATGCAGGAGTTGGGCACCGTGGCTGGCTGACTCACTGGCGTTTGGAGCGTGCAAAGTCTTCTCTGGACACCTGTTTCCTCTTCGGACGACCCCTTCCACGTTTGGGGGGGGTGTAGTTGTGGGCTGCTGGTGGTGGCTGAGGATTGCCCACTCGCTGTGGACGCAGGGGAACTGGATGTTGCACGACCCTGCGCCCCAGCAGGTGGTGGCGGAGGTGGTGTGGTTGGCCTTGATTGGGCCCTCACCGCCACCACTAGCTGGCCCATGATGTCGACTAGTTGGCCCATACGGGTCACGAATTGGCCCATATGGGCGTCCATGGACCTCAACACCCCAAGGACTTCCCGCGTATCTGCCGATGTGCGGGCCCATTGTCCCTGGGCCTCTTCATAGGCCCCAAGGACTCTGGCGATTTGCGGCAGGGCTTGGCTCCCAGGCTCGGATGGCGTTGTCCTGACCCTGCTCCTCCCACCTGTACTGCTGCGCCCGACCTGCCCACTCACCACAGTGGTCACCCGGGGACTCGTTGTCGCTCCCAGGGTCGATGCCGCCGTGCGTACGACACCTTGCGCAGGGTTGGTGGTCAGGGAGGCCCTGGTGGTGGTGGTGGTGGTGGTTGCGGCGGTGGTGGTGGCTGCAATGACCGTGGCAGCAGGGGCCTGGGACTGGTCGCCAGCCCTGGGAGATGGGTTGGTGGGTAGGAGGGGTCCTGGGGAGCGGTTGCGCCCTGCCACACCAGATGTGCCTGGTCGGGTGTCCTCATCCGAAGAGGTGTCCAGGTCTTCCACATCCGTGAGTCCGTGTGGAGGGCTTGGAGACTGGCTGTGATGGCTGCTGTCTCCCTCTCCGGCATCATGCTGTTCGTCACCTGTGGGGCAGAGACGAAAGGTTATTGTGTTGCACCTTGCAAGGTTTGTGTTAGATGTCTGTCATTGACAGTTTGTGCACAGTTGTGCACTGATTTCCCAGATGCGTGTGTATGGCTCTGCGATGTGTGTGCGTGATCAAGGCAATGGAATAGTGTGATGGGTGCTTATGGCATGGGACGGATTTGGAATGCCAATCGGCGTGTGTTGCAGTACCCCTACATTTCGTGGCTTTGGTGGAAACGGGGTACAGCCCCATGAACGCTTTGGGGCCGATATATGTTTTTGGGGTTCAAATGAAACGCTTAGTAACGCAGATGGCAAAAGGGGTACAGCCCCATGAATGCTTTGGAGCCGATATATGTTTTTGGGGTTCAAATGAAACGCTTAGAAACGCAGATGGCAAAAGGGGTACAGCGACAAGACAGAAGTGTCCTGAAGCACACCCATTACTTTTCTTCATTTAAGTTCATGTTACCTTATTTTTTTCAAGTTTGGCGTGCAGCACCCGTAATTGGTGCGCCGTTCCTTTCGCACCTGAACATAATTCATTCAAAAGTAGTGGCCCGCTGGTTTAGCAGGTCACGCGGGTTGCACTAGCCGTATACGCATTGGTATCCCAAAGTAATACTCATCCACCATAGTAATCAAATTTTGTTCAATTTTATTTTCTCATTGTTTGTCCTCATTATTCCACATTTTATCCATCACGTCAAAAGATATAAAATTCGTTGATTTTTTAGCATTTAATTGTTCGATGTATTGCCCATCCAGGCCTATGCATGAACATATAGCGAATTTCAAGTCCTCCACAAGATTCGATTCACATCCTACTCAATGCATTTCGGTTTAAAAAACCTTCGTCAGGAGTATCTATAAAGTATAAAAATATATGTTTCAGTCACATTGCATGTACTACACCTCATAGTGTAAACATTAACTAACAAGTTTCCCCTTCTTATTTAGTGCCAAACGATTTGAACCTCAAATGCCAATTAATCACAATCCCGTACCCCCGTGACATAAGTCCAAACATCAACTAAAAAATACAAATCATATTGTGTGCTCCTCAATCTAACCCCAAGTTTTAAACACTTCATCCTGATTTATGAAACCATTGTACGTTAACCCACGCACCCTCCAAGCAACTAACCCACTGAGAATCAAACCCCTGTGAACCTCAAATCACCCCTGCCCAACTGACACAACCCCCCAAACAAACTACACTACTTCCCTATGTCAAGTTTTTCACCATCTCCAACCCCCGTGCATACCTGATGTAAAACTCGCAACGCATCAACCTCCTCGTGCGCGCTCGTTGTTTATTTTACGCGACCATGCTAATCCTCCCTGATTTAAATCGATGTTTCCCGCCCCACCTCCATGGTCATTGGTGTAAACCATCACGTGTTTCCCCACCACCACCAAATCACATTACCTGTCGTCATTTAAAGTGCTAACAGTGCTAATAAACCCTCACCAAAGTCCCCCTCTGACCCGTAAACACATATGTTATAAACATAAACATTACGTGCATTTGTATACCAATATAAACATTTATAAAATGAACAGTCCATGTCAATGACTTCTCCGTGATCCGAACGTAGTGAACTTCTTTTGACGTGAAATCCGATGTCATCCTCAAGTTTTTAATTTTTCTAATTTTTCTTACGTCGGGGTGCTAACAGGTGGTGAAACGGTGTGTATAATGACAAGACAGAAGTGTCCTGAAGCACACCCATTACTTTTCTTCGTTTAAGTTCATGTTACCTTATTTTTTTCAAGTTTGGCGTGCAGCACCCGTAATTGGTGCGCCGTTCCTTTCGCACCTGAGCATAATTCATTCAAAAGTAGTGGCCCGCTGGTTTAGCAGGTCACGCGGGTTGCACAGCCGTATACCAATGCGTTTATAACATATGTGTTTACGGGTCAGAGGGGGACTTTTGGTGAGGGTTTATTAGCACTGTTAGCACTGTAAATGACGACAGGTAATGTGATTTGGTGGTGGTGGGGAAACACGTGATGGTTTACACCAATGACCATGGAGGTGGGGCGGGTAACATCGATTTAAATCAGGGAGGTTTAGCATGGTCGCGTAAAATAAACAACGAGCGCGCACGAGGAGGTTGATGCGTTGCGAGTTTTACATCAGGTATGCACGGGGTTGGAGATGGTGAAAAACTTGACATAGGGAAGTAGTGTAGTTTGTTCGGGGGGTTGTGTCAGTTGGGCAGGGGTGATTTGAGGTTCACAGGGGTTTGATTCTCAGTGGGTTAGTTGCTTGGAGGGTGCGTGGGTTAAAGTACAATGGTTTCATAAATCAGGATGAAGTGTTTAAAACTTGGGGTTAGATTGAGGAGCACACTATATGATTTGTATTTTTTAGTTGATGTTTGGACTTATGTCACGGGGGTACGGGATTGTGATTAATTGGCATTTGAGGTTCAAATTGTTTGGCACTAAATAAGAAGGGGAAACTTGTTAGTTAATGTTTACACTATGAGGTGTAGTACATGCAATGTGTCTGAAACATATATTTTTATACTTTATAGATACTCCTGACGAAGGTTTTTAAACCGAAATGCATTGAGTACGATGTGAATCGAATCTTGTGGAGGACTTGAAATTCGCTATATGTTCATGCATAGGCCTGGATGGGCAATACATCGAACAATTAAATGCTAAAAAATCAACGAATTTTATATCTTTTGACGTGATGGATAAAATGTGGAATAATGAGGACAAACAATGAGAAAATAAAATTGAACAAAATTTGATTACTATGGTGGATGAGTATTACTTTGGGATACCAATGCGTATACGGCTGTGCAACCCGCGTGACCTGCTAAACCAGCGGGCCACTACTTTTGAATGAATTATGTTCAGGTGCGAAAGGAACGGCGCACCAATTACGAGTGCTGCACGCCAAACTTGAAAAAAATAAGGTAACATGAACTTAAACGAATAAAAGTAATGGGTGTGCTTCAGGACACTTCTGTCTTGTCATTATACACACCGTTTCACCACCTGTTAGCACCCCGACGTAAGAAAAATTAGAAAAATTAAAAACTTGAGGATGACATCGGGTTTCACGTCAAAAGAAGTTCACTACGTTCGGATCACGGAGAAGTCATTGACATGGACTGTTCTTTTTATAAATGTTTATATTGGTATACAAATGCACGTAATGTTTATGTTTATAACATATGTGTTTACGGGTCAGAGGGGGACTTTTGGTGAGGGTTTATTAGCACTGTTAGCACTTTAAATGACGACAGGTAATGTGATTTGGTGGTGGTGGGGAAACACATGATGGTTTACACCAATGACCATGGAGGTGAGGCGGGTAACATCGATTTAAATCAGGGAGGATTAGCATGGTCGCGTAAAATAAACAACGAGCGCGCACGAGGAGGTTGATGCGTTGCGAGTTTTACATCAGGTATGCACGGGGTTGGAGATGGTGAAAAACTTGACATAGGGAAGTAGTGTAGTTTGTTCGGGTGGTTGTGTCAGTTGGGCAGGGGTGATTTGAGGTTCACAGGGGTTTGATTCTCAGTGGGCTAGTTGCTTGGAGGGTGCGTGGGTTAAAGTACAATGGTTTCATAAATCAGGATGAAGTGTTTAAAACTTGGGGTTAGATTGAGGAGCACACGATATGATTTGTATTTTTTAGTTGATGTTTGGACTTATGTCACGGGGTACGGGATTGTGATTAATTGGCATTTGAGGTTCAAATCGTTTGGCACTAAATAAGAAGGGGAAACTTGTTAGTTAATGTTTACACTATGAGGTGTAGTACATGCAATGTGACTGAAACATATATTTTTATACTTTATAGATACTCCTGACGAAGGTTTTTTAAACCGAAATGCATTGAGTAGGATGTGAATCGAATCTTGTGGAGGACTTGAAATTCGCTATATGTTCATGCATAGGCCTGGATGGGCAATACATCGAACAATTAAATGCTAAAAAATCAACGAATTTTATATCTTTTGACGTGATGGATAAAATGTGGAATAATGAGGACAAACAATGAGAAAATAAAATTGAACAAAATTTGATTACTATGGTGGATGAGTATCACTTTGGGATACCAATGCGTATACGGCTGTGCAACCCGCGTGACCTGCTAAACCAGCGGGCCACTACTTTTGAAAGGGGTACAGCCCCATGAACGCTTTGGAGCCGATATATGTTTTTGGGGTTCAAATGAAACGCTTAGAAACGCAGATGGCAAAAGGGGTACAGCCCCATGAACGCTTTGGAGCCGATATATGTTTTTGGGGTTCAAATGAAACGCTTAGAAACGCAGATGGCAAAAGGGGTACAGCCCCATGAACGCTTTTGGGATGAAATATGTTTTTGGGTACATACTGTGACATATGGGTGCAGAAGGGGACATGTGTTTTGCTGATGTGTGTGATGACTGGCACAGTGCACGCCATGTGGGTCAGTACTCCAGTGAGACTTGTGCATGCAGACGGGACTCCTTACGTGTTAGTGTATTTGACATGGCTCATGTGGGCTATGACTCTGTGATTCATGTTTGTGTGCACAATAGTCACATGGTTATGAAAGGGTGCAGTGCTACCTGTTCCTCTGCTACGTGACATGTCCCAAATGTTAGTCGTAGTACAGTCCTCATGCCTCCAGACACCCCGCCCTGTACAGTAGTCTACCTACTTGTTGTTTTGGAGGGTGCAATGCAATGGCTACCACATGGTTATGGGAGGGTGGGGTGCTTCATCTTGCTGATCTGTGGGTGTGGGGGCCGTGTTGTGTGTTGTGGTGATGGCTTAGCACCCACAGACACCCCTCCATGTAGGGTGACATATCTACCTGTCGGGTGCAGGTGTGCACTGCAATGGCTGACACATGGGTGTGGGGAGTGCTCCATCTTGGTGCGCTGTAGGACTAGGGGCCTGTTGGGTGTTGTACTTCTGCAGTCCCACATCCGATACACGGACTTTGTGGTAGGGCTACTTACCGGTTACTTGTTGGTTTTGCAGCTATGGCTGCACATGTGTGTGGGTGTGGGGAGTGCTCCTTCCTGCGCATCTGGGGTGCAAGGTGACCTGGTGGGAGTTGTGGTGCTGGCTGACTGTACACATGCCCCCATGGTTTTGTTTGTTGGTACCTTTGGGCTGCATGTGTCTGTTGCATGTGTGTGAGTTGTCTTGTGTGTTGTGTGCTGGACATGGGGGTGTTTGGGCCTAGGAGCTATGGCATTCTGGTAATGCATGACAGTGCATAGCAGTGTGCTGGTATGCATTTGTTTGTACTTACCAGCCTCCACTCCCCCTGGTATTCCGGTGAGACTCTCCGGATGTAAGATGCCTCGCACCTTCTCCTCCCACGCCTTGAAGGTCTTGAATGGCGCAGGATTCCTGCCGCCAGTCCTGTAAGCCAGCTCACGGTTCTTGGCCTCCTTCTTCCTGACCACGCGTTTCAGGTCGTGCCACCTCTTTGTGATTTCATCCCTGTTGCGTGGCACGTTCCCAACTGCATTCACCTGATCTACTATCCTTCTCCACATTCTGTTCCTGGTGGCTAGTGGTGTCTGTTGGACCTGGTTGCCATAGATTTGTGGGTGCACTTTGATAATCTCGTCGACCATGACCGTCAACTCAGTGGCAGTGTACTTCGGCATTCTGTGTGTTGCCATGGTGTGCGGTTTGGTATATGTGGTGCTGGTGTGTGGTGTGTGGTGTGTGGTGTGCAGGGTGCTCGTGGTGCCGTTGTGCGAGTGGTGATGGTGGTGTTGGTGATGAGTGTGATGTGTGCGTGCGTGTGGTGTGCTGCTTTCCTTTGGGGCTGTCTGGGTTCTCTGATGGCGTCTTCGCTTTGTAGTGGTGCAAGGGATTGTGGTCTGTGAAGGGGCTGCTTTTGTACTTCCCTATGTGGGTGTGTCATGATGGGCTGTCGTTTTCAGGTGTGTTGAGTCTGGGTCCTTGGATTTGTAGTTTATTTGTTTTTGCCAGGGGGGGTGGTATCTTTGAGATGTGTTCTGTGTTTGGGCATTTTGGCGTAGTTTGCTGTGTGGACTTGTTGGCCATGTCATGTGTGTTTCTTTGTTCCGCCAATGATTTGCGTGCACGGACGTGGGCGCCAGGCCTTCCGCCGTGTCATTTATTCATCGCTGTTGTTCACGGTGGCGGGCGGGGAATCTGTGGATTTACCGCGCTCATGTCTGGGTGATCATAATTTCACGGTCGTTGTCTCGCTCTGCGAGGCGGGCGGATTTGGGTTTTCGTGCGGGATTGCGTCCGTGGCGGACGGATGATCTTCTACTCTAGATTGGGCGGGCGGGGTTTTGTGTGGTTTTTCCGCCGTGGGCGCGGATTGCTTCGCAGTATTGTAATTGCTCGGTCGCTATTCCCATGGTGCAGGCGGGCGGTTCTTGCAGGCATGACTGGATGGTGGATTTTTTTCCGTCCTCCATCGTAATGACCCCCATAATATTTAATATTATAATTCCATATATTTACAAGTTACATACAACATTTATAAAAAAACTTGTAATAATTTTTTTATATTTAAAAAATGTCTACCTTATAAAAAAATTTATAAATTAAACCATGTAATAATTAATAAGATTAATATTTTATATATTAATATTATTAATTAAAATGTATGATTATTTATTTGGAAAATGTAACTAAGTTTATACTTAAAAAATGTTTTAAAAAATGTGAAAATTGTTATATAATTAATATGTTACCAATATATGAAACTAAATAAAAAATGTTCACAATACCAAACTGAAACTAACCACTGTTACAAATAAACATATTGTTTTTCAAATGTATGTAAAAAAATGGTAACCTACATTATCTGTTATTACAAAATTTACACAAGTTTAAAACAATGTACCAATGTTATAATAAAATGTTTTCTTTAATTATTAAATGTAAAAATATTCATATGTACAAAACATTTTGTATTGGGAAAATAAATATGATTTCCTATCTCTATGTCTTTATTTATCTTAAATATTTTTAATGAAAAAAATATTTCTTCATGATTTATAAATTATTTACAATAAATAAAGATCTTTAAAAAATTGAAATGTCTAATTTTTTGGCTACCATTTTATTAATGTTATATTCAATGTTAGATATTAAGTTTATTTTTAATAAATATTGTATTTAAAATATTATGTTTTAATTAAGTATATATACAATGTTTATGTTTTTATTTACAACTATCTTAAAATATTATACTACTTTAAACTATAATTTTTTTTAAGATTATAAATTAATACACATATAGCTAAATTACTATTCCCACTACAGTTAGCATAAATACAGGATAGGTGTTGGACACTAAACTTAATTAATTTATTATTCCCACACCAGTTAGTATGAATTCAGGGTAGGTGCTGGACACTAAACTTAATTAATTTACTATTCCCGCTCCAGTTAGTATTAATTTAGGGTAGGTGCTGGACACTAAACTTAATTAATTTACTATTCCCACTCTAGTTAGTATTAATTAGGGGTAAGTGCTGGACACTAAACTTAATTAATTTACTATTCCCACTCCAGTTAGTATTAATTAGGGGTAGGTGCTGCACAGTAAACTTAATTAATTTACTACTCCCACTCCAGTTAGTATTAATTCCAGGTAGGTGCTGGACACTAAACTTAATTAATTTAGTATTCCCATTCTAGTTAGTATTAATTAGAAATAGGTGTGGACATTAAACTTAATTAATTTACTATTCCTACTCCAGTTAATATTAATTCAGGGTAGGTGATGGACACTAAACTTAATTAATTTACTATTCCCACTCCAGTTAGTATTAATTAGGGGTTGGTGCAGGACATTAAACTTAATTAATTTACTACTCCCACTCCAGTTAGTATTAATTCAGAGTAGGTGTTTGACACTAAACTTAATTAATTTAGTATTCCCACTCCAATTAGTATTAATTAGGGGTAAGTGTGGACACCAAACTTAATTAATTTACTATTCCCACTCCAGTTAGTATTAATTAAGGGTAGGTGCAGCACACTAAACCTAATTAATTTACTATTCCCACTCCAGTTAGTATTAATTAGGGGTAGGTGCTGGACACTAAAATTAATTAATTTACTATTCCCACTCTAGTTAGTATTAAGTAGGGGTAGGTGCTGGACAGTAAACTTAATTAATTTACTACTCCCACTACAGTTAGTATTAATTCAAGGTAGATGCTGGACACAAAACTTAATTAATTTACTATTCCCACTCCACTTAGTATTAATTAGGGGTAGGTGCTGGACACTAAACTTAATTAATGTACTATTCCCACTCTAGTTAGTATTGATTAGGGGTAGGTGCTGGACACTAAACTTAAATAATTTACTATTCCCACTCCAGTTAGTATTAATTAGGGGTAGGCGCTGGACAGTAAACTTAATTAAATTACTATTCCCAATCCAGTTAGTATAAATTAGGGGTAGGTGCTGGACACTAAATTTAATTAATTTAATATTCCCACTCCAGTTAGTATTAATTCAGGGTAGGTGCTGGACACAAAATTTAATTAATTTACTATTCCCACTCCAGTTAGTATTAATTAGGGATAGTTGCTGGACACTAAACTTAATTATTTTACTATTCCCGCTCCAGTTAGTATTAATTCAAGGTAGGTGCTGGACACTAAACTTAATTAAATTACTATTCCCAATCCAGTTAGTCTAAATTAGGGGTAGGTGCTGGACACTAAACTTAATTAATTAAATATTCCCACTCCAGTTATTATTAATTCAGATTAGGTGATGGACACTAAACTTAATTAATTTACTATTCCTACTCCAGTTAGTATTAATTAGGGGTAGCTGCTGGACACTAAACTTAATTAATTTACTACTCCCACTCCAGTTAGTATTAATTCAGGGTAGGTGCAGCACACTAAACCTAATTAATTTACTATTCCCACTCCAGTTAGTATAAATTAGGGGTAGGTGCTGGACCCTAAATTTAATTAATGTAATATTCCCACTCCAGTTAGTATTAATCCAGGGTAGGTGCTGGACACTAAATTAAATTAATTTACTATTCCCACTCCAGTTAGTATAAATTAGGGGTAGGTGCTGGACCCTAAATTTAATTAATGTAATATTCCCACTCCAGTTAGTATTAATCCAGGGTAGGTGCTGGACACTAAATTAAATTAATTTACTATTCCCACTCCAGTTAGTATTAATCCAGGGTAGGTGCTGGACACTAAACTTAATTATTTTACTATTCCCACTCCAGTTAGTATTAATTCAAGGTAGGTGCTGGACACTAAACTTAATTAAATTACTATTCCCAATCCAGTTAGTATAAATTAGGGGTAGGTGCTGGACACTAAACTTAATTAATTTAATATTCCCACTCCAGTTATTATTAATTCAGATTAGGTGATGGACACTAAACTTAATTAATTTACTATTCCCACTCTAGTTAGTATTGATTAGGGGTAGGTGCTGGACACTAAACTTAAATAATTTACTATTCCCACTCCAGTTAGTATTAATTAGGGGTAGGCGCTGGACAGTAAACTTAATTAAATTACTATTCCCAATCCAGTTAGTATAAATTAGGGGTAGGTGCTGGACACTAAATTTAATTAATTTAATATTCCCACTCCAGTTAGTATTAATTCAGGGTAGGTGCTGGACACTAAATTTAATTAATTTACTATTCCCACTGCAGTTAGTGTTAATTAAGGATAGTTGCTGGACACTAAACTTAATTATTTTACTATTCACACTCCAGTTAGTATTAATTCAAGGTAGGTGCTGGACACTAAACTTAATTAAATTACTATTCCCAATCCAGTTAGTCTAAATTAGGGGTAGGTGCTGGACACTAAACTTAATTAATTTAATATTCCCACTCCAGTTATTATTAATTCAGATTAGGTGATGGACACTAAACTTAATTAATTTACTATTCCTACTCCAGTTAGTATTAATTAGGGGTAGCTGCTGGACACTAAACTTAATTAATTTACTACTCCCACTCCAGTTAGTATTAATTCAGGGTAGGTGCAGCACACTAAACCTAATTAATTTACTATTCCCACTCCAGTTAGTATAAATTAGGGGTAGGTGCTGGACCCTAAATTTAATTAATGTAATATTCCCACTCCAGTTAGTATTAATTCAGGGTAGGTGCTGGACACTAAATTTAATTAATTTACTATTCCCACTCCAGTTAGTATTAATTAGGGATAGTTGCTGGACACTAAACTTAATTATTTTACTATTCCCACTCCAGTTAGTATTAATTCAAGGTAGGTGCTGGACACTAAACTTAATTAATTTACTATTCCCACTCCAGTTATTATTAATTCAGATTAGGTGATGGACACTAAACTTAATTAATTTACTAGTCCCACTCCAGTTAGCATTAATTAGGGGTAGGTGCTGGACACTAAACTTAATTAATTTACTATTCTCATTCCAGTTAGTATTAATTAGGAGTAGGTGCTGCACAGTAAATTTAATTAATTTACTATTCCCACTCCAGTTAGTATTAATTAGGGATAGTTGCTGGACACTAAACTTAATTAATTTTCTATTCCCACTCCAGTTAGTATTAATTAGGGGAGGTGCTGGACACTAAACTTAATTAATTTACTATTCCCACTCCAGTTAGTATTAATTAGTGGTAGATGCTGGACATTAAATTTAATTAATTTACTATTCCCACTCCAGTTAGTATTAATTAGGGGTAGGTGGTGGACACTAAACTTAATTAATTTACTATTCCCACTACAGTTAGTATTAATTAATGATAGATGCTGAACAGTAAACTTTATTAATTTACTATACCCACTGTAATTACAGCAAAATAAAAACAATTGCCAGACCTTTAACATATATATTTTTCTTTTCCTATTTAAATTAATGTAATATAACTAACTACACTATACATTAAATTATAATTATTTGACAATACCTATCATAAATGAGTACAAAATGTTATATAATTAATTGCAATATTTTTATTATTTCGAAAATATATTTTCTAATTTATAATTTTAAATTTATAATTTCTTAAATTTTTTAATAAATTATTTTAAAACACTCCCCACCCTTATCCCCTATAAACCCAGCATCCCGCTCCTAAAAAATATTTTTCTAAAATCAAAAATATAATTTCTAAATTATATATTTAATTTTCTTGTTTTTTTTAAATTTTTTAAATATATTATTTTAAAACACTACCCACCCGTATCCCCTATAAACCCAACATCCCACACCTAAAAAACATTATTCTAAATTCGAAATTATATTTTCTAAATTATAATTTTAAATTTTGACATTTTCATAAATTACAATGAATTATTTTAAAACACTCCCCACCCTTATCCCTTATAAACCCAACATCCCGCTCCTAAAAAATATTATTCTAAATTCGAAATTATATTTGCTAAATTATAATTTTAAATTTTGACATTTTTATAAATTACAATGAATTATTTTAAAACACTCCCCACCCTTATCCCCTATAAACCCAACATCCTGCTCCTAAAAAATATTAGACAAATTAATTTTTTTATAACATTAACTTACTATTATTATACTACAAACAAACTCTATATAGATTACAATATACTACAATAACGATATTTTAACATAACGATATTTTAACAGTCGATATTACAAACTTCGATATTTTTAACAATACTTAAAATCGACATTTTTAACATCGATATACATGACATCGATATTTAATACTATCGATATACTAAACTCGATATTTATGTATGTCGATATTAAAAGTTCGATATTATGTCTACTTACCGCCAAACAGAATACGTTCTTCTGGCACAAAGCATTCAAGTTTCCCAGATCCATTCATGAATAGCTGATCCATTTTAGGTTTTTGTTTTGCATTCTGTGACTTGTAGTCTTGTTTAGCCCACTCTAAAACCATGACTGCAAGTCTCAAAATGCAAAGCAGAAACGTTGACTGGATGAGCTTCTCATTCATGGATCCAGGAAACTTGAAATCTCTGAGGACGAGGCACAGCAAATTAAATCAAGCAGATGACGTGACCTCAGAGGTCACCTTAGGTACAGAGTTTTTGTGTTCCAGTGTGAGCTCGAGTGCAGAGGTGAAAAATGCCCATTTCGCCACAGCTCCCCTCCCTCAACTGTTCTAGAGGAGACGAAGCCAGGGCATGTGCAGAAATTGGCATAAATATAAAAACAAGACTAGTTCCAGCGTGCATGCTAACAGTACTGCTGAAAAATAAATCAATATTATCTGGTTTCACTCATGAAGCCAGGGGTTGCAAACTGAAGTTCAGAGGTCACAGCTGCAACCCCTAAATGGTCCTTGATCATGGACCTTAATCCATTCTTCTCTCTTCTTCACTCACCCTTTGTTGTTGTTGAGCTTGTTTGTCAGTATACTTTGTTTTCAGTGACTGCAGACAGATGGTGCTTTACGGAAACTCTTGGCCTGACTAAAAATGTAGAAATAGCAGCGGTGGCCCGTCCTTATGGACAGAGGATCCACGCCCCCTCACCTTTTTTTCTGACAAGAAGAGTGTCTGTCAGGCTGAGCAAAGGTCAACCTGGCAGACAGTCTTCTTGTTTAGGTCAGGCATGCGCTAAATATGCAGGCTCCTGTCTGCCTGAGGTGAACTTTGCCGGGCTGAAGATGTCACAGCTCCTGTGGGCGAGACCTCTTCAGCCTGGCAAAGCACCTCGAGGCATTCCCCCCTCATGAAGAGGGGGAACTTCATTGATAGTTTTGGACCTAGGCACTTCAGTTTTAAGCCGAGACGTTTCCGGGGCCGAGTGCCTATCACTGGTAGGGTTAATGAGAGTTGGCCCCATCCCACTCAGTGAAGTGGTAGGGACTGCTGCCGCCTCAGTCCCAACCCTCTTGGGACCTTCGAGCCTTTCCTTCCTGAGAGCTGCAGCATGTAAGTGTAATGTTTTTTAATGTTTGGTGCATGCTTACATGTGTGTATGTATGAATATTTAGGAGCGAGTGTTGTGAATGTGTGTGTGTGTGTGTGTATGGGTGGGAGTGAGTGTGTATGTGTGCATGTGTGGCGCCCTCCTGTCCTACCCACCTCCCTGCTAAAATTATCACCGGCCTGTGAGAAATTGAATATGACCCAACACCTTCTTCTGTGCCCAGCGAGGGAAATAGTAACATCTGTTATTTATAACATTTAGAAATGACAGAAGTGGTGTTGTCTAAAGAGCTAAATAAAACAAGTTATTAATATATGTGTGTTATTAATTTCGATTACCTAATTAATTGCTTAAATGTCTGTTTGCTTCAAAGATTTTATTATATAATTTCAATTCAAACATTTTTGAGGCCATTATTACCTCTAGGCACTGTACCTGAGGCACAATAGGAGCTGCAGCTTAGAGTCAACTATATTAACTCTTACATAGCTACTTTGCAGGAAATTGTCATTTGGAGACAGTGTCCAAACGAAACTGAAACTATGTCCAAAAATAAATAAAGAAATGTATAAATGAGTACAGGGGAAAGCAACTCATTAAGTCCTGCAGGTGCCTATGTACCTCCCTTCAGACACACTCTACTGTCATAACATCTCGGAGACCTTGTCAGCCCTCACAAAGTGCCACTGGTCTGAAGACAGATGTTTTGATATACAGATCTCACATCCTGCTTCAGCCTTCCGCAGTGCCTGAGTCCACATGGTACATTTTCACTTTCAACATTTTCCAGAGTGTGTCACTATGAGCACCTACAAAAAAAAAGTCTAAATCCTTCCCTCTTCAATCCCACCACTATCTTTTTCAATCCAAATAACAGACTAACATGTCCACTCATATTTCACTATACGAATGCTTTATAGGTTCCAGAGTAGCGTGCTACTCGCCATAAGCGCTTCAACACCTCATCAGGGGTAGCAAGCGCTATATCAATGCAAACCTTTTTCCCTCTTCTATCCCTCCGCTATCCTTCCCAATCCAAATAACTGACTAATATCCACCACGCAAATTACTTTCATATTTCACTATACTAATTCACCACTAATCCTTTATGGGTTCCGGAGTAGCGTGCTACTCGCCAAAAAAGCGCTTTGACACCTCGTCAGGGGTAGTAAGCGCTATATAAATGCAATTACAATACAATACAATACAAAGCTAACCCAGGGTCATAGATGTGAATGCCACACAGTCACATTTGTGAAAGATTTGCTCTAGAAATAGGTCTGTGAGAGAAATGAGTGCAGAAAAACCCTCCATTCTGATCTGATTGCATTGTACATCCCTTGGAGTTCTGCAAGTTTTTCTTCAAATTTTGAAAAGGCTCCTGTTGAGGATTCCGCCAAAGACTGCTGTAGATATCTCTAACTCCTGTGAAGCTAGTTCAAGACTTCTTCTGTAGCGTCTTGTGCTGGGCTGGTCCAACTTTATGGACCCTTCTGTGGACATCCCTTGTCACTTATTCCCACTTCTGTGAACAGAGCTTCATCATTTTTTCCATGTCCGAAGGTATCTTTGACCATTGGACTAAACCTATACTACAGTCCAATCAGGTTCCTTGTTTCCATCCACTTAGAAGATTAGCTGAATATTTTTAAACCCCAAAGACTGTAATCCAGTCTTATGAAAATGCAGGTGTAGTAGAACCTCAAATAGCAATGGCCATTTAAATGGTTGTCTGTTGGTATGCTGTTTGCTTGTATCTGCACACTCATACTTTTGGTGGTAAATATTTTAAACGTACATTTGCCTCAGCCTTCATTTTCTTCATCTCGTTATAGTATACATTCTGCTTCTTGTTCCCTGCTTCTTCCAGAACTCCTTGAAGGCTTAAACCTTTGATCCAAGCGAGTCCATCAAAAAGAGAGACAAATGCCTCCTAAGTGAGACTTTACTTTGTCTGTGTTCAACTGAGATAGCATGCTGAAAAGGTAAGAGAACACTCTGTAGTTGCCAATAGCTTTTACATCAACCTGTAGCTAGCCAGTGACCAGTATCTCTCTTTGATTTTCATTCTCTTGCAATGGGAAATGTGGTCTTTTTTTGTTTTCTTTTATTGTGGTCCAACAACTGTTTCTATTAGCTAAACAAAAAGATTCCTTAGCATCCTCCATTTCCAAATAGGATTTGTGTGAGTGATGCATGCCCCTCACTTTGGAAAAGCAAGGGGCACATAAATTGTGAATGTCACAGAGAGGTGCCATTAGGAGCCCTGTAACTAGATTTGTATCCAGAAATCAAAAATATGATACAGGACTTCTCTCCATATCAACATCATCCCTGCACTAATTCACAATCACCTCAAGTAATATAGCTGCACGTTGGCAGGCACCCTGCTTTTTGCTGATTTTGAACTGTCATGTACATGGGCCCTAGTGGCGAGGAAAGCCGAAGTCAGAAATATGCACTGGGACGCATTGGTTCAGGCCTGTACTCTAAAAGGTTTTAGGACCTTCTGGAACCTAGTTAACAATTGCTCTCTGGCAGATGCACCCAAGGCAGCCCAGAGCTGTAACATGGCCCCGGAGGACTGGGTGAATCATTTGCAGCGTATATATGCCCTGAAGAAGAATCATTTTAGTGGGTCGTTCCCTACCCAATCTCATTTACCTATTGAAATTTCCTACTTGTTGGATGAATTTATACCTGCCATGCAGCGCAACCCTGCTAATAAAGCCCCAGGTCCTGACGGTGTTCCAGTGGACTTGTATAAGGACAATATCAACTTTTGGGCTTCTTTGTTGACGAATCTTTTCAACTCCTCTTGTGTAGCAAGACTTCCTGAGTCTTGGAGGTCCGCCACCATCGCTCCAATTTCCAAAAAAGGGGATATACAGAACCTGGCTTGTTACCGCCCCATTTCTCATATAGATTCATCAGTTAAGATCGTAGAATGTACCATTCTAGACAGGCTGAAACACTAGACCAGTGAAAATAGGGTCCTATTGGTCGGCCAGCTGGACTTTCTCCCTGGCCTGGGGTCCGTTGAACACTGTATTAAGCTGCACCTTATAATCTGTAAGCATAAGTTGCTCATGCGTAATGCTATCCATCTTACTTTCATGGACCTGTCAAGTGCATTTGACAGTGTCATAGATCTAAGCTGTGGGACCTCATGGCCTCTATGGGGGTAGAGAAGGGGCTAGTACATTTCCTTAGAGAGATGCATGTGAACCTCCAGGCCAGGGTGAGATACAGGAGTAACGCTAAATGTTCTGAACCTTTTATCCTCCAGTTGAAGGAAGTGACCCGCTTATGGCCACCCGCATCACCACAGACAGCCACTCAGCTTTCCATCCTGAATGAAGAGTCAGAGAAACAGTGGAGAATATACACCAATAATCGTTTATTAGTATACGCTCAGAGCGGGGCTCCGTCTGCACAGTCTCGTAAGAGTACTACAGAGGGAACTGAGGAACAGTAAGCATAAAGATACATTATGTACATTGCATGGTTGGCTAAGAACACACCCACAGTGGAATTTTCCAAGCAGATGTGGCCGGACAGAGAAAGACATTAAAAAAAGGTTTCTATTCTCATATCTTGCACAGTTCAGGACACTCTTAAGGCCGTTCCATCCTGTGTTGCGATCAAACTGCCAGACAGGTGGGAGAGGTTCTTTATCTAGGGAAAACTATGCACTGGCACAAGGAATTCTTCGTTAAAGAAACTAAACTTAGCAAAGGGTATTTCTCAGAACAGGGATGCATTAGTTTCGAACCTCACACAAAATGGAGTCTGGAAAAGAAAATGGCGCAGCGAATGCTAACTTATACATGGCATTACGAGAGCATCAACGAGCACAATCTAACACAGTGAGGGGTTAGGCCAGGGTGCATCTTAGCACCAATTCTCACCCTCATGTATATTAACAAGTTGGAGTCCATCCTGACTGGCATAGATCAAAAACATACGTAATGGTCTGTGGCCCCAAGACTGTGAAAACACACCCTCTTTACATAAAGGCTTTGCGTATTTAGAGAGAGTGTTTTTCCCCTACTTGCGAATCACTTTTGACAAAAACCTTAGTTGGTCCTCCTGTATGGCACATAGGCACTCCAGTTTCATACAGGCCACTGGGTCTGTCTTTAAAGTTTCAGCAAGCGTAGGGAACAAGCCTATCCGCCCACTTATAGAGATTTATAAACACAGATGTGTTCCAACTCTGCCATACGGTGTCTGGGTCGTTTTAAATAAGGGAAACTTGGAGGTGGAAGAGAACAGAGTACTTCTGAAACTTTTGGGGGTTCATTCCAGCAGTAACAATTTTAAGGTGCACGAGGAGCTTGGCTTAGATCATGTTGAAGATATTATCAAATTAGCTCCCATTTTACTGTGGTGTTCTATTTGGCACAACGCGCAGGCCTCTCTTAGTAGAGAGATAATTGAAGATTGTTTGGCATGTGCAATGGGCTCCTCTATACCACAGTTACAGTACATACAGACTAACTTTTCTAATCTTGGAAGACCCTGTCTATTTACTGACCCAACTTCCATTAAGAAGGAGGACAAGTGGTGGTTGAAGAAACACTTTCTGTTGAAACAGTCTAGGAACAGGGAGTCAACTTTGTCTATTTCAGATTCCTTTAGCAACTATGGGGGGGATAACGATGGCGGTGAACCCGCCACCGGCAGGCTGCCGGTGGCAGGTTCACCGCCATCGTAAGGCCTTTTTCCGCCCACCAGATCAGAATGGGTGGTGTGCCTGGCGGACGGAAAGCCCGTCCGCCACGGGTCCGACAGAGGCAATCGTTACGATTACCTGTCGGACCCGCCCTGCATCCCTAGAATGGTGGCGGTGCCTGGCAGGCACCGTCCGCCACATTAGGATGCTGCATCCCTGCCAGCCTTTCCATGGCGGTTCCCCCGCCATGGAAAGGCTGGCGGGGATTGACTTTGGGGGCCCGTTGCAGGCCCCCCATGTGCAGGGGCACTTTAGGTTTTGCACATAGGTGCCCCCTACATTTCCCTGCACCATGTGGCAGGCACTGCGTGGTGCCTGCCCCTAGTTCAGGGAAAAGCAAAACCTGCATTTTTAACATTGTGGCTGGTGTTGCAGCCGCAGCACCCGCCGCAATGTTAAAACTGTCTTTTGCGGCCGCCGAGGTGGCGGCCGCATTGTAATTTGAGGTGTGGGACAGCCGCCATATAGGCGGGCAGTCCCAATCCCCGGGACGATGGCGGACGGACTTAAGTCCGTCCGCAATCGTAATCACCCCCTTAGTGTTGATTCAAACCTGCCCCGGGACCAAACCCTACCTAAAGTGGGTCAGCAATGCCTGAGAGAGATCACTTCTCACCAGATTTCGACTGGGTTCCGTAAGATGGAAATTGTGTTTTCCCCTTGGGCAGTACGACCCTTCCATCATATATCATTGTCCTTGTGATGAATCCTCTGATCAAACTATTTTGCACTTTCTGTTTTTCTGTAGGATTTACAGAGATTTCTCAAAGGGCCTGCTCATTCCAGCAGTTCTGAAAGCAAAGATTAACAACTATAGAGCTGCACGATTTTATCTCCAGTCACTCTGTTCCCAGGAAATATGTTTAAGAATGGGCAAATTTTCTAAATCCCCTGTTAAATTACACAATTCCTTCCTGTTTTGATATCTGTTTTTATCTGATCTTAGCATTTTTATCCTTTTTAATGTATGAATTAACTACTTTTATCTGTGAATAGTGGTTTTATGTTTTTTGATTATTGTTTTTGTATCTACTTTTATGGCCACCTTTCTGGTCGAAAAAAGATCTATGAATGAATGAGTGAATTGCCATGTATCTAACTGGAGAAACGCAATATTTAACTTAGAACAAAAGAAACTTGTGAGAATATTAGAACATACCTTTAGACATGTAACCAAGGCATTTGTTAAAGTGATTCTGCCCTCTGTCTTACTTTCCAGCAAATAAATATATGGGGAAATTCCAATTTTGCATCTAACATAGTTCAAATGAGGCAATGAATGGTTTTGGCACTTTGGATAGAAAACATGAATATATCACTCCAGCCTTGAAATTCCCCGTGGCCTCTGGAGCATCAAAGAGTAAATGAGAATATTCTTTCCATGATGCCAAAGGTCCAGAGGCACATGTCCCTTCTATATCTAAAATGTGTTTTCTCTTTACATGAGCTCCAGAAACTTGAGATCAAACCATTTTCTTCTAGTGTGCCATAGCAGGTCAAGGTGTTAGCCAAGGTCAGAAATCTCAAGGTCGGTTGTTTCCATGTCTGGAATGAGCTTGACCCTACTCTCTACTCTCAATGACTGTACTGTAAGTTCAGATGAAGGTTGAAAACCTCCTTATTGAAGGGAACTTTTTCGGTATGCATTTCAGATTGTGACCACCCCAACCTCCAGGGGCAGCTCCTCTCTGAAGGCGGAGGAGCGTTGCCCCACTAACTAAAGTGCCCCCAGAGATGAAAAATAAAATGGCAATAGAGTTAATTTATTACCATTTTATTTTTCAAAATGCAGTCCCGAGCCAAGCGACAGGATGGGGGCGGGGCACTGCTGACTGGCAGAAGAGAGCAGTAATAGGCAGGGCAGTTTTAAGTTTAAAGTGCGCATGTCTCTTTGGTCAGCTGTCTTGCAACGACCAGCCAGACATGCGCATTTTAAACATCTCTAACCCAGCCAGACATGCACATTTTAAACCTCTCTAACCCAGCTGTCTCAGCAGGGTTAGAGAAAGCATAGGGCTCCAGTGTCCTCGGGAACGCCAAAGGAGGTCGCTCCCCCCAATCCTGGCCCTTCTCTCATGCTGCATGACAGCAGCGACAGGATTGGTTAGTGCAGTTTCCTGGGTCCTGCGTTGGAGCCTGCCTGCCTTGAGAAGACCGGAGGGAAGAGGACGTTGCGCCAGGAAGGTAAGTGTCGTTATTTTTCGACTTATTTTATTTACGTTTATTTTTTTCCCACCCGCCTACCACCGTCTGTACATGCCAGCCGCCACTGCCAACCTCTCTCCATCCTACTCCCTTTTCAGGGAGTGGAACAAATAATTAAAGTCACCTGTGATTATGACATGACAGCCACAATCTCCAAAAAGACCACCCTTTGGCAATGTTTCCAACAAATCCTGCAATGTCTTAGTTCCATTTATTCAGACAAGGTGTCACCAATGCCCAAGAATTCTCACGATGACTAAAGAAAGGAAGCATCCATCAGAAGATATGGCACTCTAGAGAGTTTTTGGCTCACCTTGGTGGTGTTAAATCTAATAAATCGGCTATTGTTGTCAACTCAGGGCTATTGACCAACGCCATGTAAGTGTTCCATGGGCAAAAACTGCAAACTCCTTTGTCAATGTGTTAACATGAGCAGTGCAAAAAGGACAAATAAAATGATAACAACACAATGTTATTATCATTTTACTTTTTCAGTGCTTAGACAGGGCAGGGTGGGGCGGGGCTGTGCTATCCTGACAGACAGCAGCTGCCAGCAGGGAGGAGGAGTGGTGGGCACCATAAGTGCGCATGACGGTTTGGCCAGCCATCTTAGGACGGCTAAACCGTCATGCTCTATAAGCATTTCTCCACCTGGCTGTGTTGAACAGCCGGGTGGAAAACAGTACCAGGCTCCAAGGCACTGTCTGAGTCGCAAACCAGGCTGCTCAGACCAATCGTGACGCTGCTGTCACGATGGTACTGCTATTACCAGCATGACAGCAGCGTCATGTTTGACATAGGGGAGTTTGGGAGCCTGTGTGCTGCCATGAGTCAGGAACAGAAGAGGACGGAGGAGAGGCGGCGGCAGTACACAGGTAAGTGATCTTTTCTTTTTTCTTTTCAACCCACCTCGCTGCTTCACCACTTCTGGTCCATTGCAGCCGTCACTGCTGGCATGATCTCTGAAGTATCACCTGAAACCACAAACCTCCTTATTTTTTGGTCTGGCAAAGCAATTGCATGACCTGATGTGTTCATTCAACATTGGGCGTGTTGGGTCAATTAGTTCGAAACCATTGGCTTAATTGGTTCTCCTCCTTCCAGTAAATAGCTCGCAACTTTGTCAATCACATTTTGAATGAGCCCCCAGGAGTATTTTAGTGTCACTGTCTTTCTATTGGCTGTTTGGATTTATCCTTCTTCCTCCTTGGAACGCATGAGTGACAATTGTACATTTGAAAAGTAAGGTCAGTCTTCATGCATTCAATACCTCATGTTACTTTTATGCTGTGAGCAATATAATTATGGGGAATATTCATAAAAGCATTTTTGAGCACATTAACACATGCTAGAAGAGATTATATAACCAATTGTATCGAGAACGCGGACAACCCTGGCAGGGAGGTTTTTAAGGTGGTAAACGCTTTTCTTAAACCGCCCGAGTTGATAACCGATGTACAACCTTCGATGGCACTATGCGGGAACATTTCGGATTATTTTGATGACAAAATACGTAAGGTATACAATTCCTTCCTGCCAATAGGCGAAACAGTTAAATCAGACACAATGGTAAGGAAAACACCTAGGCCATCCTTCTCTGAATTCACTTTGATCACACAGAAGGAGGCACAGACGGCAATTCAGGGCTGCAAATCTGGCTCACCTGAGGACCCTTGCCCACCGAAAGTATGGAAGGAGCTGGCTAACTCTTCTATCCAGGTGCTGTCTGAAATATGGAACACCTCACTCACTACTGGCATTTTTCCTGACCCATGGAAGCATGCCACCCTCCTCCCCCTCAAAAAGAAACCCAATGTTGATGCAGGCGATCTGAACAATTACAGACCGATCTCACTGCTGCCTGCACTAGCTAAGATGTTGGAAAAGTTGGTGCAGAGACAACTAACGAATTTTATCGAGAGCCATGCGATCTTGCACGACACCCAATCTGGTTTTCGCGCTGGTTTCAGTACGGAGACAGCGCTAATAGAGGTGGCGGATTCAGTCAGGATGGCGCTAGATTCAGGGGCATCAGCCATGCTGGTACTCCTGGATCTTTAAGCCGCTTTTGATACGGTGGATCACTCTGTATTGGCCAGGCGCCTCTCAGACTCGGGGATTGAGAGCACAGCCCTGGAGTGGCTAAAATCTTTTCTCAAAATAAGCGCACGCAGCGGGTGGCACTCCAACTATATCAGTCAAATCGCAAGCACTTGTGGTGTGGGGTTCTGCAGGGGTCGGCCTTGAGCCCTCTGCTCTTCAATATTTATCTGGCCCCCCTGTTCTCGCTTATTACCAACTGGGGGGTGAAGGCGATCTCCTACGCCGACGATACCCAGCTGGTATTCCCTTTTAAAGATCTGTCTAATGCTTCTTTTAAGAACTTCAAGGGCTGCCTAAAAGATATATCTCAATGGATGAATAACAACAAACTCAAGCTGAATGCGGACAAAACACAGGTGTTGTTTTTTGGTAAAAATGAGCCCCCCCCCCTACAGACCTCTGGTGGCCGGAGGAAATGGGCTGTCCTCCCACCCCAGCAGGGTGTGCAAAAAATTTGGCCGTAAAATGGCAGAGGGACTTATCTTTCTCGGCCCAAATTCAGCAGGTGACAGGTGCATGCTTTAGCAGACTGAGAAATGTGCGGAAGGTTCTACACCTCTTGCCTGAAAACTGTCGACAGACCGTTGTCCATGCCACAGTAACTTCTCGCCTAGATTATGCGAATAGCCTTTATTTGGGCCTACCAGCGTACCTGATAAAAAAAATTGCAAAGGGTTCAGAATGCGGCTGCGAGGTTGATTAAGCGTATTCCATTCAGACAGCATATCTCTCCGCATCTTAAAGAGCTGCACTGGCTGACGGTAGCTAACAGAGTAAAATTCAAGGCCTTAACCCTAGCCTTTCGAGCATTCCATGGAACGTGCCCCAGCTATTTGAAGCAGAGGCTAGGCGCTTACAAGCAGTCCCGGCCACTCAGGTCTAGCTCACAGAACCTTCTATGCACCCCTCGAGTTAAGCAAGCTCGGCTGGGTGGCAGATCTTTTATGTTCAGGGCCTCTATGATCTGGAATGCCCTGCCTAACGCCCTGCGCCAGATTACCTCGGAAACATTATTCAGGAGAGCAGTCAAAACATGGCTTTTCAATCAGGATTAATCCCTGGATTCTCTGAACTCCGTAAGCTTTTGTTTACCACCTGTTGCTATAGCGCCGGGACACCTCTTCGGAGGTAGCTGTTCGTGCTCTACAAATGGATAGTATTATTATTATTATTATTATTATTAAGTAGTGCTCAAGCAGCAATATTTACTCCCAAATGTTATTCACTAATCTATGGCCACATTTCCTGCCTATGCCTGCCCCATTTTAAGTGTGGTGTTTTCTGCCATGAGTGCTGAGGTCCCCACATGGAGAGGTCTACTGATTAGTAGTAAGTGTGAGCGGGACAGATGGAGTGGGAGGAAAATGGGGAATACTTACTGTGTGTAGTATTAAGGGAAAAGCAAGGAATAGTTTAAGGAGGGACAATGCAGCCACTGTATAGCTATAGTTGCTAATAACTTTTGCGCTGATTGACAAACCTGCAGAAAGCTTTGCAAAAAAAGTAAGTTCATCCATCTCAGCTCCTTCATGGAAGGTTTTTGCACGATCCATCAAGTGGGTGCTAAGAAAACCGTGGACCCAAAACACTGATTTCCTATGTTTATATCCTAGGAGACATTTCTCTCTTGTATAGAAAAGACTGTTGAAAGGAATCATACCAAATCTATCAAAAAAGTAAAAAACTTTACACAGAAACAGTGCTTTTTGTGTTTTGGTGTAAATCCCTTCAGTTGTTTTCAAGAAATGTGCTTCTTAAGAGGTGAGAGGGCTGGGCTTGAAGCAATTAAAAAGTTAGGTCTATCTGGAAGGTTGATCTTGCAGAATTCCAGCAGTACCAAAATTTTTAAAAACAGGGCCATCTGATTGACCAAGGGTGCTTTTTCTCCTATCAGCCATTTCGGTACAGCGGGACTGATGTCGGTCCCATGGTACGCGTTTAAAAAAAAACTAGAAATTCACTGAAAAAACCAAAGGTTAAAGTGACGTTATAGTTAGGTATGGTAATAAGATCTTAGCTTGTATTTTTTTTAAAAAGTGTAATATACCGAAAAACAGAGGTTAAAGTGACAGTATAGTTAGATGTTGAAATCAGATAAAAACTAACATTTAAAAACAAAAAAACACTGAAATTCACCAGTTATAGCTTACTGAGCTATGACTTGCGCCACCGCCATTTACTACTAATCACCTCACATATTACATCACTCTAGACATGTTAAATGACATCATTAATTTCATCGCTGATGACATCTCTAATGGCATAATTGATTACAGCAGTTATGACATCTGGGACAGAAATGCTTAGTGGATGTGACTTACTGATGCAGTGCATGAGTTCTACCAATCGTCATGAGAGGCATGTGCATTTGTTTTACCTCCAGTGGACTGCTGACATGGTGGTTCACCACTCCCAATGAAGGCACCTATAACCTGATACTGCTCCTACCAGCACCACCAACGTTAGGACAATCACAATTGTCCAGTAGGTGCCCTTTACTTTATGGATCCACAGTTATTTCTTCGCCTGATCAGCTTGGAGAATTTCAGTCCAAACCTTCAAGTTTGTTTTCATAAGTAGGCCCTTGTTCTTGTACAAGGCTGTGACCCTTTAGAGACTGATTACTACTGGTTGGGTCATTTAGAAGCAGGTTGTGGGCTAAAAGTGGTGCAAATGGAATTTGTACACCTTTTCGTGCTAATACCTAATAGGAGTCAAGTACAATGTGTGAATTGATGGTAAAGGCTCCCTTCCTAATTGCGAATTGGAACAATCTTGGAGACCTATTTTGTGAATCTGAAAGCCATTACCAAATCTCAAAATGGGTTTAGTTGGTAGCAAACAAATACTCGGCAGTTGCAAACCATGTGACTGTGAACATTTGGCCCTTTATTCCCCATCATTTAGCACAGAGATAAATATGATGCAAAGTCACAGTGAATACACAGCACAATTGTATTCACAATAGGGTGTCTTTGCCTACGATTTTACCTCTAGGATCTAAAAAGTCCCTTCCTCTTGCATGCCTTACATCCCTCTCAGAAGCACATTACTGCAGCACCCTTGACATCTTAAAACAGTATCAACGCGATGAAAACTGTGGTTTTCATTAATTCGTGACAGTCACACAATTGAAAACACTTGAGATGTCGTGCTGAAAATCCGAAAAAAAAGTAACCGTGCATGAAGTGTTACCCATGGGGGATCCAGGCTGTGCCTTTTAATTATTGCTAATGAGCAGCGATTTTAATAACTTTCTTTCTGCAGAACTCGATGAGCCCTTCTGGTGAATTTGCAGCCCAACCAAGAAAGGAAATTAATTATATGAAAAAACCTGTCAGATTTTGCTTTACTTTAGTGTTACTGTCTAAAAAATGTTTCTGGGCTCAGCGGATTATGGTCACTGGTGCATTGTGGGGGCAGTGCTCATTAATTAACACACTCTGGAAATGAACCATTGTAAAACGATGTTTGAAATCCATATTTTATCATTTATTGTTGAATTTTTATTATTGGTTTTATTTTTTTAGCATTGATAACGCCCTGCGGGTGGATGAAGGATCTGCTTTCAAGCTTCAGAGCAAGATCACACATTTAAGGTCACTCAAGATAGTCAGTTAACAGAAATTGATGCATCGCAATTTCAATAAAGGAAAAACAGGAATGATCATTTTTTACGACTGGAAGAGACCCTTCTCCTTCGATCCAGTTATGGGTGAGAGAAATAAGCAGAACTGACCAAAGGCAGACTGTAATTTCTTGTTAAAAGGACGGTCAACATTTTGCTGTTTAGTAAAATGGATGTAGCACTCTGAGAAAAAAGCATTTGTTGGAAAGGTTTTAGTAAGATAATTTACAGAGGTCAAGTGACATGTTAAGCTGTGTAGTGGAAAAATGAGGATGAAGGTAAAGAGCAGTAAGTGTTTGAACTGGTACTTTCGGGAATGGCTAGATAGAAAGGTATAATTTAAGAGGAAAACAAATATTTGTGTGTGACCTTCAGGCTATTATACCTTTTTTTTTTTAGTAATTGAGTTGGGTTAGAAGCCATTTGGATATAAAAAAAAATACACTTGACAAAAACACTTCGTGCCATGGGATGTTAGATTAGGCTAAGCACGTTTTCAAAGATTTTGTGTCAATATTTTCGTCAAGGAGTAGAAACGTTAAATTGGAATCACATAATTTTTTTAGAAAAATGTAGGCCAGTATGCATAAACGTGGTCAGTGAACCTTTAAGGAGGTGTTTTTACCCATTATTGAGATTTCTAGCTACAAAAATATAGAATAGATTAAGTGACTGATTTAGAGTTTTTGTAGAGGGTACTCTTTTGCAAACGCGAAGGAGTGCCCTGCCCACCAACCCCCTCATTTAGGCAGACTTTAGAAGCATATTTATCAAATAGTCATGCAGCGCAGCAAGTTACCTTGCTGCGCTGTATGATAGAGTAAGGGCAGGAATGCATGCTTACTTAACAACATACAGCACATTCCTGTCATTTCCCTGCGCTGGCGCACAATGTGCTGCCTAGCGCCAATGCAGGCACTCTTGCACCATGGTGCAAAGGTGCCTGCGTTGTAAGCAGGATTGTTTTTTTGCAGAAAGGAACACCTTACTGCATGAAAACAATCCTGAGAAGCATAGTCCTCTTTCCACGTGGGCATAGAAAGAGGTATTAACAAGGAGAAATAAAGATATTTCTCCTCGTTATGCCTCAGCTGGGGAGGCGTATATTTTGACACATTCCCAAATCTACAAGCTTTGGTAAATATGGGAATTCACCAAAATCCATGGGTGGATGTGTGGGAACACCCACGCTCCACCCATCGAACACCTCCCTGGGACAGAGTAATGCAACACAGTGATGTACGCTGCGTTGCATTACTCTCGATATATCAAGCCACGCAAAGCGGGCTTGCATGGTCTGATAAATTAAACTTAGGGGTATATTCACAAGAACGTGCGCTAAACATCTCCAAAAAATGTTAACGCAACTTTACACATCGCAGTCTATCGCGGGAAAATAACCCTGTGTTAACGTGGAATTCACAACACGGCGGTACCATGCGAAAGCCTCCCGAAACCACGGACAAAGTCCGCGATACAACCACCACGACGGTGATAAAAACACAAACCCCAATGCGTAAAAAGACGCGATGTGCCCAAACGCGATAAGAAAACAGTGATAACCAGCGAGAGGCCAGCAATACCCACGCGTAATGCGGGAAAAAGCACAAGAACAGCATACGGAAAATGCCACTAAAAAGGAAATCAACTGCGGAGTACCACGGATGCACCCGACCGACTGCAGAGGACAACATGAACCCCACAATCCCCACGGAGGAACACCCAGGAATCCAGGGCCCGTGGAAGGGCAATGAGAAGAGGAAGAGGAAGACGGGGTACAGTCCCCAGGAAAACCCGATTATCGCCATGGATGAGATAGAACACCACCACCAACTGTACGTCACCTCCAACGTGTCATTGGCAACAAAGAGGCAAAGATGGCACACCCTCTCGGACCATGTGAATGCCGTCGTAGCACCGAGGAGGACAATGGAAGAGGATAAGAGGCGCAGGACTGATGTGAATGGCAAAACCAAGCAGAAACTCGCTGCCAACACGAAAGCAGCAACGCACCTCGGAGGAGGGGGGCCAGCAGAACACCAGGAGCTGAATGACATGGAGAAGATGGTGGCCACAGTCACCAGTCGGGAGACGGTGACAGGAGTTGGGGATCTGGACACTGCCCAACATGACCCGACACCACATCAACAGGGGGCGTACCGACCAGGGAGTGGGGGGACGGGGGGAGATGGGCACAATGGCACACATGCACAATCCAGCAGAGCACACTGCACACCCACAATGACTCAGGACCATGTCCTTGATCCCACGGGAACACCTCAGCACACACACAAGCACCAAGTAGTCCCACGTACACCATGTGCCCAAAGGGCCACCCACCCAACACATCAACAATCACACAACCAACACATCCACACAATCGAAACACAGCAAACATGCACATACGTCAGCCACGCTGACAATGCAAGAGACACCACATGACGAGTAGCTTGGCTGCAGGCCAATCATCATGACAATGTACACGGCACGACACTGAGGTGGCTGGGTGCGGACCACAACCGAAAAGGATCAGGTCACACTCGGACACAACCACCTGCACAAACAACCCCTGACGTCAACGACACATCTGCGGACAAACCATGCCCAAGAGCCACAACTCGACAAAGAGCACAAGTTACCCAAGTCTGCAACATCTTATTACTGTGGAAGCACAGAACTGAAAGGCACACCCCATGAAAGGGATAAGTGGCAGCCAAATCAGAGCCGCAGGAGCGACTCACCCACTGTGCAGCATACGCACATAAGAATAAGTGCACCTCGACATTGACAACATCCTGGGACAAACAGCAACACCTCCACAACAGAACACAGGACACAACTGGTGCTGCATATGTGCACAACATGGCCAATCACATCTGGCACAGCAGGAAACTGTGACATGACAATGTACAAGTACAACCTGAAACCTGCAAATAATATTTATTCAGACATGCTGTGCTTGTGAACATTTTGTACTGTCCCATGATTGCCAGGGACGGCCACAATGTGACGTGCTCATGAGAAGAAATTGTTAATGATGGTGTTCCTACTGGCCATTCCTGCCGCAGCTGCAGTGGGATGTGGGCCACCTGCCCCATCGTCCTCATCATCGTCCGGTACTTCTGGAACTTGGATCCATGGGGCATTGGTGCGTACACAGATGTTGTGCAACACACAACATGCAACGATCATCTTGCACACGATGTCTGGGCTGTACAGGAGCTTTCCACCTGTGCCGTCCAGGCACCTGAAACGTGACTTCAACATGCCAAATGTGCGTTCAATGATGCCCCTGGTGCGTATGTGGGCTGCATTGTACTGCCTCTGGGCGGGTGTGTTCGGGTCTCAGAGGGGTGTCATCATCCAAGGGCAGAGTGCATATCCTTGATCACCTGTGACAGTGCAGAGAGAAAAGAGTCAATACTTGGTTCGGCATGATGTGATGGCAGGCCCACTAGTCCAGTGACGCCTGTGCTGGCTGTGTGTGGGGTGAGTGTAAGCCAGCCCTCAGGGAGTAGCTGGTGCTGGCAACAACTCCAACAGTCATCAGGCACTCAGAAATGCAATGTCCGAACAACAAGGGAGCATGACTGGAGTCACACAGAGTTAGTGGCCCCGGATGCACAGCGGCCGACACGGGCCTACCGCCACGGGATGCTGACTTGCGGGAGACTGGGTTAGGGTCATGAGGGCAGAGCAGGGTCTCGTATGTATCAGAGGTGGTTTCCGCGGAGTGTCTCGGGGGAGAATGGGAGGTGTACCCCCAGGGCATGATGCAGAGGGCACATGCCAGCTGTGTTCGGCAACATGGCGGATATGAATGCCACAGACTCATGCCAAACACCAAGTCCGTACTTGCCCGTTGCTGATGACAACCCCTAGGCCACAGGCTCAGACACCAACGATGTTCGGCCGGAGGCTGATGGTCACTCACGGCGCACAGGGTTAGTGGCACCAGGTCAGTCCTTGCTACTGGTTGACCTCCTCCGTAACGGTGATCCGTGTTTCCACCGGACTGAGACGCATCTTCCTCTCACTCCTCACCCTGCGTACACTGGCATGGACTCTGCCATTGATTAATGATGACTCAGTTCAAGATGTGGGACATACTGGACTGCAGTGTAGCCCGGCTGCAGCGGTGGAGTATGTCAATGAATGAGGACTCCTGGGGGCCTGTGTCACGGAGGACAGCGATGGCCTGAGGAGGCTGCCAAGGTCACGGGTATGGGTCTTGGAGCTAGCACCGGCACGTGGTTGGCCCTCTTTGACACACGACGGTGTCGGCAGGTGAGCAGTGCGGCCTTGGAGCGCTGGGGAGGGCAGGCCTGGTCTGGGTATCAGCATCCTGGGGTGCAGCAGGCGCACAGGCTCGCAGACCCCGCTGCACACGGCGTCGGCCTCGTGGCGGACTGAGAGGCGCCGCCCTGGCAGTGACGTTGGCCTTTCCGGGAGAGCACCACGCTATGCGCCACGGGGTTTTTGTCCACACCCCTGCGCAGGCCTGGAGTAATCCGGGCAAACCCACTACGCTCACGCACACAGGGGGGGATGCAGCGAGTGACATTTCCGTGATCTGACCCACGGCCTGGGGTGACATGGTTGCGTCCACTGTTCACTACTCTCCAGACACCAGCAGTTGATGTCTGCATGGACATATCTGTGGTTTGCATACCCAGGTCTGTCCAGCACATTCACGCCTCACTTGTCGTTGTGTACATTCCCATTCATGGGTCACTTGCATCCTTCGCACATGCCTGCTTTCCGCATCTCCACACGTTCAGCTGTTGTGTGGCTGTGGTGCCATGATATAGCTGGATTGTGTACATGGGAAGCCCAGGATCCCAATGGAGTTGTGTTGTCGTGTCTGGTAGGTGGGCATGTTGATTGACATCTTGTATGTGGTTTGGTCACGTGTGCATTCCGACAGTTGTGCGTTGTGTGATGGTGGCTTTGAGGTGTGTGGTGTGTAGATTTGGTACTTACCAACAAGCAGTCCAGTTCCATATGTGCCATCCTGGAAGCGCTGGTTGATGATGGACTGTCGGAAGATGTAGGAATCGTGCACACTGCCTGGGTAGTTTGCGATGACATTGGTGAACATTCCCCGGTGGTCCACTATTGCCTGCACATTGATGGAATGCATGTGCTTTCTGTTGCAGTAGTGGTGTGCAGTATCCACAGGGGGCACAAGTGGGACATGTGTGCAGTCAATGGCCCCCAACACGTGTGGGAAGCTAGCAATGGCGTAGAAGCCTTGCTTGGTCTCCAGCTGTTCCTGCGCAGTGTGGGGGAAGTGAAGGTACTGGGGTATGAAGCTGATGATGGCATCCAGGACAGGTGTGATGAACTTTGATAGGGCTGGCTATGAGACTCCTCTGACTCTGGCAGTTGTTGGTTGGAAGGTACCAGAGGCCAACAGGTGCAGCACAGCCAGCAGCTTTGTCTGCGGAGGGATGTTGGTGGTCCGCTGTGTTGGGACCGTCAACCTGGGGGCGATGTGGGTCATGATGCGGAGGATGGTTGTCCTTTTGAGCCTGTAGTGGGCAATGACTTCCTCGGGCGTTAGGTCTGTGAGACTGGTGCGTTGTTGGTAGGTCCGCTGTCTTACTCTGCGCTGCCTCTGTGGTGGTCCGGGGAGTGCGGGTCCGGGTCCTGGGGGTGGTGGCGGTCCTGGGGGTGGTGGCGGTGGGTGTTGTGGCCCTGTTGGGGCTCCGAGCTGCATGATGAGTAGCTCCATGGCGTTGGTTGTTCTTCGGGTGTGGCTGTGTGCGGGGCTCCGTTGCCTGCTGCAGGTAGTCATCCTGCTTTACACCAGCAAGAGGCAGGTGTTAAATACCTGCTGCTACCACGGCTTATTGCGTGGTTTTGACTCGCATCGCAGATCTGGCAGTTCGTTGTGAAAGTGGTGTAGTGGTGTTTTCGTGTTTTTTTGCACGGGAACGCCTACTCTGCATCTCATTAGGGTTAGTTGGTGGTGTCACCCGTGGAGATAAATTTGGGGGAAGTTATCGCGGGAATACTGGCGATGTCTGCAGTTTGCACATGCTTGTGAATGGGGAGTTAAATCTATCTCCACTTTTGTTGCGTTGAGGTGGCGATAAATCGGCGATGAGTCCTTGTGAATATGCCCCTTAGAGTTGTGTCGCTTTTGCACCCTACTGTGTGGCGCAAGAGCGACACAACCCTTTAATAAATTTGCTCCTAAGTATTCTGTCAACAGAGACCCCATTGGAAAGCAGAGTATGGGCTGTCAGAGGAAGGATATTACACCACCCTCCAAAAGTGGGAGTTTGTGTCAGAATCCAAACAACTAATGACTCCAGGTCATAATTTTTTTTTGGTCCCTCACCACCAGGTTTTTAAAGGAAAAAATGCTGAACAGGAAAAATGGTGTTATACCTTCCACCAAAAATTGGGTGGGCTGTATATTATCCTTCCTCTGACAACCTTTACTCTGTTGGGTTCTCTGAGAAAGTTTTCTATTGATGGAGCCAACGGGGGCTTCGTCAACAGAAAAGTTATGGTCTGTCCGCCATCTAAATGGGGCAGGCAGATAGAGGGTTTAGCGGTCAAGGTACTTTGTTTTGCTTGTGATGGCATACCCTGTCCGCCAACCTCTAAATCAGGGGGGCGTGGTCTGGCCACGGAAGAAAATGGCCGCTTGAGTCGTGAGCTCCGCCGAGAGAGGAGCCTTTGATGGAAGCGACGCTTTTACCTGTGTCCTAAAGGCTGAAATTTTGATGTTTTCGGCTCCACCAGAGCCCATAGAAACGTTTCTTTTGAAGCCCAAAGCTGTACGAAGCCCGGTATGATTCATTATGCTGTGGTTGTATTCTGAAGAGAACGCGACGTCAGCTGGCCTTCACCACTCTAGAAATCCTCGGGCCTCACATTCGCAGAGACCGCGGTTTCTATAACTGGCTCCGCCCCCCTCTGAGTGTGCCTCCGCTGTGCACTTTCAATTACGGGCGGAGCTATGAGGAAAGTCTGTCTCTCCACAGAACTATTGCTGTGACAGTCCCGAAAATCAAGCAGCAGTTCTGGAATGATGTATATCATACAAAATGAGGTGAATTTACTTGCATAATGGAATGTACATTTTTGAATATATTTTGCTGCCTAATATAACATTTAATGCAACATGCCAAGCCATTTTGAATAACCCTGGGCAAAGCACTACGCTACGCTCGCGTAGTTTGCGAAGTTTGCGCTACTTCGCACAACGCGAATTGCACGTAGCACAGTGCAAACACGCGTAGCTTAGCGTAGTGCAGCGGTCATTTTTTGCTTGCTCGCGGTCCTCAACGTCAAGTTGGCGACCGCGAGCAAGCAAAATGACATCCCGGCGAGACTTTTTCCTCGTTCGCGATCAGCAACATCAAGTTCTCAACGCGGGGAGGTCAGGTTTCTCATTGCGAGTGGTCGCGTATGCTCGCGACCGCTCGCGATGAGAAACTACCAGTCCGCGTTGAGAAAGCTGCCGCTCGAGTAAAAATCTACTCGAGCGGCAGTAAAAGACAGCTCGCACTGTGCAAGATGCCGTTTTCAATGATTGCACAGTGCGGACAAGCATCCGGCACTGTGCAATCATTGCGAACAGTGCACTACGCAGTTCGCGTAGTGCTACGCGTAGCTCGCGTAGTGCGAACTGCACTTTGCGTAGCTTCATGTAGCGCTACTTCGCGAACTACGCCCAGGCTTAATTTTGAAGAGGTTATGTTCTGAAGAGAATGTGAAGTTAGTTGGCCTTCAGTAACCCAGGAACCCTCAGGCCTCACATACGCGGACACCGAGGTTTCTGTGACTGCCTCCGTCCCTCTGAATGTGCCTCCGCTATACGCCTTCACTTCTAAGTGGAGTTTTGAGGGAAGTCTGTCTATCTACATGAATATGGATGTGACAGTTCTGAAAACCGTGTTGCAGTTCTGGAGTGCTGTGCGTCATACAAAGTGAGGTGAATTTACTCGCTTAGTGGAATGTAGTTCTTAAACATATTTTATTGCTTAATATTACGTCTAACACAGCATACCAAGCTTTATAAGTTAGCTGGCCTTTGTGACATTTCCAATTAGCCAGGAAAGGTGATATACAAAGCGACGCGACTGGAATCAATAGTTATTCTTGACTTCTGTCAGTAACGACACCGGTCTTCTGGAGCTTTATCTTCCAATAACTACTTTTACTGAAATAAACTCAACAATTGAGACCACCTTGCAAGGATAAGAAATGAAGAGCTAAATCTCATATTTACAAACACTGTTCAATATTCGTTGTACTTGTTACTTACCTTACTGTTATTCTTGACTTCAATAATTTTCAAGGCGTCATTTTGAAGTAGTAATCCAGAGGACTAAGATACACATCTGTACATCACTGTGGGGTTTGATCTTAATGTCAAACAATAAGCCCGCGAATAACCCTTCTACACCACTCCGATTTGCTGAAGTTCTTAAGCAATCAAGCAAAATGCCTGCGAAAGGGACTGCTCCCTCCACAAAAGAATCACCTCAGAATACCAACGCTTCTCCACAGGTGATACAATGAATCGCATTTTCCACTGTCAGTCGACGTCTGGAAGACATGGATGCTAATATATCATCCTTGGCAGCTGAGACCAAAACTATTAGGGCAGAGCTTGTGGGATTTCATACGAAAACTGACGGATTAGATCTGAGATTCACAACAGTGGAAAGTCGTCTTGACACAGTGCAAAACAAGGACCAAGAGCTCTTATTCCTTCGTAGCAAGTTAGTTGACTTGGAAGATCGTAGTAGAAGAGATAATGTTCGCTTCTTTGGATTTCCGGAAAACATTGAAGGTCAAAATGCTAGACTATTTCTATGTGACGTTCTTCCGAAATTAACTGGCATTACCTTTGATCCTCCATTAGAAATACAAAGAGCTCATCGCATCGGCCCTCCACGAAAGGATCATACAGCTCGGCCGAGACCACTCATTGCTGGTTTCCTGAGGCATGAACAAGTTAGACAACTACTTACTGCAGCACGCTCGCAAGGTTCATTCTCACATAATGGTCATGTCATTCATATGGCTGCAGACTTCTCTAAAGGGACTAATGAAAGACGCAAAGCATTCCTCACCATCAGACCTCAGTTACAACAGATGGACGTCAAGTATGGCTTATTTGAGCCAGCTCGCTTTCGTATTACCAAGAATGGAGACTCTAGAGATTTCTATGATCCAGTAGATCTGCAACAATTTCTGGATCACATGAAAATACAAGACATGGACACACAAGATACTTCAACTGATCAAACTCATACAAGCCTGGGTTTTTCACATCAAACACTTGACAACAAAAGGCGTAACTTTAGCAATCCACGGCATAGAGGAAGAGACCCTGAAAGATCTGTTCGTACCAAGGATGACAAATCTTCAGCACTGCATACTGTCTCTGCTTTTACACAAGAGCAGCATAGAGACAAATCCCGCTCTCCTCTTAATTCTGCCTCAGACTCGGACTGACAACAGTAATATACCAAGATTTAGCTGATGATAACAATTCATTTCATTTAAGTTAAAATAAGATAAGCACTGTGTTAATTACTTACATTTCTATTATTAGAGTAGGGTTGACTATTCAGTTACAGGTTGTGTACTGAGAATATACTCAAATTTCATGTAATTGAATGTTATTTTTAATATATTGCATTATTATATTATATTAGAATGTATCATTTTATAGGATGTTATATTATGATATACTATATACTACTGCTTAATCCAACTTGTATCCCTTAATGTATTCTATTTAGCATATTTATTATATTTATTCAACTAATTCCTAGCCTATATGTACCTATAAATTATAATTAATACCTTCATATATGATATATAAAATATTTATTTTATCTGCAAAGCAAAAATTCCTCTATAGTTTATCTAATCTCTCATCTCATATTTTATATGTAATTATACTTCATGATTCCAAATAGATCTAATGTATTATTATAGTTTACATTATAGTAAGATATATATATTCTCTCGGACTGGCCGTATTTGATATTCTTTTGTCGGGGTTCCTCTCTGCGGTGGTGCCCTAGGAGAATTAGACCCGCGGTTAACAGTATATTATTTTTAGTGCTTGAATTACTGCATACCAATCTACACAGTCTACTCACATTCTCTTTCACAACCTTACTATATATACAAATTTCTTATTCTAACACTTTAGATACTTTTTGTTCATTTGGCTATTCATATCTTTGTTAAGAGCCAGGGGCTCCCTTTCCTATTCTTATCCTTCTCCCTCCCCCTCATATCTTTCTTCATCCTCTGATTTTATCTTTTCAGGGCACCTTTCTCATCTCTAAAGACTTATAAGCCTACTTTTAAAGTTTACTCAAATCCATTTGTCCTCCTTAGATATGTCCAATACGACAAGCACACACCCCCTTTGTGTATTAACATGGAATGTACATGGTCTTACACATTACATCAAAAGGAAAAAAGTACTATCATATCTCCAATCTAAACGGGCGGATGTGGCATTACTTCAAGAGACACATCTAGATGCATTGGAATCAGAAAAACTATGTAGAGACTGGGTGGGCAAGGTGATCCATAGAAGTGTGCAGAAGGGAGAATCTACGAGCACAGGTCCCACTCGCAAGTGTGGAGTAGCAATCCTCATTCGCAAATCTCTCCAAGTTACGATATTAAAGTCATGGACAGACCCTGATTGTCGTTATGTATTCGCTAAGCTGCGTATAGGAGATACTTATATTTGTGTAGGATCAATCTATGCTCCAAAAGGAGCAAAAAAATCATTCTTCCTCCATCTGAATCGCTTACTAACAGAGATAGGTGCCTCACAGTATCTCATAGGTGGTGATTGGAATATAGTGAGAGACCCAATTTTAGATAAAACAGGTCCTATAGACAAAAATAATGCTGCGGACAGGGCACTAATGGATGACATATTAGCAAACAATGGCTTAATTGACCATTGGCGTCTCTCTCAACCATCTGATACTGAATATACATTCTCCTCTCCTACTCATGGCACTATATCTCGTTTGGACTATTTCTTAGTGTCTTAAGGGATGGTCCAATCGATTCAAGAATCCTGCATCTTAGAAGCAGCATTATCTGATCACTCCCCGGTTTCCTTAGCTCTGGAAGTTGGTATACCTAGGCCAGGACGCAAACCTTGGCGTATGAACATACAGTGACACAAATCTCCTGAGGGTAAATCTCAATTACAAACTTACTTTCACGAATACCTCTCCACAAATCAGGGTTCGGTGACCTCAAGTAGAATAATGTGGGCTGCGGCTAAAGCTACTATTAGAGGTCAATTAATGCATGAGGCGGCCTTAGCTAACAGACGGAATGCTGCACGACAAAAAGAACTAGAGCAGGACATACTATCATACACCCGCTTATATACCACAACACCAACCATACAAAACCGCAAATCTTCAGAACAAGCCCGAATGGCATTACATTTCCTCTTTACAATCTACGTCGAATTTGCCCTGCAAAGAATGAAAGGGAGACACTCTGAACAAGGAGAAAAGGCAGGCAGGTTATTAGCGGCACAACTACGACAAAGAGAAGCAGCTATGGCCATCCCAGCCATTAAGGGGCCGATTCCGATCTCGGCCGGTAGGGCTCCGAATCGGATTCGGCATAACCGGATCCGATTCGGAGCCCTATTTCCCGACCGATTCGTACGCGCGTCTGGACGAGCGAGTACGATGCGAAATCGCCGACCGACTCGTTCGGGCGTCCCAACCGCTCTGACCGACTCGTCCCCGGGTCTAACCGCACCGACCGACTCGCTCGGACACGACTCGCACCGCGCAATGGAGACGTTCCCCGGCCGGGTAAGTACGATGCGTGCCGCGAGCAGTCCGACCGACACGCGCCGTCCGGCACGAAAGAGCAGTCGGAGCCGTACTTCGGGGGTCCGTGTCGGACCCCCTTGTACGCGTAGCCGCGCGAGTCGCACACAGGGGGGACCCATGGGTCCCCCCTACCTGTGCGTGTACGGCGCGGGTCGCTTCGCCGCGTACCCGCTGTAGGGGGCGCCCTTGTTTGCCTCGCACCCATTGAGGCAATGGGAGCCCGTGTACGCGTTGTGCGACCGGGTCCCATTGACTTCAATGGGAGTCCGACCGACTTGAGTACGATAGCATACGGACGCATCGTACTCGTTCGGTCGGGCTGCACGAGTCTGATTCGGTCGGAAATCTCTCCGGGTCCGGCTCGGTCGGAGAGATTTCCGGCCCGAATCGGCCCCTAAGTCATCTCAAGGTAGTACACTTACTCGGCCACAAGACATAGTAAATGAATTTGCTTCCTTTTACAAATCTCTCTACACACCAGGGACGCAAATAGATTCGGAAGGACTGACTAACTTTCTTTCGAAAGTGGATCTCCCCCGTCTTTCTGATGAAGGTAGGGCTCTTCTTGAGGGAGAGATTAACAGGGATGAGATTGCGCATGCGATATCCAATTTACCATATCATAAAGCCCCCAGAGAAGATGGATTTCCAGCTGAATTTTATCGTTGGACCGGGCACAATGTTATCGATTCTCTACATACCGCATTCCAAGAGTCAGAACGTGGCAACTCCTTAGGTCCCCTCTCTAACAAAGCAATAATTGCAGTACTCCCTAAACCTGGAAAGGATCCCTTAATTTGTGCCAGTTACCGCCTTATTTCACTTTTGAATTGTTATATCAAAATATTTGCCAGTATTCTAGCTTCTCGTCTCAAGAAAGTCTTACCTTCCTTAATTCACCCAACCCAAGTGGGATTTGTTCCAGGACGTTCATCCAGGAATCATTTACGCACATTGGCACATACATTATGGTCTGCTAAAAGCATTTCACAAGATGCGTTAGCCTTATCATTAGATGCTGAAAAGGCTTTTGACCGCATTGAGTGGGAATATCTTTTCAAAGTGCTGGAACGCTTCGGATTAGGGGATCAGTTTATTAATAAAGTACGACTCTTATATGACAATCCCTATGCACAAGTAAACTGTGGAGGTTTTTTATCTGATCCATTTCCAATCCAAAGAGGAACTCGTCAGGGATGTCCTCTATCCCCACTTCTTTTCCTTTTAGCAATGGAACCTATAGCGGCCTCTATTCGCCAATCAGATGAAGTCACAGGCATACATCTCCCCACAGGTGAATCCAAACTTTATTTATATGCTGACGATATACTACTCACTCTCACCAATCTCTCTCGCTCCCTACCATCTTTACGCCAAATCATAGACAAATTTTCCTCATTCTCAGGTTATAAAATAAACTGGGACAAAAGTGAAGCATTACCCATCTCCAATGGAACCACAAAAGCAGCTATACATGGATTCCCTTTCCATTGGCAACCTTCACACCTTAAGTACTTGGGTATTCTAGTAAACAAAGGTATGGAAGACATGATTACAGACAACCTGAATCCACTGATCCCCCAAATGCAACGTGATTTTGATAAATGGAAAATCTTAAATTTTTCCATATGGGGCAGAGTTTAAGCTGTTAAAATGGTCACTCTCCCACGTTTTTTATATACTCTAGGTATGCTTCCTCTCCACATTCTCTTATCTACGCTGCGACTTATAGACTCCAAGATAAAAACCTCAGCAAAACTCAGCAAAACCTTGTTCAGCCGTGGCGAAATTAAGAGCTCACCACTCTTATGGGGGAATGAGTCTTCCATCAATTGAACATTATACTCTAGCATTACAGATTTCTCAGTTATCATATATGTTACCGGGGATTTCTGATGTTCCACAATGGGTCCATATAGAACGACACCTCTTATCCTCAGATCCAGGAATTTCCGTTTTATATGGTACTAGAATTAGTAGTCAGAAACCCAAAAACCCAAACTTATCAGCTATGCTCAAATCCTGGCAACGGGCACACCGATTATTAGCTTTAAATCCAAACATTCATGAAAAGGCACCTATATGGGATAATACCAGTGTTCATATCAATAGGAAAATGTTATTCTGGCCATTATGGTAGTCAGCAGGTATTCAAACATTGGACCAAATTTTTCCCAATGGTGATTTTAAATCATTCACACAATTAAGAGAAGAATTTGATCTTCCAATGCACCAATCCTTGAAATATATCCAGCTTCAACAATGTTTGAAAAAACAACTAGGTTCATATTCTTGAGCACTTCAAACCTCACAAATAGTATCATATTTAAATATTTGGGGCAAACATAAAGGAGTAATATCTGGTCTTTATAAATTTTTTACAATGCACCTTTATTCCCAACCTTTATCACAGACACTACAACTCAAATGGCAGGCTCGGCTTTCAATATCTTACACTGCAGGGGAGTGGGAGGAAATGATGGAAGATTTAGACAAAGGAACTCGTGAAGCTAGATTAAAATTTTGTCTCTTTAAAATCCTTCATGACTGGCACTGGTCTCCGGTGAAACTGCAGAAAGCTGGGCTACTTTCCCATGCTAATTGCTGGAGATGCTCTAACACCAATTGTGACTCAACTCATATTATATGTGAATGTCCAATGATACAGTCTTTCTGGACATATGTGGGTAAAATCGTACACTACACAATGCCTTTGTGTCTTCCACTTACCCTTGCTAATATCCTTCTCCACGACTTACGACTCTCTCCAAAGCTCTCCAAACCACAACGCCGTCTTTTCCATACAGCACTGGCTACAGCAAAAATATGTATCTTACGACACTGGAAATCCCCATCCCCTCCTTCACAAGAAGAATGGTTGACAACGATGATACACACAGCATCGCAAGAAAGAGTAATTTATAATCTTCAGAATCAAACTGCCATATTTCTTCAGGTTTGGTCACCTTTTTTGAATATGAATAGTGGTAGCGATATTTATAATAATGCCTCCAATACAGATATCTATATCTCTTAGTCCAGCTTTGTTTTTTCTTTAATGCTTTTATTCTTTTACCCTTCCCTCCCCCCCGGATATCTCCTCCTTAAATTTATCTCATTAATCTTATTATATTTGTTGGAAAACGGGGCAGTATCTGTGAGGCCTGCACAAATAACATGTCACATTTGTCCTTCACTGGGAACCAAACACCCTAGTGCAGCGCCTGACTCTCAGAGGGTAGCGTTGCAGAGCAGTCTAAGGCTTACTCAAGGGAGGTGGTGTGGGCTAGTAATCGCTATTTACCAGTATGCAGAAATAACACTCAATAATTGATTGTCCAGTCTGTACTTTGCTTTATAAAAGTAAGAGTACATTTATTAAACACACACACTACTTAATACTATGCAACAATTTACAAATATACATAAGCTGTTGGAATTACTTCGTGACATTGCATAACATTTCCACCCCTCCCCAAGGGGGGTGGGGTCTAGTGCCACCACTCCCATGTATGCACATCATCTTGCCCCCTAATGCAGTTAGTTGAACATATCCTGGAGCGAGGGCCCTGCGCACTGGCACCATCCCAGTGGCGACCCACCCCATTATCTCACCAAGCATTAAAAATAGGTACACCTGCCCTGGTGACACATAACCCTGACTGAGCATCTGTACAGTATGCACCTCTACATCTTCGGGTCTAACAGTCTGGGTTGTTCTTCACCTAACGCAGCAGCAAGAATACATGTTTGGGCATCACTTTAAATGAGGTACTTATCTTAGAGGATAACAATTATAATGCATTGCAATCACAGCCTCTAAAAGGCATCACAGGTAAAATCACAGGATTACGCAAATACAGCCAGACACCCTAGAGGAATGTCCAGCAACATAACCCCATTTGGCTTATGACATCACCTTACACAGGTACTTCACCTAACATATGTGACTTCCAGTCCCTCTAAAAAGAAATATCATAGGTAAATGCATTGGTGGTGCAATTACATCTCTTCACCTCCAGGGGATGCCCTTCCCCAGACATCCCCAACTCAGCCCTCCACACCTTGATGCACTTCTCAACACACCCCCAGCTGTAGAACAAAAGTTCCAGCCCAGGAGATGAGTAAATGCTAGCTGAGCCCTTGAGGGGTTATTTCTTCAGAGTCCCCAGAGACTTAGGGAGGGACTTTTCTTCTTCGTGCTGGGGGAGGCTGCGTTCCTCCTGCAGCTCCCCCTGCACCTCTGCACTCACTTGGTGGTGACCCCGTCCTCCTGGGGCCACCACAGACTAAGAAAAAGCTGGTTGCCCTTGCAGACCGGTCCGGGCCTGCAGGGCATTATGGGGCGCTTCCTTGTCTTCCGTGCATATTATAGTAGCGGCTCCCCCGCTGCTTCGGGGAGAGCCGCGATCGCACCGCTGGCAGCCTCGCCACGTCCCGCTCATCGGTGGGGGGCCCGATCCCACCCAGACCCCCAGGGGATGCATCGCAACTCGGGGAGCCCACCCCCGGCTGCTCCTGCTGCGGTGAGTGCTTCCTGCGGCTCGGGGAGCCCACCCCCTGCCGCTCTTCTTCTCGCGGGGCCCGGTCCCACCCAGGCCCCTGCATTGCCACTTCGATGGAGGGCAGCCCAGGGAGCCCACCCCCTGCTGCCCTCGCCGGCTCCCTGCCCGGCCAGCACCCTCGCGTGCTGCAGCGGGAGCCGGCACCACTGTTCTGGTCTGCCCGCTCCGGCGGGCAGACACGGAGACTCCCGCTGGTCCGGCCGGACCTGGGGGGAGTGTGACGGCACTCCCCCCCGCCTTCCTCCAGCCACGGGGGAGTGCGGCGGCACTCCCCCCACCTGTGCAGGACACACCGGGGCCGGAGTTGGGATCCCGGGCCCCGCCTTCGTGGAGGTCTTCACGGGGGGCACGATGGCGCTCCCCCCGGCTTCTTCTTCGTCGGGGGCCAGGGCAGGCTCCTGACCCCCCTGGGGCTCTTCACGGGGAGCGCGACGGCGCTCCCCGACTTAGGTTCATTCTCCGGGGCCCGGAGTTGGGATCCCGGGGCCCCCCCAGGCACCTTCATGGAGAGCGCGACGGCACTCCCCGGCTTTACTTCACGCGCGAGGAGGGTTGCGCAGCGGCGCTCTCCCTCTCCTCATGATACCGGGGGCCAGGGTGGGCTCCTGGCACCCAGCTGGAGCAGGTCGCGCTCCCCGGCTTGACTTCTTCCGGGGGCAGCCCCCGGGACCTGTCCCACCCCGGGGGCACTTCTTGGACCGGCGGCGGAGCCCCACGTGCTTCGTCGTCGGTCCCAGTAGAGGTCAAAGGTCGCCTACCTTCTGGGGGGCATATCTCATCCCCCAGGGGACCAATCTTCACGATTTTGGCCTCTTCTTGCTCCTGGCGGTGCACCCCAGCCACTGGGAGCACTTTCCTTCGCCCTCCTGGTCTCACGGAGGGTGGATTCAGCAGGGAGCTGTCTTCACTGGCTCCCTGCGCCAGCCTTTCGCCTGGCTCTCCCCCTGGGCCTCTCTTCTCCTTGCGCAGAGGCCCAGGCTTCGGCTCACTGGTCCTGGACTCTTCTCCAAGCGCTATTCAGGATCCTGGGACAGTCAGGGGGTTCCTCTTTCCAACTGCCCATGGCGCCAGGCTCCAGCACCCTCTGCCTCCGCAGACCACACCCCAGAGAGAGCTCCTCTTCCTGTGCAAACTCTTTTTAAGAATTGGGGAGGGGGCTGGCAGGAAGTCTCTGCTGGCCCTATCACACAGCGACACATCACTTCTCTGCCCCTGCTCCCTTCTTCCTGCCCAGGCCTCTGGGTTTGTTCAAAATGGCGTCGTCCAGGGGTCTCATGCCACATGGTCTCTGAGAGCCCCTTCCCCCTCGCTGCCTTCTCTCCAGAGCAGCTTGGTGCCTGGCACCAGGTGACAGCTGCTGATGGATGAACCTGTAGCTCCACCCATCTTCTCTTCTTGGAGTGGAGGCCTTCGCCCTTGGAATGCTTGTTGTGCAGGGCTGGCTGGGGGAGGAAGGTCATCAATTCAGCCTGGCCGGGTCAGCCCCAGCCAGGCCCTGGTTATGAGCTGACTCAGAGAAATATAACATTTCTGGATGACCCAAAAGCAGTACAAATATGACTCTGGACTCTGCAGAATACTTCTTCTCACCTAAGTTACAGTTGACTTTGGTGCGTGTCTGGAATTTGTAGGCCCTAGGAAAGTAAAACTAGCCCATGTACTCCCTATCCTCATAAGAGAATAATGGAATAAACACTGTAAAGCACACTGACTTTCCCTCAAATGTTTCTTCCCATTGTAAAAAGCCCATTCCATGTCACCACCCAATTCTGCATAAGTCCTGCCACACCATTCACTTTGTAGCTGCTCCTGGGCTGCGCACGCCAGGAATCTGTCCTGCGCAGCCCTTACACTTATGCACACGCATGTACACACGTGTTTGCATGTAACCAGCCCAGTGCCCCTTACTCTGGCTGCAGCGCAGCGGCCTACTCGCGCCAGAGGGACACCGGTAAAATACACATGCAGTCCCTTTCATCATGAGTTCACTGTGGGTGAGTCCCAACTTATGAGGCTCTCCCACAGTAAAAGCTCAACAAATAGGTGTTCAAAAGCGAAAAATCCGGGTGGCTCAGATGTGTCAGAACCACCTTCTAACAATATTTTATAGCATCTCACTCCCCCTTTCATATTCTATCTTATATCAATGTGCTTTATTCCTATCTATATAAGATATTTTATTCTCATCTATTCATTCTATATTTCTGATTCAATTTATATTATTGTATTACTTCAATGAACTAATTCAAGTATAATAAAGGGATGGGATTTAATATATTACTATTTAATTATAGCTATATTGGTTTAATTCATGTATTTGTTCAGTCATATTGTGATTTGCTCTTTAATCCTTTGCACTTGTTTCTCCTTTTTCTCTTTCTTCTATTTTTCTCAACTATCTAATTATTCAACTTTTTAATTATTCAACTATTTATTCAACTATTTATCTCTATATGTATTCTATTTATTAACAAATAGTATTCCTTACATATGTTTCTCCTTATTATTTTAATATATCCATTTATCTATTATGAAATATTAGATGTTACTATTATTATTGTTCTTGTGATGAACTTTTGCAAAATGTTAATAATAAATTACAACACAAAAAAACCTCTAAATCAGGACCTAAATCTTCTACATCTAAATTCATCCAGTGACGGCTCCTTCGCTATGGCAGAGGAGTGTCCCCCTCAGTGCCAGCCACAAAACTTGGGGGAGTCTGGGAGCCTGTGCTGCAGCAAGGACTCGGAGCAGAAGAGCGGCTGGGGGCAGGTAAGTTCCTTTTTTTTTTGTTTTTTTCTGTTTTCTTCATCATCCACCCCGCCCCACCACTCCATCCGCACACCACTCGCTACTGAATTCACCTCCACTATTTTGAGACCAGACTCTATATTCACTATGTACAGCAGCCACTTCTAAAAGATGGCATTAAGACAATGTCTACATAATTGTCTGCAGCCTTTCCCTAAACTTGAATCGACTCTATACGTTATGGGTTATGGCTTTCATAGCTGGTATGTGTGGTTATGGATTGCAGAGCTAAGCATACATAGTGCATTTCATAGGGTTTTCGGTTTTAATTTTTAACCATTGCTGTGCTTTAACTATTTTTTATTCAATTTTTAAAGTTTTTTAAACATACTAAAACAAGCTAAGCGTAAAAGAAAAAACTTTAACTGTGTTTTAACCACCTTTTATAATCAGCAGCAGGGGTTGGCTGCAGGCCCTTGCCTTTGACCAAGTCTTGTGCCCAATTCTCACGTGGGTCCAAACCCCACTAAGCAAGTCTTTTGGTCATGTGCCTCAGAGTTTCGCCTAAGACATGGCTTTCAGCCAAGCCCTGCACTCAACCTCAGCACAAGCCATACCACAAACATGTGCTCAACCACTGCTGTGCACAGCCTTCAGCAATGCACTTTGGATGTTGGCCCCAGGGTCTGGATTTTAACCAGGTCCAGAGCTTGCTGCAAATCCTGGTGAGTGCCAAATATCCAAGGCCCTGAAGAGGTGCACCACTTCACTTTTTATTTTATTTTCTAGATTATTTTCTGAATTGTTATATTCTGAGATCTTCAGGAGATCTGTAGAGTCAAGAGAAGGTCCAGGATCCACAAATCTACTATGGTGTTTGTTAATCTAGCCACAAAATCCACTTTAAAAATAAATAAATAAACAGAATGCAGGGTCCTATTAAGGCCCCCAATGTGCCTTCTTGTCAGGGTATTCCAACCCTCCCCTAGCACCCAGCTTTTTATTATTTTTCCCTGTGCATTGCTTAGTTCACCATGTATCTTTATTTTTTTAAATCGATTCCCAGATCGTTGGAGGATTTGCAAATCCATGGAGGATATGTGAATTAAAGGTTAAGATATTTCTAAAGGTAACTCATCAAAGCCCTCTCAACACCTTTTTGCAATATAAATATCTCAAAAGCTACTGAATGATTCACACCAGATGAAGCAAAGTAGCACCTATAAGTAAGGTCCTAATTTCCTGCCGAGTTTGGTGTAATTCGGTTCAGTGGTTTTTGAGGTAGTGAAGTGCATAGTTCTGATGGGAGTTTAAGTGGAAAACAACTGCTTTTATGTTTTGGCCATTTATTTTTACTCCCTGATTGCAGCTGACGAAACATAACAAGCCTAAATGGAGACACTAGTGAAATTTGGTTGGAAAATGTCTTGCAGATCCTTTAAATGGCAACAAAGTTCTAAGCAAAAATTGCCTTTTCAATATCTGTATAGCTTGCAGTTCATATAGAAAATTAAAAAAAAGGAAATTATATGGTGCAGTGCAATTATATGCAACATAAATGTTTGCAAAAACTATGATTAAACAAGAAGTAGGGGATGAAGAAAACATAGAGGGACTGATGGTTCAAGTTACAATGTATTGACATAAGGCATGACTTACTGAAATCAGTTGTGACTCAAGGTAGGCGAGTGCCTTTTTTCTACCTTTGGTCTATCCATCAACCAAACTGAATTACATCTATCATTTCTGTTAGAAATTGTGTCTCTAGTTGGCAGAGGTATGCACACTGTCCAAGTAAGGACCACAACCATAGTCAGGGTAGCTAGATACACACTAAAAGATAACCTTTGCTCACCCTCTGGTAGCTTGGCACAGAGCAGTCAGGCTTATCTAAAGAGGCAATGTGTAAAGTAGTTGTGCAACACACACACATACACACACACAGTAAAACAATAAAAGCACTATAAAAAGACTCTACAGAGGGTTATAAAAATAGAGAATTTTTTGAGTAAAACAAGACCAAAATGACAAAAATCCAGTAAGTAGAACCGGAGTTATGAATTTTTAAAGAATAAACCAAAAAGAGTGCTTAGAAATTAATAGCGCTAAAAGGTTACTTGAGGTCATGCTAGACTGGGGTAAATCCAAAGTTCAGGCCGACCGCGATGGACGGCAGGACAGCTACAGGACTCAAATAGGTCCCACTGACAAAGTACCTTGGATGGAGCAAAGTTTCGTCATCGAGAGTACGATGCGTTGATGCTGATTCACGCAGTTCGGTCGATGTGTCAAAGTCAAGCCTTGCAGACGGAACCTCAGATCAGTGCTGTGTCGTAGTCAAACCTCGCAGTCGGGACCTTCAATCGGCGCTGCGTCGTCGTCGAGATGTGTAGGGATGTCTTCGGATCGGCACTGCGTCAGAGGGAACTAAGTCAGTTCCGATTGGCGCAGTGGTGACGATGCATCGATTTTGTTGCAGAACCCACTTCTGAGGTGCAGGACTGGAGTGGGCACCTCAGGCAAGGGTAGGACTCACAGATGGCAGAGTCCAGCAGCACTAGCAGAGTCTTTTATGACCCTGGGACTTCAGAAAACAGGAGGCAAGCAAGCAAGCCCTTGGAGCCACTCTGGGTTCAAGTGAGATGGGTCCAGCCCTTGTCTCCAGCAGTGCAGAGATCAGCAGGAAGCTCAGCACAGCAGTGGAGCAGTTCCTTAGAACCACCAGTCAAGCCAACTGGCAATCTTTGTAGCACAGCAGTCCCTACTCCTGGCAGAGTTCTTCAAAGGTCCAGTAGTATACTGTCTTGGTAGGGTCAGAGACCCAGTACTTATACCCAGTGCTGCCTTTGAAGTGGGGATGACTTCAAAGAAGGGTCTTTGAAGTGCACACAGGCCCTTTCTTCCCAGCCCTGTCTCCAGACTATCAGTAGGGGGTAATCAGCTCATTGTGTGGGAAACAGGACACTGCCTATTCAGGTGTTCCAGCTCCCCCCATTTCTCCTCCTGCCCAGGAAGAGCAATCAGAATGCAGATGAATGCAGATGAGTTCTTTGTCACACCTACCCTTCCTGTGTATGAAGCTGTCTAGAGGGAATGCACAAAGTATAGCTGTCGCCCACCCCAGACTTGTATTGGAGACAGGCTGCAGGCACAAAGAGCAGTAAGGGCAGAGAAATGCCCGTTTTCTAAGGTGGCATTTCTAAAATACTAATGTTAAATCCAACTTTACCATTAAAGAGGATTTATCATTACCATTCCAAAGATATGAAAGATGATGCAGCTACTCCTTTCTAATCAGGAATTACAGCTTAAAAGTGTCTTAAGGAATTCCCAAAGTTAGCCTACGAGAGGAGTAGGACTCACAGCAGTGAGAAACAAATTTGGGTGTTTGTCACTACCAGGACATGCAAAACTTAAATGTACATGTCCTACATTTTACTTACACAGCACCCTGCCCTGTGGGCTACCTAGGTCTACCTTATGGGTGATTTAGGTGTAATAAAAGGGAAGCTTTAGGCTGGGCAAAGGGTTTTTAATGCCAAATCAAAGTGGCAGTAAACTGCACACACAGACCCTGCAATGGCAGGCCTGAGACAGGTTTGAAAGGCTACTTGTGTGGGTGGCACAATCAGTGCTGCAGGCCAAATAGGAGCATTTAATTTACAGGCCCTGGCTATATGGTATACCACTTTACATGGGACTTACAAGTAAACTAAATATGTGCATTGTGTATACACCAATGTTACTGTGTTTAGGGAAGAATCACATGCACTTTAGCACTGGTCAGGAGTGGTTAAGTGCTCAGAGTCCTAAGGCCAACAGAAAAATAGGAGGAGGAAGGCACAAAGTTTGTGGTGACCCTTAAGAGGGGGGGCATTTTCCAACAGTTTCTAACTAGATCAAGGATATAAGCCCCGTACCTTTTATTCTGTCTATGAGTGATGTTATCTATTAGTTGCTGCAGTCCGCATGGTCAATTTATCTGTGTATTTTAGATTCATCTCCATTAATGCATGCATGCTGATATAATACAATACGTTGGTTTTGTCTTCTATTTATAATAATACTTTTAAAATGCTGGACTTGTGGAGGGTATATCTAGCTGGCCTGTAGCACTTCCACTCCAAAGAGAGTCTATTGATTTTAAAAGGTTCGCTTTAAAATAATGACTCTTTTTAAGTTCCATGGCTCCTTTTACATCATGGTCGAACTACCTGCCTGTATAGTGCTTCTTTAAGCAAGATGATTTTCATGACCTCCTCCATACAGAACTTAGCACCTATGTGTCAATAATGTCAATAACCAAAGAATAATTGAAACAACTAGGGCTCTTCTAGGCTGGATTAGGAGTATTAAGGAGACAGCTTTCTTGAATAGTTTAATAGATATTTTGTCGACATGTTTGTGATGGGTTTAAGTCCCCTCAATCTCTTTTCTTTTTAGTATTGGTTTATTTCTTCCTGTTTTTGATCAACTTATACAGTCTCCTTAGCAAAGGTGTTGCAGATGTGGTGCAAGAATAACTTCACTGGGGGTATGGTTTGGTAGCGCAAGATGGTAGCCAGCATCTATTAGCACTCCCACACCCACACTGGCCATCTTCCTGAATCTGGCACTGCGGGGCAGTGCAAAGAGGCATCTGGGGTCACTGTTCGGTCTCTGTGTGGTGAGCAGCAGTGTGAGGCAGTGGTGGCCTGTGTTCCTGGCCGCAACTACCCTTGGTGACGGCTCCCCCTGGGGCAAGAGATGGAGCCAGCGGGACGGACGTGGTGATATGGGCCAGCCACGGAAAGCCCTGAGGGTGCGCCGTTGACCCTGCAGGTGAGCGGAGCGGTGGGGACCCCCCTATCACAGAGGCGGTGTCCCTCCCCCTGGAAAAGGAAGAGGGGGAATGGCGGGAGTCACTCCCATCGGAGAATCAGCCTCTCCCATGTTGGCGAGGTGAGGAGGTACGGAGAGAGCAGGGGAGTGGGGAACACATAGCACAAGGACCAACCTGGGTTCCCCTCCCCCAAGATCCACGGGGGAGAAGGCTGTCCTGAACATTGGGGGTTAGTGTTTGGCAGGCCTGCCCTACTGGCCCCTCCTGCGATTCTAGTTGGTGTGGGCTGCACTGTGTGGCAAGTGTGGCAGGAGCTGCGATCAAAAGTAATCTGGCCCACCCAGTGGTGAGCATGGAGCAAAGGAGTGGCGGAGATAGGGTGAGGAGGTGGGGGCCTGTGTTCGGCTATACGGCATGGGGACTGGACCCGGGTTCCCCCCCTGGAGCCACGTGGGAGAAGGCTGCTCATGCCACCTGCCCTGTGTAGTGGGGGGTCATGGTTTGGCAGGCCTGTCCTCCTGCAACAGTTTGTTAGTGAGCGCTTCGGTTGGTGAACCGGGAAGGCAGGCCTAACAGTGGTGGCAGGTGAGTCATCCCTGCACAATGAGACCTGGGGACCATGGCGGCAGCAACAATATGGCCAGAGATAAACCCACTACCAAACAGGGGAAGCTAGACAAGTATGCTAAACCCCTGGGACAGCCACCTCCCAGAGAGGCAACTGGGGGCTTTGAAGGGGCTGGTGCGAGAGACACTGGCGGAGACACGCATGCAGGGACAAAGGCCATCCTATGGGCCATTGAATCCTCCCACCTAGCCCTGGAAACTAAAATAGGTGAGGTGGGCCCAGACATGTTCCTCCTCCATTAAGATTTGAGAAAAATCACAAGCTGTGTGGCAAAGACAGAAACCTGAATTACGGCAGTGGAAGCTGCAACGCGCGACCTCACACAGATGATACAGAGGTTGAGTGGTCAGACGCAGGAGCTGGTAAGTTGCATGAAAGACGTGGAGGGGCACTCAAGAAGGAATAATCTGCAGTTCTTCGGATTCCCAGATGGAGTGGGGGGTTCCCGCCCGGAACAGTACCTGGAGAAATGGTTGAGCTCCTTCCTGCCCCCGATCAGATCTCAATGTGTTTCTTGGTTGGACGGGCACATCGTTAGCTGGCTGCAAAACCCTCTGGGGGGCAACCTGAGACCGATGATTGCTCATCTCCTGAATTACAGAGAGAGAGTCTTGGTTCTTCATACAGTTCAGACCTTGGGGGAAGTTAAGCACAAGTCAAATCATAGCCTTGCCTCTCCGGACTACACTAAACCGGTGTAGTGCCAGCAAAAAACTTATGAGGCCGTGAAAGAGAAACTATGTGAGCTGGATATTGAATACATGCTGCAAAGTTAAAAGTGATCTTCCAAGGGAAAACCCTCATTTTTGAGCATATGGATAAAGTGTTGGAGTCGGGTGAGGAACGACCTCCAAAGCTTCTGTGGAGTAGTAAAGATGATCCCCAGAGCCCCACAGCTGAGACTGAGGAGGGACTTGAGCAGGGGAAGAGATGCTGGAGTCTGGAAGGTAGGCGGAGACGGGCAAGTCGGGGCCCAGGGTGTAGGCAGGACCTCCCAGGAGAGAGAAGCCGAAGGCCACTCCTCAGACACGGACATCGGTGGGGAGCCACACCCCCTAGCATGAATAGATGTCCATGGAAGGGCCTCAGACACCGAAACCAGAGCAATGCTTTTGTAAATCCATTTGCCCTCAGAAATTATTTTTTTTCAGAGGTGTAGCAGAGTTGTGTGAGTGTGTGTGAGGGAGTCAATCAGGGAGATTGTGCAGTGATTTTGGAGGTTGGCTGAATGTTGAAAGGGTGGGGTGGGCACAGATCTTTCCTGAGTTGGGACAGTGGGTAGTTCGAGGCCCATGCCATGGAAATGTAAGGAGGGGGAAACAGTTGGGGATGTTCGTATATGTTTGTACACAGTTAGGCACACTCAGAATGCAAGGTTCCACAGTCCTACCAGAGTACGCGACCACAAAGAGCAACTGATGATGACTGCACAGTTATGTGACCCCCTTGGTGGTTCTTTCATTGAATGTCAATGGGCTTGGTTGCAAAATTAAATGAGGGGTATTCACTCAATATTTACGTCAACAGTCCCCAGACCTGGTTCTTCTGCAGGAGCTATACCTATTGGGTAATACTTGGCACTGCTTTCAAAGAGGTAGTTACATGCGGGGTTCTTGAAGGGGTCCCACGGGGTACCTATACTGGTCAGGAAGGCCTCCCCATTTCAGACTGAGAAAACCTGGTTTGACCCAGAATGTTGCTATGTGGCAATGCGGGGGCAGTGGCACCAAAGGATGGTCCTTATTGTTAATGTGTATGCTCCGCTGCCACCTCCAAGGTGAAATATTTTTTTAAAGATCTGTTGTACTCATTCTTGTGAGAGAAATTGAGTTTGTTTCAGAGATAAAGTTTATATATAAGTGTATGACTTTGAATGTGAACGTGTGTGAGTAAAAGTGACAGTCAGTGACAAGTAGTGAGTGAAAATAAATGAGAGTGAATGTCAGTGAGTATGAGTGAGTCAATGTGAGAGTAAGGGAGTGAGTGTGACTAGGTGAGAACGAGTGAGTGAGAGCATGACTGAGTGAGCAAGATTGAGTGCTAGTGAGTGAGAATGACTGAGTAAGAGTGAATAGATAAGAATGAGTGTGAGTGAGTGAATATAAGGGAGTGAGTGAGTGAGAATGAGGTGCAATGTTTGCGAGTCTGCCTTTGGTCATGCAAACCGAATGTAGTTCTTAGCTTATAGAGAGACTCATGGCAAAATGCTGGCATACTGGAGGTTATTCTTAACATAACAGCGACTTGTGTCAAAATACTGACATTGATGTACTAAAGATAATACTTGACATATGGGAAATCCAAGGCAAAAGGTTGGTACTAGCATACTGGAGGTAATTCTTCGTATGAGGCATCAGTGGCAAAATGCAGGCACTAGCACATAGGAAGTGAATATTTGCATAAAGGAGGACAGCTGTGGTGAAGGGGGACAACCATAACATAATGTTGGCCCTCTCATTCTAGAGGTAAATGTTAACATGGGCCATGGGTCACCCATGGTATATGGATGTCAAAAGTAGCAAAATTCTGGGACTGATATATTTCATGTAATTTTTGACATAGGTAGGCACCTATGGCATATATGGAAAACCTATGACAGAATGCTGTCCCTGTCACAATGGAGGTTATTTTTAGCATATGGCATATAGGGGCACCCATAGCACATTTTGAAAAAAAGGTCAACTCCTGGGGAGTGCCAGATTTTATTGGCTTGGCACACCATGGAAGGACATATATTTAATCAATGTCCTTTCAGACCCCATGACTTTTTTGCAAATTTATGTGTAAAGTTTGGTTTAAAATGCGCTATTTTACCCCGTATTTTCAAAAGATTTTGAGGTGAGGGCACCCGACTCCCCAGATCATGTCAGCACTCGAATATAAGTGTATCCAATACAGAAATTTCTGTTGTGTTTTTTTTTTATCAATCACAACGTTATTATTGAACTTGTGCTAGCATGTGGGTCTGAGGTCAAGTGACGTCTCTTCCTCAGAAGATTCAGGGTCAAAGGTCATATGATGTCATTTCCTTTGATATCATTAGGGTCAAGAAGTGTATGATGTCACTTCCGCTGCCCCTGGCGTTTTGGAGAATCGAATTCCATGTACTGTCCATTTTCACTACGGTTATACCAGGAATCGACTAATCAAGCAGAATGTACTGTGTCCTTTAATAAAATCTAATATTTGGTTTCCAGCTGCTCTGGAATGAAACTGCATGCCTGGCGCCGTCACTCGATGAAGGAATCATATTTCACCACCACCTCATTCCCTGCTAATGCTTCTAGTTGAACATGGAATCAGCATCAGTCTCTGTCTATTGTTCAAGATTTGTGTGGAGAAAGCCAGTTTTATCATTCAGAAATAGAAGCAATGCCTCTCCTCAAAATTCTGATGTGTACCTATAGAAATGCATAGGGTACAGCTTTCTCTGTGGTGGACGCCGCACTTAGGAACGCCCTTCCAGTGGCCATCAGTGCAACAAATGACTGTCGATCAAGAAACTTTCCAAAACCTATCTTTTTCCTGGACAAGGTTGCAAAGCTGTAGCTGTTATGTGTGGGCAGAAGCTGCAGCTGTTATGTGTGGGCAGCCATTGTTCATAGCGATAACAAACCTAAAAGGTTAATGTATGACGTAGAAGACAACAACAACATAATACAGTTAAAGACCCTCCTTTTCTCTTTCATTTGAGCTCCTTGAAACTGTTTCCTCGGTCCCACTAGGCGCCCTCCCTCTCCCACTAATGCCAGATTCTGCCACTTGGTCTGCTAATATCCACTGATTCTTTAAAACGCAACAAACCGAAAAAGCCATCTAAAACACATTTTAATTAAGAAATATCTTTATTCTTGCAAATCACTCGAGGAAAGCTTCATAGTTTAAACTATATTTTAAATTCAATATCAGTCTCTAGCTGCAGCAGTCGCTTTTAGTTTTATATCATATCTGTTCAGCTGTCAGTAGGTGTGCTTGGCTTCCATTTTCCATACTAATTAAGTTCTACCCAGTCCAGCAGCCTCGTGTAATGTTTAATATGGTGGTGTGAAATCACAATGGCATTCTGGGTAATGCGAAGCAGTATTTGGCGTGACCCTGGTGCTAATGGGGGTAATATATTCCATAGTGCAGCTGTTCAATCTACAATTTCATAATTTACACCTCTGGAAGGGTTTAACAGGCTTCAGACTATGATAGCGCAGCCATATTTTGCATTACTAATTAGTAGAGAACTGAAATGTTTTTAAATTAATGTGAGATTTTAGTTTCATCCACGGTCATCATTTATGACTGCTACTTTGTAGAAACCAATTAAGGCAGAACAGTACCCAAACATGTTTTGAAAGTTATTTGTGTAAGAAGAATTGTTCACCTCCTTCGCAACATTTTTACTTTATCGTTTTTAAAAAAAAAAATGTCTGCTTCCTGCAAATGTTTATACACAAGCAGCACAGCGTGTACGTTGCAACTGTAGTTTCAAATGTTGGTCTATTTTGGTTTAAACTGCTCTAAAGTTAATTTTGACATGGGCAGCCCATTGTTTGAGAGACAGACAGTTGTGAAGAGTGTGGCGTATGCTTTTTGTTACCATCTATGCAGTTTGAGGCATCGATTGCAGGTGAGGCGCTGCTTGCAAATCCATGTGACCACTTTGCTACCCCTATGGCTATTTCCCTATTGATGTTTAAAAAGTAAATATGCCTTTGGCATTTGCTAATTTTAGTATAGATTTTTGAGTATGCTTGTCAGCAAACCATTTGAATTTGCATGCAGCTGCTTCGAGATATCAATTAAGATGACTAAAATATGCACTTCCACTGATCTCTGGAGTCGAACGTTTTGTGCTATCACTTCCTGTGATGTCATGGAATGAGGGATCAAATTCAGTAAACTGATATCTTAAGTATTTGAAATGTTCTCGGTTTACCAAAAATATTGACATATATACGTTAGACCAATTAAAAATCAAAACACTTAAACCAGATAATTCTTCAGACATTTGCATAACATACACAGTGACCAGCTCGTCTGAATAATTTTGAAATTAGCATCTGTTACATAAGATTTCAATACTCCAATTAACTATTTTACAGCTCGACAGTCATGTGCTTTAACATCTTATATTTTGTCATTTTGGCATATGCGTCAATTGACGATCATATATTTTCCCCATATGAGAGCAGTGAATTATGAAGTTTTCCTTTCCCATCCTCACTGTTATCATATCCTTCAAGTTTTGAGGATGCTTACCCAGGTACCTTTATTGCCCAGCACAGGTGGTTGTTGGCTACTTCAGAAGAGCATATGTCTCCTATCCTCTTCATTCTCAAGTTAGAACATAACTGCACTTTTCTGTACTCATAAAGCTGATAGTAGGTGTAAAAGAGCCAGCGAGAGTCAATCAGCACTGCAAATACATTGTCCAATGTAGACAATAGCAATTTCTTGAACGGATCCTTGGTCAGATCCCTGTATCTTTTCTGGAGCACCAGATTAAGAGCTCACTCCCGGCACTGCTTAGTACTTATAGGACCAGATTTACAAACATTTTGCACTGGGTTTGAGTCACAAAGGTGCTTTTTTTATTTACTTTACTTGGTTTGCGCTGGAAAGTTGCCTTAAAGTAATGCAAAGGATCGAAAAGAGCTGCATTGCGTTATTCTGCGTTCCATGGGTGATACATGGGCGTTCCCATGGTTTTTGACGTAAAACCCTATCTACTAACTACAGAGTTTTGTACCATAAAATACCAATACTTTGAAGCAGGTATTAAAAAGGAGAAATGCTTTTGTTTCTCCTAACAATTCCCACTTTGGATGTGTGCTGCACTGTACAGCACATATCCAAAGAGGGAAATGTTTTAAAGTTTGTCTGGGCATAGTATTTTGTACTGGAGGAAAAGGACCTCCTTGAACCGAAACACAAGCAACCCAAGACCAGTTTCGCCCTGATTGGGGCTCTTCAGTCAGGTGTTAGCTTGGTTCTAGTGGTACAGTGAACACAGGATCCATGTCTGGGTGTACCCTTGGGCCCTTAGTGCGTTACATCAAATACACAAAAGGTGATTGGAGAATGCAATAAGTCTAATCACTGACAATCGTTCGGGGTAGTATTCCAGCCCATCATTCTTTTGCCCACCATGCCACCTCTGTTTGGACCCAGTCCAGGGCCGGACTGGGAATGCAAACCGGCCCTGGCAATTGAGTCGGGCTGGCTGCGGGGGAGGGGGGTATGGGGGGGGCTTGTGGAAAACACTGCAGCTGCTTTTGTTACTGGGGGACGATATTGCAGGTATGCTACAAAACTGGCTCCTGGTAACAGTAACGGCCCCTCAGGGCTCCAAAACCGGCCCCCACCCTGGCGGCCCACCGGGAAAACACCTGGTGCCTGCTACGGCCAGTCCAGCCCTGACCCAGTCTAAGGCAGGCCTTTCTCTAGAGTAGCATGGTGGGTGAAAAACGAAGGTCTGGAAAGGGGGCTGAGCAATTGCCAGTGGCTAAGAATAATTAAAGCTTCCCCCCCATCACCTTGCTGTTGTTGTAGGTGAAGCTCTAGGGAGAGAGCAGAATAGGGCCATATCTTAGTAGATATGGCACTTTCCCACTTATTCCCTCTCACGCCACACAGCGCTGCGTTTCATTGTGTGACAGTTTTGTAAATCTGGGTCATAGTTTGCTCAAGCCATGTCCCAATTAAAAGACTTTCATCAAAGTGCACTGTGTTCCATGGTGAGCATGTGTTCAATCCTATTACCACAGTAGAGTGTTTGCCAGTGCTAGGCCATGGCTAGATTAACACTCACTTGGGCCTTACTACCTCACTGGGTGAAGACGGCCTCAGACCCAGAGTAAACTTCCACAGAAACACTTCAACTAAAACTATAATGAATTTGTTAATAGGTAAACAAGCTGCAGGTCCTTATGTATGAGAAGGAAGGATTTTAGTATTATATGTTTTTTACAGCTCAAAGGGTCTGTCCAGTGAAGAGAAAAAACACAGTCCCGCATTACTAGAAAGTACCCACAATAGGCATTCTAGAATGTTGCTTTTTGTTTGATGACCTCTGTTCGGATTTTGAGACATATTGTGACACCATTCACTGAATAGCCCCTTTAAATCATTTTGTCCACTGTACAGCCTACAAATATACTCTTCATGAGAATTTTTGCTACCCTTTTTTGGCCTTAAGGTGTACATGATAGCTTCTTCTCTAGCAAAATAACCAAACACCAAGTACCAGGGAACCCATCACCACTATCCACCAAGAACGCAGAACTCACTACCTCAAAGAATCCATAGAAAGATTCAAAATTGGCATATTGAAAAAATACCACAAGACCTTTGTCACTGACAAAAGCAGGCTACTTTGTATAAATCTTTTTTTTACTGAGGATTTGCTAAGGTAGCAGGTAACAAAGGAAGGTTAAAATGTTAAATGAAAATAAAATTGTAAAACAAAAGCTGACATAACATTCATAATATCACACATCGTTATGAGTCATGCCATTGAGTCAAAATGAGCATATTGTACAATTTCTCTAGAACTCTTATTTTCGGAGAGGTCTACCCTACAGATTAGGTTATGCCCCTTTGAAAGTGAGCTCACCATGCTCCCCAGATTTTTGTGATTATTGGGATAACCTCAGGCCAAATAAATATGTTCATCTAGTTTTGTGCACCAGTCCACACCCCCCAATGAGGCTCTGTATGGTGGGTCAGTCTCTTATCTCCAATGTTTGGCAATGTCTCTTTTGGCTAGCAACGTACTCATCCCACCTTTGTTCTTTCTTCTCTTGGGATGCCTATGTCTTCCAGGATTCCCAGTAGACAAGCCTTGGGTGAAAGGTCAATGGACCGTTTTAATATCTTGCTCAGGGTATTTGTAACTTTTTTCCAGAAGGATTTTATTTTGGGGCATGACCATATCACATGTAACCAGTCACCTTATTCTTTATTGCATCTAGCACTTCCTTTCAATCAGCCTCATTCAGTGGGTTTATGTCTTCCTCTTATATGGCTTGCAGCACCAACAAGACATCTGGTGTGTTAGTAATCTGAGAATGATACATTTTCAAGGTACTGCCCTTATCAATTTTCCCCATAATTAGTAGACCCTTTACAGGACTATACTCTGGCAAGATGGCCACCCTGGGACACCTAGCATCAAGTGCATGATGCAGCTAAAGGTACTTCAATAATTGCATTTTGTTGAAGTTCAGATTTGGATTGTAGGGAGAAGAAGCACTTCATGATGGAGCCCTTCCCACACATAGCAGGTAGGAGTGAGAGATGCCAATGTTGTCCCAAAATATAAAACCTTCCAAACGTTTTGTGTACCTCAGGTATGTTTCCTGCCAAAGAGATGTTTGTAATGTAAGTTCACTCTCCCACTGCGTCCAGCAACAGGCTATCTGCCAACATTTAAGGACAATAGTAGAGTGAGGGGGAAGATCTGAGGGAACCCAAGAACTATACAGAACGCTTAGCAGACCACTTTCTTCCAGTAGAGCCCACTTGGTACAGAATGCCAGATCATCTCTATCACCAGTCAATCATGAATAAAGGTTAACTGAGGAGGCCAAAAATACATGTGCATGCCAGCCACTCCCATTCCCCCTCAAACACAGACCAAGTACATTTGTCAAAAAAGAGCCTAGGGGGTTGTTTGCAGAAATAAAAATTATTGCATTCGATCTGAGCCAATCAAGGTATTGTTTAGCGATTTCATAAGGGTAGTTCTGGAATATATAGAGCAGCTTAAGGAGTATGATCCTTATATATAGTTCAACACTCCTAAGTATGCTGAGAGGTAGTTTGCCCCAATTTTGTGTGTCTCTTAAGATCCCCTCCCTTAAGGGTACCTGGTTTAGTTCCCGGCATCATGTGGAGTCTAGAGCTAAATGAATCTCCTAATATTTGAGTTTCAGGGAGTTAACAACCAAAATATCAACTCACTGACACGCAGCTGCATCTCCCCATAACAGGGCTTGGGTTGACTTTCCCAGTTCACATGGAGTCCCGACATTTGGCCAAAAGAATCAGTCATGTGCATCAGTATCTGCCATATCCACTTGGGCTAATGCATGAAGAGGAGGCCCCTGGAATCCCTGAACCATGTCATCTCCCCATCCCAAAGCTTCCAATGATACAATGGCTTGAGCTTAAAGAAAGAGAGAGAGGCTGTACCCTGCCTTGTTCCTTTCATAATGTCGAAGAAGGAGGCCATTAATTCTGACTTTAGCCATAGAGTGATCATAGAGTAAATTAGAACCTTAGAACCGTATGTAGGAAGGCCCAGTCCTGTGAGTCAAAAGCCTTTTTGAAATCGAAAAGCATTACATGGACCTGAGAACTTCTGCATACGTGCCAGTGGATTTTGTATGTGTCAAGTGCAAAGTCAGGTTCCTCCAACCAGCATAAATCCACTTTAATATCAGTCTGTCAATGGGGGGCGTGGCTTAGCCGGCTGCAAGATGGCCGCACCTTGAGTGGGCTCTGCCGGCCAAGCCGATAAATCCTTCAAAATCCTGCAGAACCCTTACCTGCTACCGCCCAGGACGCTACTGCTGCCCATCGCCGGCGCTCTGGGAGCGGACTGTGCCCGCTCCTGATTCTCTGCGGTGTCGGGGAGCGGAGTTGCGCAGTAGAGCCTGCCCGGGGCCTGGTCCGCCCGTTCCTGCTGGGGGCTCCTGGGCTGTTCTCCGGGACCGGACGGTGGTCCGTGCGCCGGCTGCGGATTCTGCCGGAGAGTGCCCGCCTGCTTGTTCCGGTGAGTGTTGTTACGGGTGGGGGCGGTCTGTGTCGGGGCTGGGGGCGCGCCCGTTGTACCGCCAGGCCTGGGCGCCATTTGCTGCCTCCCCACGATAGCGGCCCCGGCTCTCTTCTCCGGGCCTGGTGACGAGGGCGGAGCGCCCCCCGCGACTCCTCGCTGCATTCGCCCCCCCCCTTGCTCCCAGAGGGCTGCTGCTGGGCCCTGGATGCCGGTCCCGCGGCATACGCGGAGCTCTGCTGCCCCGAGCCGGGCGCCCTCTGTGTGGTGGGCTGGGGGCCTGGTCTACAGCCTCTTCGGCGCACTGCCTCCTGGACATTATTGTGGGGAGTGACGCTCGGCCGTGGCTCTGACTCCGCACCTGCCCGCCGTGCCTGGTCGGGCGGACTTGCCACACCTGCCCCTGGAACCCCTGGAGCCCCTGGGGGAGTGGACATAGCGGCGCCACACCGGCTGGGTCCCACCTTGGCTACAGCTTGCTGCCTTACAACGTTGCGGACCGGGTGGCCGCCATTTTGTGCCCGCAAGTCGTTCCTCTACCTGGCACCACTCCTGTGAGCCCTCCTTGGTGCGTTGTGAACGTGCTGCCACCTACTCTACTTGGCGACCTCCGGGTGGCGCATCTCCCTGGTCTGGCGCGGCCCCTCATCCTGGGACCCCCACCGGAGGCCTTCCACACTGACTGTGAGTACCGAGGGGGCGCTGCCTCACCTTGCCACTGGTACTCCGTTCTTCTGCCATCTTTATTCCTGTGCTGGTGGTCGAGTGGTCTGGGCGGCTGGCCCGCGACTATCGAGCCTGCTAATCACTCTGCCATCGTGTCCGCGAGTGTGGGCGCTGGTCACTCCTGAGCCTGGACATCACACCTGCCCCGCTGGTTCGTTGTAATTTGGGCCTGACTGCCTCCCGTCGCACCTGGGTCTGATCCCCACTGCTTGATCGCCATGGGTCGAATGGATCCCAAGCAGCCCAGACTCACATTTGATCTACGGCGCCAGACGCGCCAGGAGGGTGGCGGAGTGGAGGGGGAGGACCCTGCGTCGCCACCCGACCCACCGCAATCTTGCTAAGATGACCTGAAAGCCATCATGCTGGATGTAAAATCCACCGTCACCAACATCGCGGCCCAGCTAGACCAGCTGTCAACTCGCTTGGACAATGTGAAGGCCCGAGTGGACACGCATGACGCTAGGCTGCTACAAGTGGAAACAAGAGTGTCGGACGTGGAGGATGCGGCCACCCAGGATCGGCAGAAACTGCTACACATGGACAAACTCCTGGCCGTAATTCGCAATAAGAATGAGGATTTGGAGGCGCGCTCCCGGAGGAGCAACCTCCGCATCACGGGTGTGCCAGAGTCCACCAACATATCCCGTATGGAGGATTTCGTGGAGCAGCTGGTCCGCGAGCTGTTCGGAGATGCCCTCTCGCCCGTGTTCATCGTGGAGCATGCCCACCGTTCGCTTGGTCCTCGCCCGGCCCCGGGCCTGCCAGCACGTCCCATCATTGCTAAGATCTTGAATTTTAGGGACCGGGACGCCATCCTCAGGGCGGCTAGAGAGAGGGGCGAGATCCGCCACCAGGGCAATTCACTCTCGTTTTATCCCGACTACACTCAGGCTGTCCAGGCGGCGCGTCGTGAGTTCCTGCCTGCCAAGAAACTCCTTCAGTAACACGAAATCTCCTACTCTCTGGCCTATCCAGCCAAGCTACGAATCCGTCAGGGCTCCAAGACTCTCACTTTCCCGGATCCTAGGGAGGCGTTGGTGTTCGCTAAAAAGCTGGACCGTCCGGAGCGCTCTTCTCCAGCGGGCTCCCGGGCCGCCGCCGAGGCCCAACTCAGTGACAATGACTGAACTAACTATTACCTAGATCTCTATGTTGGTGGGCGATGTTAATTGATCAGACTCTTGGCTGGCCCCGGGCACTGCGGGTCCTCCGTGCCGCCACTGACACTGATGTTCGAAACTTGAGACCGGGCGGAGCACTTCTGTATTCTGGGTGTTTTTCTTTCGGGTTGTCTGCTTGACCACGTAGGCTTGGCCACCCTGTCTTACTGGCAGGGGTGTACGCTGGGCGCTGCCATGCCCCCACGGGATAATTCCCTTGTTGGCTGCTCACTGTTTCCTTCCTAGTTGCGGGTTCCTGGGGTGGGTACGGGTGGTATCTCAGCCTGATTGGGGGTTGGTGTGGGTGCGGGGTGGGGGTGTTCGGGGGGTCTCAAGTAGGGAGGGTGGGGGGTTGGGAGGTGGGGGTGTGCTCGGGAATGTGGTCGTCTGCACTCTGTATGCTATTGACTTGCCAGGAATTGGTTTCCAGATTGCGTTATGTGCGGCGGTCTGGGTTGGGTTGGGGGGGGTGTATTCTCGTGGGTTTTGTTTATTATTTGATGGGGATCGCATTGCTGTTGTGTCCTCACTCTTTGTTTCTCATACGTAAGCATCATGCCACTGCTAGTCATGTTCAAATTTGCACGACTGTTCACGACATCCTCTCTCTCCTTGATGGCACTGTTTTTCCTCCGCTTCTTGCTTTTAGCGCACTTGCTGAGCCCTCCAAGGTTGGGCCGTCTCGAATGGCTGGCTACTTGCTGGCTCCACTATCTGCCTCTGGCGAATGTCCTGTTCCCTTCCTGGTCGGATATGGGTTGCCCCAGCACTTACACTGGCTCGCTCTGCTATCTGGCCCCCTGCTCTGCGCCCTAGCTTTATTCAGGTATAGCGTACCATGACTGATGTCATATGTTGGACTTGGAATATCCGTGGTCTGAATGATCACCGCAAGGCCAGGCTCATTCACTCTCATTTACAGCGTCACAGGGTCGACATTTGCCTATTGCAGGAAACCCATCTGCTGCCCGAAACTGCTACCAGACTCCAGTCGCGCTATTGGGGGGAGGTGCACTCTTCTTACTATTCCTCTTATTCTAGGGGAGTCTCCGTTCTGATACGCAGGGGGCTCCCCTGGCAGACTACTCAGGTATTCAAGGACCCGGACGGACGGTATGTCATCTTGCACGGTTCTCTGATGTCCCAGCCGGTGACGATTGCTGCTGTATATGGCCCTAACTCGGACGACCCCGATTTTTTCACACAGATATGGCACCTCATTTCTTCCCTGGGCCCGGCGGCCCTCGTCTGGGGTGGGGATTTCAATATTACTCTCTCCGCGGCCCGGGACCGCTCTGGCTCTCACTCGTCGCACCCTCGTGCTACAGCTCTCCTTCAGTCCATACTTACGGACAACTCGTTATATGACGCCTGGAGGCACATGTAGCCCGATGCCTTTGAGGGCACTTGCGTCACTGGAGCCCGGGGTTGCTGGTCGCGTATCGATCTATGGATTGCTTCACCGGATGTCCTCACTTGGCTCACTTCTGTTAAACATATGGCGCGCACGTTCTCCGACCACGCTCCCGTTCAGCTCTGTCTTCGGCCCCCTAACTCCCCACAGCGTTCATTCAGATGGCGGCTTCCCCCGAATGCCCTCCGTGATTCTGTTTTTTGCGATGAGATCAAAACGGCGATTATAAACTACTTTGATTTAAATGTCGGCTCGGTGGAATCCCCGTCCATCCTGTGGGAAGGCTTCAAAACAGTCATACGAGGAGAGTGCATCTCCAAACAGGCAGGTGTCCTCCGCTCTATTCGCGCGGTATTGGACAGGACCGAATCGGAGATTAAGGCCCTGGATGTAGAATATGCTGCACTCCCCAGGCCAGAAACCCTTGCGCTACTGCGAGCTAAGCACTCTGAATTTGTTGCGGAGGCCGACAGGGAACTCTCTTTTCTGGGCAGGGAGGCCAGAGCCCGTCGCTTCGGAGAGGGTGATCGACCCGGCAAGACCCTGGCCAATCTTTTACGTCCCCCCCCGGGCGACGTCGTACATCGCGGCTCTTCGGGATGGCGGTCTTGCCAGAACCACCTCCCCTGCAGAAATCCAGGTCCGCTTTACGGACTACTACTCGCGACTTTACTCTGCGGGCCCCTCTCCTTCGCCCGAGGCCTTTGAACAGTATTTTGATACCCTTGCGCTGGTGTGGTTGGAGGACCACCATCGTGAATTTTTAGACGAGCCCTTCTCTAAGGAGGAGATACTAGCGGCTATAAATAGACTTCCCGGCGATAAGGCCCCAGGACTGGACGGCCTACCCGCCTTGTTCTACAAGGCTTTTGCCGCACAACTGGTGCCACACCTGGCTGCCATGTATAACGACTCCTTCGATACAGGCCTCTTTCCGTTATCAGTCCGCGAGGCAATGATAACGCTACTCCTTAAGCCGGACAAACCTGCTGACAGTAGGGACTCCTACCGCCCCCTCTCTTTAATTAACATCGATAATAAGATTTTCGCTAAGTTATTGGCCTCCCGTCTTCTCCACCTCATGCCTCTTATTGCCCTCCCCGATCAGTCCGGTTTCATTCCGGGCCGTGCCACATCGCATAATCTTCGCACTATATTCTCGGTCCTTCATCAAATAAACCCTAACCTCCCCGCAGTAGCCGCGCTACTCGATGCCACTAAGGCATTCGATACGCTGGAGTGGCCCTTCCTCTTTTTTCTCTTACCGCGCTTAGGTTTCAGTAACGTTTTCATTCGTAAGATATCTCTTCTTTACACTCGCCCCTCTGCCCGCCTACGAATTAATGGTCAGGTATCGGCACCCATACTGATTGAACGTGGCACTCGACAAGGTTGCCCGCTCTCCCCTATGCTCTTTGCGATTGCGATGGAGCCGCTTGCGGCCCGGCTTCGACAACACCATACTCAGAAGGGTATCGGCTTTGCAGCCCGCGCCCTCTTGGTTTCCCTGTATGCCGACGACATCACGCTGTATGTCCGGCATCCCCAGGACAACCTCAGCCCCTTAGTCCGTGAAATTATTCGATTTGGTGGACTGTCTGGTATCCAGGTGAACTGGAGCAAGTCGGTGTTGTTCCCTCTTACCGATGCCACCACGCCGTTCACGCCGGACTTTCCTTTTGTCTGGGCCTCGGGTCCCACCCGATATTTGGGAATATGGCTGAGCAGGAATTCGGACGACCTCTGGAGGGCCAACTTCGGGCGCGCGGTGGACTGGCTGGAATCTAAGATACCACATTGGAACCGACTCCCTCTGTCTCTGGCGGGCCGCATAGCTATTGCCAAGATGGTGGTCCTCCCGAAATTCCTTTATCTCTTCTTAAACATTCCAATACCGCTTACTGCACACTTCTTTCGCAAACTCCGCTCTTTGATCATTTCTCTGGTCTGGGCGGGAAAACAGCCGCGGATTGCATATGACATCCTGACTCTCCCAATGTCATCGGGCGGTATGGGCGCTCCCAATTTCAAACTCTATGCCTTAAGTGCCCAGGCCAGTTTCCTACATTTCTGGATCCACCCCACCCCTTATCAGCCGCATGTGGCGGTTGAAGCTGACCTGGCGGCTCCCTGGCCGAAGACTACCGCCCTGTTCGCCCCGAGGTGTCGCCCGGGTGCTGAGGTGAACACGGTGGAGACACTGCGTTGGGCCTGGCAGGGATTGCGCCGTCTTTCTAATGTACCGTCGTTATCGGCTAACGCTGTGCCTATTGTGCGACACCCTGCCTTCCCCCTCTCCAACCCACAGGCATGGCCAAACATGCTGCCGAATGAAGCTGACGATTCTGGCTGACCTTTACCCCGGTGACACTTTTATTCCCCTCCAGCCTCATCGGGCCCAATGGACACACTGCTCTTTTACCAACTGCGGGCTATCTGCAAGACGCTGCACCCCACGTTTCCCCAACCCCCACCCTCAATGCCGGCTCTTGACTACATATACACATCCCCCACTCCTCGCAAATTGGTAACTCAATTATACGCCATAACGCTGTCGACCACCTCCATCTCCACCGACCGTGCACGCACTGCATGGGGCGAAGAGCTGGGCATGGACATCGCACAAGCAGATTGGAGATATTGCTGTAATCAGACGAAGAGGCTTTCTCCCAACAATCGCCTTCGTCTCATCCATTTTAAATATTTGCATAGGCTGTATCGCACTCCGGTTCAGCTACATAGGCTGGGACTTACTCCTCACGATAGATGCATGCGGTGCTCCGCCCCTGCCGCGGATTTTACTCACCTTGCGTGGTTGTGCCCCAGGGTATCGGACTTCTGGCTAGTGGTGTGTGCCGCTATATCTGAGATCACAGCTGCACTGGTTCGGCCTGACCCCCCGTTGTGCCTGCTGGGCTTTGTTAAATTCTGCCCGGATGCTTCACGCCGCCTGATCGCGATGCTGCTGGTCCTCGCCCGGCGCAGGGTGGCTATGTGTTGGGGCCGCAGACCGGCGCCTCAATTCTCCCACTGGCTTGAGGATGCTTCGAGATGTCAGACCATACTATCTGAATTTTGGGACTTAATGCCTGCAAGATCCCGCCCAGCGGATATATGGGGTCCCCTGGTGTCGTACCTCCACTCCCGGCCACAGACGAGTCGGGCGGCCTCTCCCGCGCTCCCCGCCGGCACTATGCCCGCGGTGGGCGCCGGTGCTGGACCGTGATTGCCCTATTCCCTAACCCCATCTTCCCCCCCCGACTGGGATTGCTCCTCTCCCTGTTGCGCTGTTCTTTGCAAAAGGTTGTTCACAGTGCCATAATCATGCAGTAAGGAATAACGAGTCTATCTGAATGTGATTGCCTTCTGATGTATAATTCAGTGAACAACGGGTTATGTATGATGCTCTAAATTGATCAAGTTTGTATTTTGTCTATGCAGAATTTGATAATAAAGGTTTTGAAAAATCAAAAAAAAAAATATATATCAGTCTGTCAATGTGCATATCACTCCCATCACCCCATTGAGCTTCGGCAAGGAGTTTGACTGCAGCATTGATTAATGATGTTGGACTAAATAATTGACATTAATCATGTGTTTTGACAGGTTTAAGCAGAATGTGTATCATCACACCGATTGGAGGTCATCAGGTAAAGTCCCTGTCGACTTGACGGCCTCCAACATATGTAGGGGTGAGAAGATGTCAAAGAGACAAACTGTTTAGAGAACTGCATTTGGAAGCTATTTGGGCTTGGGGTCTTGCCCGCCTGCATCTCTGATAAGGCACTGGAGATCTCTTCTTTGGTGAGCCGGTGCTTGAGCTCATCCCTACCTCATCCAATAATCTTTGGGGTGGGAGGTCGCATGTCAGGGGGACTGGCGTTCTATCTCAGGTGTAAGTCGGGCATCATATAATGCACATTATTGTCTGCAAAAACCTCACCTATCTCAAAAATGTCGGTTTTTCTTATTTTGGTTGAGCGTGGGCTACTCTGAAACTATTCTTCCTCTGTGTTAACACGTTTAGCAGTTTGCCTGATTTGTCACCCATCTCGTATAATCTCTTTTGGGACTCTCTGCATCTTGCAATTTGCACTTGTGGGCAAGATATGTTTTAGATTTTCCACCACTTTAATGGCTTCCCATAATGTAAGATTAGAGGTAACAGAGCCTGTGTTAAGTTTAAAGAATGATTGAATTTCCATACTAAGATAGTCAGTGACAGAGTTGGCATCAGGGCGGTGTGGCCAGTGCCACCGCACCGGGCCCGAGCTACGCTGCGATTTTAAATATCTGATGGGAAAAAAAACACCTGCTGCAGAGTTCCATGGGTGCCCACTGGATTTCAGGCAGTATTAACAATGCCAAGATAACTGTGGTGAGTAATGGACCCTCTGGACCAATCTGAGACTTCTCAAGTTGCAGTTTTGACTCATCATATTTTGTCTTCTCAGTTCAGCAGAGAAGAGTGTTCTCTACCTATCCGGAGAGAGTCAAACCAGAATATAGCGAAAAACCAGGGGACAGTGTTCCACCTGACTTGGGAAACCAGAGAAAGGGATCCCATATACTATTGGTCCTGACGAAAGCCAACGACCCGAGAGGGCGCAGGTGGGCTGAAACATGTAGACCAGTTTTCACGACAACCAGTTTTCACTATGTGGTGTGAGGGACACATTATATATCCCAAATTCACATCCACTTTTCATTTTTAACCTTTCCCTTATCTAGGTTTTCATTAAAGCGTTTTCTCTCAATAAGAGGTCATTTTAGATCACATTTCCATATATGGATCTCAACTAATCTCTCGACCCAGAGGGATCACCTCCTGGTGGAGGAAACAAGACCCAATGATGACGCTATCAACAATTAGTATGTCGATGGCAACGCATACACCATTGACTGAAAATAGTTGTTGAGGGTCCCACAGAATTTTTCCTATTGAGATCCCTCCAGTAGAAATGGTCCCACTCCCCGTTTTGATTTTTTATTACAACTTACCTGGAAGCTGAGTGTGATTATAATCATTTGAGGCATGTCTTTACCTTCGTTGATAATTTTTGTCATCATAAAGTAGCGCAGAGAGTTAATGTGCCTGCTTCAAAGCAGCTGTAACATGCAGATCATGGAATTGTTGTTTATGTCGATAGCTCAGTTGGTTACTGCTTTTGTTACAGAGATCCTTTTGTTACTTGTGGTTCATAAATTACAATCCTTCTCATATAGCACAGTGAGCTAAGAACTGGCATCAAAAGGCTTCACGCAAACTGCAAGTCATAGGTTTTGAACATTATGTTTTTTCCCTGATCTTTCATTGCTAAAAATGGGTTTGTTTCTGTAGAAATAAATTCTTATTAGTACAGGCAACCCCAACTACTCTGTTATGTTTTAAATCCTGAGTTTGTGCATCTCCAGACCAAGCATGCTTAATATATACCGATATGGAAGATAAGTGGTTCCGGCACCTTGTAGTCCTCATTGTCTTTTGTAACATTTCCTATACAATGATTTACATACTTGTATGATTCGCTGTCTCTGTATAATGTATGTGTGATATAACATTCTACATTTAAATGAGTAGCGCTATAAAAGAAATTAAATACATATTAGAGAGGGGCTATGGAGAAATGAGGGGCACCCTTGGAGGGTGGTAGTAAGAGAATCCGTGGAGAAGGAGGTAATTCGGCGGTGCCAACAAAGATTGCTGCACCAGGTGCCATTAGCTCTAAAACCGGCCCTGGTCAGTGTTATAATTGTCTGTCAAGCATCATGCTTTCAGCCTCCACATACATGGTGCACCCCTGGTATCCTTCCTATGCATAACATAATTGGAGAGTTGTCTGAGCTCCCCTTTGGCATTATTTATGACCCACAGACCCAGAACAAACCTGCTGCTGGGGGAAAAAATTGTTGAACTTAGAGAATGGGTCATATCGGAGAGAGTAGTGAGTATAGCCTTTCTGTCTGTGTTGCCATGTATGCCAAATAGCACATTACCTGAGGGATGAGGCCCAGTCTGATAGTGCTGTATTCCAGTGAGTGCTTGCAGCTCAGGTTGCATGTGTTCCAAGATCCTTGTTCAATATGGCATTAATATAAAATAGAATTGTGGCAGCCCTGAAAGGATCCCTCCCATTTTGTTCAGAACACAGTGATTCATCTTCAGGGGTACGTATGCCCATAGTAAAGTCCAAGGGGGTCCCCCACTTTACCTGTCAGCATAACATGACAACTCTGGGGATCTGTTGCATAATGGGTGATATCCATAGGAAAGTATTTGTAATACAGCCATGACCCCCTTGCAAACTGAGAGTGGTAAACACTGTGATAGCCATATTGCACCATGAATTTGCAAATGTAACTTAGTAAGTGAATTTCTTGCATCATAAAGATATCAGGGAAATGATCCATAGCATATTGGAGGACCGCCGGCTCTTAATCTAATATAACAATCTATTCATGTTCCACAACGTTATGGGATAACCTTTTTATATTGCCTATGTGAGTGCGTTGCCTCTCTACATGATCCTTGTTGTCTGTCAGTTGAGAACTATTAACAATGTAGAACTTAAAATTGCAATACATATCTAACCACTCCCCTTACTTCCACCCCAGAAGTATCTGTCACCTCAAAACTGTCATAATTATGACAAATTGGGTAAAGGAACCACTACCTGTCCCTTTGTGTGCCTGCTGCGTGTTGCTGTTCACCAGGAAATATTAGCCCACCTGTTGCTTTATTAAAGACTAGGTTACCCACTGTGGAGCTGAAGGTCTTGCTTTGTGCATCATCTTTACGCTCAGTTCCTTTCGGGCTCTGAGAGAGTTCTGGACCACTTGTCTGTCAACCTCTTCTCCAGCCGATTTCTCTGAGCCTTCCGGACTACCTTGATATAGGGGTACACCGGACTTTGAGACATTTCTCTTTTTACTCCAGATTCTTCTCTTTTTCTGAAGCTTTTTCCGTTGCCAGGTTCTGTTCGTTAGTATCAAGGCATGCACCATGTGAGTGCAGGTTTGTCTATTCCTTGTTCTATTCCCAAGCTAATTCAGTATCAAAGAAATAGACTTTGTTTTGGTGCATGACTATCAGCTTTGCAGAAAAAAATTAGCGTATAGTTCAAATGCATTGCTCTGAGCTTTGCTTTGACACCTCGCGAAAGCCTTCCGTAGTTGTTCAATTCGCTTGGTATAGTCCGGCAAGATCATTATCTGGGTTGCGTCGTAGGGTATGTCCTTTTGATTTCTGGCTGACTTCAGGATGCTGTCATAGTCCAGATAATTCAGCAGTAATAAATGGTTGTTGAAGCTGAGCCAGCATGGCTCTGTGTGCCCTTTCAACCATAAAGCATGTGAAAAGCCCTTTTTCAAGGATCCATAAAGCAACCACTGCCTAAGGAAATGTTCTGTATTCTGGCTCTCCACTCCCTCAGGAATCCCCACTATACAGAGGTTGTTTCGCTGTGCACTCCTTTAACCGTCTTCTTCTTCTGTTCACCATGTGTTTCCAATGCTCTCAGTGGTCTATTATATATCCTTATCATCTGAGATGTGCCTCTAAGTGGTTGTGAAATTATCAATGATGTTGCACAGTTCTTGACGCAATAAGGTGATGTCCAAGGCCACTCCTTCGGTTTTGGAATTTCAGGAAGGTAAATCAGTCTTGTATTCCCTGCAGGCATCTGTTGGTATTTGTGCCTGGGACTGCTTCCCAGCTTGTGTTGAAGGAATTGGAGGTTGGGACGCCATGTTGTGGAAATTTGCAGTGAGCTGGTCCATTTTTGTTATCATCTGTGGTTTTGTCAGTTTATCCTTTGCTATTGTGAGCCCCCAGAAGCAGTGGCAGATGTTAACAAATAAAACTGGTAGGGCAAATATTTGACCAACTGACAGGCCCTGATAAAAATAGCAGTGCCCTTAGGCTCAACGCCAAAGCCCTCAATCGTGGTCCGTTTTTAACAGTGTTTATAACTGGCCACGATTGAGAGCTCTGGAGTTGAGGCAGATGGCACTGCGAGTTTCTCACAGTGCCTGTCAGTGAGTTAAATTAACTTAAGATAAAAGAATTTACTTACGCACTTCCTTGGTGCTCCTCTCCAGCACAGGCTCACAGAGCCTCTGCCAACTCCCATCTACCAAGCCAGATGCTGCTCTCATGCTGCTGATAATGTTAGGCAGCACGAGAGAAGCATCATGATTGGCTGGAGTAGACTGGATCAATGCTCCCTCAGACATTGGCACCTGTGCCTGCTCCCCACCCAGCTGTTTAAGACAGCTCGGGTTGGAGAGGTTTAAAGTGCGCATGTCACTTTGGCCAACGCAAGACAGCCGGCCAAAGTGCCATGCGCACGTTAAACTGAAGTGCACACCGTTCCTACCTGCTGCCAATAAGAAGCAATGGCCCAGTCCTCTTGCTCGACTGCCAGCATGAAAAATAAAATGGTTATAAATTTGTTTTATTACCATTTTATTTTTCATGTTTCATTTTTGCTGCACTCGCAGCGGAGGGCACCTCAGGCTTCTCTTGTCTGGACAGAAAATTACCCACCAGGACCTCATACTTGCCCCTCAGGGCATATCCACCAGGAACAACACCACAATGTCAAATTCCAAGGGGGCTCCTTAGGACAATAGAAGACAGAATTAAGCCCAGTTGTTACCTTTGCTCCTGTGTAATCCATACTGGAGGATCTGTATGCTATCTCAGAATTTTCTAGAGGCCCTCAAATGCAGCGTGGGGTTTCCCTGGATTAACTCATGCAATATAGTCAGTCTGCTCGAGCACTCATCTTTCCTGCAGTAGCCACGAGTGAAGGATGCATGGTCCCCAACCTGCCCTCCACTCCAACTCGCCTTCTATCTCGGGCGAGGCTCGAGCAACCAGATGATGCCCTGTCTTGTGTATGCAGTGGTCGCCTTGCTGGTGCATTCAGAGTCTCAGAGGACCCTGGCCCCGATGCAGTACTGTCTGCCACCAAGGCCCATCCACTCATGTTGGCTCAGCTCACCACATCACGTATCAGAGAAATAGAGAGACCAAGCATCAGTCTTCCCAATCTACAGTCACGACAGCCATCCAGGCATGCAAGGAGGCACCTGACAGGCCCCACATAGCAGCATCTCTACCTTGGGCCCGCAGTGCTTTCTTGGTCAATGTGGCTGAGCCGCTGACCTCTGTTCCATGCTGTGCTGTGCAAGGTCTTTTTACTTTCAGCTGATCATGCAGTCAGTTCCAGAAGATCAATGAGGATGCAACCTGGGTCAGGGACTCATTACGACTTCTGATGAGAACGGATATGTTGGGCAGCAGTGGGAGCTCATTTAGAGCATGTCCACCATATTTGCCACCAATCTATCCCACCCCTCCACCCAACCAACCTACTCCCAACATAAGCATGCTAGACCAAACCTGACCCCAGAGAATGGCTTTAGATATTAATAAAAACTCACAATAGCAAACAAAGTGCTGAAAAACAGGTCAGGAGGTCACAAACTCAATGATGGAAGTACCTCCAATATCCACAAAATGCATACTGAAAACAACTATAGTAATGGGATAGTGATGAGACAAATGAACAATAGATATCGTCAACAACCTCAAAACATTCAAAGACACCTTGGCAATGGAATGTGTTCAACAGCTAGGCTTCCTCAATCTGCCTCTATAGCAGCCAAGCTATAATACAACCACTCCAAGAAGTCCTCTGCACTCCTGTACTACTCTCTACAGGACCACAGAAGACGTCGTGCCTCCCCAGACCACCTAAAACTTTTCGTGAACCTCTTACAGGTTTCCCTATGCATACCACGATTGTATCCAGACTCTAATGACTCGCCTCTTTGAGAAAGCCCCAGGCCTGTGCGCCCAGAAGAGGTGAAACACATGTTGGCTGTTAACGTTCCATACATCTTGTTTCACTGCTTGGAATCAGCACTTTAGTGTTAATAAAATTGCTCTGTTTAATTCAAATATTTAGACCTATGAATCTATATACTTCAAAAATACTTTGCATTTCACAAACAGTCATAACAGTCACAACAGTTCATTTACCACAGCAGTGATTTATTGACCTTCAGAACCCTCCTTCCCTTAAGGAGAATCTTAATCTTATCTTACACCTACAGGCCAAGCACATAAGATGCTCACAGGAGATTCCAACTTAGGGGTCAACCAACCCGCCTCAAAACCCTACATTGATTTTGAAAACCTAGATGCCCTGGAGTTCAGCCAAAGTCAGTAGACCAACATCCTCTGCAGGACACTCTGGATCTCATTTTCACAAACAATGCTGAAACTACAAACCTAATTGTACATCCTCAGTCATGGTTGGATCATTTGCCTATCATCTTCCTTTTCTCACATATGATGCCTAAACATTTTCTCAGCAGATGGTACATCAATGGATATTGGAGCAAAATGCCAAAAAGCAATACCACACAATGAAAACACAATCACTTACACACATATCCTCAGGTTAGGCAGACCACTCAGCTTTGCCTTCTACAGTGTGCATGAGGTGATGTTCTTGAGCTCAAGGCCATCCTAATGTCATACTGACCTGAGCTGGACTACATGTCTGTGAGTTATTTACTGCCAGCTGGTGAGCTACCAGTGGCTTACGAGCGAGCTACATGTCGGGGACTCAGTAATAGTCAGTGCCTAAACTTCTCAAGAGGGCTGCAATCACTTACTTCAGTTATGACATGCTGAATCCCATTTCTTGGCAAGACCTCGACACCTCGTGGACAGTATAGATCATTATATATCATAATGTACTGTGAACAGGTTGGTAAGGTTGATTTAGAGAAGGTTGTCTCACACCTTTCGGAGCTGCAACATCCATGCAGTGGATAATGAAATGATGAACTAATATTGTTTTCCAAAGTTTAGATCGCATCATATTTCAAGAGGTGACAGTGTAAGAACATCATAATCAAGCCTTGAATCATTTTCAAAGAAAATGGGAAAGCTTGCACTTTTGAAAATGTTTTTTTTCTCAAGTTGAATCTGCAGTTCAGTTTCCAGGCCTGTATACTTGTATTACAGACAGGGAGAAATGTTCCTGTTTGTGCCACAGTGCACCTTTAAAAAGGTGTGCCCAGCGCAAACAGGGACAGTGTGCCCTATTATGATGAATGCACTGCCCTCTGGGCAGCAGTGAACTTGAGTTGTCCTGGGGGCAGCGCATTCAGTGAAATACGGAGTGGCTGCTTTCATGCCGCTACATGTTTCTCTACGCAGACGACAACCTGCCTGCACTTTAAAAAGGGGTCAGAGATCCTCCTGCCGGTGGGTGCAGAGAGGGACTACACCTGTCTGCAGGGGAATGTCCAGGGGGCCCACGGGACTCCCTTTATCCCTTCCAGAGGGCTATCCTCAGGGGGTGCACTTAGAGTGCACACCTTTTGGTGGCGTACTATCAGTGCGCCTCATAAGGGCCTATTTGCCTCTGTGCCTGCATTCAAAATGCCTTGCAGGCACAGAGAAAATGTAATTTCCTCACTTGCATGAGGCCACGCCCCCATGCAAATGAAGGAATACCCTCTCAAGATAGCCCTGGTGCTACATGTTCTCCAGCGCTATCAGGATTGCATCAGGGGCTGCATGAGTGTCTCCGGCCATGTTTGTAATACCATGGTGCCCCAGGGGTGCACAAAGCAGGCACTTACGACCCTTGCAACCCCAGGGTACTATGTATAATACGCCCCAGATATACATATAGCGAACTACCTGCAACCTATTATAAACCACTTTTTTGACCGATGAACTTTTTCTGCTGCATGGTCCTCTTGAAGACACACATCAACATGGGTTCGCTGAGCCCTAACCACCCACCCTCCTGCAGGTACAGCCTATAGACAAGTGGAATAGTATACCAGCTGCCTAGCCTTGTTACATTTCTATGGGAGAATCAAGTGTCTTGTGGTCTACAGTGGCGGCTGCCACCAATCTAAAGTGATGGGGCGGCACGGGGGTGGTTATGGGATTAAAAATAAATTTTAAAAAAGACTTACCTGCCGCTGCCTCTGCCGCTGCCCGCTGCAACAGTGCTCCTCTCTTCCCGGCAGACCATGGGACACACAGCACAGACTCCCTACTCAATTCAGACACTGCTGTCATGCTATACCCAGCATGAGAGAAGCACTGGGATTGGCCTGAGCAGGTTGGTCTGACGCTCGCTCAGGCAAAGAGAGCCTGTGCCTTTTCTCCATCCGGCTGTGCAACACAGCTGGGTTGGTGAAATCTAAGTGCGTATGTCGGTTTGGCCATCCTAAGACGGCCGGCCAAACCAACATGCCCACTTACAGTGCCCACCACTCCTCCTCCCTGCCATGGCCTGGTCCCACCCTAGACTTGCATCAGCTCAGTAGTCAGGGAAAAATAAAATGATAATAAACTGCTTTATTATAATTTTATTTTTCATCTGCTTGCTCTGAGCAGTGGGGCGTCGCTCCTTCCCCATTACAGAGGAGCCGCGCCTGGTGGTCTGTCTGGTTTGATTGCCATGGATGCAAAAAGATGGAAAACTCAAAGAATGCCTACCCTGTTTGTTCTAAGACTTCTGTATGCCTTCTTTGACATACTTGCCTCTGTACAAAAGTATGGCATATACTGGCAGTATTTTGCCTGTTTTGCAGGAAATAAAATCTGCAAAACTTTATGATTTTCCATGGGCAGTACACAGTACTGTCATCAGACAGAACATGACTTCTGAAAAATGTAGAAAAATCTGACTTTCACCAGGTGTCTGAAGTGAGGTAACTGCATTGATCTGAAAAAGATCCAATTTTACCCTCCTTCTTCAGTGACATCACCCAACCAGACCTTCTCCAACTCTCACAAACTTCTGCACTGTGAGCTACAAAAGCAAATGTTGGGGAGTCCTGCTTAGCCTGAACCTACTAACTCTGCTCTTTGGAGAAAGAACTGCTTGGTAAAAGCCAGTGGCGGTTGGTGACATAAAAAAACTGTGGGGCACTACATACATTTAAAAAATACATACATAAAAAAGTATATTAAATTAAACATCTAGGAAAGAAAAAATAAAAGTTACTTACCTTATCCTGCAGCACGTCCTCGATGCTCTCTAATCCCTGGCTTCAGACTCCTCCGAGTGAAAAGTGACGTCACACAGCCAACTACTTTATCCAATCCAGACGCTTCTCTCATGCTGTTTAAGCAGCATGAGTGAAGCGTCTGGATAGGCTGGAGCAGGCTGCCTTAGCGATCCAAAAGGTATTGGTGTCCTGTGCCTGCTCTCCAACAAGAGGTTTGAATTGCACATGTCAGGCTGGCCACAGTAAGATTGCCGGCAAACCTACATGCGCACTTCAAACCGAAGTGGCCAATCCTCATTGCTGCAATCAGCAGCAATGACACACTGGCTGCGCCCTGACACTCCGTTCGGCAGAGAGTGAAAAATAAAATGGTAATAAAATAATTTATTACCATTTTATTTTTCACTCTTTCTGCAGAAGTGTGGGGGGGTGATGCTTCTCCGCTCCTATGGAGGAACCGCCTCTGGTAAAAACAACAAAATCTGAACCCAACTGATAGAAGGCACCTATTGAATTGCAAGACCTTACATTAAGCACTGGTTATGGAGGGATCACTTCTCCTCTACAAATCTTTTTTGATTTTTGCTTTCTTCTGTACCCAAATGAGCTGATTAGTTTGTTTGACCTTGTGGAGCCGTTGTCCAAAAAAACACTTGGTGAAAGTTGAGCGCAAGATAAAATACTGAGAACCTCATTACAGGTGACTCAGAAAATGGCCTGGATTTTCCCAACCCCTGGAGTTACCAATACCTGAAGTAGCTGTATTTCTGGGGGTGGGAAACATCTTGTCCATCATGAGTTGCACCATGAGGGTCTACTAAGAAATGAGGAATTATCTAGGGAATTGGTCATCCTACTTTGTATTCCTCTGGTTATTCTCGTTTCCTAATGCTTTCAGGAGCCAAAACGGCCATATGAAAGTTTAAAAAAAGTATCATTCCAATGGGTGGGTCACTACTGTGTGTTAAGAGGCCTCTCATATTGAGAGCTTTTGGGTCATTTAGAGTTTGTTGGGGTGGCCACCTCTGTCATCTCGTTTTGTACTGTATTAGTCATCTTTTTCCTAAAAGAATGGCTTTTGTGTCCATGGTGGGAGCCCTTTTGGAGGGAATGTTGCCTACCGATCAACCATGTCATGCCGATATGGCAGACCTGTCATCACCTGTCTAATTTCCAAAGGTAGACTCCAGAGTAGAGGTCCAACCTCAGAAATAACAAATGTCTGCCACACACTGGTTGTTTTCTCTCGGTGCACAGGGGAAAATTCCAGAGCTTTTTCTGCTTGGTAAAGAAATAGTTTACTTGGTGGACCCAGAAAGAAAGAATGCTGATGGGAATGCCACATGAGTAGCTGCCCTAAAGAGTGGCCACTCGAACACTATTTCCACTGCCATTGGCTAACCACAGGGATTTCCCACTGGTGGAGCTGGCATTGGTTATACAATCCTTAGTCTCTAATTTAGGTACAGGGACCAAGAGAAGGAAGGACTGGGCTTTGACTAGAAAGACCCAACAGATCCTGAATCTCCACAGAACTGTGGCCTCCTAGCCAATGGGTGTACATGGAGCAATGCCTCAGGGAGGAGTGCATATCACTGTCCTTTGCTATCTTTGTGGTCCAGAAGTATTGCTGCCCTCTGATTGATTTGTGAGAGGTGTAACCTGAAAGATAACACTCTGACATTTCTTGTGGAACCTCAACCCAGGCAGGCGACTTTGGCAAATGCAAAATCACTGAATATGGGGCCAGGTGTATGAAGCAATTTAGAGGTGAAAAACCCTGCAATTTGCTAAATCACAGAGTTTGTGACAACTAAATGAATTGCTTTAGATGTACTACGCCTATTTTGCAATTCAGTAAGTGCTTAACGAGTCACAAAATGGGTTTCGAAATGCACAATGAATCACAATTTGGAAAGGGCATTTTGGGGCATCCCTGTCAAACTGTGACTAACAATGCTATGTAACACCAATGTGGAGTGCACCACCAATTAAATGGGGGAAAAGATTTATGTCCATCCAAAGAGTATCAAAACAGGTATTTCCTTTATTCTTCTTTTTATGGATAAAAACAGCAGCCAGACAGCCGACGCGTTTCGTCCAAATCATGGACTTCATCAGGGCTGTAAAGTATACAAAAACATAAAGTGTATAATACAACATAGAAAAACACGAATGGACAAAGACCAAGACAATACAGGTCAAACAATAAACAATATATTTAAAAATGGTCTCATTAACATAAATCGATCATAACTCTTGAGCGGTATATCCGCCACATTTCTAGGACACAGTAGTATTATTAATTCATTAGCAATGTCAGAAAAAACATGATGCATGACACCTATATCAAATTATGCATAACACCTATATTAAATGGCATATTGTGGCATCAAATTGCATTTAATAGATGCTTGACAACATTACAAAAAAAATTTATTACCCATAGTAAGGCAGTATCCTATGAGGAATATCTGTCAGATTGACATCAAAGAATCAAAAACAAATAGAGTAGATAGAGAATATAAAAAAGATGTAAAAAAGACAAGAGCAAAGCCTAGAAAAAAATAATAAATGTAGGTATGTAAATAATCAAAAAGATCCAATTAAATGCCATCTTAAAAAGTGTAAGCACCATCAGGCCCAGCGTTATAAGGGAAATCAAAAATGCCTACCTTCCAAAAGGTGAATATACTGTCCAATAGGGTAGTAATGTAGATAATAAATTGGAATGACAATCAAAGATGCGTAAAATTCCCACTGGACCCTCATATATCCGGGGTCAGTCAGTAAATAAGAGGCTTGTGTGCCTATAATAAATAATACAAACAAAAACGAATTAAATCAAGGGGCGATGGCCCAAATACGACCCACCCTTATTTGTATAAAAGAAATGTAATTGCCCTCATGTACTGAGGGACAAAAAACAGGTAAGCAGCTCATGAAGTAATAATAAATGATTGCGTAAATAGATAAAAGCTCTCCCGTTACGCATAATGCCAGGGTTGCAAATGCCCATATCAAAGTGACAGAATCACCGAAAGCATGAAATATAGAATAAAAAGTATAAATAACCCGAAGTCCACTATGTACGGCAAAAAATAATAATAATATGACAGAAACAAGGAAAAACGCCAATTGCGCGTTTCCAAAATATAAATAAAACAAAAGCGGAAAAAGTATGAAAGGAACCCATGTCAAAAGTTCCAAATCAAGCCGTTAATTAATGCTTGATAGAAATGGGGGCATTTAAGTAATGCGGCGTAGGACTATGACCAAAAATAATGGCCAGAATGTGTAATGATCGCGTAGGTCAAGAATTCCTACCTGGGCCGCTGGTGTCCGGGACCCCCGCAGTATTACGCGAACAGATGCAAACTGAAAAAACGAGCGCCAAACGTGCCCGGTTTAAATAACACGAGCGTAATCACGCAGAAATAACCGCGTGTCTAGCAAGGGAGTATCTAAAAGAAAAAAGAGCTCAACGAAAACGGAAAGTACCTAAAGGGGTTATCACCAAATAATAATTTTTTATCAACACAAGGCCGAAATGTAAAGACCAGAATAGCGTATAGTTTAATCAAGAACAAGCCACAAGAGTTAGTTAGTCATATTAGTGGACTACATGCTACAAAAACAATCGTGGGCCACGGGAGTTACACAAGCCCCAAGAACGTAGATGCCTAATCAAGGCATTGATATAAGTTGCCTTATAGGTTTTTCAAAAAAGGGGGGGTGGTGCATATTTGATTGCCAGAATAGTGGAATACAAACCACATAGGCACCTGTTGGCCATAAAGATCGTACGGTCCCCAAGATGGCAAGAAACTCGATCAAAAATAAATATCTAATATTAAATAATTAAAGAATACGACATGAAATAAAATGAAAACATAAGGATTGTAGAAAGTAGAAAAGAAAAAGGAAAGAGGAAAGAAGGAGAGAAAGGAAGAAAAATAGAAGACTAAAAGTACTAAAAAGGGGGGTTGGGGGGGAGGACAAAGGGACAGCGAGAAATCAAAGCCATGTTGCACTTAACACTGGACTTCTTTGTGATCTTCACGTCCAGAAGAAGGTCATTGAACATGAGGAGATTGGTACATATAATCTCCATGTTGGCAATTTAGGCCTTTAAAATCAAGTCAAGTAGTGTGACAATAATTTATATCCAACATTTACGTGGATATAGTTGATACTAAAGGATAGAATGATATGCAAAAAAGGGATGCAAAGGTACTATGGGCATCAGCAGTACCAAACCTAATAGATGGGTAACAATAACAGATGACATAGACAAACAAAATGAACCACATGTGAGAAATGATACATTTCAAGTACTTATTCTCTATAGAAAGTAATGTAGTTCATCATCTGTATTGTGGCCCAGTGTTACACATCGTAAGCTGACAAATCCAACCCGCCTCATTTCTTCTAAGAACCAATTCTCTGTTGCCCCCTAGCCCGTGGTGGGACATGGTCAATTGCATGAAACCAAATGTCCGCTTTTCCTCCATGATGTTCCACCATATGGGCTGTCATGGGATATCTGGTGTCATGAGTCTTAATGGCGCGTACGTGCTCTTGAATTCTCAATGTGAGCGCCCTTATAGTGCTGCCAACATATATAATATTACACTCACAGCCAATAACATATGTAACGAATGTTGATTTGCAGGTGATGGTATGGCGGATGGTATATGTTCGTTTCGTGTTGTACTTAAAGGTTTTTAATTTGTTCTTGCCATATTGGCAAATGTTACACTCCATACAAACTAAAAAGCCCGGTGTCTTATTGGTAAGCCAACTCATCCCTGGTCTATTGGGCGCAATGTAACTGGGACATAATTTGTCCCTAAGTGTGTTACCACGCCGGTATGTTATCTTAGGTTTTACCGTAATGGTATCTGAAAGACCTGGGACTTCCAATAGTATGGGCCAGTGTTTGGCAAGGATCTTGTAGATGTTCTGACTATCCTGGTTGTACCGTGTGATGAACTGAATATTAGAAGCCTTAGATTGTGTATTAAGAGAGGTTTGGTTCTGCTTTAGAGTATCAGCCCTTGTTTTTTGATTAACCTTACGTTGCGCTTGTAATAAAACTCTCTCCTTATAGCCCCTCTTCCTAAAACGATCTTTAGTTGCCTCTAGATTGGTCTGGTAGATATCATTTTCACTACAGGTTCTGCGAACCCGGATCATCTCCCCATACGGGATGCTATTAATAGTTGTTTTAGGATGGGCGCTCGTTGCTTGTAAGGTGCTATTACTAGCGGTGGGTTTGCGATACAGGGAGCTCTGAATACGCCCCCTTGGCGTAGAATGAAATGTCCAAAAATCGATCTTGTCCTGTCCAATGGTCATTGTCAATGTCACGTTATGTGGATTGTCATTCAAAAAGGAATGGTACGCTCCTAGTTGTTCCATGGTACCATTCCAGATGACAATGACATCATCAATATACCTCCCCAGAAAATGATGTTCTCTAACCAGGGGAGGCATATCGACCCCAGGCATGTGTCTGTTACCACCAGCCCATGAAGAGTCCCGCGTACGATGGCGCGAATTTCGAACCCATCGCGGTTCCCTGGATCTGGTGGTACCAGTGCCCGTCATGGAGAAAAAAGTTCTTAGTTAAGATGAGATGAGTCATTTCGATAAGCATCTCATTATGTGCATACCAATCTGCTGTTCGTGTCTTTAAAAAATGCGAAAGGGCATGAAGACCAAAATGTTTTTTGATGCAAGTGTATAAGCTGGTAACGTCAAATGTGACGAAACAAAGTCCTTCAGTCCAAGGGACATCCTCAAACTTGTTGAGGATGTCTTTACTGTCCACTATAAAAGCCGGGAGATTTGCCACCAACGGCTGCAAGAATGTGTCAACATACTCCGACAGACGTTCGGTCGGAGAATCAATACCGGCTATTATAGGCCTACCCGGTGGAAAACACCCCCCCTTATGTACTTTGGGGAGGATATAAATGCAAGGGTAGCTTGGTTTCTGAACAGCCAAGTACCTGGCCTCCTCCTCAGTGAGTAACCCGCTTTCCCTCCAATCACTGAGTCTCATGGTTATGTGTGTTGTAAGTTCTATCATGGGGTTCGTAGTAATGGATTCATAACAGTTGGTATCATCCAACTGTCTCTGAATTTCCCCCATGTAATCCTCCTTTCGCATAAGCACCACACTCCCACCCTTGTCTGCTTCCCTTATAATGATTTGATCATTATCTCTCAATGTTTTCAGCGTCAGTCTTTCAAGGGGGGATAGATTTTGGGTACCCAGAGTTCTATATATACGGCCATTGAGCACCTTGTGTAGATCGTCCGAGACTTTGGTTTTAAACAAGTCAATTTTGGGGTGCGTAAATTGTGGGTTAAATTTTGATTTCTCCTTTAAACCACTATTTTTGTCAGGTTTGGCTCTAATACCCAATTCCTCAGTGAGTTGGTCAAGTGGTACAGTTTCATCATCAGTGAGGGAAAGTAGAAGTTGAATATTCTCTAAGTCCCCCACAGTTTGTGTTGGAGTAATGTGATTACTAATATCAGAGGTGAGACATCTTGAGTTTGCATGGAAATAATGTTTTAATTTTAAGACACGAACAAATTTATGCAAATCAACAATGACATCAACAATATCACTACTTTGGGTTGGACAAAAACCCAAGCCTCTTTGTAAAACAGTGCATTCTTCAATAGTTGGTATGTAGTCTGATAGATTGGCAATTACTAAATCATCATGTGCCACTGTAGAGGACGCCTCAGTCGCAATAGTATTATGCATGGGCAAGGCTTGTAATGTTATTTCATGTTGGTAGGTCGTAATTTCATTGTTAAACCTGGTGTCACTTTTTTTCCTTTTTGACCACCTTCTACCACCCCTCCTGATTTTAGATCTTTTCTTGTATGTTGGCTGTTTATACGTACTCTTTCCATTTCTAATAAAAAGAATTCTGTATTAGAGGGTTTGTGGTGCTACTGCTACTTGCCTCAGTCTGTAAACTCTCTGTAGATGTAGCCGAGCTACCACCAGCTGAATCTAACTCCAGAGTCTCATCCCTGTCCCTTTTAGATGTTTCAGTACTTTTGATTTTATCGTACTTCTTGGCGAAGGTGTAAACTCTACCTTGTCTATAGTCTGTAGCATCCCTTTTAATCTTACGGGCCTTTTTATCCCGTTGATACACCTGGTAGTCTTCTATTATTTTCTCCAAGATATCATAATTTTTCTTTATTACTTCTTTAAGGGGACTTTCCTCTATCTCCTTTTCTAGTTTCTCGATTTCAACCAATAATGATGTTGCCTTTCTCTCTGCATGTTTAATAAGTATCTTCATCATAGTTATTGAGGATGCCGAAAGATTACCCTCCCACTCCTTTAAAAGATCTTCATCTAAGCCCTCAAAGGTGGGGAATATGAGGATTCTCAGGCCCCTCGGTACTCTGTCATTGTCCAAGTACTGTTTCAGGGTGGCACCATCCCACCATCTCGCCAGCTCTTGTTTTTTAAGATGCTCTAGTTTTTGAAATTTGCTCTTAAGTCCTTCTACTGTGCCTAGATTTTGTGTTGGATTACCCTGTAGTTGCTCTGTTGTGAAAAGATTCAACGCAAATTCCTCCCTCCTGTCCTTAAATCTAGACATTGGGAGATCAATAGTAATATAACACAAATAATGGGAAGAGGGAGTGCGATCAGGCCTCAAATAAGTACATCCAGAATTGAAACAGCAAACCTAGACCATACACCAAATGTGTATGTGACGCACCTCCCCCCAAAAATTTTTACCCAAGCAAATAGTCCAATGTTCTGAGTTCAATCACTCAGAAAGTGTGCACCTCCACCACTCCTGCTGTTTCCAAAGAGCGGTCTAACGCGACCAAAGTCAAATGTAACACCAATGTGGAGTGCACCACCAATTAAATGGGGGAAAAGAATTATGTCCATCCAAAGAGTATCAAAACAGGTATTTCCTTTATTCTTCTTTTTATGGATAAAAAACAGCAGCCAGACAGCCGTCGCGTTTCGTCCAAATCATGGACTTCATCAGGGCTGTAATGTATACAAAAACATAAAGTGTATAATACAACATAGAAAAACACGAATGGACAAAGACCAAGACAATACAGGTCAAACAATAAACAATACATTTAAAAATGGTCTCACTAACATAAATCGATCATAACTCTTGAGCGGTATATCCGCCACATTTCTAGGACACAGTAGTATTATTAATTCATTAGCAATGTCAGAAAAAACATGATGCATGACACCTATATCAAATTATGCATAACACCTATATTAAATGGCATATTGTGGCATCATATTGCATTTAATAGATGCATGACAACATTACAAAAAAAAATTTATTATCCATAGTAAGGCAGTATCCTATGAGCAATATCTGTCAGATTGACATCAAAGAATCAAAAACAAATAGAGTAGATAGAGAGTATAAAAAAGATGTAAAAAAGACAAGAGCAAAGCCTAGAAAAAAATAATAAATGTAGGTATGTAAATAATCAAAAAGATCCAATTAAATGCCATCTTAAAAAGTGTAAGCACCATCAGGCCCAGTGTTATAAGGAAATCAAAAATGCCTACCTTCCAAAAGGTGAATATACTGTCCAATAGGGTAGTAATGTAGATAATAAATTGGAATGACAATCAAAGATGAGTAAAATTCCCACTGGACCCTCATATATCCGGGGTCAGTCAGTAAATAAGAGGCTTGTGTGCCTGTAATAAATAATACAAACAAAAACGAATTAAATCAAGGGGCGATGGCCCAAATACGACCCACCCTTATTTGTATAAAAGAAATGTAATTGCCCTCATGTACTGAGGGACAAAAAACAGGTAAGCAGCTCATGAAGTAATAATAAATGATTGCGTAAATAGATAAAAGCTCTCCCGTTAGCCGCATAATACCAGGGTTGCAAATGCCCATATCAAAGTGACAGAATCACCGAAAGCATGAAATATAGAATAAAAAGTATAAATAACCCGAAGTCCACTATGTACGGCAAAAAATAATAATAATATGACAGAAACAAGGAAAACGCCAATTGCGCGTTTCAAAATATAAATAAAACAAAAGCGGAAAAAGTATGAAAGGAACCCATGTCAAAAGTTCCAAATCAAGCCGTTAATTAATGCTTGATAGAAATGGGGGCATTTAAGTAATGCGGCGTAGGACTATGACCAAAAATAATGGCCAGAATGTGTAATGATCGCGTAGGTCAAGAATTCCTACCTGGGCCGCTGGTGTCCGGGACCCCCGCAGTATTACGCGAACAGATGCAAACTGAAAAACGAGCGCCAAACGTGCCCGGATTAAATAACACGAGCGTAATCACGCAGAAATAACCGCGTGTCTAGCAAGGGAGTATCTAAAAGAAAAAAGAGCTCAACGAAAACGGAAAGTACCTAAAGGGGTTATCACCAAATAATAATTTTTATCAACACAAGGCCGAAATGTAAAGACCAGAATACCGTATAGTTTAATCAAGAACAAGCCACAAGAGTTAGTTAGTCATATTAGTGGACTACATGCTACAAAAACAATCGTGGGCCATGGGAGTTACACAAGCCCCAAGAACGTAGATGCCTAATTAAGGCATTGATATAAGTTGCCTTATAGGTTTTTCAAAAAAGGGGGGGTGGTGCATATTTGATTGCCAGAATAGTGGAATACAAACCACATAGGCACCTGTTGGTCATAAAGATCGTACGGTCCCCAAGATGGCAAGAAACTCGATCAAAAATAAATTTCTAATATTAAATAATTAAAGAATACAATGACATGAAATAAAATGAAAACATAAGGATTGTAGAAAGTAGAAAAGAAAAAGGAAAGAGGAAAGAAGGAGAGAAAAGGAAGGAAAATAGAAGACTAAAAGTACTAAAAAAGGGGGGGGGTTAGGGGGAGGACAAAGGGACAGCGAGAAATCAAAGCCATGTTGCACTTAGCACTGGACTTCTTTGTGATCTTCACGTCCAGAAGAAGGTCATTGAACATGAGGAGATTGGTACATATAATCTCCATGTTGGCAATTTAGGCCTTTAAAGGGAACCGCAATGGGTTCGAAATTCGCGCCATCGTACGCGGGACTCTTCATGGGCTGGTGGGAACAGACACATGCCTGGGGTCGATATGCCTCCCCCTGGTTAGAGAACATCATTTTCTGGGGGAGGTATATTGATGATGTCATTGTCATCTGGAATGGTACCATGGAACAACTAGGAGCGTACCATTCCTTTTTGAATGACAATCCACATAACGTGACATTGACAATGACCATTGGACAGGACAAGATCGATTTTTTGGACATTTCATTCTACGCCAAGGGGGGGCGTATTCAGAGCTCCCTGTATCGCAAACCCACCGCTAGTAATAGCACCTTACAAGCAACGAGCGCCCATCCTAAAACAACTATTAATAGCATCCCGTATGGGGAGATGATCCGGGTTCGCAGAACCTGTAGTGAAAATGATATCTACCAGACCAATCTAGAGGCAACTAAAGATCGTTTTAGGAAGAGGGGCTATAAGGAGAGAGTTTTATTACAAGCGCAACGTAAGGTTAATCAAAAACAAGGGCTGATACTCTAAAGCAGAACCAAACCTCTCTTAATACACAATCTAAGGCTTCTAATATTCAGTTCATCACACGGTACACCCAGGATAGTCAGAACATCTACAAGATCCTTGCCAAACACTGGCCCATACTATTGGAAGTCCCAGGTCTTTCAGATACCATTACGGTAAAACCTAAGATAACATACCGGCGTGGTAACACACTTAGGGACAAATTATGTCCCAGTTACATTGCGCCCAATAGACCAGGGATGAGTTGGCTTACCAATAAGACACCGGGCTTTTTTGTTTGTATGGAGTGTAACATTTGCCAATATGGCAAGAACAAATTAAAAACCTTTAAGTACAACACGAAACGAACATATACCATCCGCCATACCATCACCTGCAAATCAACATTAGTTATATATGTTATTGGCTATGGGTGTAATATTATGTATGTTGGCAGCACTATAAGGGCGCTCAAATTGAGAATTCAAGAGCACGTACGCGCCATTAAGACTCATGACACCAGATATCCCATGACAGCCCATATGGTGGAACATCATGGAGGAAAAGCGGACATTTGGTTTCATGCAATTGACCATGTCCCACCACGGGCTAGCGGGGGCAACAGAGAACTGGTTCTTAGAAGAAATGAGGCGGGTTGGATTTGTCGCTTACGATGTGTAACACTGGGCCACAATACAGATGATGAACTACATTACTTTCTATAGAGAATAAGTACTTGAAATGTATCATTTCTCACATGTGGTTCATTTTGTTTGTCTATCTCATCTGTTATTGTTACCCATCTATTAGGTTTGGTACTGCTGATGCCCATAGTACCTTTGCATCCCTTTTTTGCATATCATTCTATCCTTTAGTATCAACTATATCCACATAGATGTTGGATCTAAATTATTGTCACACTACTTGACTTGATTTTAAAGGCCTAAATTGCCAACATGGAGATTATATGTACCAATCTCCTCATGTTCAATGACCTTCTTCTGGACGTGAAGATCACAAAGAAGTCCAGTGTTAAGTGCAACATGGCTTTGATTTCTCGCTGTCCCTTTGTCCTCCCCCCCAACCCCCCCCTTTTTTAGTACTTTTAGTCTTCTATTTTTCTTCCTTTTCTCAACTTCTTTCCTCTTTCCTTTTTCTTTTCTACTTTCTACAATCCTTATGTTTTCATTTTATTTCATGTCATTGTATTCTTTAATTATTTAATATTAGATATTTATTTTTGATCGAGTTTCTTGCCATCTTGGGGACCGTACGATCTTTATGGCCAACAGGTGCCTATGTGGTTTGTATTCCACTATTCTGGCAATCAAATATGCACCACCCCCCCTTTTTTGAAAAACCTATAAGGCAACTTATATCAATGCCATGATTAGGCATCTACGTTCTTGGGGCTTGTGTAACTCCCATGGCCCACGATTGTTTTTGTAGCATGTAGTCCACTAATATGACTAACTAACTCTTGTGGATTGTTCTTGATTAAACTATACGGTATTCTGGTCTTTACATTTCGGCCTTGTGTTGATAAAAATTATTATTTGGTGATAACCCCTTTAGGTACTTTCCGTTTTCGTTGAGCTCTTTTTTCTTTTAGATACTCCCTTGCTAGACACGCGGTTATTTCTGCGTGATTACGCTCGTGTTATTTAAACCGGGCACGTTTGGCGCTCGTTTTTTCAGTTTGCATCTGTTCGCGTAATACTGCGGGGTCCCGGACACCAGCGGCCCAGGTAGGAATTCTTGACCTACGCGATCATTACACATTCTGGCCATTATTTTTGGTCATAGTCCTACGCCGCATTACTTAAATGCCCCCATTTCTATCAAGCATTAATTAACGGCTTGATTTGGAACTTTTGACATGGGTTCCTTTCATACTTTTCCGCTTTTGATTTATTTATATTTTGGAAACGCGCAATTGGCGTTTTCCTTGTTTCTGTCATATTATTATTATTTTTGCCGTACATAGTGGACTTCGGGTTATTTATACTTTTTATTCTATATTTCATGCTTTCGGTGATTCTGTCACTTTGATATGGGCATTTGCAACCCTGGCATTATGCGGCTAACGGGAGAGCTTTTTATCTATTTACGCAATCATTTATTATTACTTCATGAGCTGCTTACCTGTTTTTTGTCCCTCAGTACATGAGGGCAATTACATTTCTTTTATACAAATAAGGGTGGGTCGTATTTGGGCCATCGCCCCTTGATTTAATTCGTTTTTGTTTGTATTATTTATTACAGGCACACAAGCCTCTTATTTACTGACTGACCCCGGATATATGAGGGTCCAGTGGGAATTTTACGCATCTTTGATTGTCATTCCAATTTATTATCTACATTACTACCCTATTGGACAGTATATTCACCTTTTGGAAGGTAGGCATTTTTGATTTCCCTTATAACGCTGGGCCTGATGGTGCTTACACTTTTTAAGATGGCATTTAATTGGATCTTTTTGATTATTTACATACCTACATTTATTATTTTTTTCTAGGCTTTGCTCTTGTCTTTTTTACATCTTTTTTATACTCTCTATCTACTCTATTTGTTTTTGATTCTTTGATGTCAATCTGACAGATATTGCTCATAGGATACTGCCTTACTATGGGTAATAAATTTTTTTTTGTAATGTTGTCAAGCATCTATTAAATGCAATTTGATGCCACAATATGCCATTTAATATAGGTGTTATGCATAATTTGATATAGGTGTCATGCATCATGTTTTTCTGACATTGCTAATGAATTAATAATACTACTGTGTCCTAGAAATGTGGCGGATATACCGCTCAAGAGTTATGATCGATTTATGTTAGTGAGACCATTTTTAAATGTATTGTTTATTGTTTGACCTGTATTGTCTTGGTCTTTGTCCATTCGTGTTTTTCTATGTTGCATTATACACTTTATGTTTTTGTATACATTACAGCCCTGATGAAGTCCATGATTTGGACGAAACGCGTCGGCTGTCTGGCTGCTGTTTTTTATCCATAAAAAGAAGAATAAAGGAAATACCTGTTTTGATACTCTTTGGATGGACATAATTCTTTTCCGTCATTTAATTGGTGGTGCACTCCACATTGGTGTTACATTTGACTTTGGTCGCGTTAGACCGCTCTTTGGAAACAGCAGGAGTGGTGGAGGTGCACACTTTCTGAGTGATTGAACTCAGAACATTGGACTATTTGCTTGGGTAAAAAAGTTTTGGGGGAGGTGCGTCACATACACATTTGGTGTATGGTCTAGGTTTGCTGTTTCAATTCTGGATGTACTTATTTGAGGCCCGATCGCACTCCCTCTTCCCATTATTTGTGTTATATTACTATTGATCTCCCAATGTCTAGATTTAAGGACAGGAGGGAGGAATTTGCGTTGAATCTTTTCACAACAGAGCAACTACAGGGTAATCCAACACAAAATCTAGGCACAGTAGAAGGACTTAAAAGCAAATTTCAAAAACTAGAGCGTCTTAAAAAACAAGAGCTGGCGAGATGGTGGGATGGTGCCACCCTGAAACAGTACTTGGACAATGACAGAGTACCGAGGGGCCTGAGAATCCTCATATTCCCCACCTTTGAGGGCTTAGATGAAGATCTTTTAAAGGAGTGGGAGGGTAATCTTTCGGCATCCTCAATAACTATGATGAAGATACTTATTAAACATGCAGAGAGAAAGGCAACATCATTATTGGTTGAAATCGAGAAACTAGAAAAGGAGATAGAGGAAAGTCCCCTTAAAGAAGTAATAAAGAAAAATTATGATATCTTGGAGAAAATAATAGAAGACTACCAGGTGTATCAACGGGATAAAAAGGCCCGTAAGATTAAAGGGATGCTACAGACTATAGACAAGGTAGAGTTTACACCTTCGCCAAGAAGTACGATAAAATCAAAAGTACTGAAACATCTAAAAGGGACAGGGATGAGACTCTGGAGTTAGATTCAGTTGGTGGTAGCTCGGCTACATCTACAGAGAGTTTACAGACTGAGGCAAGTAGCAGTAGCACCACAAACCCTCTAATACAGAATTCTTTTTATTAGAAATGGAAAGAGTACGTATAAACAGCCAACATACAAGAAAAGATCTAAAATCAGGAGAGGTGGTAGAAGGTGGTCAAAAGGAAAAAAGTGGCACCAGGTTTAACAATGAAATTACGACCTAGCAACATGAAATAACATTACAAGCCTTGCCCATGCATAATACTATTGCGACTGAGGCGTCCTCTACAGTGGCACATGATGATTTAGTAATTGTCAATCTATCAGACTACATACCAACTAAGGAAGAATGTACTGTTTTACAAAGAGGCTTGGGTTTTTGTCCAACCCAAAGTAGTGATATTGTTGATGTCATTGTTGATTTGCATAAATTTGTTCGTGTCTTAAAATTAAAACATTATTTCCATGCAAACTCAAGATGTCTCACCTCTGATATTAGTAATCACATTACTCAACACAAACTGTGGGGACTTAGAGAATATTCAACTTCTACTTTCCCTCACTGATGATGAAACTGTACCACTTGACCAACTCACTGAAGAATTGGGTATTAGAGCCAAACCTGACATCAATAGTGGTTTAAAGGAGAAATCAAAATTTAAACCACAATTTACACACCCCAAAATTGACTTGTTTAAAACCAAAGTCTCGGACGATCTACACAAGGTGCTCAATGGCCGTATATATAGAACTCTGGGTACCCACAATCTATCCCCCCTTGAAAGACTGGCGCTGAAAACATTGAGAGATAATGATCAAATCATTATAAGGGAAGCAGACAAGGGTGGGAGTGTGGTGCTTATGCGAAAGGAGGATTACATGGGGAAATTCAGAGACAGTTGGATGATACCAACTGTTATGAATCCATTACTACGAACCCCATGATAGAACTTACAACACACATAACCATGAGACTCAGTGATTGGAGGGAAAGCGGGTTACTCACTGAGGAGGAGGCCAGGTACTTGACTGTTCAGAAACCAAGCTACCCTTGCATTTATATCCTCCCCAAAGTACATAAGGGGGGGGGTTTCCACCGGGTAGGCCTATAATAGCCGGTATTGATTCTCCGACCGAACGTCTGTCGGAGTATGTTGACACATTCTTGCAGCCGTTGGTGGCAAATCTCCCGGCTTTTATAGTGGACAGTAAAGACATCCTCAACAAGTTTGAGGATGTCCCTTGGACTGAAGGACTTTGTTTCGTCACATTTGACGTTACCAGCTTATACACTTGCATCAAAAAACATTTTGGTCTTCATGCCCTTTCGCATTTTTTAAAGACACGAACAGCAGATTGGTATGCACATAATGAGATGCTTATCAAAATGACTGATCTCATCTTAACTAAGAACTTTTTTCTCCATGACGGGCACTGGTACCACCAGCTCCAGGGAACCGCAATGGATTCGAAATTCGCGCCATCGTACGCGGGACTCTTCTTGGGCTGGTGGGAACAGACACATGCCTGGGGTCGATATGCCTCCCCTGGTTAGAGAACATCATTTTCTGGGGAGGTATATTGATGATGTCATTGTCATCTGGAATGGTACCATGGAACAACTAGGAGCGTACCATTCCTTTTTGAATGACAATCCACATAACGTGACATTGACAATGACCATTGGACAGGACAAGATCGATTTTTTGGACATTTCATTCTACGCCAAGGGGGGGCGTATTCAGAGCTCCCTGTATCGCAAACCCACCGCTAGTAATAGCACCTTACAAGCAATGAGCGCCCATCCTAAAACAACTATTAATAGCATCCCGTATGGGGAGATGATCCGGGTTCGCAGAACCTGTAGTGAAAATGATATCTACCAGACCAATCTAGAGGCAACAAAAGATCGTTTTAGGAAGAGGGGCTATAAGGAGAGAGTTTTATTACAAGCGCAACGTAAGGTTAATCAAAAAACAAGGGCTGATACTCTAAAGCAGAACCAAACCTCTCTTAATACACAATCTAAGGCTTCTAATATTCAGTTCATCACACGGTACACCCAGGATAGTCAGAACATCTACAAGATCCTTGCCAAACACTGGCCCATACTATTGGAAGTCCCAGGTCTTTCAGATACCATTACGGTAAAACCTAAGATAACATACCGGCGTGGTAACACACTTAGGGACAAATTATGTCCCAGTTACATTGCGCCCAATAGACCAGGGATGAGTTGGCTTACCAATAAGACACCGGGCTTTTTTGTTTGTATGGAGTGTAACATTTGCCAATATGGCAAGAACAAATTAAAAACCTTTAAGTACAACACGAAATGAACATATACCATCCGCCATACCATCACCTGCAAATCAACATTCGTTACATATGTTATTGGCTGTGGGTGTAATATTATATATGTTGGCAGCACTATAAGGCGCTCAAATTGAGAATTCAAGAGCACGTACGCGCCATTAAGACTCATGACACCAGATATCCCATGACAGCCCATATGGTGGAACATCATGGAGGAAAAGCGGACATTTGGTTTCATGCAATTGACCATGTCCCACCACGGGCTAGGGGAGCAACAGAGAATTGGTTCTTAGAAGAAATGAGGCGGGTTGGATTTGTCGCTTACGATGTGTAACACTGAGCCACAATACAGATGATGAACTACATTACTTTCTATAGAGAATAAGTACTTGAAATGTATCATTTCTCACATGTAGTTCATTTTGTTTGTCTATGTCATCTGTTATTGTTACCCATCTATTAGGTTTGGTACTGCTGATGCCCATAGTACCTTTGCATCCCTTTTTTGCATATCATTCTATCCTTTAGTATCAACTATATCCACGTAAATGTTGGATCTAAATTATTGTCACACTACTTGACTTGATTTTAAAGGCCTAAATTGCCAACATGGAGATTATATGTACCAATCTCCTCATGTTCAATGACCTTCTTCTGGACGTGAAGATCACAAAGAAGTCCAGTGTTAAGTGCAACATGGCTTTGATTTCTCGCTGTCCCTTTGTCCTCCCCCCCAACCCCCCCCCTTTTTTAGTACTTTTAGTCTTCTATTTTTCTTCCTTTTCTCTCCTTCTTTCCTCTTTCCTTTTTCTTTTCTACTTTCTACAATCCTTATGTTTTCATTTTATTTCATGTCATTGTATTCTTTAATTATTTAATATTAGATATTTATTTTTGATCGGAGTTTCTTGCCATCTTGGGGACCGTACTGATCTTTATGGCCAACAGGTGCCTATGTGGTTTGTATTCCACTATTCTGGCAATCAAATATGCACCACCCCTTTTTGAAAAACCTATAAGGCAACTTATATCAATGCCTTGATTAGGCATCTACGTTCTTGGGGCTTGTGTAACTCCTGTGGCCCACGATTGTTTTTGTAGCATGTAGTCCACTAATATGACTAACTAACTCTTGTGGCTTGTTCTTGATTAAACTATACGGTATTCTGGTCTTTACATTTCGGCCTTGTGTTGATAAAAATTATTATTTGGTGATAACCCCTTTAGGTACTTTCCGTTTCGTTGAGCTCTTTTTTCTTTTAGATACTCCTTGCTAGACACGCGGTTATTTCTGCGTGATTACGCTCGTGCTATTTAAACCGGCACGTTTGGCGCTCGTTTTTCAGTTTGCATCTGTTCGCGTAATACTGCGGGTCCCGGACACCAGCGGCCCAGGTAGGAATTCTTGACCTACGCGATCATTACACATTCTGGCCATTATTTTTGGTCATAGTCCTACGCCGCATTACTTAAATGCCCCCATTTCTATCAAGCATTAATTAACGGCTTGATTTGGAACTTTGACATGGGTTCCTTTCATACTTTTTCCGCTTTTGTTTTATTTATATTTTGGAAACGCGCAATTGGCGTTTTCCATGTTTCTGTCATATTATTATAATTTTTGCCGTACATAGTGGACTTCGGGTTATTTATACTTTTTATTCTATATTTCATGCTTTCGGTGATTCTGTCACTTTGATATGGGCATTGGCAACCCTGGCATTATGCGGCTAACGGGAGAGCTTTTATCTATTTACGCAATCATTTATTATTACTTCATGAGCTGCTTACCTGTTTTTTGTCCCTCAGTACATGAGGGCAATTACATTTCTTTTATACAAATAAGGGTGGGTCGTGTTTGGGCCATCGCCCCTTGATTTAATTCGTTTTTGTTTGTATTATTTATTATAGGCACACAAGCCTCTTATTTACTGACTGACCCCGGATATATGAGGGTCCAGTGGGAATTTTACGCATCTTTGATTGTCATTCCAATTTATTATCTACATTACTACCCTATTGGACAGTATATTCACCTTTTGGAAGGTAGGCATTTTTGATTTCCCTTATAACGCTGGGCCTGATGGTGCTTACACTTTTTAAGATGGCATTTAATTGGATCTTTTTGATTATTTACATACCTACATTTATTATTTTTTCTAGGCTTTGCTCTTGTCTTTTTACATCTTTTTATACTCTCTATCTACTCTATTTGTTTTTGATTCTTTGATGTCAATCTGACAGATATTGCTCATAGGATACTGCCTTACTATGGGTAATACAAATTTTTTTGTAATGTTGTCAAGCATCTATTAAATGCAATATGATGCCACAATATGCCATTTAATATAGGTGTTATGCATAATTTGATATAGGTGTCATGCATCATGTTTTTTCTGACATTGCTAATGAATTAATAATACTACTGTGTCCTAGAAATGTGGCGGATATACCGCTCAAGAGTTATGATCGATTTATGTTAGTGAGACCATTTTTAAATGTATTGTTTATTGTTTGACCTGTATTGTCTTGGTCTTTGTCCATTCGTGTTTTTCTATGTTGTATTATACACTTTATGTTTTTGTATACATTACAGCCCTGATGAAGTCCATGATTTGGACAAAACGCGTCGGCTGTCTGGCTGCTGTTTTTTATCCATAAAAAGAAGAATAAAGGAAATACCTGTTTTGATACTCTTTGGATGGACATAATTCTTTTCCCCCATTTAATTGGTGGTGCACTCCACATTGGTGTTACATTTGACTTTGGTCGCGTTAGACCGCTCTTTGGAAACAGCAGGAGTGGTGGAGGTGCACACTTTCTGAGTGATTGAACTCAGAACATTGGACTATTTGCTTGGGTAAAAAAGTTTTGGGGGAGGTGCGTCACATACACATTTGGTGTATGGTCTAGGTTTGCTGTTTCAATTCTGGATGTACTTATTTGAGGCCTGATCGCACTCCCTCTTCCCATTATTTGTGTTATATTACTATTGATCTCCCAATGTCTAGATTTAAGGACAGGAGGGAGGAATTTGCGTTGAATCTTTTCACAACAGAGCAACTACAGGGTAATCCAACACAAAATCTAGGCACAGTAGAAGGACTTAAGAGCAAATTTCAAAAACTAGAGCGTCTTAAAAAACAAGAGCTGGCGAGATGGTGGGATGGTGCCACCCTGAAACAGTACTTGGACAATGACAGAGTACCGAGGGGCCTGAGAATCCTCATATTCCCCACCTTTGAGGGCTTAGATGAAGATCTTTTAAAGGAGTGGGAGGGTAATCTTCGGCATCCTCAATAACTATGATGAAGATACTTATTAAACATGCAGAGAGAAAGGCAACATCATTATTGGTTGAAATCGAGAAACTAGAAAAGGAGATAGAGGAAAGTCCCCTTAAAGAAGTAATAAAGAAAAATTATGATATCTTGGAGAAAATAATAGAAGACTACCAGGTGTATCAACGGGATAAAAAGGCCCGTAAGATTAAAAGGGATGCTACAGACTATAGACAAGGTAGAGTTTACACCTTTGCCAAGAAGTACGATAAAATCAAAAGTACTGAAACATCTAAAAGGGACAGGGATGAGACTCTGGAGTTAGATTCAGTTGGTGGTAGCTCGGCTACATCTACAGAGAGTTTACAGACTGAGGCAAGTAGCAGTAGCACCACAAACCCTCTAATACAGAATTCTTTTTTATTAGAAATGGAAAGAGTACGTATAAACAGCCAACATACAAGAAAAGATCTAAAATCAGGAGGGGTGGTAGAAGGTGGTCAAAAAGGAAAAAAAGTGGCACCAGGTTTAACAATGAAATTACGACCTAGCAACATGAAATAACATTACAAGCCTTGCCAATGCATAATACTATTGCGACTGAGGCGTCCTCTACAGTGGCACATGATGATTTAGTAATTGTCAATCTATCAGACTACATACCAACTAAGGAAGAATGTACTGTTTTACAAAGAGGCTTGGGTTTTTGTCCAACCCAAAGTAGTGATATTGTTGATGTCATTGTTGATTTGCATAAATTTGTTCGTGTCTTAAAATTAAAACATTATTTCCATGCAAACTCAAGATGTCTCACCTCTGATATTAGTAATCACATTACTCCAACACAAACTGTGGGGGACTTAGAGAATATTCAACTTCTACTTTCCCTCACTGATGATGAAACTGTACCACTTGACCAACTCACTGAAGAATTGGGTATTAGAGCCAAACCTGAAATCAATAGTGGTTTAAAGGAGAAATCAAAATTTAAACCACAATTTACACACCCCAAAATTGACTTGTTTAAAACCAAAGTCTCGGACGATCTACACAAGGTGCTCAATGGCCGTATATATAGAACTCTGGGTACCCACAATCTATCCCCCCTTGAAAGACTGGCGCTGAAAACATTGAGAGATAATGATCAAATCATTATAAGGGAAGCAGACAAGGGTGGGAGTGTGGTGCTTATGCGAAAGGAGGATTACATGGGGGAAATTCAGAGACAGTTGGATGATACCAACTGTTATGAATCCATTACTACGAACCCCATGATAGAACTTACAACACACATAACCATGAGACTCAGTGATTGGAGGAAAGCGGGTTACTCACTGAGGAGGAGGCCAGGTACTTGACTGTTCAGAAACCAAGCTACCCTTGCATTTATATCCTCCCCAAAGTACATAGGAGAGGGGTTTCCACCGGGTAGGCCTATAATAGCCGGTATTGATTCTCCGACCGAACGTCTGTCGGAGTATGTTGACACATTCTTGCAGCCGTTGGTGGCAAATCTCCCGGCTTTATAGTGGACAGTAAAGACATCCTCAACAAGTTTGAGGATGTCCCTTGAACTGAAGGACATTGTTTCGTCACATTTGACGTTACCAGCTTATACACTTGCATCAAAAAACATTTTGGTCTTCATGCCCTTTCGCATTTTTAAAGACACGAACAGCAGATTGGTATGCACATAATGAGATGCTTATCGAAATGACTGATCTCATCTTAACTAAGAACTTTTTCTCCATGACGGGCACTGGTACCACCAGCTCCAGGGAACCGCAATGGGTTCGAAATTCGCGCCATCGTACGCTGGGACTCTTCATGGGCTGGTGGGAACAGACACATGCCTGGGGTCGATATGCCTCCCCTGGTTAGAGAACATCATTTTCTGGGGAGGTATATTGATGATGTCATTGTCATCTGGAATGGTACCATGGAACAACTAGGAGCGTACCATTCCTTTTTGAATGACAATCCACATAACGTGACATTGACAATGACCATTGGACAGGACAAGATCGATTGTTTGGACATTTCATTCTACGCCAAGGGGGGCGTATTCAGAGCTCCCTGTATCGCAAACCCACCGCTAGTAATAGCACCTTACAAGCAATGAGCGCCCATCCTAAAACAACTATTAATAGCATCCCGTATGGGGAGATGATCCGGGTTCGCAGAACCTGTAGTGAAAATGATATCTACCAGACCAATCTAGAGGCAACTAAAGATCGTTTTAGGAAGAGGGGCTATAAGGAGAGAGTTTTATTACAAGCGCAACGTAAGGTTAATCAAAAAACAAGGGCTGATACTCTAAAGCAGAACCAAACCTCTCTTAATACACAATCTAAGGCTTCTAATATTCAGTTCATCACACGGTACACCCAGGATAGTCAGAACATCTACAAGATCCTTGCCAAACACTGGCCCATACTATTGGAAGTCCCAGGTCTTTCAGATACCATTACGGTAAAACCTAAGATAACATACCAGGCGTGGTAACACACTTAGGGACAAATTATGTCCCAGTTACATTGCGCTCAATAGACCAGGGATGAGTTGGCTTACCAATAAGACACCGGGCTTTTTGTTTGTATGGAGTGTAACATTTGCCAATATGGCAAGAACAAATTAAAAACCTTTAAGTACAATACGAAACGAACATATACCATCCGCCATACCATCACCTGCAAATCAACATTCGTTACATATGTTATTGGCTGTGGGTGTAATATTATATATGTTGGCAGCACTATAAGGGCGCTCAAATTGAGAATTCAAGAGCACGTACGCGCCATTAAGACTCATGACACCAGATATCCCATGACAGCCCATATGGTGGAACATCATGGAGGAAAAGCGGACATTTGGTTTCATGCAATTGACCATGTCCCACCACGGGCTAGGGGGGGCAACAGAGAATTGGTTCTTAGAAGAAATGAGGCGGGTTGGATTTGTCGCTTACGATGTGTAACACTGGGCCACAATACAGATGATGAACTACATTACTTTCTATAGAGAATAAGTACTTGAAATGTATCATTTCTCACATGTGAGTTCATTTTGTTTGTCTATCTCATCTGTTATTGTTACCCATCTATTAGGTTTGGTACTGCTGATGCCCATAGTACCTTTGCATCCCTTTTGCATATCATTCTATCCTTTAGTATCAACTATATCCACGTAAATGTTGGATCTAAATTATTGTCACACTACTTGACTTGATTTTAAAGGCCTAAATTGCCAACATGGAGATTATATGTACCAATCTCCTCATGTTCAATGACCTTCTTCTGGACGTGAAGATCACAAAGAAGTTCAGTGTTAAGTGCAACATGGCTTTGATTTCTCGCTGTCCCTTTGTCCTCCCCCCCTCAACCCCCCCCCTTTTTTAGTACTTTTAGTCTTCTATTTTTCTTCCTTTTCTCTCCTTCTTTCCTCTTTACTTTTTCTTTTCTACTTTCTACAATCCTTATGTTTTCATTTTATTTCATGTCATTGTATTCTTTAATTATTTAATATTAGATATTTATTTTTGATCGAGTTTCTTGCCATCTTGGGGACCGTACGATCTTTATGGCCAACAGGTGCCTATGTGGTTTGTATTCCACTATTCTGGCAATCAAATATGCACCACCCCCACCTTTTTTGAAAAACCTATAAGGCAACTTATATCAATGCCTTGATTAGGCATCTACGTTCTTGGGGCTTGTGTAACTCCCGTGGCCCACAATTGTTTTTGTAGCATGTAGTCCACTAATATGACTAACTAACTCTTGTGGCTTGTTCTTGATTAAACTATACGGTATTCTGGTCTTTACATTTCGGCCTTGTGTTGATAAAATTATTATTTGGTGATAACCCCTTTAGGTACTTTCGGTTTTCGTTGAGCTCTTTTTCTTTTAGATACTCCTTGCTAGACACGCGGTTATTTCTGCGTGATTACGCTCGTGTTATTTAAACCGAGCACGTTTGGCGCTCGTTTTTCAGTTTGCATCTGTTCGCGTAATACTGCGGGGTCCCGGACACCAGCGGCCCAGGTAGGAATTCTTGACCTACGCGATCATTACACATTCTGGCCATTATTTTTGGTCATAGTCCTACGCCGCATTACTTAAATGCCCCATTTCTATCAAGCATTAATTAACGGCTTGATTTGGAACTTTTGACATGGGTTCCTTTCCTACTTTTTCCGCTTTTGTTTTATTTATATTTTGGAAACGCGCAATTGGCGTTTTCCATGTTTCTGTCATATTATTATAATTTTTTGCCGTACATAGTGGACTTCGGGTTATTTATACTTTTTATTCTATATTTCATGCTTTCGGTGATTCTGTCACTTTGATATGGGCATTGGCAACCCTGGCATTATGCGGCTAACGGGAGAGCTTTTTATCTATTTACGCAATCATTTATTATTACTTCATGAGCTGCTTACCTGTTTTTTGTCCCTCAGTACATGAGGGCAATTACATTTCTTTTATACAAATAAGGGTGGGTCGTATTTGGGCCATCGCCCCTTGATTTAATTCGTTTTTGTTTGTATTATTTATTATAGGCACACAAGCCTCTTATTTACTGACTGACCCCGGATATATGAGGGTCCAGTGGGAATTTTACGCATCTTTGATTGTCATTCCAATTTATTATCTACATTACTACCCAATTGGACAGTATATTCACCTTTTGGAAGGTAGGCATTTTTGATTTCCCTTATAACGCTGGGCCTGATGGTGCTTACACTTTTTAAGATGGCATTTAATTGGATCTTTTTGATTATTTACATACCTACATTTATTATTTTTTTCTAGGCTTTGCTCTTGTCTTTTTTACATCTTTTTTATACTCTCTATCTACTCTATTTGTTTTTGATTCTTTGATGTCAATCTGACAGATATTGCTCATAGGATACTGCCTTACTATGGGTAATAAAAAAAAATTTGTAATGTTGTCAAGCATCTTTTAAATGCAATATGATGCCACAATATGTCATTTAATATAGGTGTTATGGATAATTTGATATAGGTGTCATGCATCATGTTTTTTCTGATATTGCTAATGAATTAATAATACTACTGTGTCCTAGAAATGTGGCGGATATACCGCTCAAGAGTTATGATCGATTTATGTTAGTGAGACCATTTTTAAATGTATTGTTTATTGTTTGACCTGTATTGTCTTGGTCTTTGTCCATTCGTGTTTTTCTATGTTGTATTATACACTTTATGTTTTTGTATACATTACAGCCCTGATGAAGTCCATGATTTGGACGAAACGCGTCGGCTGTCTGGCTGCTGTTTTTATCCATAAAAGAAGAATAAAGGAAATACCTGTTTTGATACTCTTTGGATGGACATAATTCTTTCCCCCATTTAATTGGTGGTGCACTCCACATTGGTGTTACATTTGACTTTGGTCGCGTTAGACCGCTCTTTGGAAACAGCAGGAGTGGTGGAGGTGCACACTTTCTGAGTGATTGAACTCAGAACATTGGACTATTTGCTTGGGTAAAAATTTTTGGGGGGAGGTGCGTCACATACACATTTGGTGTATGGTCTAGGTTTGCTGTTTCAATTCTGGATGTAACAATGCTATGTATTAATCATTTGCGACAGCAATTTCAGTCACAAACCATTGAAAGGTTACAGACTCCTCAAAGGTGGTGGCAACCCATTTGCAAGATGGGAAGGGAGCCCTTTTACATAATGTACAAACAAAAGTTTGGGATTGGGCAGTGGGCTAGAGGACCCCTGCCAAATCTTAAACAAACTTTTTAAAAAAATCTTGAATTCAGGCTGTTTCCTTTAAGGAAAAGAGGCCCGCTTAAAAAAATTACTTTATCTAAATTTGATCACAGACATGGTCATGTGCTGACCCCAAACAGAGTGAGTCACAAGTTTCATCCTAGCTCGTGAATACTGATGAGTTAAGTCAAATCGCCAACCACTCCGAATGGTGATTTTGGTATCCGGCCTATTAGTACATACGTCGGTTCAGAAGCTCTCATTGGATTTCCAAAAAGTCAGTGCACAATTTGCAACCACTTTTTGCAAACCCAATTTTTGGACCTCTGGCCCGAAGCCAGCTATATCTGGTTGTACAATTCAGCAATGTTGTCTTGTCATAATGTGACTTGGATGGGCTAGTGGTTGCCGACGGCAGCATTGATTCTACCTCGTCTATCATGGAGCATCCCTAAAAATTAGTTCCAGAATGGCCCTACTTGCCAATCTCAAAATCCCTATTTGCTATCACCCACAACTGGGAGGTAGTTCTCAAGACAACAATGTGCCATTAAACAGTAAAAATCTGGCATGTCTTTAGCCTGCTTAAACTTGCTTTAGACACCACTGGTCTAAAACCATTATGTTCACCCATCATACTTTTCTTCCAATATTCCAGTGATGTGCACTGTGAGATAACTTTCTTAGTGCTTTCTCACTCAATTCCCAAGAGTCATCTTGACTATCATGGGCAATTCTCCATTCTTTCAACCTATTGCCAGTAATGGACCTCTTAAATCTCCATCTGAACTAATTTCAGAACTCACACTTTACCTATATTAATTCCACCTGTGCATAGTCGGACTAACCTATAGAGCAGTCTGGCAGTGCCCGAAGAGCTGGTCTCACAGATCAGCGTATGGGCTGATTGTGGCACTCTTTTAGGGTATAGTTGGCTATTTTTTTACAGCTGGGCCCAGCTCTATTTACCTTCTATGCAACTCATCAAGGCAACTTGCTTTGATTCCTTGCATGAACAGAAGAGAGCAAAAATGCTCTATATCTACTACGATGTGATGCACTTCTGCTCTCTCATTGCTCTGGCACACTTCAGGCAGCCTAACAGCAATGTAGGAAGCCTTGCACCGTGGTACAAGAGGGTCTGTTTAATGAGCAGGATTGCTTTTGCGTAGGAAGGGATACCATCCTGCTCAAAATCAATCTTTAGAGTCATATTCCTCTTTCTATGGGTGCTGCAGAATGCAGCACGAATGGAAAGAGGGAGTAACAAGGAGAAAAGAATATATTTCTCCTTGTTAGGCCTCTGTCTGGTAGACGCGCCATACTGGTGCAATCCCAGGTTTATCCCCTTTTGTAAATCTGGGTTTGCATCAAAATACATGGGTTTATACATGGCAACGCCCATCTGATGCAAAGTAACACAAGGCAGTGCAATGCGCTGTGTTGCGCTAGTTTTTATTTACTAAGCCACAAAAAGCCATGCAAATCTACTTTCCGTGGCTTAGTAAATGACAGAATTGGATTTTGCATCGGGGCTGAACCACAAATGTGATGAAACCTTGGCACAAAATCTTAGGACATCTGGGCCTTCGATTCTCTAATATTGCAAAAAACATTGCCTGCAGCAAGCACAAATGCGTGCAGTCTCCAATACCTTGCAAAACAGTTGTACAGTTTGTCTTTACAAATTTAAAACTGCCATGGTTTTAAACTTTTTTAACTATCTGATACGCTAATGTAGGGCCACTTTGAATTTGGTGCCCGGGTGTATTTTCTGTACCAGTCCGACCCCTGTACTCTGTGTTAGATTTACTTACCATTTTATCCTTAACTGTTGTTAGGCCTGTTATCCTTACGGTAGTCTTCTCCCCATCTTTTTGCCTCCACGTTTTGCTGAATCTTTTTGTTGGCCTTAGGACTCTGAGCACTTTACCACTGCTAATCAGTGATAAAGTGCATGTGCTTCTTCCCTAAACATGTGCGTAATTGGTCTATACCTGTTTGCCCTCTTTAATTTACTTGTAAGTCCCTTGTGAGGTACTATACCATATACCCAGGGCCTGTAAGTTAAATGCTACTAGTGGGCTGCAGCACTGATCGTGCCACACATAGAAGTAGCCTTTCAAACCTGTCTTGGAATTTAAAACTACTTGCCAAGCCTTAAACTGCCCTTTTATTACCTATAAGTCACCCCTAAGGTAGGCACTAGGTAGCCCAAAGGCCAGGGTGCTATGTATGTAAAAGGTAGGACATGTACTTTTATGTTTTGCATGTCCTGGTAGTGACAAACAGCTTATTTCATTCTTCACTACTGTTAGGCCTTATCCTCTCATAGGTTATCATTGGGAATTCCTTAATACACTTTTAAGCTGTAATCCCTGATCAGAGAGGAGTGCTTTTCATGTTTTGTGTGTTTGGAATGGTGTTGATAAATCCTACTTAATGGTGAATTTGGATTTAACGTTACTATTTTAGAAATGCCACGTTTAGAAAGTGGACATTTCTTCGCACTTACTGCTCTATATTCCTGATAGCCTGCCTCCAAATCACATCTGGGGTGGGTAACAGCTACACTTTGTGCACGTATTCCCTCTAGACAGCCACAACACAGGAATGATAGGTGTGTCTAAGTACCTATCTACAGACATCTGCATTCTGATGGCCTTGCCTGGGCATGATGGAAGGGAAGGGGTAACACTTTACTTGAATAAGCAGTGTCCTGTTCCCACACAAAGGTCTGATCACCTCACACAGATAGCCTGGCAGACTTGACTGGGCTGAAAATGGAAACTGTGCACTTCAGAGAGCTGCTTTGAAGTTACCTCCCACATCAAAGGCACTTTTTGGTATAAGTACTGGGTCACTGACCCCCTAAAATCAGATACTTATAGATCTTGAACTGAACCTCCTGTCAGAAGGACTACTGTGCTGCTTAAAGGACTCAACTGGACTGCTGATCTGGAAGGCCTGCTTTTCTGTTTGTTGCCCTGCTGCCTGCTGTCCTCTGACTATGCTGAAGGAGAGCTGGACGCTGCCTTCCTCCAAGTGATCTCCAAGGGCTTGTTGGCTTGCCTCCTGTTGCTTGAGACTCAGGGATATCAAACTCTCTACCCCTGCTCCTGTGCCTGGCTCACTGGAAGTGGCCCAGATACTTGCAACATGGATTTCAATGCATCTCCTATCTGGGTGTAACAGAACCGGCGCATCGACGTGGTTGCAGAAGTAAAATCAGCCCATCACATCGGAACCAGCGCTCTGCCCCCAGAGATTGATGCATCGGACAGCGTATAAATGCTGCGGCAGCTTGGTGAGATCAACGCATCTCCTCGACTGTGTGGCAGAATCCGGTACATCGCTCAAATCCTCTCAACTCCGGCACACGTCTTCGGAACTGAAGCATCGTCTTCACTGCATGGAGAAGATCGATGGTATATAAAGGGGGGTCACTGTTCCTTAAGAGGAGAGTTCAAAGTGGAGAAAGAAAAAGGAAAAGGTGTCCTGTGCTACTCTATGTGTGGGGACAGTGTGTCCTCATCATGATGCCCTCACACACCCCGAAGGATGTCATGCTTCATCATTGGGCTTTGCTCCTCGTCGGGCCGGCGCTGCAATGCCCTACGGTTCCCCGAAGGGTCTCTTTTCGGAGATCTTTTGATGAAACAAGCCGTTAGGTGCGTGCGTGTGAGTGGAAGTGAGGTCTCAACTAGTGTGTTAAAAAATGACTGGAGGGAGAGTGGCTGTTATTTATTAAAGTGGTCCCTCTGTCATTAGTAAAAGGTATGCGGTGCTGCTAGTGGGATATTATGTCCCACAGTAGCTAGATATGAGTCCTTAGTGGGTGTCTCTAGTGGTCGACATGTTTCGCGCTATCTGTGGCCTCTGGAGGAATCAAGCGCTTCTTCAGGACCAAGGTGAGTTTAAATAAAAGTATCACTAGCGGCCTAAATTTTTCAGTGCCACTGGAGTTGATGGAAAAGAGTAGCGTCTCTGAAAAGAGAAAGGGGTAGGACAGAATATGGGTATAGCTCTAATATCAAAAATGTGTATAGTCCAGGTCTGCCATTGGGGGGCCTGGTGCATATTACCATTAGTGTGAGACTTATCGCTATAGGTCAGCATGGGTGTATGAATATCTATATTGTGTTATTATTTACAATGAAAAAAATAGAAAAGATAATAAGTAAATGAATACAAAGAAAGAAGAACATAATCAACATGTAGAACATCGAGGATGAGTTTGTCGCTCTTTGGTCACAAGTATCATGCAGTGCTGTATCCAGTAGTAATTGGTCTATACACGACTTATACCGAGTGGATAATCGGCGAAAAGCTGTCTTGGTAAGGAGTTTGAAAAATGTAGTTAAAGGTTAAAAGTAGAAACTATGAATATCACTAGAGGGGCCCCACCATTGATGGCAAAACCTAAGGACACTGTTCCTGTTCATAATAAATGAAAAACATAATCCTCACCCCTTGTTTCTATAATTATGGCCTCATGAGATCAGTGAGGGCCGATGGGAAGGTTCTCCCATTCAGTTGTGCTGCTCCACCTGCATGCCTCTCTCTGTCTCCGCCGGTATTCAAGCAGTTTTTGCCGCCCTTTTTATAATGGGAGTATGCTACTAATTAAGGAGTTAATAGGAGACTGTATAGTGTTGTGTTTGGGCGCCATCTTGTAGCGGATGGTTTTATTGTAAAATCGTCTTAATTCCTGGTATATTGTGATCATCGTTGGCCTTGTAGTCACGTGACTCATAATTTATGACATTTAAATACCACCGGAGTGGTTTCTAGGAGATTGATCTAGATTTTGGTTGCTATTGACATAGTTGTTTTTCTACTACGCTAATCCAAAATTGTGTCGTTTTCTTGGGGGCCATTTTGAAGTGGTGTTTCTGGTTACTATATTTGTTCATAGTTGGGCATGGAGTTGTCTTTTTCAGATTCCACTTCTGGTTACTTTGTATGTCCAAAATTTCGGATATATGTCATGATAAACTGCTGAGGTTTGTTAAAATATTGATATATACAGGTAGGGTGATTATGGTAATTTTACCATCGGTATGTTTATCGTACTAATTCAATCCAGGGTATTTCATCATTTAGGCCCTTGGTGTTAGTCCGTAAGCGGTGGACCCATCTTTGTTCTTTTTGGAAGAGTGTTCTGGTTGACCATGCAGGATTTGATTCTATGATAGTCCAGTTTACTTGATCTGGTGTGTGCCCAGTCTCGATATAGTGTCTGCTCATTTTGGTGGTATTCTTTTTACATCGTATATTACTTCTGTGTTCGTTTATGCGTGTTCTTATGGCTCTGGTTGTCATTCCTATGTATAAAAGATCGCATGGACATTTTACCATGTAGACACAGTTCTTAGTATTGCAATTAGTGTGCTTTTTTTGCATTCACTCCTGATTGTTCATTTGTAAAGTTTTTGTATGTTTTGTCAAGGGGCAGATGCTGCACGTGCCGCATGGGTAATGTCCTTTTACTGTTGGTAGGTCCCACAGTGTCCTTTGAGTGTCCAATTGTCTGTTTTGGGGTCTCGTGAGGATAATCATATTTTTGATATTCTGTGTTCGTCTAAATGCGAATCTTGGGCATTCTATTTGTGTTCCCCCTGCGTGCAGGATATTCCAGTGTTTCAGTAAGATCTTTTTACTTGATTAGATTGGGGTGTGTAGGTGGTTACACATGTTATTGTATCATCGTTTTGTTTTTCCACAGTTTCTAACAGAGCTTCTCGGTGGTTGTTACGTGCGCGTTTTTGTGCCTTCTTTATAATCCTCTTGGGATAGTTCCTCTGTTCCAGGTTATGGCTAAGTTCTGCTGCTTGTGCATCGTAGTCCATGGTGTTGCTGCAGTTTCTTCTGAGCCTTAAAATTGCCCAAAGGGGAGATTCTCTCTGAGGGCTTTTGTATGATGGCTGTCAAAGGTAAGCAGACTGTTTCTGTCAGTAGGTTTCTTGTATGTTTTAGTCAGTAGTTTCCCATCCTTCAGAATGATTAGAAGGTCCAGAAAGGGGATCTCTTCACTTGAGGAGGTCAGGGTGAATTTAAGGAAAGGGTCCTGGTCGTTTATCCAATTGTGGAATTCTATGCAACGTTCCTTTGTGCCTGTCCATAGTATGAGGATATCGTCTATGTACCGCTTCCACTCTTTTATTTCTGGTTTAAAGGGTTGGACAGTGGAAGGATGTGAGTTGCCTCGAAGTAAGCCATATATAGGCAGGCTAGACTAGGCGCGAAAGTGCTGCCCATACAAGTTCCGTGGATTTGTTGGTAATGTTGATCTTGGAATTTGAAAAAGTTGTTCTTCAGTGCTATTTCCGCACATTCCAGGATGAAGTTTGTCGGTTGTGGTTTTGTCGGTTCATGGTTTCTCAGGCTTTCTTCAACTGCTCTTAGTGTTGCTTCTTGTGGGATGTTCGTATACAATGCCTCCACGTCGAGGGTTACTAGTAGCGTGATTTCCTCTGGATCTCCTATTTGTTCTATCAAGTTGATGGTTTCTTTGGTATCTTTGAGAGTAGGATGGTGTTGCTTGTACCAGTGGTCGTAGGAAATGATCGCAGTATTGGCTGAGTGGTTCAAGGAGAGAGTTGATGCCGGATACTATCGGTCTGCCAGGTGGTGGTGTGATGTTTTTGTGGATTTTGGGTAGAACGTAGAAATATGGGGTTGTTGGTTGAGAGTTGACTAGGAATTCTGCTTCGTTCTTACTTATCCATCCATTTGTTCGTGCTTCACCTACTGAGATGGTGATTTTTCTAGTCAGGGAATCTGTCGGATCTGTGTCTATTTTGCGATAGTATCTGTTGTCAGCCAGTTGTCTGTGGCATTCATTGTTGTAGTCGTCAGTGCTAAGAATCACGATGGCTCCACCTTTATCTGCAGGTTTTATCATGATAGATTCATCATTGTTTAGGTCTTGAAGAGCTTTTCTTTCCCTTGCGGGTAAGTTGTCAAAGGTTTTCTTTGGTTGAAGGTGACTTACGTCTTGTAGCACCGCTTTTTCATATGTGAGGATCTCTGCACTTGTCATCGCTGTTGTGGGTGTGAATTTGGATGGCTTCCGTAGGCCAGTATCTTTAGTGGGTATGTCCATATTGTTCGTGGAAGCCATCCAAATTCACACCCACAGCAGCGATGACAAGTGCAGAGATCCTCACATATGAAAAAGCGATGCTAAGACGTAAGTCACCTTCAACCAAAAAACCTTTGACAACTTACCACGCAAGAAAAGAAAAGCTCTTCAAGACCTAAACAATGATGAATCTATCACGATAAAACCTGCAGATAAGGTGGAGCCATCGTGATTCTTAACACTGACGACTACAACAATGAATGCCACAGACAACTGGCTGACAAAGATACTATCGCAAAATAGACACAGATCTGAGAGATTCCTGACTAGAAAATCACCATCTCAGTAGGTGAAGCTACGAACAAATGGATGGATAAGTAAGAATGAAGCAGGATTCCTAGTCAACTCTCAGCCAACAACCCCATATTTCTACGTTCACCCAAAATCCACAAAAACATCGCACCACCACCTGGCAGACCGATGTATCCGACATCAACCTGCTCCTGAACCACTCAGCCAATACTGCGTCATTTCTACACCACTGGTACAAGCAACACCATCCTACCTCAAAGATACCAAAGAAACCATCAACTTGATAGAACAAATGGGAGATCCAGAGGAAATCACGCTACTAGTAACCCTCGACGTGGAGGCATGTCTACGAACATCCCACAAGAAGCAACACTAAGAGCAGTTGAAGAAAGCCTGAGAAACCATGATCCGACAAAGCCACGACCGACAAACTACATCCTGGAATGTGCGAACAGCACTGAAGAACAACTTTTCAAATTCCAGATCAACATTACCAACAAATCCACGGAACTTGTATGGGCAGCACTTCGCGCCTAGTCTAGCCTGCCATATATGGCTTACTCGAGGCAACTCACATCCTCCACTGTCCAGCCCTTTAAACCAGAAATAAGAGTGGAAGCGTGCATAGACGATATCTCATACTATGGACAGGCACAAAGGAACGTTGCATAGAATTCCACGATGGATGAAACGACCAGGACCCTTCTAAATTCACCCTGACCTCTCAAGTGAAGAGATCCCCTTTCTGGACCTTCTAATCATTCTGAAGGATGGGAAACTACTGACGAAAACCTACGAAACCTGCTGACAGAAACAGTCTGCTTACCTTGACAGCCATCATACAAAAGCCCTCAGAGAGAATCTCACTTGGGCAGTTTGTAGGCTCAGAAGAAGCTGCAGCAACACCATGGATACGATGCACAAGCAGCAGAACCTAGCCATAACCTGGAACGGAAGAACTATCCCAAGAGGATTATAAAGAAGGCACAACGCGTACGTAACAACCACGGAAGCTCTGTTAGAAACTGTGAAAAACAAAACGATGATACATAACATGTGACCACCTACACATCCCAATCTAATCAAGTAAAAGATCTTACTGAAGCACTGGAATATCCTGCACGCAGGGAGCACAAATGGAATGCCCAAGATCGCATTTAGACGAACACAGAATATCAAAATATGATTATCACCCGAGACCCCAAAACAGACTGATTGGACACTCAAAGGACACTGTGGGACCTACCAACAGTAAAGGACATTACCCATGCGGCACGTGCGGCATCTGCCTCTGACAAAACATACAAAAACTTTACAAATGAACAATCAGGAGTGGACGCAAAGAGCACACTAATTGCAATACTAGAACTGTGTCTACATGGTAAAATGTCCATGCGATCTTTTATACATAGGAATGACAACCAGAGCCATAAGAACACGCATAAACGAACACAGAAGTAATATACTGATGTAAAAGAATGCCACCAAAATGAGCAGACACTATATCGAGACTGGGCACACACCAGATCAAGTAAACTGGACTATCATAGAATCAAATCCTGCATGGTCAACCAGAACACTCTTCCAAAAGAACAAAGATGGGTCCACCGCTACGGACTAACACCAAGGGCCTAAATGATGAAATACCCTGGATTGAATTAGTACGATAAACATACCGATGGTAAAATTACCATAATCACCCTACCTGTATATATCAATATTTTAACAAACCTCAGCAGTTTATCATGACATATATCCGAAATTTGGACATACAAAGTAACCAGAAGCGGAATCTGAAAGAACAACTCCATGCCCAACTATGAACAAATATAGTAACCAGAAACACCACTTCAAAATGGCCTCGAAAACGACCAATTTTGGATTAGCGTAGTAGAAAAACAACTATGTCAATGACAGCCAAAATCTAGATCAATCTCCTAGAAACCACTCCGGTGGTATTTAAATGTCATAGAATTATGAGTCACGTGACATACAAGGCCAACGATGATCACAATATACCAGACTTAAGACGATTTTACAATAAAACCATCCAGCTACAAGATGGCGCCCAAACACAACACTATACACTCTCCTGTTAACTCCTCGATGTAGTAGCATACTCCCACTATAAGGCGGCAAAAACTGCTTGAATACCGGCGGAGACAGAGAGAGCATGCAGGTGGAGCAGCACAACTGAATGGGAGAACCTTCCCATCGGCCCTCACTGATCTCATGAGGCCATAATTATAGAAACAAGGGTGAAGGATTATGTTTTTCATTTATTATGAACAGGAACAGTGTCACTAGGTTTTGCCATCAATGGTGGGGCCCTCTAGTGATATTCATAGTTTCTACTTTAACCTTTAACTACATTTTTTCAAACTCCTTACCAAGACAGCTTTTTCCGGTTATCCACTCGGTATAAGTCGTGTATAGACCAATTACTACTGGATACAGCACTGCATGATACTTGTGACCAAAGAGCGACAAACTCATCCTCGATGTTCTACATGTTGATTATGTTCTTTCTTTCTTTGGTTTCATTTACTTATTATCTTTTCTATTTTTTTCATTGTAAATATAGCACAATATAGATATTCATACACCCATGCTGACCTATAGCGATAAGTCTCACGCTAATGGTAATATGCACCAGGCCCCCCCAATGGCAGACCTGGACTATATACATTTTTGGTATTAGAGCTATACCCATATTCTGTCCTACCCCTTTCTCTTTTCAGAGACGCTACTCCTTTCCATCAACCTGGCGGCACTGAAAAATTTAGGCCGCTAGTGATACTTTATTTAAACTCACCTTGGTCCTGAAGAAGCGCTTTGGATCTCTCCAGAGGCCACAGATAGCGCAACATGTCGACCACTAGAGACACCCACTAAGGACTCATATCTAGCTACTGAGGGACATAATATCCCACTAGCAGCACCACATACCTTTACTAATGACAGAGGGACCACTTAATAAATAATAGCCACTCTCCCTCCAGTCATTTTTAACACACTAGTTGAGACCTCACTTCCACTCACACGCACGCACCTAACGGCTTGTTTCATCAAAAGATCTCCCAAAGAGACCCTCGAGGACCCGTAGGGCATTGCAGTGCCGGCCCGACGAGGAGCAAGAAGCCCAATGATGAAGCATGACATCCTTCGGGGTGTGTGAGGGCATCATGATGAGGACACACTGTCCCCGCACATAGAGTAGCACAGGACACCTTTTCCTTTTTCTTTCTCCACTTTGTACTCTCCTCTTAAGGAACAGTGACCCCCCCCTTTATATACCAGTTACCAATCGGGAGCAAGGGTCACTGGACCTAACAATCAGCTCCCACCGTCCCCCCTCTCTTTTTGATAAATAGGAATGGAGAAGATCAATGCCTCTCGTTTCTTGCGACCAGGAAAGGTATTTTGTTCACCTGATCCTGCATGGGTCCTGCAGCCGGCCTGCACTTCCACAAGGTCGGCCCGAACTTTGACTCAACCCCGTTCCAGCATGACCTAAAGTAACCTTTTAGCGCTACTTGCTTCTACGCGTTTTACTGCATTCATTCTTTTAAAATTCAGTATCTCAATTATAATATAATAAACTATTTTTATAAATCTGTGTGGAGTCTTTTTGGTGGTGTATTCATTGTGTTACTGTGTGTGTTGCACAAACACTCTACACATTGCCTCTTTAGATAAGTGTTAGACCTGTCTTTTTTGCTTCTGGCCTCCTGTTTTTGACTGCGTGCTGCCTTTCGTTTTTGCTGGTTTTAGAAGTTTGGGCACTTTACCACTGCTTATCACTGCTAAAGTGCAAGTACTCCCTGTGCAAATTGTGATTATGATTGGGTATTCATGATTGGCATATTTGATTTACTGGTAAGACCCTAGTAAAGTGTATTGTGTGTGCCCAGGGCCTGTAATTCAAATGATACTAGTGGGCCTGAAGCACTAATTGTGCCACCCACACGAGTAGCCCTACAAACCTGTCTCAGGCCTGCCACTGCAGTGTCTGTGAGTGCAGTTTTAAACTCCCATGTCGACCTGGCAAGTGCACCCAGTTGCCAGGCCCAAACATTCCCTTTTTCTACATGTAAGGGACCCCTAAGGTAGGCCCATGGTAGCACCATAGGCAGGGTGCAGTGTATGTTAAATGTAGGACATGTACTGGTGAGCTTTACATGTCCTGATAGTGAAATACTGCCAATTTCGTTTTTCCCTATTGCAAGGACTATCTCTCCCATAGGTTATCATTAGAGCTGCCTTGTCACCTATTGCAAGTGTAACTTCTAATTGGGAAGAGATAGAGAATTTGAGTTTGGGTTCCCTGAAATCAGAATTTAAAAATACATCTTTTAGTGAAGTTCGTTTTTAAATTGTGTGTTTGGAAATGCCACTTATAGAAAGTGAAAGACACACAATTGATGGACGGAATGCAGAACAAATCAAAACATTCACCCCCAGTCAAGAGATATGGGTTACATCTATCATTCTTTTGCTCACCATGCCACCCCAGTTTAGACCTGGCCATATGCAAATCAGTCTTGACCCTGTGCTTCGTGGGAATAGTCCAGCCCGAACAGCTTAAATCCAGTGGCACAGTGAGGCCGGGACCCACGTCTGGGCATACCCCGTGCACTTAGGGCGAGGAAGCAAAAGACACACAATTGATGGACGTGCATCAATTGTGTGTCTTTTGCTTTCTCGCCCTAAGTGCACCGGGTATGCCCAGACGTGGGTCCCGGGCTCACTGTGCCACTGGATTCAAGCTATCCTGGCTGATGAGGAGTGAAACCCCGAAACCAGTCCTAGGATGCATGTTTCCGGTTCATGGAGGACCTGGCTTGGCAGTTTGGGCTGGACTGTTCCCATGAGGCACAGGGTCAAGACTGATTTGCATATGGCCAGGTCTAAACTAGGGTGGCATGGTGAGCAAAAGAATGATGGATTTAACCCAGATCTCTTGACTGGGGGTGAATGTTTTGATTTGTTCTGCATTCCGTCCATCAATTGTGTGTCTTTTACTTTTAGAAAGTGGGCATTTTCTTGCTTTACCATTCTGTGTCTCTGCCTGTCTGGGGAATCCACGTCTGGTTTAGACTGACAGTTGGGCTGTTTGTGCATTCACTCTAGACAGTCACAAAAAGGGAGCTGAGGTGTGCCCTGCATATCCTGATGGCACATCACCAGGCTGATGGGTCTTCCTGAGCCCGAGTGGTGGGAGGAGTTGTCACTGACACCTGAATAGGGCTGTGCCTGTCCTCACACAAAGCTCTCTCCACCCCCCTGTGGTTGTCTGGACCCAGGTCAGGGCAAGGCAGGATCTTGTGCACTACAAAGACTATCCTTTGAAGTATGCCTACTTCAAAGGCAGAAAGGGGTATAAGTATTGGTCCTCTGAACCCACATTTTTAGAACACTTCTGGACTAAGAGGAGATTCTGCCAAAAAGAAGAGCTGGAGAAGCTGTAGGAGGGGAACTGCCACTCTGCGTGTTGCTGTGTTGTGCTGGCCTGCTGCTTGCTGCTTCTGTTTTGGACAGTGAGAGGACTGGACTTTGCTTATCTTCATCCTGCTTGCCAAGGTTCTCCAAGGGCTTGTGTGTGCTTGCCTCCTGTTGGAAGTCTCAGGGAAATCAAAGGCTTCATCCACATCTTGTTGCCATAGCTGGGACTCTTCTGCTGTGAGTCCTGTGTTGCCAAGTGGAACCAAAACCAGTCCTGGGGCCTTGGAACTGAGTGGTTGTGCTGTAACTCCAAGAAAAGCAACCCGACACCATCATCCATTCCGCTGCCTGCACTGAAGCCGTGGTCACTGCTTGTGAGAAGCACGATGCATCAACCGCGATGACATTGCAGCCCTGACCTCACCGACGTCGACGCTTCACGCAGTCATCAATGCTGCTACCTGCACCGTGGCTGAGTGCACTGCTCATGAAGAGCACAATGCATCACCCCGTCACACATCTCAGCCCCTTGTTTACCAACGACTGCACCATAGACTCCGACTTCATCCAATGACACTGCTGCCTCCACAGTGGTTGAGGGCAGCACTCGTGAAGAGTAAGACGCATCGTCCCATCTCACACCTCAGCTCCGGGTCTACCAACGACAACGCTTTTGCATCGATACCACACTGCTGCCTACACCAAAGCCGTGGTCACCCCTCGTGAACAGCACAACACGTTGACAGCAACATCTCAGCCCTGACACCTGCTGATGCCAGCACTCCTGACTTCGTCATCATGGAGATCGATCCGCAATGCATCTGACTTCAAGGTCCCACCGACTTCTGCACCGACTTCCGGAACCAACGCACACCGACGTCGGTTACGCCTCATTTTCGGATTTCATCTCAAGGTCCCCGAGTTGTCTTCATTTCCAAAGGTACTGTTTTGCGTGTCTTTCCAACGCCGCACCACTAAACTGTTGGATTTGTATTGTTCATAACGCCGCAATAGCCCCGGTTGGCACTATTGACTTCAAGGAACTTTATTTTTAGTATATTCTTGCAAAACTCATAACTTTACTTGTGTGTTTGGATTTTTGTCGTTTTGGTCTTATTTTATTCAGATAAAGATTGGTTATTTTTCTAAACTGATGTGGGGTTCATTTGTAGTGTTTCAATGTGTTACTGTATGTGTTTTGTACAAATACTTTACACATTGCCTCTGAAATAAGCCTGACTGCTCGTGCCAAGCTACCAAGGGGTGAGCAGGGTCTATCTTAGCTGTGCAATTCCCTTACCCTGACTAGAATAAGGCTCCCTACTTGAACTCGGTGCAAACCAATGCCAACTATAGAACCCCATTTCTTACAATAAGCCTGACTGCTCTGTGCCTAGCTACCAGAGGATAAGCACAGGTTCTCTTTTAGTGTGTACCTTGCTTACCCTGACGAGGATTGTGGCTTATGCTTGGACAGAGTGCATACCTTTTCCAACCAGAAACTAAATTTCTAACAACTGTCAATTGTAGGTTCCTCAATCATTTAAAGGGTGCTAATGCTGTTTAAGTGCAGCAAGTCTATAGAAAAATTGTAAATATATTAGTAATAAAAAGATGGACATGATATAACTACCAGTGGCGGCTGGTAATTAAAGCAGGACGGGGAGGACGGGCCACACATGCACACACATGCACCCATTCATCGACATGCACACTCAGTAAGACCCACATGCATTCACATGCATGCACACATACACCTACCATTCACAAGCATATACACGCCCATTCACAGCACCCACTCACAAATACACAAGCACTCATACATAAGCACATGCATGGCAAACATTACAAAACATAACACTTACCTTCTGCAGCTTCTCGAGGAGGGAAGCCTCAGAGGTTCCAGGAGGATAGGGACTGCTGCCCCTTCTCATTGGCTGACCTTAGGTTAGCCAATTATAGGAGGCAGCAATCCCTACCTCATCACAGAGTGGGTGGGGTGAGTGAGAGTTGCTGACCCCACCCCACTCTGTGACGAGGTATCACTGATAGACACTCACCCTGGGTACTTCAGGGCTTAAAACTAAAGCGTCCATATCCAAGGCTATCAGTGGCACTTCCTCTCATCATGAAGGGGGGGGATCCTCCAAGCGCTTTGCCAGGCTGTGGAGGTCACGCCCACAGCAGCAGTGACATCCTCAGCCCTGCAAAGTTCAGCTCAGGCAGCCAGGAGCCTGAACATTTAGTGCAGGTCTAGCTCCTGGCTGCCAGACCTGAAAATAAAGAGTGTCTGTCAGGCTGACCTTTGCTCAGCCTGACAGACACTCTTTATGTCAGCCAAAAGGTGGGTTGGGGGGGGCCCCTCGGTCCTTAAGGATGGGCCGCTGCTGATAGCTACTTTCGAGCAATTGCAACAATCAATAGAAGATGTTAAATGAAGAGATATTTGTACCAGGGTTAAGAATGCATTAAATCACCTGTTATTGCATGATAATGTCCTCGATGGCGACTAGATCGGGCGAAAAACTGATACCACGAGGGCGCAGCCTAGCAAATGCCCGATAGATAACAAGAGCAGAAGGGGGTGGAGCGGGATTGGGGGAACTGTTTCCCGTTTCTTTGAGTGTTTAAAAAAAATGCTGAAAATGTTTGTGTTAAGATAACTGTGCTGACTTGTTCTGTATATAATCATAACATTTAATAAAGGCTATATACCAAAAAAAGTATGCATTAAATCATGGATAACCCATGATTGACCACGTATGAATCATAAATGACCATCATGTGTTCATGAACATAAAAAAACAGGCGATTGCTCTGTAGGAATAAGGGATTCTTCCTCCTCACATGTCGAACGTCGTTGTTAAATATATGTGATGACAGTTGCGCATTATTTTCTTCCATTCATGTGAATATTAAAAAATATATTAATTTCCCGAACACACGGAGCCGACGTTCACTCATTTTTGGAGTCGGCCATTAGGCGGAGGCTTCCAGACATGTGCGCTCTGAAGTGCTCAATTAATAAAGTTCCACGATGTTGCCAAAGTCCGGCTGCGGTAATTGTCTCGTTAATTTGCTGTATCAGCTCCTTCGGGCATCCCAAACTCTGCTCTTAATTAGGCTCCAGCCACTCATCTAGTTAATAAGCTTACAGTTCATTTACATAAAAAAGAAAAGCATGATTCACCTTCAACGGGAGCAGTTTCTATTGGAATGGTTTATTTTCTCTCAGCTGCTCAGCAGCACGCATTAACCGTGAATTACAGACGCTCAGCTCTCATGGCAAGGAGTGTGCACTGATTGTAACAACTCCCCATGTACTTAGTAGTGTAGCTATTGGTGTAGGCCCATCTAACAGAATAGCAAAAAATACCTGAATTTTGTCTCGCTAACAAGCGGCTGCTAGGGCCTGAGTTTTTTGTGGTGCCACAGTGACCTCTTTCTGTGAATATGTGCTTAATAAAATATTATATCATGCCGTAGTATGCCCTGACTAGGTTTATTGGAATTATGCAGCAGGGAATAGTGGGCATATTACGTGCTACTCTCCCCTGAAACCTTGGCCTCATTACAAACCCCCCTTCTGCCCCCCTTTTTCCCACCACAAAGGGACCATACAAGTGGTTGGTCTTCACTGCGTAGTCTTTATTACTTCTCACATAACGCCATCTTTATTTGTTGACGCACTCTCAACATTAGACCAACTTTATTAAATGTATTAAAACAATTCCAATACACATTGATAAACATAGGGTTACACAGTATTCATTTCGGCCACCGGTTACAATTGTATTTACAATTCTGTATCTCCAGCGCCACACCTGATGCATGTTGTGCCAGCAGGCAGCAACACCCATCTCCACTGCTTCCATTTGGAGGTACCCATCGTCTACCCCCTAGACTCGGCCACCCAGGGCACTGCCTTGCGCCTTACACGTGCACCAGCTCTCACACAAATTGCTTCCTCCAAGCACCGGCATCTCGGGTAGGGCCGGAGAGTCCAGGACCACCAGCAGGACGGCCCCCTCTCCCGCCAGCCCGAAGCCCCATTGACTGCCCTCCCTGGTCCAGTATCAGACAGTCCCCGCCAAAAAATGAGTCCCCGGCATTCCTCTTACCCGGGACCCCGCCCCGCCAGATCTACCTTTAAACTCAGGGATGGGTGGGTGGGCAACTAGCTTCAGGCTGCGACCTGCTGGGCACCCGAGGCAAGAGAACAAAGAGGGCTTCTCCCTCGTGTCCAGGGGTTTTCAACACTTTCCCTGGGGGGGGTCGCCTGCGCACCTCAGTGACGCCACTTAATGCCTGCCCTGCATATCACATTTCCTGGCGGCGACCCCTCCCACTCCTCTCCCCTTACACCGGACACTCATCCGCCTCGCGCCCGAAATGCCACTTAAGGCACCCCGCCCCTAGGCGCGGGGGTGCCTCTTATAGTGGGCATATTACGTGCTACTCACCCCTGAAACCTTGGCCTCATTACAAACCCCCCTTTTGCCCCCCTTTTTCCCACCACAAAGGTACCATACAAGTGGTTGGTCTTCACTGCGTAGTCTTTATTACTTCTCACATAACGCCATCTTTATTTGTTGATGCACTCTCAACATTAGACCAACTTTATTAAATTTATTAAAACAATTTCAATACACATTGATAAACATAGGGTTACACAGTATTCATTTCGGCCACCGGTTACAATTGTATTTACAATTCTGTATCTCCAGCGCCACACCTGATGCATGTTGTGCCAGCAGGCAGCAACACCCATCTCCACTGCTTCCATTTGGAGGTACCCGTCGTCTACCCCCTAGACTCGGCCACCCAGGGCACTGCCTTGCGCCTTACACGTGCACCAGCTCTCACACAAATTGCTTCCTCCAAGCACCGGCATCTCGGGTAGGGCCGGAGAGTCCAGGACCACCAGCAGGACGGCCCCCTCTCCCGCCAGCCCGGAGCCCCATTGACTGCCCTCCCTGGTCCAGTATCAGACAGTCCCCGCCAAAAAAGGAGTTCCCGGCATTCCGCTTACCCGGGACTCCGCCACAGGACGAGGAGCCTACTGGCGCTCTCGCCCTCTGCCACGGGCTGCTACATCTTCTAGATCTACAGCTGTGGCCCCCAGTATGGTTAATATGAACAATTCCAACCCTGCGTTCGACAGACGCACCCCATCTGCCAAATACAATTCCGACTTTGAAGCCTGTATCAAGTTATGCCTAACAACGCGTATTGGTGAACCTGCGAACAGTTTTCTCAACTCCTGATTCAATTTCCTGACCGACTTGTTCACCGCACCCGTTGGCGCATTGTCCCCCCAAACTTGGTGCGGGATCACTTCCGACCAAAATATGGTGGTGCCCGGCAGGGACCTCCTTAAACTTGAAAATGCCAAAAAAAGTGCCTCCTTCACACCCCTCCTGCCCGCCGGGAGCATGTTATTACCTCCCGAATGAATCACCAACACGTCTGGAACTGGCATGCCCTTATCAAGCGCTCCCTGCAACTGGCCTGTGAGATCCCCCAACCGTTGCCCCTCGATCCCTATCCAATGATGATCGATTCCTTTCAACCTTTGCGCTCTTCCTTCCCCGAATTTGCCGAAAAATTGCCCTGCTCTGTGTATAAAAGAGTCTCCACACCAGCATATCTGCGTCCGCTGCCTTGCCACCACTGTATAGAAGTCAAAAGAATAAAGAGAAAGAAAACAGGCACTGTTAGGCCACCGCTGACCCTCGTCCGTCATTTAAAGAAGCTGCGGTCTCACATAACGTTCAAAACAAGACGACCTCCATCTGCCCACCCTCTTTATGGCTTCCGATGATAGACCTAGAGTGGCTGCTGTTGTAGCCATCCCAATGCGGAATGAATGCGACATGAAATGGGCAGTCTCCTCCCCCAGCAATCCTAAGGAACGCTTGCATAGCCGTGTGAACTGAAATCTTGTCAGCGGTGTTCCGCCTGCATGCAATAAAAGCCTAACATCACCCTTACCAGGCCGCATCTGCATAAACGTCACCATCAGAGCTACTGGGCAATAACAAGCCCCATTCACTGCCCTCAGCTGGACCCAAACACCTTTGCCTAAAGGGTCTGTCTTCGACCTCCTCACTCTGACCTGGAGCAAGTCGCTTGACAATAACACATCCGTCAAGCTGATTCCCCCCTCCTTATCCGCCTTCGATGCTGGTACCAGCTCTGATATTCGGAAGGCCCCAAAAAGGAATAAGCTACTCTCAGCAGATGCACCTCATAAAGGGATATGCAGACCTGCGGCAACACCCCCAAAATGCTTGCAAGCCTACTGGCGTCTATGGGTCTCCTGTGGTCTTTTACCCCCGGGGCCATGCGTTCCCAACCTTTCACCGCACGTCTGACTCTAGGATCCTTAGTAGGGTCCGGCACCCCTTCCAATCCCGCAAAGAAAGCAATTGCTGACAACTGCCGCCTAACCAGTGACAGTGACCTTCCATTCTCTTTCTGGCGCACTATGAAAAGAAGCACCCCCTGCGGTGTAAATTTGTCCACACTCCCTGTACCCTTTAAGACTGCTACGTATACCTGCCATGTCCTCTCATACATACGCTTAGTCTTGGGCGCAATAGAAGCTGCTATCAGGTCAGGAGCAATGGGGCACCAATCTTCCACAGGCTTTCCCGGAAGAACGTCATCTGATCGTCCGCTTGTGGCCATCGCGCTCTGAATTCTGTCAACTTAAAAGAAACGAGACAAGGCATCAGCTACTGTGTTGTCCACCCCAGGGACATGTTTGGCAATAAAATACACATTGCGACTGAGGCATCCCCGTACCAATTCTTTCAGCAAACGTAGCACCCACGGACATTTGGCCCTTTGACTGTTCACTGCCATCACCACCGACATACTGTCAGACCAAAATACGATGCGCTTGTTTTCCAGCAGTGTGCCCCATAAATGCAGGGCCACAATGATGGGGAATAGTTCTAGAAAAGTGATGTTGCGTGTCAACCCCATCTTGACCCATTCTGCTGGCCAATGCTTCATACACCACCTTGAGCCTAGAACCGCCCCAAAGACAACACTGCCAGCTGCATCTGTGTAAAGCTCTAGCTCTATGCTCGTTTGCGCTGGTTGCTGCCAAATCACTGATCCATTGAACTTCCCCAGAAAATCCTTCCATGTGCCCAAGTCATCCTTCACTACAGCAGATAGACTAGTGTGATGATGTTTCGCCCTTAAACCTGACATTGCCCTGGCGATATTGCTAGAAAAGGCCCTGCCGATGGGTATCACCCGAAGTGCAAAATTAAGCTGCCCCACCAAGACTTGCAATTGGTGCAAGGTGACCTTGCGTGCCACTAAGCACTCACCTATTGCTGACTCAAAAGCCTTCACCTTTTCCATAGGGAGTCTGCATACTCCTCCCACAGTGTCAATCTCAATGCCCAGGAAAGTTAAGCAAGTCGTTGGGCCCTCAGTTTTATCCTCTGCAAGGGGTACCCCAAAACCTCTGCCACCCGCTGGAAGCCCAGCAGGGCCTCCCCACAAGCTGGCGAGCTAGGTGGACCCATAAACAGGAAATCATCCAAGTAATGCACTACATCCTGTGTTGCCACCAGGTCTTTCACTGCCCATTCCAAGAAGCGACTGAAAGTTTCAAACACCGCACACAAGATGGAACACCCCATTGGCATGCATAGATCCACGAAGAAATTCCCCTCAAACGTAAAACCTATCAACCTAGTGTCTTCCAGGTGCACCGGCAGGAGTCGAAAGGCCACCTCAATATCGGATTTTGCCATCAGGGCGCCCTCACCTAATCTCTGCAGTTTCTGAATAGCCGTATCAAAAGTGGTGTACCTAACTGCACATAGCTCCGGATCCAACCTGTCATTGACTGACAGTCCAGGCGGACTCGAAAGGTTAAGAATGAGTCGATATTTTCCCGCCTCTTTCTTTGGCACCAGGCCCAATGGTGAACACACCAAGTCCTTCCTTGGTAACTGCTGGAAATGCCCAGCCACCCTCCCCAGTACCACTTCTTTCATGATTTTCTCCCTGGCCACCCCTGGATTCAGCAGAACCGAGCGCTGATTGTGTGGTGGCACCATGGAGGGTGGGGCACTAGACAGGATATGGAAGCCAAATTTAAAACCTTGAAACAAGAAATGAGCCTCTTGCCGCCTGTCATATCTGCTGAGAAAGCGGGCTAGAAGATGCAAGCGTATGGGAGTGGGCGGGCTCTTATGATGACTGGGCCGGACGGTCCTTGCTCTGGACACTGACAGGGGTGGGGGTGCGCTGTTCCTTAGGTTTCCCCACTTTCTTATAAAATTTGCTCTCTGGGTGACCTTGCATCCCACAGAAGGAACATATATGCCTGAACTTGCATGCTGCTCCCCTGCTGCATTCGTTCCTATTGAACTGCCAGCACGCTTGCTTCTTATCACCTGCTCCCTTGCCCCCCCGAAAGGAATGAGTAGGCTTGCTGACTGGCGTCGCTGAATAGAATTCTGCATGCCATATATTGATCTCCCGCTGATCCCAAGCCACTTCCGGCCTTACAGCCTTCATCTGTCTGAAATTGGTATCATATTGCAGCCAAGCTGTGCCCTGGAATTCAGAGGCTGCCCCATGAATCAATGACATGTAGCTTATTAACTGGGCCGTCAGCGCTGGGAACCGCTCTACCATAATCGCTGCGTAGATAGCGAAACCGGTCACCCAATTCTTAATTGACCAAAACACCCAAACTTTCTTTTGTTTAAATTCACCGTCTTTGCTTGTTCTGCTCTTCCCTGGAACCACTCCCGCATTGATCAGATCAAATACATCTACATATTCTCCCCTGAAAATCTTCTCTCTGGTTTCCCCCGGCACGTGCCATGTAATACTCGCTGATGGAGCCACAGCGAGTGACGCGGAACCATACATTACCGGGCTCTGTGACAGGGGGGCTTGCCCTGATGTCACCGCCCCCGGGGGTACGGGCGGCACCGCTGAGGTAGACCCAACCTCCGGTGCACCCGTATTACTGACTGGGCCTTGTGACGTGGCAGCAACAACCAAGGGAGATTGAGCCACCCCTCCTGACTGGACCCACACCTGTGCCACCCCTCCACCCTGATGCGCTACTACTGGCGCGGGAACCTGCACGGTGATTGGCGTGGCGGTCACCCCCGCCCCCTGTGCTGCCGTGATTTGTTGTGTATGTGCCGCAACCAGTGTTGGCAACACGGAGGGAGCCGCAGCCTGTGAAAGGCCCCCCCCTGTGAGCAACTCTACATCTGTCTGACCATTCTGGGCAGCTGCGCCAGAAACCTGACCAATGTCTGTACACAACAGGGGCTATCCCATTGCCACCGCCTCTCCTGAAGTGTTCGCCTTTGATACTGCGACCCGTTTGATCTTCTCTTGCTGCGCATCCTTAAAACGTTCAGGCGTCCGCCTTGTGCGTTTAGTTAACGGGGCCTCCTGCTGCGAGCTTGTTCCTGCTCCCTGAGCTAATGTCTTCAGCGCCCAATCGATGCCGCCTTTTTTGCAACCTCCCACAGCGCTGACAAGGATCGAAATTCCTCTGCTGTCGCCGGGGCCTCCTTGCCCCCCCGCACTCTCTTTGGAGGCATCCTGCCGACTATAGAAATAAAGAAAGGAGAGTTAAAAGGCTGGCCCCTGCCATCTTCCTTGCCCTCTGTTGACTGCGGGCTTCCCTTCCTTCACATTCCATGCTTACGTTCGCCACTTTGGCCGGGCAATAGGGATACTTACCACCCCATAGCCCTCCTTGCGACACTCACATGCATCATACACCCATGCTTACGTGAGCCACATTGGCAGGGCAATAGGGATACTTACTACCCCATCACCCTCCTTGCGACACTCTCATGCACCATAAACCCCTGCTTAGGTGCGCCACATTGGCAGGGCAATAGGGATACTTACCACCCCATCGCCCTCCTTACGACACTCTCATGCATCATAAACCCCTGCTTACGTGCGCCACATTGGCAGGGCAATAGGGATACTTACCACCCCATTGCCCCCTTTGCGACACTCTCATGCATCATAAACCCCTCCCCCGGGATACTCAGCCTACTTGCTAGCTGAAGTCCCGGTATGACATGCTCTTCCCCAAGCTTCTGCCCTTCCCAGCCATGCTCCCCATCAGCAACCCCTTTCTTTGGGCCCACTCGGTCTACCCCCAGGTGTCATGCTTGCATGTAACACTTCCCCTATCGTCATTGTTATTAATTCGTCCCCCTTGTGCCATGCATGCCTGTCTTTGAAGTGGGGAGTCAAACATCATTATACATATATATATATACACAGGCCCCGCTGCGCGCCACGCTTGCCCCCCCCGGTGCTTCCAAACCCCTCACCGATCTCGCGTCCCAACTTGCGGGCCACCCGCGTTTCCAATCACGAAAGAATTACTGCCCACGAGTCCCCGCCTACCCTCTTATAATCAACAAAGCACAATGCGGGGCCTCGAACCCTGACAGGGCAGAGCACCTACCAGTGAAGCTGCAGGGGAGCGCGAGGCAAGCGAGCTGAAAATGCAAGAGACCGGGTGTTGCGGCCGACCCCATTGTGCTGAAAACAACAATCCGTATAACCGGCACATGAGGGGCCTCTTCAACCCTCTTGGTTTCTCTATTCACTCTATGTGCATACTCCCCTCTACGCGCGGTGATTTTTTAAACTATCAAATTCCTCACCTCCACCCCGCTTTTATTCAATCACAGCCGCATTTAAATAAACCCTTGCTCCCATCGCGCTGACCCGTCTTTCCCCAGCATCAAGCGGCATCTATTCCGGGCCCAAGATTCCACGGCACTTCGCTACCAACCATTACATTACCAGTACATTACATTACTAATACATTTTATTAAATGTATTATATATCTAAGAAAGTGCGAGGTGAGGAGGAAATTATAAATACCAAAGCACATAACACCTCATCTGCTGAAACCCAGGATCGAACCAAGGACCTTTCGATCTTCAGTCTAACGCTCTACCAACTGAGCTATTTCGACTGCTGGCTTTGATAATTTCTTACTTATCCCTAAACTCGGCCACATACGGGCCATTGAATACTAACCTCGTCGGCCCGCTCCTCTCCGTCTCCTACGCTGTGAGGCCCCCTCACCCCGGTGCCTGCCGCAACTAGCTTCAGGCTGCGACCTGCTGGGCACCCGAGGCGAGAGAACAAAGAGGGCTTCTCCCTCGTGTCCAGGGGTTTTCAACACTTTCCCTGGGGGGGTCGCCTGCGCACCTCAGTGACGCCACTTAATGCCTGCCCTGCATATCACATTTCCTGGCGGCGACCCCTCCCACTCCTCTCCCCTTACACTGGACACTCATCCGCCTCGCGCCCGAAATGCCACTAAAGGCACCCCGCCCCTAGGCACGGGGGGTGCCTCTTAGGACCAAATTATGCAGCAGGGATGACTAAATTATGCGGCCTACTGCGGCACATTTAGTGTTAGTATTGCCTCATTATTTTTGGCATTTTTACACGTTAACACTATATGGGCAAAGGTTTCACCTCATTAATACCACTTTGGCACCCAAAGAGAGAAATAAGCCTCAGAAAGGTGACCAATCAGCCATTAGAAAGGGCCTTCCACTGAGCGGCAACATGTGGTTCTGTCGGGACGGAAACAATTGCTTTGTACGATATGGAAACAAACTGAAAAACGGCAACAATTATAGACTGAAGGGAATGATTCACAGTCAAAGACTTTTTGTACGGAACACACCACAAAGACACAATAATTTTTTAGCCACACAAAATGATCTTTGTATTGCATGAGTATCATGTACATATATTAATGAATATGGCTGTCAATAAAGCAATACAAAATACGACGATAAGGTGAATTAAAGCGCGTTCACTTGCAGAGAAATATCGGACAGAATAGGTCCAGGCTCACAGTAGGAAGGATTGCTTGACGGCGGCGTCCTTTAAACTTAATTTCCCGTCTCCAACCGGCTGGTGGAGCACATGCGGAATTCATTCTATGAGACCACAACCCCTGGTGTAGGTCTCCTTGTGATTGATATCACATTGGATCCCCATCAATTCTTGATATAGGATCCCTGAAAACATTTGCGGCTGTCAACATTTAATTTCTCCAACCCCGTCCTGATGAAGACCCGCCCCTGACGCTTATTCAAGTTGCGCTTCTACCTAGGGTCGAAACGTCGACGTTAAATTTATACTAGTTCATGCAACTTCGCGGACCCCAATTTAAAGTCGTACTTGGGCTTTGTATTTATGCTTTAATGATTGAACAGTATACTATAATCATTTTATTGTCTCATGTTTGATCCACTTGTATATTATGTACAGCACCTTATTTATTTAGTCATCACTAGTCACTTCACTTGCACTTTAATTCACCTTATCGTCGTATTTTGTATTGCTTTATTGACAGCCATATTCATTAATATATGTACATGATACTCATGCAATACAAAGATCATTTTGTGTGGCTAAAAAATTATTGTGTCTTTGTGGTGTGTTCCGTACAAAAAGTCTTTGACTGTGAATCATTCCCTTCAGTCTATAATTGTTGACGTTTTTAAGTTTGTTTCCATATCGTACAAAGCAATTGTTTCCTTCCCGACAGAACCACTTGTTTGTATATCACACATACCCAGGTTCTGAGGGCCACAGGGGTTCCCCATTATCGCTAATGGAGCGGCAACATGTGTCGCCACGTATTTAGCAGCTTTTGACCCGTTTGAGCTAGAAACACATTTTTTGTCACAAATTTGCAAATTGCCAAATTATTTGGCAAATCCACGATTATGCCGAAAACGTCATGTCTGCAAAATTGCATAATTCCACTGGCCCTGACTATGCCATGTCCTGCCGCTCTGAACTATGTTGCACTGTACAACACCATGAAATACTGGACTATAAAATCTCATAATACACCATGTAAGTGCCAAGCAACTCCATGCTGTGTTGCACTACATAACCCCCATACCATACTATACATACCATAGCATCCAGTATCATAATATGCAATGACATTTCATCCCAATCTTTACTGTACTAAGCATGCCAAAATGACACATCACACCATATCACACTACCCCTTACTACAGCATAAGCACAGCATCTCATACCATATCCTTTTGTAAAATTCCATGCCATACCACACTATGCTTGCCAAGCTAAGGTACACCATACCATATGTAATTGTAAAGCACACGTTCACCCAAGGGTATGTTGGTGCTGAATAACAGATGTTTATTGTAACCCAACGGTACGCATTTGATTGAGCTTAGAAGGATGAAAGGCTGAGTGGACTCGCCCAGATTTGAACCTGTGACCATGAGGTCGAACGGAGGCCCCTGCAGAGGGTGCATTAGTCCACTTTGCCACCAGACCCGGATACCATACCATACCAGCTGTTTATTTGTAGGAAGCATTCTTGTACAACTTCGTGGCATTGCACACAGTAAGGGATCAGTAAAGAATTGTATTATATTTTACATTGAGCCTTCTGTGAATAAAGTCCCTATTTTCGTTTTCTACAGTTAACCGCTTAACCGCGGCGCGAATTCCGCCGCGGTGCGGTGGTTTAATTAGGTGGGCGGGGCCGCGTCAGCCAACGGACGTGCGCAGCACTACGGAGGTAGTGCTCGCGACGGCCGTTGGCTGACAGAAGCATCGAAGGGGTTAAGTATTCTGGCAAAGAATGACACGTTTGTCCATCGTTTTTTCACTGTAACAGATGTTTTAAGTCATTCTGTTGTTTAACCATTTTTCTTTATTGATATGTTTTCCTGGACTTTTCATGAATTTTCCTAGAATGTGTAAACACATGAACCACATGTGTGGTAAGCAAGAAAACTGATCAGTGCATGGGCTCTTTTTTGGCTGTTTGTGGCCATGTTTTATGGTGTCGTCGGCCAGTTTTAATTGTTGGGCACAGATTTTCTTACCTTTTATACAACACAATGGAGCAGGGAAGCTTGCTGCTCTGCCTTGCATGAAAGGGAGAGAGCAGAAATGCATCATATCTACAAAGATATGGCGCACTGGTGCTCTCTCATTGTGCTGGCGCACTTCAGGCAGGCACCCTTACACCATGGTGCAAGGGGGGGTCTGCGTTATGGGCAGAATTGTTTATGTGCATTAAGGGACATCATTATACCCAAAAACAATTCTCTTTACTTTGTCTATCATTATTTGAAGGGTTTGACAAAGTTAACTGTCATACCACAATAATTCCTTGTAAAACAGAAGTAGGTCTACCTATAATGGACGATTCTATGAAAAGTTACTTTTTCAAATAGTATCCCCAGATTTTGCGTTCATGGTACAGTATAGTCTGACATATTCCTACTCTAGGTACTGGGAGACAGTTAAAAACCATCTCTGCATGTGTTCTGACCACTAAATGTGGTAAAGAATTGCATAATCCCTATTTGTCATAGCTGATGTTTCTGCAAGGGTATAGAACAGTAGTGAATGAAAGAAATATTGATCTAAAAGTTAGATATCACATGTAGACTGCAGTGTGGAATTATTCCACACATGAATCCCTCTGAAAGTATGGGTTCAGGCCTGCCATTGCATTCCTGAATTGTGGTGTCAGCCAAAGGCTATAGAATTTTCATGTAAAGTAATCTATTTATATGTTCAAAAGCCTCTTAAAACAATAGGTCATTCTCCTCTAAGTAGGGCCTTGGAACCTACAAGGCCTGAGTGCCTAATGTGTAGAGGAAAGATGTGCTAAATATGGAGTTAACAGGTCCCTGCAGTAATAGATTTTGAACTGCTATTGTACAGCATAGACAGGAGCAGTCTTACCCTGTAGTAGATCCTGCCATAGATTTAAAAGTCATACCATCATAAGGTGACTTACGAAACAACTGGAAAAATCATCTTCACAGAATTGTGGTATTTATCAAAAATGTGTTTCTTTGGTGACCTTCAACTTTGGTAAAAATGCCAAAAAGATTAGTTTATTTAAAGTTGACAGCTCTTCTTCAAGCTTGAACAATTAATAAACTGATTCTGCTAGGCTCCTTCTCCTGTAGTGTCAATAAGTAGATGTTCCCAGCTCAAAGGAAATGTGTAAAAGGCTCTCAGCACAGAACAAAGGCATGTCTGGCGTAGTTGGTCTGCTTGCAGATCTCTGGCAGGAAGACAGAGGAGGCTAATTACATGAACATCAACCAATTGCTATCTAGTAACCTAGAGAGAGGAAAGCACAGCTGACTTACAATTGGCAGGCAGGATCCATGAAAATAACATATTTGCATTAAACAGGGCTCTAGCGTAAGCTTGCATTTGAAGCATGCCTTTTCCTTAGCCAGGCTGACTACCATATGTCTAAGTTTTAATTTTAATAGCATATAGCATATAAAAAGAAGAGGGAGTGGGAAGTTTTTGGGAGGGTTATCTCATCTTCCTAAGATTTATCATAGATTCATACAAATAAGAAAGGTACCTCCAAAGTACATCAGTCCTCCTGTTTTTTCAGTCCAAATGGGAAAGCATCCCTTGTTTTTTACTTAGAACTCTCGCCCACACATGAATCACTGACATAATATCGATCCATAACATATCGAAACACAAAAATATCAGAAATTAATACTGATAACACAAATATTGACTCTGCATACTTAACTATAAAAACCACAAATATCAAGAACACAAATATCGTTGTTAGAAATATCAATTTTTACATATATCAAAAACAAAAATATCTAAAGCAAAAATATTATTACCTTTAAATAAACATATATGTCAAAAATATTGATTCACCCAATATCGACTACAATATTATCACCATAAAAATTAATCACTAATATAATGATTAAAAAAACACTTTTTGCATAAAACAATTACTTCAAATAAACCCACAAAATGTTATATACATATTTAAATTAAATAAAAATATATTACATCAACAAAGTATTTACCATTCACCCCCAAAAATTATATATCTAAAATATTTACAATAAAACCCCCAAAAAACTAGCATTAACTACAAACATTGAAACACCAACCTAAATATACATATATATATATGTACATATATATATATATATATATATATATATATATATATATATATAAATACATTTATGACCAAAAATATCAAGCTATATATCATTCATAAAAATAAAACTTAAATTAGCATTTACCCATAGAAGGACTCAACTGATAAAAAAATTCTAACTACACTAAACCAACCAATAAAATAAAACTATAAACAACTTTAACCAATAAAATCAAATAAACAATTAAATTAACAATATAAAAGGCACACTAATTTAAAGAACCAAATACTTCTTAAAAGTACAACCGGTGCAAGACGAGAGAACTTTGCTGGATTCTCTCAACAAACCATTAAAGAAGACATATATACATCTCAACAACTACATAACCAAGTAAGTAATACCTATATTTAAACTAAAAAGTAACTGCTATTCAACTTAAAAATGTAAAATAGCAAATAAATATTAACACACACTCCAATTTTTATCTTTTTAAATAGACTTCCTAAAAGAAAACATCTACAACTTGAAAACTGAAAAACTGACAGAATATAACAGCTATCACAAACCAGCAAAGATATATAAGAAAGTAAGTATATATAAATAAATAGCAAATTATAAACTCACCCAAATAGTGAACAAATTAAACCTAGCGACCTCGACCTCTACAAGCTATCAACAATGTACCATTTAAAATGTAACTTTCATTTTCTTTCCTTCAACAGAAAAGAAAGCAACTGCTCCACATTAGACCATCCCCAACAGAAAAGCTGCAAAACCGTGCGAAACATCTCAACAGAACATACATGAAAGTATACAAAACAGAAGTAATTGCATGTTTTAACATGTTAATAACAAACGTGCAAAAAGTTAAAATATAATATATATTTATACTATTACACTACTTACAGATAAAACGACAGAGACTGCCAAATTTATCACTTCACAGAAAGGAAAGCAGTTCCTAAATCACATGGGCTGCACCTACAGCCAAGAAAGTGCATCATCAGAAACTATAAACTGGAAATATACCAAATATTATTCTAATGCATGCTATGGGGGGGCAACTACAAAAGATTATGTTGTAATTCATGTGAAAGAGCACAATCACCCTCCAAATGTGACAGAAATAGAAGAGAAATATTGCAAGATATAAGAGAGGCAAACACTAGCTCCCAGTAACCCACAAGCAAAATCCTGAGAGATATATTACCTAGAGTGCTCGAACTCATAGCAGGGCAACTACCAGCTATCCCCACTTTAAAACTTTTGATCGCATGAACTAAAAAGCCACCAGAGATACCCTACCTGCCCCTAGAAGATACCAAGACATGCAAATACCTGAACATTTAACAATTAAACATAATGAGGAACATTTCCTTTTACATCACAACCTAAATAATGAGAAACAAATCATAATATTCTCTACAGCAACCAACTTAATGAAACTTACCCAATATCAAACCTGGATGATGGATGGGACCTTCAAAATGTGTCCCAAATACACACCATACACAGTGAATATCAAAACACAAATATCCCTTTTGTATATGCCCTACTAACAAAGCAGTATTTACTACGAGCTCTTAAACCATATGAAACATAAACAAATACCTTCTACTTCCAAAAAAGAATCATAAACTTTGAGCAAGCCATGATTCAAACCATTCTAAAAATATACCCCCACAGAGGCATACAAGCCTGTTACTCATTTCTATCAAAGTATATGGAAACACCTCCAAAAAATCTGCACTAAGGGGCTGATTCCGATCTCGGTCGGAAGCTCTCCGAATGGGATCCGGCTGGAAAAAGTACGAGCCGTACGCGTTTTTTCCGACCGACTCGTACAGCTGTCCGACCGAGTGAGTACGATGCGAATGTACGCGTGTGTTCCGACCGAACCGTTTCCGGATCCGAACCACTCCAACCGACTCGTACGGAAACGAATCGCACCACGCAATGGAGACGTTATCCAACCGAGCGAGTACGATGGACGCGTCGGACAGCCGGATCGAGTCGGAGCGTCCGGCTCGAAAAAGCTCCCGGAGCCGGACTTGGGGGGTCCGTGCCGGACCCCCCTGCACCCATAGCCGTACGAGTCGAACACAGGGGGGACCCAAGGGTCCCCCCTAAACATGCATGTACGGTGCGAGTTGCACTGACGCGTACACACTGTAGGGGGCGCACTTGTTTGCGACGTACCCATTGAGTCACTGGGAGCCCATGTATGCGTCGTACGACCGGCTCCCATTGACTTCAATAGGAGTCCGACCGAATCGAGTCCGGCAGCATGCGGCCGCATTGTACCCGCTCGGTCGGACTGTAGGAGTCCGGTTCGGTCGGAAATCTCTCCGGATCCGGCTCGGTCAGAGAGTTTTCCGAACCAGATTGGAATCGGCCCCTAAGTGAAGAATATTCCACAGACAGCCAATTTGCCTTTGAAATTGAGAAATGATAGCACTAGCCTGTGTCCCTGTCATTGAGGTAGTTTACCACTACAATTTACCAATAGAAAACCCTTCTACCAACAAAATGGAGACAAACTTAGGGCTCGATTTCCAGTTCGGCAGTCTTACCGCCATACCACCGTGGCCTCCCACCCGCTGTCTTACGCTGTCACTGCTGGGCCAGATTCAGTGTTTCTGTCGGCGGGGGATATTTTTTCATGTGTCGATGCAGGTCTGTATATATTGACTACAGTGTACACATATGCCTGACACGTGAAAAAAAGGCCTACTACCAGTATCTTCCCATTGCTGGAGTCCTGACCATATGTGCCCAGTCCAGTCAATGAGTAAATAGTGCAAAACTGACTTACCTGGATTTCGGTGCCAACAGGATCATTTTCTTCCAGGTGAAGATGCTGTTGTAAAGGGGGGACCTGGAGGGATCCATGTGGGTGACTGAAGGGAAGAAAAGGAAATGGGTGAGTATGCACCCCATTCCTTTGATTACGCTGACTCGAAGCAGGCAGTCTTCCAGCCATGGTCAGTTCGTCAGAAAGCCAACTAGCAATTCGGACGGTGGTGAACTTCTCTGTACCTACCTCTGACAGCTGTTTACCCCCTATTGCCATTGAGAAGGTCTGCGAATGGCTGTTGTGGCGGCAATGCTCCAGCGGTCTTCAGTTCAGCAAACCGCCAACATCGTAATCTGGTGGGCGGACCGCCAATTGTGCGGCAGGGTTTCCAACGCTGATGTGACGGCAGACCCAAGAATGCCAAAGTCTTAATCAGGCCCTTAGCCCCGTAATGGGCTATTTTGAAGACACTTGGGTTGGCAGACTACATCGCTCCAGACACAGACGCCAACCCAAATTCCAAATACCATGGTGGAATGTCTATGACAGCCACCTTGGCCCCGGAAGCCAAAACAAACAACGCAGTGGAAGGATGGCACAATGCCTTCCAATCCACACTCAGCAGAATTCAACCTACACTATACAAATTTATAGAAACATTACAAAAAGAGCAAAGCTACCAAGAACAACAAATGGAGCAATCTGTTAGCCAAATTGGCCCTAAGCTTAGCAAATAAGCCAAAAGAATGTACAACATGCTACAATTTAAGGTTAAACTCTTCATAAATAACAAAGGAGTAGATTACTTAGAAATCATAGCCAAAAGCATATTATAAAATAAATGTTAACCTACCAAAGTCCTCAAAAACTATTGCAAACTCTAAACCAACATACCTAGGGCCTTATTTTGAGTTTGGCGGTCCGACCACCCGAGAACCGCATCTGCGTCGTTCATGCCACAGCTGGGTCGGCGATCTACCGCACAACGTATTACAAGTTGTTTTGTCTGAAACACCGGCTATGGCCACGGCAGGCTTCCGGGCAGGACCGCAGTGGTTTGGAATGTCGGCAGTGCATCCAATGACGCAGCAACATCTGCAGTCCACCCGCCGAGCGTATTATGACTACACAGTCATACTCGATGTCTCACAGCGATGCTCAACAAACAGCTGTTACCCAACAGCAGTTGACCGCCGTGGTATGCGCCCCAACAAAAAAAAACAGTGACCATTGGATGGATACACACCTGATGTGCTTTGGCAAGTGGATACGCCGGCAAATCACACTATAAAACACACCCCATCCCTGACCAGCATCCTTTGCTTCCAAACTGCAGCACAGCAAGACAGACATCCATTTTCTGCATTGTTAGATAAGGCACCCATTTTTTCATCTTCCCATTAAGCACTCTCCACCACCTGTAATTTTTATTTTTGCCCCTTTTTACCACTATCACTTGTTTGTTCTTCATTTATATACTCACTTACATTTTTGTTTTTATCACCATGCCAGGGAAAAAACCTAGCTTCACTGAGCAAGAGTTGACAGTCATGGTGGATGAAATCATTAGAGTACAGTCACACATTTTTGGGTCCTAAGTCCAGCATACTCCTCTCAGTAGGAAAATAAAAATGTGGGACAGGATAGTCAACAACGTGAATGCTGTTGGTACGACTGCACACACAGGGAGACATTAGGAAGAGGTGGAATAACCTCAGGTTGAGGGTCCGTACCAAGTACAACAGCCACTACTTCGACACTCAGAGGACTGACGGTGGCCGTCCCAGTGCACAATTACAGCTCTTACCCTGGAAGGAGAAGGTCTTGGCCATCCTGCATACTGAGGGCTTTTCAGGAATAGAGGAGGGAGTGGACTCCGGTAAGTTACACTTCAATAACTGCCACAATATCACAATGTTCTGTTTGCACTCAACTCTGCTTTTCCTATTCTTGGTAAGTGGGGTATGTACAGCATTATGAGATGGCAAACAACACTGGTGCCATCATTATTTATGGCTACATGATGGCATGTGTTGCTTTAATTTGTTGTTCTATAATCTGCACAAGGGTATAATGGTGGGCAGTCAAAATATAGATTTTTAAATATCGACCTACACTAATATCGAGTTTTTAATATCATAGGGACAGAATATCGAAGTCAAGAATATCGTTGACCAGAATATCGACTTTAAGGTAAGTAATATCGATTTTTTAATATCGAAGTCATTAATATCGTTAGCAAAAATATAGTTGTTAATAATATCTATTTTTGTTTTAGTGTTATGTATTTTATATGTATGTTTAACATTTTTTTTAAAGTTTTTTCATTATTTTTAAATATATGTATAAAATGTTTTGAAAATAGTAATTTTTTTAAAGGAAATTTTGCATTTTAGTATCAGAGCGGGTTGTGGGTTTATAGGGGAATAGGGTGGGAAGTAATTTAAAGATAATTAATTAGTTAATATGTGTATATTTATTGTTATTGATTATTAATTTATTGTTAATTAATTATTAATTGGTAATTAATTTTTATTAATTGGTTAATTAAAAATTATATTAATGAGAATTAATTTATTATTATTTTTTATTTATTGTTATTGTTAATTAATTTATTGTTAATTAATTATTAATTGGTAATAAATTTTTATTAATTGATTAATTGATAATTAAATTAATTGTGTTATTTTTTAGGTGTAGCGCGTTGTGTGTTTATAGAGGAATAGGGTGGGAAGTAATTTAATGTTATTTAAGTAAATATTAATTTAATTTAATAGGTATTTATTAATAATTATTTGGTTAAATAATTATTAATATGTTATTTATTTAAAAAAATTATAATTTATAAGTATGTTAATTTAACCCCTATGCGATCCTACATTTTCCCTACTGTTGCACTCACTGGAGTGGGAATGGTAATTTTTACCCCTACGCTATCCAACACTTTCCTTACTGTTGCACTCACTGGAGTGGGAATAGTAATTTTTACCCTACGCTATCCAACACTTTCCCTACTGTTGCACTCACTGGAGTGGGAATAGTAATTTTAACCCCTACGCTATCCAACACTTTCCCTACTGTTGCACTCACTGGAGTGGGAATAGTAATTTTTACCCCTACGGTATCCAACACTTTCCCTACTGTTGCACTCACTGGAGTGGGAATACACTCACTGGAGTGGGAATAGTAATTTTTACCCCTCCGCTATCCAACACTTTCCCTACTGTTGCACTCACTGGAGTGGGAATAGTAATTTTTACCCCCCCGCTATCCAACACTTTCCCTACTTTTGCACTCACTGGAGTGGGAATAGTAATTTTTACCCCTACGCTATCCAACACTTTCTCTACTGTTGCACTCACTGGAGTGGGAATAGTAATTTTTACCCCTACGCTATCCAACACTTTCCTTACTGTTGCACTCACTGGAGTGGGAATAGTAATTTTACCCCTACGCTATCCAACACTTTCCCTACTGTTGCACTCACTGGAGTGGGAATAGTAATTTTAACCCCTACGCTATCCAACACTTTCCCTACTGTTGCACTCACTGGAGTGGGAATAGTAATTTTACCCCTACGCTATCCAACACTTTCCCTACTGTTGCACTCACTGGAGTGGGAATAGTAATTTTTACCCCCCCCCGCTATCCAACACTTTCCCTACTTTTGCACTCACTGGAGTGGGAATAGTAATTTTTACCCCTACGCTATCCAACACTTTCTCTACTGTTGCACTCACTGGAGTGGGAATAGTAATTTTTACCCCTACACTATCCAACACTTTCCTTACTGTTGCACTCACTGGAGTGGGAATAGTAATTTTTACCCCTACGCTATCCAACACTTTCCCTACTGTTGCACTCACTGGAGTGGGAATAGTAATTTTAACCCCTACGCTATCCAACACTTTCCCTACTGTTGCACTCACTGGAGTGGGAATAGTAATTTGATTTCCTCCGCTATCTAATATTTTGTATTTTTTAGCTAATGTACTGTATAATTATTTTTAAAATGATTTAAAAAAAAAAATTTTTTTAATTTGTTACATATATTTATTTAATTTTAATTTTTATTATTGTTTTATGTGTATAGATGTACTTCTAACTTGTAAAAATAAATTAAACAATTTATAAGTTATTAAAATAAATATTAAAACATATTAATAAGTAAGTATATATATATTATATATTATATGTATATGTTTAATGTATTTTCAAATTATATATATTACTTATAATTTTTATGCATTTTAAAATATTTTTAACTGTTTCTTTTAATTATATGTATTATTTACTTTATTTTACAATATTTTTTTAACTTAAATTAAAAACGATATTTTTAACAACGATAATTTTTACATCGATATTTTTTTCCGATATTTTTGTACTTACCTTAATGTAGATAGGATGTCGATATTCTTGTCTTCGATATTTTTGCTGCGATATTTTTGTAGGTCGATATTGTGACCTTCGATATTTAGTCAGTGATTCGGGTATAATACATGATCTAAGGGGGTCATTATGATGACTGGCGGATCGCCACCGCCCGTATGGCGGTGGTGATCCGCCCGCCATTTCCCTCCGCCTGCATGCAATTTCCCCCCCGCCACAATATGATGGCGGGAGGGAGCCCGGCAGACGGACAGACCGTCCGCCGGTTTTCCGCCGGTTCAACAGGGGACCGGGCGTAAAAGGGCAATAATATGGTGGAGGTGTCTGCAAGACACCGCCATCCATATTAGGATGGTGGCGGTGAGCTGCATTTCCATGGCGGCAACACCGCCATGGAAAGGCATACGGACTCCGCATTTGGGGGCCCGTAGCGGTCCCCCAGGATGTTGGGGGGGTGGGGGGTGCACATGGGGGGTACCTATGGTACCCCCCTGCATTGGCACGGACAAGGTGGCAGGCACCGCGCGGTGCCTGTCACTTTGTGCATGCCAATGCACGATGTGCATTCCCAGCATTGTGGTGGGCGGTGCTGTGAACACCGCCCGCCACAATGTTGGGAATAGGGGATGCCACCGTGGCGGTGGCATCCTAATACTCGCGGCGGGACCGCCGCTCCTATGGCGGACGGTCCCATTCACCGCTACGGTGGCGGGCGGACTTTGTCCGCCCGTCATCGTAATGACCTCCTAAGTGTCTATATAGGTTAAGTTGAGAGTCCTCCACACTTGTATGTGTTGGCCAATGCGTAAAGGACAATGTTCACTCATGCTGGGGATGCAGGTGATGTGTATACACAGACAGGAGTGTGTAGACATGGGTGGGTTTGTTAGACATACAAAGAGACACTCATCTCTCTTACTAGACATGTCCAACTGTTGAGGCTATGTATTCCATGGTATGTACACTTACAGTTGTGTCTCACAAGCTGATCATCGATGCCATTGATGTGGCAGTTTAGAGTTATGTGAACTACACATGTATACTTTTGAATGTACATTCACTGACTGATGACATGCATCAGGGAGTGACATGCATATTTGTTGTGGTCATATGTGGGTGTTTAAACACTGTGATATATTAGTATTTGTGTGTGCAAAACATTTTGGGTTCTGTGATGTGCCTTCCCTTTTGGACACCTCATATTCATGGACTGGAGATGATATGAACCTCTTAAGACTTTCACTGTTCTATTGAGTTGTAGATATGCAGTCTGAGGATGGTGTTCCCACCAGGACCAATGTAGACTGGGGATGTCCCTAACTGTAGGTGGGGTATGGTACTAAGGATATATGTGCAACTTCTGACAGAAAACGTAGGGCCACCTTGTCTCCATGCAAGTTTAGGAAACCTTGTTGGTGGTGTGATCTGTGCACCTTTGATAATGTTATTGTTAAGAGCTGTTCGCACATTGAGTTTACGCAGATGTCTTACACCTATTGCAGCAAGCAGAGGAGACCGTACTGATGACGTTGGGGATGCAGCTGGCCACAGTGCCTCCAGTCGTGGGACTGACACAAATGAAGGCAGTGCCCCAGAGGGTGAGGGGGTTCCATGGAGGCACCTGATTCAATGTCATCAGATACTGAGTCAACCTCCAGTGTCAACTCTCTGGTGGTGGCGGATCCCACAGGACCTGGGTCTACAACATCCTTGTCCACCACCCCTGTTCCATCTCCACCCTCCCTGCTGCTCCCCAACAAGTTGTCCAGCTCCACTCACGGAAGCAAGGCGGTGTCTCCTTTGCTCCAGGCACCTCAACCCCCTGCCCTTCTACCCCCAACATCCATGAGTGAGGAGGCTATTGACCTCCTGAAACAGATCTCTGTTGGGCAAACTGCACTGCTGAATGCCATCCAGGGGCACTCCAGCCAGATGACGCAGATGCTGGACTACCTGGAAGGCATTCACAGTAGTATGTCTGGCCTACAGAGGTCATTTCAGGCTCTGGCCTTCTCACTGACGGCAGCCTTCCACCCACCCAGCCTTCCACCCCGCCTCCTGTCTTTTCTCTATCCCAATTCCCTTCACCCAGACATGTCCACAGCAAACGCAGACTGAAGCATGCACCCACAACAACATCCACACACAGAACACACACACACCAAAACATAGCAAGAAGTTCAGACATGCAACCACTCAACAGACACTCACCACCCCCACCAGCCCCACCACAAACATACCCACAGACCTCGCACCAACAGACACAGCCCAGAAATATAACATACCCAGCACATCCATAGCAAACACCCAAAAAACACGCAAATGCAAAATCACACTGAAACAACAGACACCTACAACACAGACACAACATACATCAGACCCAAACACACCAGCACCAACAACACACACACCCAAAACACTTACTGACACCCCCTCCACCTCCAAAAGTCACCCCCTGTCACCCCACCTCACCAGGCTTCCAAGGAAAGCCCTATGTTTGACTTTGCCCATACCTCTACCACAGCCACTCCCCCCTCCCAAAGTCAAGCCAGCCCCTCCGAACACTGACCCCTGCCCTCCCAACTAACATCATTGATTTGTCTGGACTGCTCACTAGATGCCCCTTCCTGGGGAGGTTTTCCTGGCAGTGTCAGTAAAGGCAAGTTTTGTGGCACAGCATTATGCTGTGGCACATGGATAATTAATGGACTGGCCATTGGCCTTTGTATTTTTTTGGAATTTATTTAAATCCATTCATTAAACACTTTCACAGTTTGAAAGACATTAGCCCTGCCATTACTTTCGTATTTAGTTGATGTTATTGTATAGTTAGTGCTGTGTGACCACAGTTCTATCTGTTATTGCTGATCCAGTTGAAGTGGTTAGTATGATGTGGCCAGGGAGCCAGTGCTAGAGTTAGACAGGACAAAGGTAAATGTTGGATGGATGTCTATGTGGGTTGACATCCAGATAGGGCAGACATTGCAATTGGGTGACATGTTATGTGGTAAGTATTTCAGCCTGGCCTGGCCACTGTAAACATTATTGAGCTTGCCCTTCTCAATATGATGTAGGTTGGGTGTATGTTTGGTGTGTTGAGGTTAGATATTTATGTATCCACAGATGGAGGGTGTCAACTTGTCATATCTATGTGTAGTTCAGCATGGACACGTGCCCATTTTGCAGTGTGTACCATACAGCTACTTCATCTAGATGTGTGCAATATGCTGTAAGTGCTGTGTTTGCTTTCATAAGTTGAACTTACCCATTGCCTATAAATGCCTGCCACTTGGTTATTCTATTGGTTGTCCCTGATATACTTCAGTTCCCAGGTCCAGTGCACATAGTGTTTGTCAGACATGTGCAAAATGTTCTATGCCCCAGGGCCCCAGCCTTTCAGGGTTTCCCCTATAGAGGCATGGCTATCCTTCAGAGAGTGTTTCCATTGTGCCCTTAGATTGTTTTTCACACTGCTTCTATGTAATCCCATTGACTGACATTGCCTTTTCATGCGGGTGATGGTTGAGAGTCCACTACAGAGTTGTAGCAGAGAAAGAGTGTTTCACTTTACTGACACATTCATACTGATGTTTCTTTGACCTCACAACAGGACCTGGGATGTGTGCAATGTGAGTGTGTCATATTCACTACGGCATCCTAGTCACAGTTAGCTGCAGTCACAGGGTCTCATGGTAGTTGTAGTCATTTCAATGTCACTTTAGCAACACTTGGCAAATGGTAAGCTGCATGAGAGGTGTAGATCAGTGGTGACATGGCAGACAAGTGAGAAGGGGCAAAAGGAGTGTAGCATCTTGGTCAGAGTTCCAGTCACAGGGCCTCATGGTAGTTGTAGTCAGTTCAATGTCACTTTAGCAACACTTGAAAAATGGTAAGCTGCTGAGTAGTGTAGATCAGTGGTGACATGGCAGACAAGTGAGAAAGCGCAAAAGGAGAGTAGCATCTTGGTCAGAGTTGCAGTCACAGGGCATCATGGTAGTTGCAGTCAGTTCAATCTCACTTTAGCAACACTTGATAAATTGTAAGCTGCATGAGTAGTGTAGATCAGTGGTGACATGGCAGACAAGTGAGAAAGGGCAAAATCTTGGTCAGAGTTCCAGTCACAAGGCCTCCTGGTAGTTGTAGTCAGTTCAATGTCACTTTAGCAACACTTGGGAAATGGTAAGCTGCATGAGTAGTTTAGAGCAGTGGTTAAATGGCAGACAAGTGAGAAAGGGCAATAGGAGTGTAGCATCTTGATCACAGTTCCAGTCACACGGCCTCATGGTAGTTGCAGTCAGTTCAATGTCACTTTAGCAACACTTGACAAATGGTAAGCTGTGTGAGTAGTGTAGATCAGTGGTGATATGGTAGACAAGTGAGAAAGGGCAAAAGTTATGTGTGATAGACATTAATGAGTGTAATATCGATGAGGAGGTGGTGTTGTGGAACTCACATTAATGCACACATCACTATCACTTTAAATAATAAGCGAACACATGTCCATTTGTGTACAGTGTGCCTGTGCAGTACCAATGTTTTGGCCTACGAGGGCATCCTACAGATGTGTTTCGAATGATTGTTATGATACAGTCCCACACAGGGTCCCTGTAAACGTGTAAATTACTTGGGGACCCCCAACTCCCTTGCCTAGTCCATGGCGGGGCATCGTTTTGCAGAGGAGTCTATGGAAACAGGTAGTTGTATGACTTATCCCTGATTTAGTTCACGATGGACTGGGTTTTGAAGGTGATCGAGGAGGTAGAGCAGCAGCAGGATGTGCACGATGGGCTTCATGTCGCTAGAAGACAAGTAGAGATGACTTTTTGCCTTATATCCCTCCCTTTCCTCTGTCTCAGATGTGTTGGTTGGACTGCCATGATCACACCGGCTGTAAAGCAACTCGTAATTGGGCGGGCGGTTTCACTGGCAGTCCGAGCCTCCCACAGCCTCATGTGCCCACACCGTGGCCACCACAGTCGGAGTTGGCTGGCGGTGTCAGAAGTTCACCAGCCGTCTTCGCAAAGCCAATCCACACAACTTGTAATATGGCGGTCGGACCTCCAAGCTCACCGTGCTTGGACCGCCAAACTCGTAATAAGCCCCCACATCTATTTTTTAAATAATAATTGTAATATTTTATTAGGTCAGTCAAACACCTATTAAATATCACAATGTGAATAAAGACTATTTTTTAAAAAAAATTAACCATCACCAACCAAAATAGATAAAAGCAAACTCAATCTGTCATATTAAATATTTACAACATATAATCAGAACAATTCCACATAACAATCACATACATTTGACATAAACAATATAATATCACATTTCCCACCCAAAATAAATTAAAGAAATAAAATGTACTGTTCTGTACCTGCAGATCTTACTCTGTCTTCATGTAATAAAAATTAGTAATCCACCAAAAATCAGATAAGTGAATATAAAAATCCCCCCAAAAATGCAAACATATAATGAATCCAATTAAAATCCCTCAAAGCAATCCAAAGTATCTAGGTTCCCTGAAAAACGTGAAAAAGTGTTTTAGAAAAAGAACCACTCCAGGAAACCCGGAAAAATGGAAATCAGAGTAAAAACCATTATTTTATTATAAACCAAAACTGATTTCCTTTAAAGAAAAAAATGTAAACTCTAAATGCCCATAGAACACATTCGTAGGCAAAAACCTGTAAAGTAAATAAAAAAACAGCAGCAAAACATATTGCATTCCCAAAAATACATATACATAACAGTAAGGGTCTGATTACGATACCAGCGGTCGCAAGACCACCGCCATCCCGGCAGTCCCACTAGCCGATTACAAACAGGGCAGTGAGACCGCTGCAAGACAGCTGACTCTGACAGGATCTCTGATCCCACCGTGGCGGTGGTGGCCAAAAGATGTGGCCTATGACGGCGGTGCCAATGCTGGCACTGCCTCCAAATTGCGATTTGCTTTGCCGCCGACCTTTTCATGGCAGGGATCCCGCCATGAAAAGATTGGCAGAACAGCAAGGAAGGGGGCTCAAACAGGGTCCCCGGGCATTATAGCCCATTTTAAAATTTGGGTGGGGGCATATGGTGTGCCCCCCAATTCCAGCGCTGTCGTTGGTGCACTGTGTAACATGCAGGACATGGTGCATGCCACACAGTCCACCCGACGAGCACACAGCGCTGTACTGTGGTGAGATATTTTGAGGCTCTGTCTATGGGCTGAAGCATGCTGCCCCGGTAACACTGCCGCTGCTGCACCGCCACCCCTGAATTGCTGTTGTAATCTGGCGGGCGGGACTGCTGATGGCTTGGTGGTCTCCATCTGACCGCCACAGCAGCAGTCCAGCGGGAAGACTGCCAAAGTCGTAATCAGGCTCTTAATCATCAAAATATAACTAACATCACACAATTTAACATAGTACAGTGGTACGTTACTAAAACAGTGTACAACAACGCAAAATGACAAACTAGTGAAAAACACTTACAGCAATGCATCTAAATATACAAAACCATAAACAACACTGTAACTAACTTTTAAACCTCCTTCCTAAGCCCCTCCTACCCTGAAAATCCTTAAAAATCCTTAAAAAAGGACTTAACTATTCCGAAGAACAGCAGCACTTTACTGCAACCTGGTTCTGGTAAAATACACTAAAAATAACACAAATAGATTACAAAATAGAAGGTAGTGGTAAAAACGAAATGGCTGCTAAATGAAACTAAAAATAAGATTATCTCCCCATGGAAATGAATGGGAAATATTGTAAAAATGTTGAATGAATGTGTGAAAAATGCATTAAACATGTAAAACATATCAAGCAATGGTATAAAAAATTATGAAACAATTGTAAAGTATAAATTAATTAACAGTATAAAATATATACAATTATCCCCCTCCGATCTAAACCAATTTGGGGAAGGTGTTGGATACTAAAGGAGTGACATTTATTATTCTCCCTCCAATGTAAACCAATAAGGGAAAGGTGTTGGAAACTAAAGGGGTGACATTTACTATTTCCACTCTAATCTGAACCATTTTGGGGGCAACATTTCCCACTCCCACTCAAATCTAACGATATTGGGGGAAGGTGTTGGTCACTAAAGGGGTGACATTTACTATTTCCACTCCAACTTAAACCAATGTGGGGAATGTGTTAGAGCGGCATTTACTAGTCTACCTCCAATCTAGACCAATTTGGGGAAGGTGTTGGAAACTAAAGGGGTGATATTTACTATTCCCACTCTAACCTGAACTATTTTGGGGAAGGTGTTTGACACTAAAAGGGTTACATTTACTATTTCGACTCCAATCTAAACCAAATTGAGGAAGGTGTTGGATGCTAAAGGGGTGACATTTACTATTCCCATTCTATTGTAATCCAATTTGAGAGAGGTGTTTGACACTAAAGGGTGTCTTATACTATTCCCACTCTATTCTAACCATATTGGGGGAAGTATTGGACACTTAAGAGGTGGCTTTTACTATTCCCACTCCAATCTAAACACAATTTGGGGAAGGTGTTGGACACTAAAGGGGTGACATGTACTATTCCCACTCCAATCTAAACCAATTTGGGGAAGGTGTTGGACACTAAAGGGGTTATATTTACTATTCCCTCTCCAATCTAAACCAATTTGAGGAAGGTATTAGACACTACAGGGGTGGCATTTACTATTCCTACTCCAATCTAAACTAATTTGAGGAAGGTGTTGGATACCAAAGGGGAGACATTTACAATTCCCAATCCAATCTAACCATATTGGGGGAAGGTATTGGACACTAAAGAGTTGAAATTTACAGTATCCATATTTCATATTCTAACATATGTTTTATATAAAATTAACTAAAATGTTATCTAAAAACACACTAATCTAAACTACAAACCTTTATATACAAATTCATATTTTAAATGATAAAAATTCCATTTTAATTACTATTAAAAATTAATATATTGTTCAAAATATGTAATACCATTCTTAAAATTTAAACAATACAATATAAATAAACTCATAACACAAAATTAACAATCATAAATTAAAATAAATTCACATAAATGTTATATTTAAAAACACTTATCTTAAAATTGAAATTCTATTTTTTATAAAAACTTCATACAATTGTAATTTTTTTAATGAATTGCATTTTTTATTTTTAACATGACAATATTTCTACATATTCTACTTATTTTATATATATATATATATATATTTCCTAATATTTAATGTATTCTTATTAAAAAATATATCTAATACATTAATATGTATCTTAATTAGCATCAAATTAAAAAATATTAATATAATGCATTTTACATTTTGAAATTAATAATTTGCATATCTTTAAAATTATTACCTTACAATTTAAATTTAAAAGATACATTAAAAAAAAATCTCCCCACCCTTCTCCCATAAAAACCCAATATCCTGCTACTAAAAAAATAATTCAACAGTTAATTATATACATTAATAAAACTAAAAATACAAATTTCAACAATTTCATAAGTAAAAAAAATCTTACTAAAAACACAAATAAAAAAATAAACACATACAATCAAACACACTACAATACATTACATACTAATTAACACTTACAAATGATATTACACACACCAATATTTTCTACATCGAAATGTTTTACAACAATATTCAAAACAACACTAGAAATTATATTTTACCATTTATATTCCTGTCCACGATATTTCTGATGTTCCGATATTCTGGACACAATATATATGTTTCATGTTATTATTTTTCTGATGATTTGTCCAAACACCCCCACACACCACTGTAAGGCATGCTTCATCCTCAGGTTCACATCCATTTGTCTAGTGCCCCCATGAAAGATGTATCATCCACGTAGATATGTTTCAGATGGATTCACAAGTGCCCCTCACCACCTTTCTTCAGCACCACGAAGGGACCATATAGATTAGGCTTTCTTAGAGTCCTACACCCTTACATACTTGTGTATTTATACCTAATGTATCATTCACTCATATACATAACAACACTTTGGTTGCCCGAGCTCAGGTAATTCCTGATGTTTGTTACATTTAATGGAGTTGTCTATTTTTCCATAGTAAAGTGTGGGTGGGCGGGCCCCATTGTCGAACTTGCTCCATGGAGTCACCTGGCTCCTTCACCTACAATGTCCCTGCACTTCTGGCACTGATGCAGGAGGTGCAGGGATGACATAGGTGAAAGAGCTGGGTTTGTATATGTGTGAATATTATATTCAGAACCAATGCACAAGTGTAGAAGTGTGAAGGACTCCAAGAGAGCCTCGTCTGTAGGAATCATTCATGGACCTGAAAAAAGCCGGTGAACCCTGAGGGGCACTTGTGAATCCAGCTGAAACATTTCGACCCATTTAGATGTGGAAGATACATCTTTATCCACTCACATCCCTGTATGTTTTAACTGTTTTAAGTGTAGTAAATAAAAGTAGTATTAGGGGACCTAAAACTGTTTTGATATTTTTTTTAAATCTGGATTCCGCACAATATAAATCAAAGAGCTCACCTTCCCATCTGTGAAAGGATAGGGGTTTAGCCCATCTGGGTGTACTAGATGACCAGACGTGAACTCAAGGATGGAGCATGCCTCACAGTGGTGTGTGGGTGAGAGTTCTAAGTAACAAGGAATGCTTCCCCATTTGGACTGAACAAAAAAATGAACGGGAGAGCTGATGTACTTCAAAGGTACCTTTCTTATGTGTCTGAATCTTTCATTTTAATAGGACAGCATCTTGGAAGGCTTGCAGAGTTTCACACTTTGGTCCTGTCATCTTACCTCATAATGATGACTTCTGGGATTGTTTTGCAGGACAGTAGAAAATGTTCTCTAAAACAGTGACCATTTTATTTTGGAATATTCTCAGAACCATCACCAGTCTCTTGCCACTGATTGCTATATGGAAGGCTCCCCAAAGACTTCAAAAGGCAGCACAAGTGATCAAGGTTTTTGGTACATCCCACTCATACTTTCTGTGACAAGGTTTGAGGCTTCAGCCTGATCACTGAATCTAGGTATGGAGCCTGCTTGGCTATTGCTTCCAGTCAGAAAAAGTGGCAAAGTTCTAAGGTACAGAGCCTAAGCTGATGAAGGTGGAAAAGTAACCATGAATGACAAGAGGACTTCAGCAGCTATGGGTTTGAAGTTTGCCCAGCTCTGAGATCTCAGCACTACCATGAAAAAGACTATGCAGCATCATGATGTCCTTTCTGGCTACAGTGTCCGGTCTTGCCCTTTTCTGGGTTTAAGGACTCCAGAAACAAATCTAAGGCCCTCATTTAGTAGGGACAGTCGCCCTTTTTGGGCTGCCAGGGAAACAAAGTCCATGGTATCAGCTCCACTAGTAGAGCACCGACCATCCTTTCCAGAAATCCGCACCTGCTTTGCAGGGATCTTTGGCCCCTCTCAGTATTTCTGTTTGTTTAACACAATCTACCAAAATTCCAACTTCTTAGTGGTAAACAAACTATAAATGGCCTGAATGAGCAGGGGGGTTTCTGCCTGTGTACAGGAGCCATTATTTGATTTTCCGTCCAGGGCTGTATGTCTTGCATGGTGGTCACAAGCAGGTAGGAAAACGTAGTGACACCCAGAGACCCCATATCTGACAGCCCATTTGGTCATCAAGTTAAAGTGAAAGCCATCCACTCTTCATATGCCAAGATGCCTGCCACTATTATCTGACTGCCCGGTGGGGGACAGCCATCAAGGCAAGAGTCTCTGACTGAGAGCTACCTAAGACTCCATCACGGGAAACCCAGCTGCTCTCCACCTCTAAATGAGTCAGAGGAACCATGAGTTTGGCAGGCGGAGCATCCATACAACTCTAAATCACCCTGTGGGTTGCAATAGCAAAGACCCAGTGGGAAAATATTGCAAGGTTATCCCAGCAATAACCTCGGTGGTTATGATTTCTACCTGTTCCTGCTCAGAATTTTTGCCACCAAAAATAACAAGCATTTGCAATGCAATAGGTCTCGCATTTACGAGAGTTTGAGCTATTGGCATTGTAAATGACAATGCCTTTTATTTATGTGTTGTTTTAAAAACAGATAAATAAAAGGCATTGTCATTTACAATGCCAATTGCTTAAACTCTCGCAAATGCGAGACCTATTGCATTGCAAATGCATTTGTGCTATAAAAAATGTAAAAAAGCTTTAGGAGAGAGTGTGTCCTGCCTGCAACAGCAGGCAGGACAAAGCTATTTGAGAAAATAGTGCTTGGAGGCTGTAATTAAAGCCTACCGAGTAACAAGGAGGTGTCGCCATGGGAGGTTACAAAATGAGACAAGGCAGTACTAAGAAGGACTACTAAGCCTATTGACCAGTGAACAGCCACAGTTTACAGTGGACAATGACACAAGCCAATGAAAAATATGGGCGGAGAGTGGGTGGAGCTTCAAGTCCCTACGTGAATACAGCATGCCTCGCAGAGCAGCGCATGCACTGCCCAGGCCCGACCTAAAAAGGGTTTGCAGAACCTCAACTTCATAATATATGACCTAGTAAACCCTCCACTGCCCACCACGTCTTGCTGTGTCTAGCAGGAGTATTTTACAACCACTTAGAAGGCGAGGTGCGAAAGTAAAGTTTTTGACTGGTGTAACCCACTAAGTTTTTTCAAATAGCTTTCCATGAAAAGGAACCTAGGATCAGGCTGCCCATGCCCAGAAACTAACATTGACACTTTGGTTCTCCTTTGTGCCTTTTGACATTCAGGCTTCAAATATTCATAACTCCTGTTCCCCATATGCGATGTTGACTATTTTGGTGTTGTTTTATGTCTTATCATTTTCATTAAATTGGTTTGGGAATTTTATTGGTCGAATTCAAATATTAACCAAGCACTTTTCTTCGACAAAAGACATATTACTTTGTGCCAAAATTACAGAAAGCTCGGGATTCCTTATCGAATCATGCTTTATTAAACAAGACGCTGACTGTTATGAGAGTTCATATCTGCTCTGTCATTTATAATAATCAAGAAACGTACATTGACGCTTTGGTGCTCCTTTGTGTGTTTTTTGACATTTAATCTTTAAACATTAAGAATTCCTGGTAACCTTATCTGATGTTGACCATTTTAGTTTTGATTAACGTTACATTTTCCCCTTTTTTAGTAAATTGGTTGATTTCTTGAACTAAATGATGTTTAGTGCTGCTTTGATTATTATATAACAAGCCCTTTTCTATGAAATCAATTTGTGTCAAACACACCAAAGGTAAGCCTGCTTTACTAATCACGGCTCCGCTGCCTCGAGGCTCCACCTTTCGGCTCTCTCTCTCTTGCATCCTCTATTATCTCTTGATAAGCTTTTCCCTTTTCTCACTTCTCAAGCTACTTTCCTCTCTCACGCAGGCCGTTTTTCTCTTCTGCTCTGTTTGCCTTTTACCTCGTTTCTGCCTTTGCTTAAAGCTCTTTGCAGCCCTTTTTGCTTTAGCTCTTCCGCTTTTCACCTCTTTTCTGCCTGTGGTTAAAGATCTGTGCAGCCCTTTTTACCTCAGCTCCTCTGCTTTTCACCTCGCTTTCTATATTTTGCTTCTCTTTTCTGTTGTTTTCGTTTTTTGCTCAACTCCCTCTGTTTCAGCCAGGTTCAGCTCTTGCTTTAGCTCTTTTTCAGCCGTTTTGCTCTTGTCGTAAGCTATTTTCTGCTTTTTCCTCCTTTGAGCGCTCTTGGCCCCCCAAACCCTCCTGTGCCTTTTTCTTGCCTACCCTGCTTCTTACCTGCTCTCCTGCATCTTCTTTGCGCTCTGCCATGCAGCCCCACCCACTGTCCTGGCACCCCGCTTAGCACCTACTTAATGGTGGACGCACCCTGGATCCCATCTGTGCCCATCCATGCCTGGACCATGCCCAGTGACACGATCCCGGGTCCAATCGTCCCCCAGTGATATACCGAGGCACTCCTCCGGTTGCTCAACCCGGCAACCGGGGACTCATCTCAATAACAGGGGCCTTCAACTGCATCCACTGCTGCTTCACCTGCATCAGCCTATCCATACATCCTACACAAGCATCATCAACAACAGCAACACCTCACACAACACCACACACTACGGCAAACCTGCACCCCAGCACTCACTCACATGCAGCTACTCAACACCTGCTTGCTCAGCAAACATGCAACCAAATTCTAGGACCTTCTGAGCAGGGACACACCAGACCTCCTTTTCCGCACAGAAACCTCGCTCAACCCAACATCAGAACCCAACATCACCAGGGCAATCCCAGCAGGCTACAAGATTGCACAACAGGACCTCCTTCACAAGCCAGGAGGAGGACTTACAATCATCTACAAAGACTCCACCAAATGCTTAACAACCAGGTAAAATGCCTCCCCTTTCACAGGACACCTGCACTTCAAACTGAAAATCTCCCACAAATTTCACCCTAAATGGAACCTTCACCTACCGACCACCCGGACACAAGCTACCTTCTCCAGCATTATAACAGACCTCATCACCCCACTCACCATCAAATCCAAAGCCTTCATACTCCACAGTGACCACAACTTCCACCTAGAAGACATAACTAACCCCTGCTCCTCCACACTCCTCGAAACCCTGAACATAAGACTAATCTAACTCGTCACAAAACCCACACACATCACCACACGCTGGACCCCATCTTCACCACATGTGACTGCATCAATTACCCAATGTCACCCCTCACCTGGACCGACCACTACATAATCCACTTCTGAATCGACACACCGTAAACATACACACCCACCTTCGCCAGGCTACCCAGCCGCAGCACGGTCAAAATCTCAGAACCAGACTGAATAAACTCCCTCAGCATGGATCAATGGAAACCCATAGACAACCTCACCGATGACATTGTCAACTTCAATGTTTTGATCAGGAACGGCGCAGACTCCCTCACACCCATCAAACTCAACAAAGAACCAAAAACAAGCCAGCTGGTACACAGAGGACCTCCGGGGCTCCAAATTACACTGCAAACAGCTAGAAAGAAAAATGGAGAGACAGCCAAGAAGCTATCTGCAGAACCACCTGCAAAGCTGCACTCAGGCTCTACCACTAGCAACTAAGAGACACCAAGAAAAGAGCACAAGCGGAAGGCATCCAAGGGAGCTCCAACCGCTGCAAGGAAATCTTATTGGTCATCAAGGACAGGGACAACCTATCCAACTTCTTCCACAGCAAAATCGTGAACATTCACAGCAACTTTACACACCAACCAGACCCTAGTGAACTCACCGCCAACCTGCCCATCACCAATCATGACAATCATCTGACCTCTTGGAATACATTCACCAGAGAAGAACAGTCACAATCATGCAGACCATTGACTTATGGGCCCCAACAGATCAATGCCCCCACCACATCTACAACCACGGTGCATCACTAATCAGCCAAGCCCTCACCACACCAGCAACACCTCCATCACCTCCACCACCTACCCGGAAGACTGGAAGCATGCAGAGGTCAATGCACTCCACAAAGAAACCTTCAGCCGATCCAACCCAACTGGACATCTTCCATCCTATCTCCCTGCTCCCCTGCCCAGTTAAAGTGATCGAGGAGACCATCAACAAACAACTTCCTAAGCACCTCGAGCTCCACCATCCACTAGACAGCACTCATTCATGCTTCAGAAAGAATCACAGCACAGACACAGCACTCATCTCAGCCACCGGCAACAACAGGACCATTCTGGAGCCAAGAACAAACAGCAGCCCTCATACTGCTCGACCACTCTGCAGCAATCAAAACAATCTCCCACACCACACTCATCAGAAGACTCCATGAGATCGGCATCCAGGGACCAGATCTCAGCTAGATTTGCCCCTTCCTCACAGGAAAAACCTAAAGTGTTAGACTGCCACCCTTCATGTTGAAGTCCAAAAACCTAATTTGCGGAGTCCCCCAGGGATCATGCCCCAGCCCAACCCTGTTCAACATGTATATAACACCACTCCCCAACACCATCTGATCCCAAGGTGTCACCATCCTCTCATAAGCAGACGACACCCATCCACTCCCTGACTGACAAGACAACCACCACCAGGACCAACTTCACCAACTGCATTGCTATGGTGCAGAATGGATGAGAACCAGCTAATGGAACTTTAACTTCGACAAGACAGAAGTAGTGGTCTTTGGAAACAAGAACCCCCCTCGGGACACCACCTAGTTGCCGACAGAACTAGTACTAACACCAACTCCCACCAACCACACCAGAAACTCAAGGATTATCCAGGAAGACAAGCTCAACATGACCCAACAAGTCAACGCAGTGAGCTCAGCCTACTTCCACATCCTGTGAATGCCGTCATGCAAGCTCTCATCACAAGCAGACATGCCCACGGCAGTGCACTCTACGCTAGAATCTCCAAGCAACTCCAGCACAGACTTCAGACCATCCAGAACGCCACAGCAAGACTCATCCTCAACCTCCCATGTGCATCTACATCTCACCTCACCTCAGAGAGCTCTACTGGCTCCCCTTTCACAAGCGCAGCGAATCCAAACTCCTCACACACACCTACAAAGCCCGGCACAACACCAGACAGGCATACCTCAAAGACCTCATACACTTCCACAATCCTGCCAGACACCTATGCTCAATCTTTCTCTCACTTGCACTCCCCCCCCCCCACATCCACAAAAGCAGAGCAGGAGGCTGCTCATTCTCCTACATCACACCCAAAACTTTGAACGACCTCTCACAAAATATCAGAGCCTCCTCCTAGCTTCTTGAGTGTTGCAAGAAGCTGAAGACCTAGTTCTTCGAATAAGTTTGCAGGGACCACCGCCTGCACACCTGATCAAGCGCCTGAATACCCTCATGGGTGATAAAGGCGTTCTACAAATCGACATAACATAACAAGACCTTGACTTTAATGGGACTTCATGCCTACTCTCCCATTAAAGTAACCCAGGATCTCACATTGATCAATTTTCTATTTGATTATTTAAAACATTCTTAAAGCATATTTTCTGTGTCATACATCACACTAATCCAGGAGGTCATCCATTTAATTGACTCTGGACACTGCAGATGAATAACTTGTCCATTCTATTGTTAGACAATGTATTGATTGATAAAGGATTGAGCCTTCAGCAAATTTTACTTAATAAACCATAAGAAGGCTTCATTTTCCCAGTAAATAATTCAGCAGTCTTGTAAATCATGAAGGGTTTGATTATTCGGGTTATCTCCTTTGACACTATATAGCTCCTGAATTAAAAAAGTACAAATATAGGGCCTCATGTACCATATTTTGACGCAGGGCAGCAAGCCTTCCTGCTGTGCTGCAGTTAATCAAAAGAAAAGGGCAGTAATGCACCGTATCTACAAGATATGGCGCATTCCTGTCTTTTTCCCCTGCACTGGCGTACAATGGGCTGCCATGCACCAACGCAGACATCATTGCGCCATCTGCGTTGTAGCGGTAATTGTTTTTGTGCAGGAAAGGATACCTTCCTGCACAAAAACAATCATGATAGGTGTTTTCCTCTTTCTATGTGTACTGCAGAATGGAGCACACATAGAAAAAGGAAAAACGAGGAGAAATAAAGGTATTTCTCCTCGTTGCACCTCCCATACGCCTCCCCTGGGGAGGCGTAGGTATCTGACCCATTCCCAGGTTTACAAAACCTTGTAAATCTGGGAATGCGTTAGGTTCCATGGATGTTGCGTGGGAACACCCACAGCAACACCCATGGAACGCCCCTTTCGCACACAGTAATGCGTGAAAGAGGGCCATATTTACAAGGCCATGAAAAGCCACACAGGGTGGCTTTGCGTGGCCTTGTAAATATGGGCAGGCACACTGCGCCACTGGTGCATCAAAAAAAAGTGACACACAAGCGGTGCATTGGGCTTGTAAATAAGCCCCATAGTATTAATACTCTAATAATGGGCATCTCACCAGATATGGGACTGAAAAAGAAACAGCTGAATTTCGGGGCATTACAAAATCCTACATCTTCCAATTCAGAATTTAAGGTCATATACTCAGGTCCCATAGGTCTGATCATATCTGGAACCTTGGAAAGAGCTGACTAGCACTCTGGATTCACACTTAAACATCATGGTTTCTACATGTCACAGTCCCACTTACCTAAGGGTCTGCCATTTTTGTGAAACCATTCTTTCAGCAGTATCATAAGGAAGCTGGTCAGTTTTTCTTTTTATCAATGCCTTCCTTTCAGGTAGTGCCTTTTACTATGAGGATGGTGTGGCTTGACCACCTCAGGTCATGTAAATGGAAGCCTGGTACCCCCTCTATAGTCGGTGGGCTACAGGTAACTTTTTCACCTAGTGCTACTCTAGATTTTCTCAAGACTACTATTTTCACAGGATTCCTAACATGATTGAAGAGTCCTGTGTGTTCTACTAGCTCCACAGTCTCTTTATAGTTCCCACTTTAACTCACAAACAGCCAGCCTGACTCATGATTCCAAACTAGAACCACAGGGAACAGCCTTTCAGGTTGCAAAGCTCTGTAAATTCCCAACCACTCATGCACGCCAAGATCCAAAACACACCAAAAGAAATGTTGTCTGTGGAACCCAAAGAATGGTGCTAGTACATAAATGGCAAACCCAGAAAATGCTAAATACAAAGACTTGGTCTTACAGTCTAAAGTCTTACACCTGCATTTCTGCAAATGCCTTCAGGTACAGTAACTGCAGGAAAGTATGCAGAGGAATACATGCAAAACAGCCACACCAGGCTATACTTTTATCTATATAAAATCTTTTCTGAATACATCTCTTCCTTGTCATTTCACAACCAATTTACCCTTGCAGCAACACTTTTTAACAGTCAGTGGTCATGAAGCCTTTTCAGCATTATGTTTATTGAAACATCTGTTGTGGAATGCAACGTTTTATATTTGCATCTCCATAGGGATTCAGGAGATTATGAAATCAATGGTCCAGTCATCAGTGCTGTCTTTCATGATGTCATTGGTGATCAATGTCATGCTTGGGATCATGGGTATTGGATCATTACAGCAATATCCCTTCAATTGAAGATGAAAGTCCAGGACATTAGTTGTGACATTGCATTAAGAAAATCAGAATGGGTAAATGTGTGAGTGGGAGAGTGACAGTGATTGAGTTAGAGGTTCAGAAGTGGTATCATATTTTCCACTGGTGGCATCAACTTGACTTGTAAATAACTTACTGTTATCATGGAATGTCATTGTTTTTATTTTAATATATATGTAATGTGACCAGGTCTCCCGGTCCTAAAGTTTGAAACCTTTAATCATTGTCCAAGCCCAGTGGTCTCTTGGCGCAGAGGGTGGTCAATCACACACTGCAGTAGATGTCTCTGCTCCAGAACCTTTTAGGCATGGCCTTTGGTCTGGTTGCATGGCTTGACCTTTTTCCATACCCTGTACCTAGTCCCTCTACCTCCAAATTCCACGGGGCTTCCACTGCTCCTAGAAGACTCTGGATACAAGACATGACCTTTGGCCAAATTGAACCCCCAATCCGTTTGCCCCAGAGTTCCCTGGAAATGTCCATCAGATCCCACTCCCTGTCTTTCTTCCCTCAAAGTCTGGAGAACACAACCTTTGACCAAGCACAGCAGTCTCCAAATGCAGGCTGTTTCCTGCACCTGATGATGGATAACCGCTAGTGCTCCTAAACCTGTTAGTGACGTTTGTCAGTGTTGACTTCTTGGCACGATTAGATACTCTTTCCTGACACACACATGTTGCAGACACTGACATAAAGCAATTTGCTTTAATTAACTCACCCCACTTACCACCTCTCTCTGTAAAATGCAGTTTTCCACAATGATCTATACTTGCTGCCATGGTATAAACTATTTATATGGAATCTCTAGGAGTGCTACATAGACAAAAGGCATTACTCTTCATTGATATGCTGACAATATGCAACGTTTCCTCAAAGTTTTATGAGCTGGAGACAGCAATAATCTTAGGTCATGTCTGCAATTTAACTTTAAACTTATCACAGCCAAGGCTGAGTGCATCATAATTAACAGAGGCACGCTGTATAACGAAGCCCATGCTTACTTCTAAATCATACATCTGGTGGCTTTCTGATATTTTCTTATGTCGAGCACAGTTCTCTGAGCCAATACCAGTGCTTAATTTGAGCCAGTGGTTTCTGGAGCTCAGCACCAGCTCTTAATTGTCAGCACTGGCACTGATGACAGTGCCCACACCATTCTTACAGCTTTGAGTAGCCTGGAATACTCTGAAGTGTCACACATGTAGGAGTGCAATGGCTAGTACTTATGTTGGTATTGTCATTGGCAGTGCTGGCAGGGGTGGTGCAAATTGTAATTGCCTTGTGAAAAGGGCCCTTGCACTTATATTTTTACCAATTAAGCACTGGCGAGTACTTTATGATGAACTTCTTCTTCAAGGATCACGTGAAGATAAGGTCTCAGAAAACCTGGATTGTAATTAGATTGTTGTACAAAATCAAGCATTTTCACCAGCAAAACAATTTCTGGTCCCTTTCTAAAGGGTCTCATTTAACCTCATGTTTTAATATTTCTAGGCGCAGAGCCCAATCACCCTGCTCCCATACCCCATACACCACTAGGCCAGCCCTTGACTATGCCCTGTAGGCTCTCATGCAGGGTTGGCAGCAAAATCTAGCATGTTATTGGTCAATGTTTCCTTATATACACTATGTTGCCAAGTATTGGGAGGAACAAAGAAAAGAGGATAAGTGTAGGAAACAATATTGACTTTTTATTTTTGTTCAATGATGTTTCAGCCAATTAATTTAGCAGGCTTTTGTTTACGTGAAGTCTGCCAGCTATTCATACATACAGCCAATCAGAAAGTTGGATTTCAAATTTCAAATTTTCTCTCTCCCTTTTCCTCATTTTCTGTCCTGAAAATTGATATATGTATATCTCCCTCATGTCCAGTGAACAGCCATTTTGTTGGCACTGGTCTCCAATTTACAAAAACAGTGAATGAAGCTTCTGGCAAACTGCCTACCTGGTTTGGTAAAGCTCTACTCTGCAATTTTTCAGTTTTCATTCTCAAAAATTCTGAAAGGGCATTTGAATGGGAAAGTGCATGTTTAGGCCCTCACAATATCTTGTCCGCCCTGCCCAACCCCAACCAATTGGTACCAATATTGGCAAACCTTTCTAGTTGGCTGAAAAATTATTTTGGAAAGTGTGACGCAACTTGGTCTTCTGAGGTCAAAGTTAGAAGCAATCAAAACAGTGCCTTTTCTATGCCAGGGCAAGAGCACTGAGCCCTTTGTCCAAATATCCCTGCAACTGACCTTTTTTGGAGCCTAAGGAATAAAAGGGAGTTAATATCATCCACAAGTTCATTTTACAGTGTAACTAATTTGACCACACAGTGAGGACCCAACGTCGATAAATGAGATTAAGTATGGATTTATTACAAATTCAAAGCCAAGCTGATATACACTAATATTAAAAATACATTGTAGAAGTACAGAATCACTACTGGCAGACCAAATCGTCTAACAAAGTTGAATCTCAGCAACAGGAAACATATGCAAAACTCAGTAATGGCAATGTAGAAAATGAGAAACAGGATCTGATGATCAGAATATAATTTGCGTTCATCTTGCCTAGGCATGAGTAAATCTAACTTCCCTAAACTGAGCCTACTCTATGTAGCACTAATTGGGGAAACCCTAATTAAATCCAATAAAGCAGGAAGGTTTCAGCATTACAGAGATTTCTGTAGAAGTTCTCCGAAATCAGTGGTATTGCATAGCATAAAGGCACACAACAGAGAAAAGCGAAGAGGTCTGTACCCCTCTGAGTCTAAAAGGAATCTTACAAAAGCTGAAGCATGATCACCAATTAAACCCACAAAAAACGTTTGAGAATCACACATCACGTCTCATTACTTTCCACCTTCACACAGTAAAACTTGGCAACCACACTTGAAACTCCTTTCCTTTGGTCCGCACATCAGAATGTCCTTGGATTCCTCCCGTCTCTCAATTCAGCACAGACAGAAGTCCTCCCTTTGTTCATTAGCACCTTTCGTCCTTACCAAAAGTACTCCTCCCGATCCTCACTATCTCTCAAACACAATGCGCCTTTTTCTATCCATGAGGTCATACGACTGCACCTGCAGAGGAGACAAAAACATTGCACCCGAACAAATGTTCACATTGCAGATTATTCATAAAATTCAAATGCTGAAGCCTTTGGTCAAGTTAACATGGCAAGCATTTCAGTACACATTTAAATGCACGGTTATAGACACATATACAATTATAAAATAAATGCAGAATTCTATTCAAATGAGTATGCGATTATATAAGAGTTAACAATATTATTCAAACCACACAAGTGCAGAAATATATGAGAACTGGAATCTGATGACACTGTAAGGAAAACATTAGTATGTACGCTCGAATAAATGTTGAGATTGCACAGTAAATGCACATTCGGTATCGGTTCAAGTGCACTACATTATGGTAATGATATTAAATCACACAAATACATGAGACCATGTGTACGTATATATGGCATGTATATATGGCATGGTCAGAACATAAAAGGGTGGAGCCCAAATTATGCTGCTCCACCAGTGAATATAAAAATGGCCCAATAGAACATGTTAGTTGGAACAAGCATATTAATTGCATGTTGACACATTCATTACTAAAGTACAAAGGCCGAGTTTCATGCTAATATCAAACTACAGCCTAAATTGAGAAATTACTGTTTACTGTCTCATATACACCACCATATTATAATCACTTTACAGAGGGAAGCCACTGGGCCCTTACTCACATTGCCTTTTCAGTGAGATTTTATGCCACTGCACGGTTTAAACTATTGGTGCTCTGTTTTGTTGAAATACCTTTGCAGTTTATACACGTCAACAGACCGCATTATATAATCCTTAATTGCAAATGTACCGATATTAATGTGAAGCTTATTACTATTGGTGAGGAAGGAGCGAGGCAGGGTTGTCTTTTAAACCAAGGGTATGAGGGCCCATGGCCGCTCCTGGTGCCCCTGTCACTTACCCCAGCTCACCAAGGATAATTGCAGCAGGCATGGGGAGGCTTCAAGACAGAAAGAGTGGGAAGGAGGGGAAGGTAGAGAGAAAGAGATCAGAGAGGGAGAAGAGAGAGAGGTGAGAAGGGTAGAGAGAGAATGGATGAAATGAGAGCAGTGGTGTAACGAAAGTTAAGGGGGCCCCCCGCAAGGTACACGGAGGGGCAGTCGCTACGGATTTAATCCGGAGCTCTCAGGCTGAGTATTGTGCTGAGGGGGGCCCCTGCAGCAGGGCCCCCCCGCGCCGTGGGGGATGCGGAGGCCTGTGTTACGCCCCTGGCTTGTGCGAGAATACAAAGAGAGCGGGGATGATTTGAGCATTTTTGCCAGGGCTGCTTTTGGTTCCCCAGTCCAGTCCCTGAGGAGGAAGGGAGTCCAAGAACCAGTTGAGGCCCCACCTCTGTTGAGTCATGGTCCTCCCCACTCTCAACAATGGAAATAAACAACAGACAACCTTGGGCTCTCCTGCACATTTTTTATATACATATGATGATCGTCAGGCACCAACATTAAAATGAAAAATGGTCTTTGACTGCCTACTACTACATGTGCTAGGATTGAAGTGCATCCGAAAGTGTAATAACTTATTTATTAAAGAAAAAAAAATCAATTAATCATTAGTGCCTGTAGAAATTCAGCTAAACAATGTCAAAGGAAGAGGCACTATTGCTAGTTTAAGAGGAAAGCAAAATGCAAAGTAGGAGTCACTCTGTAAAAAGACGCAAACACATTACACTTTAATTACATTGCAAGTTCCCAGCAAAGCAAACAATCTTCGCCCACCCGCCTTTTTGGATGACTGCCCAATCTAGTGAGCTTTACATAACAATGAATGTGCTTCTGGTGTGAAGGCAGGGAGCACGGCAGATGTTTGCCTCTTCTTAGAGACAGGGTCTCTTGGGAAACAAAAGGAGGGCTTACCCTTATCAGGACACCCAGCACTCATTGCAGAAGCACCCTGTAATTGTTTCCTGACGTGTCTTCTTTTAGAGCGAGCCCATGGAGGCAATGAGGGGCGAGGCGATGAGGCGGAAGTATCACAGGGTGATAATTACCCGAGCTGTGGTATTATCAGGCACGGCCACGCCCCCTCTGCATTTTACTTTTCAATTGCCAGTTACTTTTAAAATCTGTTTATTTTTCGTGGCCCATCAATTTAAACAGTTTAAATAGAAACTTGACTTCACCATTCCTATTATTCGTATTAAAAAAAACAAGCATTAGCAAAGCCAGTAGGTCTTAATTTAATGGGCATACACAGACATACACAAGAGTGCATTTGTGCCTAAGGGAGCATGGATTCATTAGCACGTGAAAGCCAGACAAGGTGCAATGTAACAAACAAAAGCAGGATTACCTTGCCTTCACTATAGTCCTGTTTTTAGCTCTACGTGAATGGAGGTCATATGGCAAAGGAACCTTCATTATAGCCTTTTGTATTTTTCCATGACATAGAAAGAAACAAGGGACTAGATTGTAAGGCTCCCTTGCCACCCAATCATTATATCACATGCAAACAAAAACAGGACTGTAATGAAAGCAAGGGATCATTCAATATATTTCTGCCTTTGTTTCTATGTGAAACAAAGATGGGTTGGTAATTTAGCCTTCATTACAATAACAATAACTTCCTTACTATATTAGGCTTCATACTGCACTTCTGCCATTTCTAACCATTGTAAATAACAGATATTACTATTACCCACTCACAGAACTCAATTCCCCTACTTCAGGAGAATGGAAGGCTGAGTTGGCCTTGTTGGGATTCAATCCTGTTACGTATCACTGCTTTGAGTAGAAATATTCAGCTCATTGAGTTATAGTGGAAGAAATGCTGGACTATATTGAAGACTCACTTGCAATGCAGTTAAAGAAACAAGAAAAAGCTCAGACTTCAGTGACACTAATGAGAAGCCACCAAGGGCTTTAATATGAGAACAAGGGTCAGGGTTTAAGGAGCAATGAGAGAGAAGGGCAACAGGAATAAGGCGCTGAAACACCTAGCAAAGAAGGAGGGGTGGGCAGGATCATTGAGGGGCTGACATACGGGTAAAGAAGGAGGGGTGTGATGGAGCGACAGGAAGCAGACACTCAGGCCCAGATTTACAAAGGTGTCACACAATGCAGTGCAGCACCCAAAGGTACTGCGCTGCATTGCGTGACAGGGAGAGAGCAGGAAAGCGCCACATCTACAGAGATATAGCACTCTCCTACCCTATTCCTAGTGCTGGTGCAAAATTTTGCTGCTGAGCGCCATGCACACACCTTTGCGCCATAGTGCAAGAGTGTGTGAGTGAGCCTAGCATAGGTTTTGTACTAGGTGGGTACCCTTCCAGTACATATTTCCATGACTAGACAAGTTTCATAACTTTTCCTACTTTGTATGCGTGCTGTACAGTGCAGCACACCTGCAAAGTCAGGGAAAAAAGGAGAAATGAAAACATTTCTCCTTTAAAGGCCTGTTTTCCAGCAGCCTTAATTTTTGGGTGCGAAACCCTGTCTACTAGCCCCATCTGCAACCAACTGGCTCACCAGTATGACATACTGTGACACCACTAGTGATCTGTACGCATCTTTACAACTGCCAGTCTCCAGAATAAAAGACTTCTGGCAACCATTACGTACCAATTTAATGTCATCCACCTCTCAGGCGCAGGACTCACACTTGCATACAGCAGTGGCCCCCTCCACTGCTACCTCAACCACTTTTGAAGCCTGGGACTCCCTGCCCCTTCCTTTCCCTCCCCTCCCAAACCCCCTACAGGCGACTTTCGGCAGCGGGATACAGGAGGGGACCTTCCCCTGACAACTTCTCTCTCACTTCCCCCCACACTTCTCCTCCCCTACCCGTTTGCACCACCCCCTCCTGCTCCCCCTCCTGCTCCCCTTCCACTTATGGTGACCCTCATGGGAGTGTGCTAATCCCCCCTTTCTCTTCACTCGCGCTTCGGACCACTTGATATTAGCAACTTCGCTTTTACGCACAATGAGGAATGAGTTACTTATCATTGTTCTTTCCCTCTTTCTTTTCTTCCCTTCAACCGTTCTTGTTGTGTAAGTTACTTTGTTGCAACTGATGGCATACCCTGGCTACACTGTACCCCTTCATTCCATTGTTTTGGTAATCTGAATGGCCAATATCATTGCATCTTTGTATTCGATACTGCCATAACTGTTTGCATATGCTCTGTTTCTTCTGTTTGGGAAAATGAATAAAAACAGTTCAAAAACAAAAACCCTGTCTACTAAAGTTAGTAGATAGGGTTTTGCATCAAAAAGCAAGGGTGGTAGCATGGGAATGCCAATGTACCACCCATGTACGCCCCCATGGCACTAAGTAATGCAAAGCAATGCTTCATGCTGGTTTGCATTACTTTTCCCTACAAACTAATGCAAATGGAATTTACGTTGGTTTGTAAATCCTAAAAAAGATTTTGCATTGGGTTTGCATTAAAAAAGTAACGGGGAGAGGAGTTGGCCTAATGGCTAGGGCGGTCGACCTCGAATCTGGGGAACTGGGTTCGAGTCTCGGCAATGATTCTGAACATCCTGTGATTCTGGGCAAATCACTTAATCTCCCTGTGCCTAACAAAAATGAATGTGTCCTCATGTAATGCAACTGGTGCTATGTAAAGCGCTCTGATACCCGATTCGGGTCAAGTTCGCACTATATAAAACTCTGTAAAAGAAAACGACGCTAAACCTTTGTAAAACTTGGCCTCAATGTGCAAGAGGAAGGGATGGCCAACAAGCACTGAGGAGCTGATAGAGGGAGAGGCTGGTAGATTTAAAGTAGCCCCTCATCCTTTGTAATGCAAGCACTTGATTAGAGGCAGAAGGATACATCCAATCAGCCAGAACCATTAGGTGATAGATAAATACTCATTTTGGCTGAGACAAGACTTGATTGACAATATCTCAAGCCAAAAAATGAAAGAGAGTAGTCTAGAAAAGTCAATGGTTGAAAGGACAACCCAGGAGTATAAAAAAGAGAGAATTTTTAATCTTCTGCTGTATTTTCCTGCATCAAGCAATGTTGGTTCTACTTTATGGAAAGTGCTTGAATTACTTACTCGTAATCTCCATGTCTTTTTGGTTTATCTTGAAGGTGGCATATGCTTGTCTCAAAGATCAAGCCATGCATATGCAAGTACATGAGGACGGTACAGTGGAACCTGTGAATACCTCTTTAAAACAGTTATTATTGCTTAGATTGCTCAATCTGTGACTTGGATAGCTATGAAAATTCTAGAGCTAATATATGTTAGCGAGCTCTGGCCACCTGCAATGTGTGCATTTAGAAGAAAAAGACCAATCTGGGCTCATCCAATCACCTTGGTGACTCTAGAAAACCTCGGGCCAATTGCACTTCACCCTGGTGGCAACAATACATTCAGATGTCAAACTTATCAACTCTCCATGGTACTTTTTGCACCTACTATGCTGACCATGAGTAGTAGGGAATCAGAGAGGAAGGCTGAGAAAAAGCTACCACACCCAACGAAGGCAGAAGGGAGGTAGTGATGACAAATAACAAAACAGAACTCTTTCAAAGCTTTTGTAATTGGAAGGGGCACACTTGCATCCTTTAGCAAAGATTATTTGAAGTGCAAATCTGATGCCAGCAGTCGAGATAACTTCAGCTCCAATAGCATATTTACTTTGCTGCAGTTATAAAGCTTGTTGCTGGATCTTGGGATTGAGATAGCAGTCAGCCATAAGGATAGCTCTCACCTCTTCCAGCCCCTGCCTCATGGCACTCCGTTGATGTTCTTTCTTATTGTTCAAAGCAAGCTGGGTGCTTAAATACTTCAGCATTGAATAATGGAGTAGGACTCTAGTTCTTATTTGTTGGTTTTCAGAACTGGGGCAATGATTACGGGGAGCAAACAGAGGTATTCATATTGAGCCACTGGAGGTGAAATTCTTGGGCCAGTGTAAGATGAACCAAAGCAAAAGCCTTTGCCATGAATATTTTTGATAATCAAGAATGAAAGTAGGAATTGAAAGCTGCTGGTTTGCACACTCTCCCGGAAGCGGGAGTAAAGATGCATGCGTTGTATATTCACACATCTTACATTATATTTCATCAGGCTGAAAAGGCACCACTGACCTAAAAAAGAGATTGTCAAGCAGGCTAAAGAGCATGTACTTGGCCTAAATAAGGTGTGAAAACAGTTTCCAGAGCAGAGACAATGGTCTTGGTGTGGACCCAGGAACTTCATTCAAAGGGGCCTGCCATGTCACACGTAAATGTCAGGGGATACCCGTAAAGACCCCAGTCTTCGTCCCCCTAGGCAGGCTGGCACCAAATCCAGTGGGAGGAAAGCCACACCCAGAACTGGTATTGAGTGACCACAAGTGAGGGGATTACTCATAACCCTGGTCACCCCTCTGGGTGGGCTGCTCCCTCTTGTACCCAGGAAAAAGAAGTTGACTTTAAGGATCAGTTGGCTGACCTCCTGTGTGGCTACAGTGACACAACAAACTGTAAAAAGCCTTTTCCCTGAAGTGCCCAGCTGGCCAGTGACACAGCTGGGCTCCAATTAAAACTTCCAAAGGGCATGGGAAGCAGTGCCAGATCAGTTCCTTACTGCTGTGGAGGAAGATAGCTATAGCTGTTTACCCAGAGCAGGGGGTCCAAATCTCCACTTGGCATGGCCTGACCGCTAGTAAAAGACCATGCTCACTTCTCCCTGGAAACTCGAATGGGGAACAATATTCTTAGATTGGCAGGTCTACTGCCACTGTAGTGGATGGCGCAATAGGTGCTGCAGTCCACAAGTGGCATTTAAATTTTCATGCCAGGATTGTGTTTCTGCACATTATACCATGGCCTTATAGGAAAGTTAATTTTACCGATCAGGATTAAGCCAATTTTGACACAGGTAAAGTGCACTGAGTGCTAATGCCATAGATAGGATGGAAATTGGGGGGAACTACGCGAAAAGATGATAATTTCCCACACTGAGTCTATGGATAGGCTGTGACCATTTGTCTCCATATCGTGGGTCACAGATTTACATAGAGCGATGTTTGTGTGAAATACGTTTCTGTGATATAAAGTGAATTAGAAAAGATATCCCTGTCCATTCACAATGTAGGATGTCAGAGCCATGGTCCTTGGTGAGTTTTGTACTAGTGACCTCATTTGTAGGAGGGTAGTAATTGAAAAATACCAAAAAGGCAGATGTCCCACCATTGCCCTCTTTTGCATTGCTCTGTTAATTTAGAAAGCGGTAAAAGTAGCAGAGCCTCCTTCCCCACAATGGAGCCTCTGGCAGGGCTGCCATTTTCAATGGTGAAATCAATTACATTTGTGGTAATGGGGGTACCTCATTTATGGTGACTGGCACACTTCTATTTATGGCCTCGCCTCCCTGGCAAATCCTTTGACAGATCATCTGTCACACAGCTGAAGAGAGGTATGATTGTCCCATTGAGAAAAAACTCCCATCCTGTCATGGCACTTCTAATGTGGTCTTAGTTGTTACATTTCCAGGACCTACATTTGTTCCATTGGGTGGAGGGGGCAGTTCTGAGGGAGGGTCCAGGTGGGGTCATTGTGTTATTGGGGGAGAATAGATGACAGTGTCACATAGATCGAGAGAAGTAGATGGTGCAATGGGAGCTGGAGACAATGGGCAGTGTGACAGTGAGCTGGCAACAAGAAGGTGGTGGTTTCACGGAGGTATAAGTCACGGGTAGGTAAGGCAAGGTAATTCAGTAGCTGTTAACCCCTAAGTGACAAAAGTTGGGAGAACCCCCAGGCTGGAGAAAGCCTCCCTGGTAGAGTGGAAAAATTATAATGGTATGGCAGCCATGTTCCTGCTTGTGTGACCGAAGTGTTCCCTCTGCTTGCTTCTGAAGCCCATGTACATAGTTCCTACTGCTGTGCTGATCTTGGGTTGATCAGGTCTTCTTACAAAGCATACATCACCTATCTCAGTATTTAACTTTTCCTGGTTTAAGCCAAGTTAATAAAAGGAAAAAAAGTAATTTGCATGTTCCTGGCCACCTTCATGATACTCCTCCAGGTATGGATTCTTCTGCAATCTTAGTCTGAATTTATTTGTGCTTGAGTTAGGACATCCTTGCACGATGGTCATGTCATACTTGTCGAGGCACATCTAATTCATGTGCAATTACTAAAATCGCCAAAAGGTACACGTGTGTATATTAAAACCTTTTTTCTGGCAGAAATCTACTTTTTACCAAGAAAATGCTTTGTGAATGTACTCTGATATTTTCAGAAGGAACTGGGGGGGCATAATTACAAGGGCATTGCACCACCAGAGAGCACCTTTTTACGATGCTCCGGTGGCGCAATGCCCTGCGCCATATTTACAATGCGGCGCTAAGCCACTTTGCGTGGGTTAACGCCGTATTGTAATTATCGTACCCTTTCACACAGTTTTCTGCGTGCAAGGGGCGTTGCTGTGGGCTTTCCACCACAATACCCATTGCTTTTTGGCGCTACCCCAGATTTAAAGGATGTGTAAATCTGAGGCAGCACCAAAAACTATCACCATGCAAAAGCAGTGCTAGAGTGGCGCAACAAGGAGAAATACTTTTATTTCTCCTCGTTTTTTGCTCTTTCTATGTGTGCTGCACCAAAGCGCAAGGGTGTATGTGTTGGCGCTAGGCAGCTCCTTTAGCGCCGGCGCAAGGGAAAACACAGGGGTGTGCCATATTCTTGTGAATACAGTGCATCCCTGCGTTTTTTAAATGACGCAGCATGGCGCTGCTAAATTGCTTGCAGCGCCACACTGCGTAATTTCTTTGTAAATATACCCCCAGATTTTTAAGGTTTAATATAGATTCATGCATCCACCTTAACCAGCCCTTTGCATCTGTTATTTTTCTCTTCACAATGTATCTTACCAATCGAGCCTGGAAACACTAAGAACCTCCACAAGGCCCGTGCCTAGTAAGAGAGCAGACTAATAAATTAGAGTGAAAAGGAATCAGACGCCATAGCCGCAAATTGCAAGGTTATTGTTGTAGCCAAGATAATTCTAATTATAAACTTCGCATTTTATAGATGTCTCTTGCTAAAAGGCGCAGTGCAGAAACCATCAGACAGCCTCGTGCTGCACAAGGAAACGAGAAAAAAATTGTTAATTAGGCTCTTTTTTGCAGATTAGTTAAGACAGGGTTATTAGGCACATTTCAAGCTAATGATATGCGCACATCCTGTACTCCTATATAATATTACCCAAATGAACAGGCTTACAGTCTCATGTGCTTTGGTCTCTATAACCAATTTTTAACAGCCACATTAGGCTAACTGAGCAGCATTTCACTGTGAGGGTTTATCCATCCTTGTTTTCGTAGGGGTTTATTTCGTCGGCCTCTTAGGTTTGCCGCTGGTATTTCCGAGAGTGCAAAATCAGGGCCGTTTCTATCATTAGGCAATACTAGGCGGCCGCCTAGGGCGGCAAAAGGGGGAGGGCGGCAAAAAACATAAGTTTGGGAATCCCCTTGAACGGCCTTCGACCTCGAAAGCGCATTGGGTAGCGCCTTCTACAATTCAACGTGACAACGTCACGTTCGGCGCCACTGGTGGGGGCCGTGCGCGCCGATTTCCGACTTCCGATTCGCTCTCGACCCGATCGGAGTCAGACCTCTGTCTGTGCTCGCACGGTCGCACCCTGTGCTGACCCCAAGGTGCCTGCCCGCTTCTAGGAGCATCCGTTCTTCTGAGAGGTAATGGGGAATATGGGTGTAAATAATGTAACTTATCATTAGGGGTGCATTTGTATCGACCAAAACAGACATCGTTTGTTCTATTTTTAGCAACCACCTCTTGAAGGACCACATGGACCAAAATGCATTGTGGCAAAATCATGGAGCTTACCTCACAATGACCATGGAAAATAAAATGTTTGCCATTGACCAGCACTGTATATATGTTGATTCTGATTTGAATTTCATGTCGACAAAAGTTGAAGATTTCGTTAAAATATTTGAATATAGTGAATTTATATTTTGAATTAATCGGGCAATAATACATTTGCTTAAATTTTCGTGAACTAATGAAGTCTGTATTGTCGGACACCATGAGACTAATCCCAGCATAGGGAGCAGACATCATTTTCTTGTTGTGTGTACATAGACAGAGCACATTCCCCGGTTGTACTAAAGTCAATTTCTAAGATTAACAGTTAATTTTAAAAGAGAATCGGAGTGTGCATTTGGAACAATATATGATTAAAACTTTGAAAAGTAGCACATTGGAGGTTAATTTCAATAGGCAATGTCCATCAGTGCTTAATCCAGGACTACCATTTCCAGCTGTTTCATTGCGAGATCTGGCCTGTTCCAGTCTGGCGATCCCAACCCCCTGACCTTGGGGTGGCCCTGCTGCTCCCAGCAATGGATCTAAGTGGATCACTGTGCTCACTCAGACATGCCTGCATGGATCAGTTGGCCCTTCTTACGGACTGCACAGATTCCCGCCTAGGATGGGGATGAATGGTGCAATTGAGCTATATTGTTGGTCAGATTGAAGCAGAAGCAGTGAGAGAAGTCTAATAAACAAAAGCGGTTACCCTCATGTGCTCTACACCGGTGGCAACATGTCCACCATGATCAGTAAAAATAAAGACTGCCATAGAGGAACACAGCTGATGGCCCATTTAGGTTATGGTGGCAACTGCCATCTTTGAAGACAGAATGTCCAGTGATCTCCTGACAAGCAGCAGTCTTATAAAAAAGCAGTAGATCTACATCCAGTTTCTTTGCATCAAGGTGGCAGGACTGACCTGTCTCTCCTCATAAACTCACTTTTTCAAAGACACCTGATCTTCCTGATGCTCCACTGAACCTGTATGTGAGTGATACCAGTCAAAAACCTGCTTTGGGGCTCCCAAACACCATCCCTTTTTTTTCTGACGTTCAATGAAGTTTCTGTCCTGTTCGCTCTTCTTATGTAGGTGCATACCAGAAGGGACTGTTGGGAAATTGCTCATTCAGCTTGCCAAATTAAATACAATGTCTTGGTTGGTCGCATCACTACATAAGCCCTTGCATTCTACCAGTTAGAGCCTGACAAAAGGTATATAGAATCTTAGGATGCAAGGATGACTAGTTTGTTCTGCTGGTTGGTAAACAAATACAAGTCTCTCTTTGGAAGGAGAATGGGTTAATTTGTTGGGAAGGGGGCAGCGAGCGAGCGAAAAAGAAAGTGGGTGCGACTGGGTTGTGCCCATGGGTGGCAGTGCAGTTGTCAACTAGATGTGAAGTGGAGAAAGTCTCTTTGCTAGAAAAGGATGGTTATGGTGTAAATTCCTAGAGGCTTTGGGATTTAATGGGTTGTGGCTGCAGACTGTATTGGGGTTGAGAATTTAGAGACTGGGCAAACTTGTATGGATTCTCAAGACACATCTTGAGGATGAAGAAGGAAGGTGACTTCAAGATCTGATGTCAATGGTTTTCTGGCAGTATGCCACCATCCAATCTTTCTTCCATCTCACTATCATTGATGCTGCAAAAGCCTGCTGTGCATTTAGGATGATGAGTGAAGAACTGTAGGAATCCATTTTAAGAATGCTCTTTTATGAGAGATTACATTATCACTTTCCTACCTCATTGGGTTGTGTCCAAGGTTCTAGTTTATGATGTGGCGACCCAAGGCATCACCTTAACGGGCGTTTGGTAATTGCTACCCAGGTGGTGGATAATGATCCAGTCTTGTATGCCTGACCAGTGAGGGTGACGTTTCAGACTGGTTCTGTCTTTTTTTTTTTATCTGTGATGTTCTATTACTTGGCCAGGATGAGCGTTTATCATTGGTGGTGATGTCTGAATCCAGTCACAAGACACCCCATACTCAAAAAGATTGAAGTGCATCTAGTGATTGTGTGTGTCATGTGTATGTCTTCAGGCAAAAAATTTGTATGGTGACTCTAGATTTCCACCCTCTGTCCCAGCTATACAGATCACCTAGTTGATAGTGGGCATTATGTGCTCTGCTTCATTTGTTAGCTGCGGGGACCTGGGTGCGAGGCATTGGTGTTGTATTCTGAGAAATTTCAGGTCTTACGAAAGATCAGTTGGCCAATTGTCCGTTCAGTGCTTGAAACAGTTCGTAGGTGGCCATAATTTTTTTCTGGCTTGGGGATCATTTCATTGGCTGAGACTGGAAAGACGTTTAATTAGTCTAGTTATCGATTAGTTCAAGGAGGCTGCAGGAATTGGCACTGGTCCTTGCCCACCCGGTGGGCGGGATGTGCTCTGGTGGCACCTGCTATCCCTGGCAGCACTTCCTGGATCTAGTTCTAGAAGACTTCAGCAACACTGGGGATGCAGAAAAGTTGGCATTTGTGTCACCTAATGGCAACTTGAGTTGAGAATATTGTCATTTACCAAGAATCTAGATCTAGCAGAAGCTAGTGAGATCCAGAATTGAAGTAAATCTTTGAGAACTATCTCTACCTGTTGACTTTAGCCACAAGATCATCTACTGTGGTGGTGTCGCGGCACTCTTTTTTTGATTGCTTGGTTAGCGAGGTTTATATCTAATGCATTAATTCTTCTAGCCTGGATGACAGGGGGAGAGAGTGATGGTAGTAAAAGGGAGGGGGTGGCATTTTTCAATTCTCGCCTAGTGCGGCAAAACACCTAGAAACGGCCCTGTGCAGAATGTGTTACAGGTTGGATGCTTCAAGCAGTCTCTTGGCAGTGTCACTCAGGATGCTTGCATCAGGACCAGTCATCAGCTCGGTAAGCATTGAGTTCCACGTCTTTTGGCAGGGTCAGTAAGTGGGCAGTGAAGACAACTGAAATAGTGGCATAACGCAAAATGATGGGGCCACCCTGCAAAATGTGATGAGTCTCCCATATCTCACAGGTATTCATTGACCTTGAGTTGAATAGGGTTGCTTTGAATAGTTGGGGCCCCCCCTGGAGGCATGGAAGCCCCACTGCGCCACAGGGGCTTGAGGGGCCTGCTTTACGGCCCTGATCTCGAACACTTTCATTAAAGGGGTGGTATTTATTGTATGGGGAGGCAGGATGATGGGTATTATATGGTTAGGGACACCCAAATTAAGCGTCAGGTTTGACCGACTTCTTCAGTTTGGAAACAGCTAATTATGAGCATATTATGCGGGCAAAGCAAATTTATGAACAAGTTCTGTGGCTTTTATTAGGTAGCTATTATTATAGGTGCTGGAAGTATGGATGCATGGGGTGCTCAGCACCCCCAAAAGAATCATGCTGCAGTTCAGCAGGTGAGTGAGCAATAAAGAGGCCTTTAAATTTTGATTTTATCTTGTGGCATTTACTGTGAGTTCAAACACAGAAGTCAATGCCAGGCTATGTCTTCTAACAAACTGCTGTTTATTCTTTTGCCATGGAGATAGATGGTGTTTACTTTTATTTCTAACTGCAAAATGAGAGGATTTTGTAAAGCGAACTGTTCCACAATATTGCTGATTGACAGGAGTGTGAAAGAAAAAGCTCTAGAATGCGAAGTTTTGTCTAACTCTCAACAAAATTTAAATACTTCTAAATGAACTGTACAAATTTTTTACAAAACATCAGCAGTTCGTAGAGCACACTTGAAGCAAACATTTTTGTAACTCTGAAATGTGATGGAAACATATTTATGAGATTTACACAAATGTAGACACTACTCAGTGATGCGCAAATGATAAATATTCGCTGAACTTGATTTCTGCACACCATATTTTGTGTACTACATAGTTTTAATAGCAAAACTGCACATCTGTGTAACTTTAGTGGTCAGTGTGCCATCTGTAAATGACAGTGCGGTACCACATCATGCTTTGGTAATATATTTGCAACAGTGTGCTAAAAATGCACCACCTGCTACATACCACAAGTGTAGCACATTCTTGCTGAATGGGCGTTGTAAGAAATGTGGTTACCGGTAGAAAGGGGCGAAACCCTACTCAAGCAGAAACCACAATCCTTGTCAGGGTGAAGTCACAAGCAAACCCTAAATCAACCTGTGCTCAACCCTTGGGTAGCTTGGCACAGAGCAGTCAGGTTTAACACAGAGGCAATGTGTAAAGTATTTGTGCAACACTTCAAACACTAACAAAGTGAAAACACACCACAAAAAGGATCCCACACCAGATTAGAAAAACTGAGTAAATTGTAATAAATAAAAAAAGACCAAATTGACAAAAACCCAATCAGTAAAACTGGTGATATGCAATTTTAAAGATTTAAGTGAAAATAGCGCCAAAAAGCACAAAGTGGCAACTGTGAAAATCTGGTCACAACAGACCGGGACAATCTCACAAGTTCAGGCTGACAGCGATGGAGCACGGGTCACTACAGGGACCTAGGGGCCTATTACGATGGCGTACGGATGTCGACCGCCCGGCCGGCGGCGGTGCCCGCCGGACCGGCGGTGGAGATCCGCCCGCACCGCAAGCCAGAAAACCGCCGGTCCGATTAGGATGGCGGTGGCGACCGCGGCGGTGGGAAATTCCGACTGCCGCATTTCCGCCGGTCGCCTTCCGCACTCCTGCCTGGCGGGTGGAAAAGGTCCGGGATAATGGTGGCGGTGCAGAGCAGGCTCCGCCGGCACGATTATGATGCCGGCGGTAGCCAGCCTTTCATCAGCGGTCAGACCGCCATGGAAAGGCATGCAGAGATTGTCATCCGGGGGCCCATGGCGGGCCCCCGATGTTTTGGGGGGGGTCGGGATGCACTGGGGGGGTACCCATGGCCCCCCCGACATTCCCCTGTACCAGGTGGCAGGCACTGTTCAGTGCCTGCCACGTAGTGCAGGGAAATGCTGGACATGCCCATTTGGACATCGCGGCGGTGCTGCGGGTAGCAGCAACCGCCGCAATGTTAAGGCCCGCGATCCGACCGCCCGCGGGTCATCGTAATTCGACCGGCGGTGATGCAGCGGTCCATGCGGGCGGTCTTTTCCCGCTACCATGGCGGTCGGGGAGGTTTTCCGACCGCCATCGTAATAGGCCCCTAGTTAGGTCCGCTGAATAAGAGTACCTTAAATCCTGGTTGCAGAGCGTTGCAAAGTCCTGAGTTTAGGATGCGTTGCACTGCTGAGGCAAAGCATTGTTTCCGGTGAGCTGCAAGGCTGCGATGCGAAACCCTGCACCAAGGATGCGCTGCGCACCATCTGGTTCCGAAGAGACTGCGGGGCTTGTGATGCGAATTCCTGCATTGTCGTCGAGGCTGCCGTTGATGAGAGGTTTCCAATGTGAGGGCCTGCATCTGGGATCCGTTGTTCAGCATCAGTTCAGATTTACAATTTACATGCCCTACTGTTTAAATACATCGCACCCTGTCCTGTGGGCTGCAAGGTCGATGAAGAGTCCTTGCACTGGAAAAATCCTTGCAGAAGAGGCAATGTGTCGGTTCTGGTTGGGCTTGCGCCTCGCAGCAGAGTTGATGTGTTGGTTCCACTAAATCCAAAGATGGGCTAGCAGAGCACCTTCAGGCCCACTTCCAAGGGTCCAGGACTGGGGAGGCACCACTTGGTAGGGCAGGACTCACAGTTGCAGAGTCCAGGGGCTGGTTACAAGAGACTAGCCCTTGGAGTCACCCTGGTGGTCCTGGGTTCAGGTTACAGGTCCAGTCCTTCTCATCCATGCAAGAGTACAGCAGGTCAGCACAGCAGGCAGCTGTCCTTCAGGGCAGCAGTCCAGCAGGGTGGCAGTCCTTTCAGCAGCACAGCAGTCCTCATTCCTGGCAGAGTCTTCCACAGGTCCAGAAGTGTACTGAAGAGTTGGTGTCTGAAGTCTAATATGTATACCTGTGCCTCCTTTGAAGTAGGAGAAGCTTCTAGAGTTTTCCATTTGAAGTGCACAGGTTTCCTGCGTTCCCTGACCTGGCTCCAGACTAACTACAGGGGGTATGCAATCCTTTGTGTGAAGGCAGGACACAGCCTGTGTAGGTGTAAGTGAGGCTGTGCCTAACTCCTCCCTCCCATCCTGCCAGTGATGGTCCATTCAGGCACACCTAACCTCTCTATTGTGTGTGGCTGTCTAGAAGGAATACACAAAGACCAACTGCCAACTACACCCAGTCATGTGACCCAGAGTCAGGCTGCAGGCATTAAATGGCTAAGGCAGGAAAATGCCTAGTTTCAAGAAAGTGGCATTTTGTAATCAAAAATCTGACTTCACCATAACAGTGGATTTTTGATTGCAATTACAAAGACACCAAACATGATCTGTTCACCTGTTCACATTTGGAAGTTACAGCTTATTAAATGTAATAAGGTAACTCCAAAGTTATCCTATGGGAGAGGTAAGCCTTGCAATAGTGAAAAACGAATGTAAGAGTTTTTCACTACTAGGATATGACAAAACTTAAATTTACATGCCCTACTGTTTAAATACATAGCACCCTGTCCTGTGGGCTGTTTAGGGTCTACCTTAGGGGTGACTAATATGCATTAAAAAGGAAGGTTTGGGCCTGACAAAAGGTTGAAATGGCAGTTTAAAATTGCACAGACAGGCTCTGCAATGGCAGGCTTGAGACATGTTTAAAGAGCAACTTAAGTGGGTGGCGCAAGTGCTGCAGGTCCACTGATAACATTTAATTGCAGGCCCTGGGTACATATAGTACCACTTTACTAGGGACTTATAAGTAAATTAAATATGCCAATTCTGTGTAAGCCATTCCACCATGTTTAGAGGACAGAGCACATGCACTTTAGGACTTGTTAGCAGTGGTAAAGTGCACAGAGTCTTAAGGCCAGCAAAAACACAATCAGATAAAATATGGAGGAGTGAGGCAAAAAGGTTTGGGGAAGACCACCCTAAGGCTGACAGGCATGACTTATTTGTTACACTATGTGGGACACCTGGGTTTTCACAATACCCTTGACTTCAGTGATGTAACATTGATGGCAGCACCCCCACTCTGAAAACTATTCCAGCACCACTGGCTATTATGACATTTAAACATGCTTAAATATTGAAAGAAAAAGGCTACCAATATTTTTTAACTTTGCTGAGTTCTATAAACATATAACAGCTGCTCATTCAACAGATTGCATACATAGGGGCCGATTACGATGCTGCCCAGAAAGGCTCCGACCATCGGTCGGAGCCTTTCCGGGCCGCATCTCGGTTTAATTTCCAACCGCCGCATTACAATGCTGGCGGTCGGAAATTAAACCGGCTGGTCATTCTGGCTGGCTTCCGACGGGCTCAAGGAGCCTGTCGGCAAGTTGGAGGCCGGCCCGTAATCCCAAAGGGCGGCCTTTCCGCCCTTGGGATTACGATACTTGGTCTCCGGCAGGCTTTCCATGTCGGGCTTTCCAACACGGAAAGCCTGTCGGAGTATGGGGGCGCCTAGCAGGGCCCCCTTGCCTCTGCGGCATCCAGTTGGGGGCCGAGGGATCCCCTATGGTGACCCCCTGTTCATCCCTGGACTGTCTGGCAGGCACCCTGAGGTGCCTGCCACACAGTGCAGGGATGAACACAGACTTCCATTCCTCTACGGGAGCTTGTCGTAACACAAGCTCCCATAGAGGAATTGGAGTATGCGACTGGACAGTGTTCGGGCACATCATGATGAGGCGGTCGGGATCGCTGACTGGAGGTCGATTTGTCCCGTTTCCGAGACGGTGTCGACATCGTATTAGGCCCCATAGTTGTATCCATTGTCATGTGCAGCCGTCTTGCAGTATAAAGACGCAGCTCTTTTATTCCCGCCAGGCGATCTGTGTTTTAAAACCTGTCTTCTGATGGCAGAGTTTTTAGCTTTACATTGTGAAGCTAATGGAATCACGACTTTTCTGTAAGAGTACTGAAGAAAAAAAGGACTTTCCAAAATATTAGGGTTGTTTCTTCACCAAATGTCACTTCAAAATGTAAGACATCTCATATGCAACATATTTGGAGTTCTAAATTCTGAAGGCTGTCCTAGATACTTTGCTGCTTTGAGAACTACAAGTGCTAAGTATCAATTGACTTCAGCATTAAATCTGTCAAAAGGTTCAATAAAAATATTGTGTAAAAATATAATTTCAAGATAAATACAATGCTTCGAGAATTTTCCTGGACAAGAATTTCTTTAGACAGCTAAATGTTTTTCTTAATTACTATAATGTGTTTCATTTTAGCACGGAAACCCCACTGTAAATATTTTATTGAAACCTGTTGCAAACAAGCATTGGCAAAGCCAATACGTTTTACACTCCTACTCAAACTCTCATAAAAGCAATTTTAAAAAACGCCTGCTACAGTGAAAAGTGGATCACTGACAGAATACCAGAAACACAAATATTATGTGGACAGAATATTGTATTAAAAATATCGAGGACCAAAATATCGAGAAGGTAAGTGCTATTAGGTAAGTATAGATTTACTATTCTTAACTCCACATCTATGTACCTTGAAGATATATATATCATCAAGGCACATATATGCGGAGTTATATGTAGAACATCTTTGCTTACCTATAGAAACTTATCTTCATGATAATTGTATCCTCATTATTCTTGACACAATATTTTGTCCACACGATATTTTTTCTCCGAACTTTTGTCTGCACACTGTGAGAAGCATATGCCACTGAGTGCCATCATGTGCTGAAGAGCCTCATCTTCTTGCAGCCATTCCATAATGTGCTGCGAACACTGCATCATATGGTAGCTAATAGGCACCATGTGGCTATAGGCCACATTTAGAGTTAGGTGGAGCAGCGCATTTGTCTAAAGGGGGCAGATGTACCAGCCACTGTATTTAGAGCACTGTTAGCATCAAAGGAGTCATAATACTGATGTGGGGACACTCAACACTTTTTGGCGGATGTGCCGCATCTGCCAAACTCTAAATAAGGCCCTATGTTTCCTCTATTTTATGCATTGCCATATTATGCAAAGTTATTTCCAATGTGCCTGTTAATGCAACCATGCACCCCGGTACCCATCATCTGCCATTCAATGCCATGATGTGCCCAGGTATGCCTATCTACCGGACAAAGTCATGAAGTACCCCACATATTCACATCTGCCAGTCAATACAACATTGTGTCTCACGTAACCTGCAGCATGTGTCACAGATATAAATGTAAAAGGAACAAATAATTGACGGAATACTGAACAATGCAAACATTCACCCCCAGTCACAAAGATCTGGGTTTAATCCATTGTTCGTTTGCTCACCACACCACTCCAGTTAGACCCAGCCATATGCAAATCAGTCTTGACCCTGTTCCTCATGGAAACAGTCCAGCCCGAACTGCCAAGCCAGATCCTCCCTAGACCGGAAACAAGCATCCTGGGACCAGTGTCGGGGTAACACCCCTCATCAGCCAGGCTAGCTTGAATCCAGTGGCAAAGTGAGCAAGGGACCCACATCTGGGCATACCCTTTCCACTTAGGGCGACAAAAGCAAAAGGAACAAATTATAGACGGAATGCTAAACAATGCAAACATTCACCCCCAGTCACAAAGACCTGGGTTTAAGATAAAAATGTAGGGGCAAATTTACAAGCCCCTTGCACCTTCTTGCGCCGCCATTGCATCATTTTTTTTGACGCAACGGCGGTGCAAACAATGCGACCTATTTACAACGTGACGCATCTAGTGAGATGCGTTACGTTGTAAAGCCCTGCGTCACATTATACCTGCGTCAGGTATAATGTATGCAGGGTGGGCATTCCCACGCAGGAAGGCCTCGTAAAAGTGACGCAGTGAAATCTACAGGATTTCACTGTGTCACTTTTAGGACGCCACTGCGTCAAAACCTTATGCCTGCTTGAAGCAGGCGTAAGGAGTGACGCAGTACAGTAAGTATAGGCCTCAAAATACAATGCTGGAGTTGCGTCATGCTTGCGACACAACTCCAGCAATGCGTGACTTTTGGGCCAACAGATACGTCAGAATTTCTGACGTATCTGTTAATCCTTGCGCCATGGAGCACTGTATTGTAAATACAGCGCATCCATGGTGGCGCAAGGACATTTGACGCTGGCGCAAGGAAACTGACGCATCTATCCAGATACGTCAGTTCCTTGTAAATCTGCCCCGTAGTGCATAGTTTCATAATTGGATTACCAGAATATATTGGGATAAATGGAGAACATTACAGTATTGACTGACACAAGGGATGTATGCCCCAGTTACCCCACTGCATGTCAGTCAAAGCAATTATCTGCTTCTTTTACCCCAACATATACGAGTCATTTCCATTATGTGGCCCAGTTATCTCCCTTTTGCCAATCAACTCAATTCCATACCTGAGTTTTCTTCCCATATGCCACTCAATTCTTCATCTTTATTTGGTCAAAAATATATTAGACCATAAAAGCACATTTGGCCATAACAAGCACATATAATATTAAAACAATACATTTTCAATCCAATTTCATTAATATTTCGTTATCACTAAAATTTACACATATAATATTTAAAGGAATGCTAAAAAATTAAAAAATCATATATCATATATAGAACCAGTTCATTCAATGTCCTTCCAAGTATTCATCTGTACCATGTGTTGACATATATCCATTAACAGGAAGATTCTGACAATGTAAACATATTAGAAAATACGGGAAGGTAAAGATCTCATTTCTGGGTCCGCCATACAATCCTATTTTCGTTAGTTTACCATAGTATGTGTTACTAAAATTATATATAAAACAATAATAAAAGTGACACATAACAGATCAAATTACTCGCAAGGTTCTTTAGCAGCTGTTTCCCTGAGTATCTATATCCTCTATCAATATGGTCTTCCTTGCATACCAAACACTCCATAAAAAAGATTACATTCTTACACAGATATCTACTGTGGGCAGAGACTGCAGAAAAAGGTATGCCGGGCGACATTGAGTAAACCCACAATGTTTTAAAAAGCTTAATATATAGAATTTCCTCCACTTTTTATAAAATTTACAAAAGAATACCATGTGCATTGTAGTCTGTGTTGAAACATTATCACAAGGGCATTTTGACAAGTTAGAGGACCAGTTATTTTGTTCAGGGAAAGTGACCAAACGGTGAAAAATATCCAATCTAAAACGAGTTAGTATATACCTATGTTTTTGATGAGGTACAGATCTAAGGTATAATTGCATATCGTAACTTGTTAAAATGAGCTGGTTCCTTAAAACAGTTGGTTTTAACAATTCTCCGTAGATCCTAACACTCTCTAGATGCGTTAGGCAATCAGCCTTCAGATCTTTCCTACTTAATTCGGCCAGACATTCGGGACTAGTAAAATATTCAGGGTGCCCCCGATTCTGGCAGAAACATTCTATATATCTCAGCCATGGGATGCGTGAGTAAAGGGTTGACCTTAGGCAATCCCTGATCACGAGCTGGTTTAAAGCAGTATGCTCTGATGACCATACCTTGTGCCACAGCAGAATTGGTTGGATTCTAATTTGATCAACAAGAAAAGATACCCCCAACTCTGCGTGACACACAAAGGTTGAGGCAGATTTAGGTAAGGCAAGCAGGTACCTTAGGAACTCATTTTCCACTGTTTGTATTGTAGTACAGTTTGCATAGCCCCATATACCAGCACCATATAGTGCTTTGCTTACACATTTTGCCCTATAAATTGTAAGCATTTCTCGCGGCGAGTTTGTACCTAATCTTGTGGCGAATTTATGCAGAGCCATACAGGCGCTTCTAAAAAGCAGTGTCCTAGTCTGTATTGCGGGGCTCCGTGATCCGTCTTTATCAAATAGAACACCCAGGTAAGAAAAAGTATCTGTACAATCAATGCGGGATTCCCGGATTCTAATATTGCGGCAGTTGCACGTATTCCTCCCGCTCTTCATTATGAATGTCTTGGTTTGATTTACATGCAGATCAAGGTACCTCATATAATTGACAAAATCATTCAGTACCAGCTGTATTGAAATTGGGGTCTGAGCCATCAGGACGGCGTCGTCAGCATAGAGAAGGGCGGGCACAGGGCCAGGTCTTTTGCTTCCAGTGTCAACGCAGTACCTACATTATTTATGTAGAGTGAAAATAAAAACGGTGCAAGGACACAGCCCTGTCTCACCCCCCTCTCTATGCTGAATGGCTTTGTGCATTCGCCCATATTCCCATATCTGATCCTGGCCTTAGTACCCGAATATAAATCCCATAGAAAGGAGATAATGACAGTATTCACACCCATGTCACCCATAATGACCCATAATTTTGAGTGATTAACGCAATCAAAGGCGGAGGACAAGTCTACAAACCCCAAATACAGGTTGCCGCCTTTGATCTTCGTATATTTCCCTAGGATGATGCTCAAATTAAGACTTTGTTCAATAGTCCCCACCCCGGAATGGAACCCGTAGTGAATGTCCGCCAGAATACCCCTAGATTCGGCCCACTCTTGGAGTCTGTTCAGGATTATTCTCCCCGTTATTTTAACTAGTCAGTCGAGCAGCGAGATCGGCCTATAACAGGCCGGATTATGTCGATCCCCTTTTTTATATATGGGGACTATAATTGATTCAGCCTAGGTCGGAAGAAAGTCTGCAGCACAGCAGGCCCTTAGGACAATGGTTAAAATGGGCCCCCACAAGGGGATATTGGATTTATACAGATCTACCGGAATCGCGTCGGGGCCAGGCGCTTTTCCCCCTTTGCTTGAAGTTATAGCATAAGAAACTTCGTTTAAGGTGAATGGGGCGATCTTAGGCGATTTTTCATTGACTGGGTTACCCTTGATGTTAAAAGGCCTGGTCCCATCAGACTCAGGGATCTTTGCAGAATAAATGGCCGCAAAATGTTTTATCCAGTTGTCCTCGGGTTTTGCGTCCACGATCCCTGGACCAACATCTTCTCTCAGCGGGGGAGAATTCACTATTTTCCCAAAATTGTTGTTATCATTCTTACTGCTTGCATCCAATAAAGCGCCCCAGGCCTCTTCCCTTAGCTGACTTTTTCGGTTTTTCTGGGCCTCTCTATAGGCAGACCTGCATCGCTGAACCTCAGCTCTGCACCTAGGATTTCTATGAAGTGCTTATTTAAGGCTCTTATAGGCCTTAGTACACTGTGTATCAAACCAACCGTTTCTGGGTTTCTTTATTTTCCTAGCTGATTGCAAGTTCTCCTTCACAATCTTGCTAATAATTAAAAACGAATTTATAATCTCTATTGGCTGTGCGTTATCATCCAGGCATGTCTCAAAGGCTTCCCCCATTTCACGAATTAATTTTCCCAAGAAACCCTGCGGGGTGATCTGATGCCACCATAGTGAGAAACCATTAGGAGTGGCTAGCTCTAATTCTCCGCAAATAACTTGGGTGGGGCTGTCCTGTTCTCTAATAAAAAGACCCTTTGTGATTTCTATCGATTGAGGATAATGGTCACTTCATAATATGGAATGAGTTTTAAAATTAGAAACGTAGGAACTCAAATTATTAGAGGTTAAAACGTAGTCAATGATGCTGTGGTTATTTCTCCCATTAAATGTGCACCTGAATGGAGCATCTGGTAGTGACATTTCATTTGCAAACGATAAATCCAGCATATAAATTAATTCATTTAGTTTGTCTCCATAGCTATTGTGAATAAAGTGCGTTTTACTAGTGCCATCTAAATTGTCCATACCGCAAACTTTCTCGTTATGTGGACTACACAATTGGATGTTAAAATCACCTCCCCACACAATCGAAAACTTTTTCTTATTGGTATTAACCACCTTTTCCAAATACTCATATAAATTAACCAAATGCATTATCATCTCTCCACTAGTAGCATTGTTATACAAATTAACCACTACCAATTTTTCCGAACCTGGCCCTTCGCACACAATCACTTGATAATAGGGATTATTTAATTCCATTACAGGTTTTATGGGTGGTAAATTATTAGATGCAAAAATACATAATCCCCCTTTAGCTCTACCATGAATCCCTGGAATAGCAGAAACATGAAATGTTCTAAATCCATTCATGTGAAGAGGTTCCACCAGCCAGGTCTCCTGGAGACAGATAAAATTGTAGCCCATTACAAAATCCATCCACTCTGGGTTGTTAATTTTATTCCGGAGCCCCGCCACGGTCCAGAACAAAAAACCACTAGAGTTGTTAGAATCGTATAGGGGACCCTCCGCGGCAGTGATTGGCCCATGTTCATTGTTGGGCCTTATAGGATGTTGAAAAAGATCTCCATCAGAATGAGTGTTTGAGTAGGAAATTAGTTTTGGCTTCTCTTCACTGCCAAGATGATGTAGTGCTTTTGTCCTCTCAAGTGGACACTTTATTCCCTCCTGGCTCTCCGCTGATGGTCAGTCTATATCTGCAAGGTTTTCTAGTCCCTGATATCTATTAAAGATTGGTACATTATAAGGTTGGAAGGTAGCTGGTGAGGGAATGCTTAAAGGCGTGGGCCGATCGTGGGATCCTGTTAAATATGGTTGGTAGAAGTATCCTAATGGGAGTGCAGAGATCGTATTTGGGGTAATGTGGTTAGGCCGAGTTCTATTTAGCACATTCTCCACCAGTCTTGGTGATTTAAAAGACAAAACTACACAGTCTCCCGGAAGAGATTTCTGGCTCCTACCCACCCATTTGATTCGTCTGACCATTTTTAAGTCTGCAAATAGATGCTCAGTCAGGCCAGATCTTACCCCCAACCAATTTAATGCCTTATTCTTGAGGGAGGTCCAGGATTCAAAAGTTTTCTGCTTTAAAGGAGGGACATTTGATAACACAATTACATATGGTGTGGCAGCGGGTGGAGGATATAAGAACTCTGGTGGCTGTATTAGTGGGGCATCTACAGGATGATCATTAGCTGGATTCTTAGTGGGCAAAGGTGGTGGTCTAACAGGATTATCCCCCATACAAGGGCGTACATGGTCATGAGGTATTGGACCCCGAAGGGTATGAGTATATATTAGATTTGATTCCCTTGCTGGATTAACAACAGCTGAGCTACTAGCAGCTATTTCAGTCCTCATTTGCTCACTTTACATTCTATAGGTCAATTGGTCCACGCATATATTGCATTTTGTTTCTAGTTCTTTCAGGCATGTATTAATGCTTTCTAAGCTATTTTTCATGAGCTGCTCCAGGGATCTGACAGTAGGACAAAGGGTGTCCAATTTTCCATTGATTAGCTCACTGTACTGCTTAGGATGTTCAGTGGGAATCATCGTCGGGTTATTCGTGGTCTTATTCTGGGTTTTAGTCCTTCTGTTACGTGGTACATCCTTATTTACAGTGCTGGTTGTGGTACATATGCGTGTTTTTTTTTATCCGTTTGAAAGGCAGTGGGGAATCTGATTTGGAGGAATCAATAGTATCAGGTATTTTCTGTATGCACCCATTTGTTTCCCTTATCTGCTATTAGTGCCATACCTCCATCATAGGTTTTTGAATACTCATTCTTATTAGCTGGGCTTAGTGGGGCAGTTCGAGGTGTTGTATTTTGCTCCCCACAGACTAGTAGTGACTCCTCAACATTCGTAATCTGCTTCTCGATTGCGCCCATAGCACCTGAGATAAACTTTAACTGTGAGGTCTGTGTATGCGTTTGAGACCGGTCTGGGGGACTTGACCTTCCCTGATCGGGTAGTAGCTTCCTTTTTCCCATATTTACTCTGTGTAACCCACAAGATATAGTGTGTAGTATATTTGCACAAGTGTAAGGAAAAATGCAGGAATATAAGGTTGAGATCAAGGTAAGAAGTATTATAATCAACATAAGTACATAAACCCAGTAAAGCTACAATTTACCTGGGAATATCTAATATTGTTTGTTCAAACTGGCCAATTAGCCAGACCTACAACTTATTAGCACCAATATTCAGAGCTTTTAATAGCTCAATAATGGGTAGGTTATCACTAGAAAACTATAAGATGATACCTTGAATTACAGTTTCATACCATAAACCTGCTTTAGTCCTGGGGTCACAATATCACACAGTTCTAAGTATGCAGTTTATACAGTCTCTGCAGTCTATTTTAACTAGCTAACTGCAATATAACCATGTAGTCAAGGGAACCTAGTCCAACCAATGTCTCATATATCCAAAAAGCATGGACAGTAAGGCTCGTAAGGAGAATACCTGCGGTCCACTGTGCAATTTGTCCAATGTGTCCGATGTACTGGCTACCTCACCAAGATCCTCCCCTGGCAGCTCTTAAGCCGTCCTCTCCAAGTCCTCACCAGAAAGCCGTCAAGGTAACTGTTGTCGTGAAAGGCCTTCCTATTTCTATTCCAACTGAGAACCAAGAGGGGTGGCCCAGCCCAGCCTCCTCCGGTCTCGGACGGGTGCAGATGGGCCTGCCCTTGGCCCGGGCTTAGCCCGGGCATGGCCCGGGCACGCCCGCGCGCGTCCCGCGCTGCGGGAGGCCTGTGGATGTTTAAATGCGCCTAGTCTGGTTCTTGTGGTCTCTCCCCCGGGCCCAGGAACAGAAGCAAAGTGCAAGGTGCAATGTACAAATGAAACGGGCTCCCGCCACTCAATGCCAGGCTGTGCCCCTGTTAGTGCTTCACATGTAACCAATATCATGATATGCCCTTCGTCTCTGTGAGGTCCGTGGTTTGCCACAGTTATTCACAGATTTTCCCAATCAATGCGATGTATATGTCTCAGTTATGCCTCAATGTCCCGAAGAATTCCAATCATGCTCACTTGCGGGACAGTGCCATGATGTGCACCTTTTATTTCTACGTATTTCAGTAAATGGAGTGATTCTGTCACGTGTCTCCTTATTGAAGTATGAGGAAATGCTCTGGTTTCAGAATTTAAGGCATTTTGGAGCATATTTGCAATAAAGTGGCATAGCGTGTCATTCAGCCAAGAAGGCTAATGGCACGCTTCGTCACTTTAGAAACGCAGGCTCCACCATATTTATTAGAATATGGTGCAGCCCTGCGTTTCCCCCTGCGCTGGTGCTAAATTAAGCTGCCTAGCGCCAACGCAGGCACTCTTGCACCATAGTGCAAGGGGGCCTGTGTTGAGGGGAAGATTGTTTATGTGCAGGAAGGTGTCCCTTCCTGCACATAAACAATCATAGGCATAGGCAATTTGCTGTTTCTATGTGTGCTGCACAACGCAGCACACACGGAAACAGCAAAAACGAGGAGAAATAAAGCATTTCTGCTCGTTTCGCCTGTTTAAGACCCGGTTTTCCCTGGTCTTAATTTTGCCGCTGCCTCTTATTTACTCTGCCCTTGTAAATAGGGGGCAGCGTCAAAATCTGAAAGTGACGTTGTGGTGGCGATAGGGGCTTGTAAATATGCCCCTTTGTTTGCAACCAGAGGGGGATATTCTCAAGCACGTGTGTTAACTATCGCCAAAATCGCTTAACGCAACTTCTCACATCGCAGTCCATCGCAGGAAAATAACACCGTGTTAACGCAGCATTCTCAACCCGGCGGCACCATGCGATAGCCTCATGATAACGCGACAAATGCCTGCGTTAAAATCAACGCGACGCCGAAAAAATGTGAGACCCTGACACGAAAAAAGGTGCGATGACCCCAATGGCGATACAAAAATGAGCGAAAAGCAGCGACAGGCCGGCGATTCCCACGCGCCATGCGTGAGAATGCACTATAAAAGCAGAGAAAAAAAAAGACAAATAAATGCAACTGCGTAGCACCATGGACGCTCCCGGACCCAGTGCAGAGGACAACGCGAACCCCACAAGCCACACAGACGACCAGCCAGGAAGGGCCGGAGAAGGGCAAAGAGAAGAGGAAGAGGAAGATGGGGTTCACTCCGCAGGAAAACCGGATCATCGTCACGGAGGTGACCGAACACTACCAACAACTGTACGTCACTTCCACTGCGTCATCGGCAACACAAACGGAAATATGGCAGTCCATCGTGAACAACGTGAATGCAGTCGGAGTGTCGAGGAGGTCAATGGAGGAGGTCAAGAGGCGCTGGCATGACGTCAAAAGTCAAACCAAGCAGAAACTCGCTGCCAACCTGAAGGCAGCAACGGCCACTGGAGGTGGGAGTACTGCGCCACAGGAGGAGCTGGATGAGCTGGAGGAAATGGTGGCCACAGTCATCAGTGCGGAGATGGTGCAAGGAGTTGGGGGTCCGGACACTGCCCGAAATGACCTGACCCAACAGCAACAGGGTGAGTAACCACCAGGGACTGGTGGGACGGGGGAAGACGGGCACAATGGCACACATGCACAATCAAGAATAGCACACTGCACACCCACAATGACTGTGGAACCTGTCCCTGATGGCCTTGGCACACTGCAGCACACACAGAAACACCAAGTAGGCCCCCGTCCACCATGTGCACAAATACCCCCCCCTCACCAATCCCACAACATACCCATGCACATGTGCTGAACCCAGCAAAGCAGCGGCTCTGTGAGCCACACTGACAATGCAAGTGACACTGCATGACCTCTAGCATGGCTGCAGTCAAAATACATGACATGGTGCACGCCACGACACTGAGGTGGCCCAGTGTGGATAACATCCCCAAAGGAGCAGGTCACACTCTGACACATCCACGTGCACATACAACCCCTGACGTCAACAACACATCTGCAGACAAACAATGCACAAGAGTACAAAATCCGTACAGGAGCACAAATGACCCAAGTCGCCGACATCTCAGTACCGTAAAAGCACACAAGTCAAAGGCACACCACCTCAAAGGGATAAGGGGCCGCTAAATCAGAGCTGCAGGGGCGACTCACCCACAATGCAGCACACACACATAGCAATCACAGCACATCAACATTGACCACAATGTGGTAGAAAGTGCCACACGTACACCACAGAACAGAGGACACAAGTGGTGCCACACGTGCGTAGAAAATGGCCAATCACATCAGGCATAGCAGGAAACTGTCAGATGATAATGTACGAGTACAACCTCACATCCGTCACGTAGTCGGAATGTCCACTGTCCCCCATCAAATACCCAGCTCCTCCAAAACAGTCACAATGTACATTGTCATGCAGTCAGTATGTAAACATGTACAATGCGTGCACATACATGGAACACACTGTTAACCTGCATCTCCCATTCACATTGCAGAGGGACAATCAACACCTCCTGCAGAGCAGACCAGACATCTCTTCAGTGATGAGGAGGAGGAACCCCTGGCCATCTGCTCCGACACCCTCCAACGGCTCGTGGACAGCCTCCGCACCCCACCTCCAGGAGCAGGCCAGCCCAGCTGCATCGAGGTGATACCACCCCCTGCACAGACCACACAGCAGGAAGCACCCACCACCACGGCTGGCTCCCAGCACCTCACCGAAGAACACATGGCATTCCAATGCCGTGTGTCAGACTGCCAGAGGGGGCTGGCTGAACAGGTGCGGGTGGGTTTCGACCTCATGGCAGCCAAACTAGATGCCATACGTGGGTGTCTCAGTCCCATCAGGGACCACTTACAGTCCCTAACGGACACCCACAGTCCGCTCCATGCCCTACAACAATCCTTGGCTGACCTCGCTGGATCCATTACTCAGATACAAGAACTGTCTAGGCCGAGAGGCTCCAGCAACGACAGCACAGAGTTGGCACAGATTAGGGGTGGGCGGACAACTCCGTTCCGCCCACGGAATGTGAGGAATTTTGCCTGTTCCGCGTTCCGCAAAGTAGGCGGAACAGGCAAATCTCCGCACACTCGGGGCGGAGCGGAGTTAGCCTCCGCCCGCCTCCCGCTCGCACTATTAAAACATTATAAAAAGAATTTAAAACACCTTACCTTATCGGCGGCGTCCCGGGCATCCCTCCTTCTTCATTGCGACTTCTTCTTCAAAACTGCGCATGCGCGGGCGCCCGCGCATGCGCAGTTTTCCAGAAGAAGACGCGATGGAGAAGGAGGGAAGTCCGGGACGCCGCCGATAAGGTAGGTGTTTTAAATTCTTATTTATAATGTTTTAATAGTGCGGGCGGAAGGCGGGCGGGAGGCGGGTGGCGCGTAGCGGAGCTATGCGGAGTGTGCGGAGATTGGTTCCGTCTCCGTGGCACTCCGCGTAGCCCCGCTACGCCCACTACGCCCACCCCTAGCACAGATGCGGAGGACAATGGAGAACATGGAGCGGATGCAGGCAGGAAGGATGGCTGCCACGGCTGAACACCAGCGAGATGTAGCTGGGATCTACCATGCCCTGCAGATCCTCATCTTGCCATTGCTGCCACAGAGCTTGTCCCAGATGACTGCTGCAGGAACTTCGACAAACACATCTCCGCACCCTGATGTGTCAGTGGCACACAGTGCTGCAGCCATACCATCACCGCCCCCTGATGAGTCAGTGGCACACAGTGATGCAGCCATACCACCTCTGCACCCTGATGAGTCCGTGGAACACAGTGATGCAGCCATAACACCACCACAAACACCTGGCACACCTGACACAGAAGACGTATCAGAGGACGAAGATGTGGACGGTAATGACTCTGTGTCAAAAAGGAGGTTGTAGCATTCATCCCCCGCCATATGGCCTGTTCCTGCTTGGTACAGCCCTCTGCATCATGCCCTGGTACTACACCTTCCACTGTCACCCGAAACACTCTGCGACATCCACCTGGACCCCGACATGGACTGCCATATCTGCTCTGGTTACCAATGACACAGCAAACAGGCTGCGGACTCAACTCTTCCTCTACCGATTAACTTGTCATCCCCTAAAGGACTCTGTCTGGCCCTCCACTGGGCAACCATGTAATGTGGGGTGTGCATGGCCATGTACTGCTCCAGCTCCGACACTCCACAGGATGCGAATAAAACATTCCTAATCACACAGATGTGTCATGTCTATGTCCAATCAAGTATGACAGTATGGATGACTGTAGGGACATTGATTGCACAAAAAGGTACACCCTGGGAAATGACATCAATGCGCATGTTTGACCGTGACACACATGGCCAATTACATGACTGTGGAGGTGTGAACTAGCTGTGGCCTCATTGATCATGAACAACAATCTCGCAACCCCCCAACGTAGCCCCACGTCCATGTATCAAATAGGGCTGTGTGTAAATATGTCAGAGTGGGTAGGAGGCCTAAAGTAGTGTCCCACATTACATGTGACAACAGAACATCTCTTCTCATACCTACGCACACTCAACTGTGTGGACACAGCCTGGTTTGATGGAACACATTGGTCCACATGGCAAGAAGTTGGACACCATACTCACATTGCTGAAGACACTTAAGCGCACAGGTCGACCACCAACTCTCCCAAACACAATGTCAGGCTCACAGAGGTGGAGCTGGCAATAGGGACTCACCCCTAAGTGAAATCCGTCAGTCAGTCCCTCCCTGTGTACGTACGATGCTCATTGGGGAACACGATTTGGCATGCAAATCAACACTCATCACAGTTGAACACTAGTGAAGCTGCGTCGACTTTATTGGCATGTGCGTGTGAGTACGGGCAAGACAAGGGCCACAACATGCAGACCAATGCATCATACACTAACAGGCAGCCAAGGAACATGTAGAGGTGCAAGACATGGGGAGGCACAAATGAACACCAACCATGACGGATGCCGACGGTCTCAGCCCACCTTGCTTTGCTGGACGAGTCATGTGGTGTTTGGCGAATGCTCATTGCACCGTGTCAGGGGACACCACTCACAGCCCATGGGATCTGCATAGTCCTGTACCACCGGACAGCGCTGACTGCCTGCTCTGCTGACAGTGAGCAGGTGAAGGAGTCCAACAAGGTCACATGTAGTACTACATTGCCATGTGTGTACTCTCCCTCCAGCGGTGTGTCAGGTTGAGGAACGTTGCCAGGCGCCGCTGCCCACTCACCTTGCACAGGTGTGTGTCAACCCGCAGTCCTGCACGCACATGCATTCTGGGTCCAGGCGAATGCAGACATGTCCACTGTCATGGTGGGATATGTGTCCATTTCCCCAAGATGCAAAAGGGTGTTGGGACCTGTGCCATGGGTCACAATCTATTGTGGCTGCAGGAACGTAGTTACTCGTCCATGAAAGCGAGTGCAGCTTCATGGGCAATCAGTTCCAAGAGTACGTCGTTGTCGACTTCAACGAACACGGGGGCGAGCCAATCCATTAGCTGGTCCGGACAGATGTGCTCCGTCCACGCCGTTTCACCAATCCGCAACACAGCCCAATAGGGGAGCGCTTCGATGTGGTCACTGCACACGAGGAATTGTGCGATCTCACATGCCCAACTGCCAGCACATACGCCCATTTCCAAGGCATCCCATGAACGGGTATCACGGTTACACTCCTGGTCGTGGTCCAACAGGGGGTGCACACACATGTCATAATCCAGTTCAGCTACCGTTGTGTTGGATAGGCAGACATCCATGGGCCACTCGAATATGCATGATCGGCAGTGGAACCAGGGCTGGATGCAGGTGACGTACGAAAGACGGAAGCTCAGACGGTAACTGATGCGCAACACTGCCAGTGGCAGTGCCCCCAACAAATGCAGCATTCGGTCACGGTACAGTTCCACGTGACAGGGGTTGTGCATGTGCCCTGGATGTTCTGACATTGCGTTGTTCGCACTCGTAGAACCGCCACTCTTCTGACCTGCGGCTGTTATGTGGATGATATGCCACAGCTTGGAGCAATGAGTCGTATGAGCGTGCAAAGTTTGTACGTATGGGTTGTCCTGTACGTAAGTGTCAAGGCCGTTCCATGCAGGAGTACCTCGGGCAAGGACTTCTGTGTGTGGGGTGTGGATACGTTGATCTTTCATTGGCGCCGTGTGTAGTGTGGGAGTCGTCTTCGTCTGCCATGGTATCTCTCTTAGGGGGTGCCTGCCGCATGCGTTTCCAAGGTCGGGGTGCAGATGCCCTTCCGCCTTCTGTATTGAGACAAGGGGGCTTTCATCCCTAATGTTAGTCAGACCACTGCTTGTATCCTGGGTATGTGATGTGGCTATCGCGCTGCAATTGAGGCTAGGCCTTGGGCTTATGGTGCACCAAAAGCGATGAACACACACACCAGTTGCCATGTATGAGCCAAGACCCCGAGCGGCCTTGCGCTCCTTGTACAGTCCCTTCGTGCGCGTACGCCCTCCGGCTGCATGCAACATTGCAACATTGTCGATTGTGGGCCGTGTGGCGCAGACACTGCAACAGAGACACATGCACCAGTTGGTTTCCTGTGCAGCCCAGATATGAACCACGCCCAGAGGCCAGGGATAATTGTTCACACCCCTACGCTGGCCTGGCGTACGCCGACCCAGCCCACTCGGCGTACGTATAAAGGGGATGACGACGACGCTACGTGTCCCAGTTCTTCCCCACTGCCTGAGGTGACATGGACGCGTCCGCCTGGCCTACGACGAGGTTCAATAATATAGGGTCCATGACTTGCATTGCACGGAGTCGGTGGCACCGGTTGCACTGCGGCCGGCACGGGCCTACCGCCACGGGACGGTGACTTACTGTGCACTGAGGTTGGGGCACCTGAAGTGCTGAGCGGGTGTGCAGCCTGCGATGATGACGTGTGCACTGATATGATCTCTGCCACTGCTATATCAAGACCCAGAGTCAAGTGTGCGCCTGGTGGACCGCAATGTAGGCCTGAGCCAGAGGGCAGTGCGGGCCTACCGCCACGGGGCGTTGCCTCACGTTTCACAGAGTTAGTGGCACCTAGAGAGCTGAGCGGGTGTGCAGCCTGCGATGATGACGTGTGCACTGATATGATCTCTGCCATTGCAAAATCAAGACCCAGAGTCAAGTGTGCACCTGGTGGCCCGCGCTGCGGGGATGCGTGATGTGGAGGCTGCCAAGGTCGCGGGCCCCAGGCTCGGAGCTTGCACCGGGACGTGGTGTGCCCTCTTGGAGACACGCCGGTGGCGGAAGGTGAGCAGTGAGGCCTGGGTGCGCAGGGGTGGGCAATCCATGCTGGGCGGAGGGAGGGGCTGGGGTGCAGCGGCCTGGGTGCGCAGGGGCGGCCATGCGATGTTGCCGTGTGCAATGATATGTACTCTGCCATCATTAGCTGTGGACTCTGTTTCAGATGAGGGACCTGGTGGCCTGCAGTGTGAACTGGCACGTGGTTGGAGACACACCGGTGGCAGCAGGTGAGCAGTGAGGCCTGGGTGTGCAGGGGCAGGCAATCCGCACTGGGCGGCAGGAGGGGCTGGGGTGCAGCGGCCTGGGTGCGCAGGGGCGGCCATGCGATGTTGCCGTGTGCAATGATATGTACTCTGCCATCATTAGCTGTGGACTCTGTTTCAGATGAGGGACCTGGTGGCCTGCAGTGTGGACCGGCACGTGGTTGGAGACACACCGGTGGCAGCAGGTGAGCAGTGAGGCCTGGGTGCGCAGGGGCGGGCAATCCACGCTCGGCGGCGGGAGGGGCTGGGGTGTAGCTGCCTGGGTGCGCAGTGTCGGCACTGTCTCTCTCTCCCTCTCTTTCTCTATCTTTCTCTCTCTTTCTCTCTCTCTCTCTCCCTCTCTTTCTCTATCTTTCTCTCTCTCTCTCTCCCTCTCTTTCTTTCACTGTCTCTCCCTCTCCCTCTCTATTCCTTTCGCTGTCTCTCTCTCTTCCTCTGTTTCTCTCTCTCTCTCCTTCTCCCTCTCTCCCCCTTTCTCTCTCTTTCTCTCTCTCCCTCTCTTTCACTCTCTCTCTCTCTCTTTCTCTCTCTCTCTGTCCTTTGTTGTGCGCATGACACACCTTCTTATCTTCAATTTTGTCTTGTAGGCTGTGACTTACGGTTTGTCCAGAGAAGACCCGCCAGGACTCTTCCAATTATTGATGTTGATTGGAATTTGAATAAATTGATTATTTTTGGAATTCTGCGATGTATGTATGTTTTTCCTTTTTCAAACCACACATGGATGTTGGTTGGTGTACTTGTGCGACATCAGGCAAATTGTTGTGTTCATGAATTTGTGAGGTAGATGTGAGATATCTTTGTCCGGGGGGTGCCCGGGGTAGGGCCACGGGGGGTCCTCGGGGGGTGGCAGGCCTGGGGGGGTGGCGGTGGGTGTTGTGGCCCTCTTGGGGCTCCGAGCTGCATGGTCAGTAGCTCCATGGCATCTGTTGTTCTTCTGGTGTGGCTGTGGGCTGGGTTCCCTTTTGTGTTGCAGGTTGTCGTCCGACTTAGCACCAGGTAGGAGCAGGTGTTAAAAACCCACTGCTAACGCGCCTTATCGCATGTTTTGTGGTCTTTTCGCCGATCTGGCTGGTCGTTGTGAATGTTGCGAAGTGGTGTTTCCACTGCTTTTTGCACAGGAACGCCTACTCTGCATCTCATTAGCGTTAGTTGCCGGTGTCATCCGTGGCAATGTTTTTTGCGGCTGCTATCGCAGGGAAACTGGTGATATCGGCTGTTAGCACCAGCTTGTGAATGGTGTGATGAATTTATCACCACTTTGGCTGTGATAAAGTGCCGCTAACTCGGCGATAAGTCCTTGAGAATATGCCCCAGAATGTCTCCACATCAGGAAAGAGAGGGAAATATGGTCATCATATCTTGACTTTCAGGATAGACCTGCTAGATGTGGCTGCTGTTTTTTATCATCATCAATAAACTTCATTCAGTAATCATAACTGAACACTATAAAAGTACATCAATACCATAAAATCACAGGTACATACCCAAACTTTAAATCATTAAAATGCTTAAAAACAAATGAAGGACAGAAACTGTGCCCATACATGATTAAGGCTTAAAGAATATTATTGCATCCCACCTACTAAAAAAATATGTTGATAATTATCTGGACACACATTTGAAAATTTCATATGCTATACACAATTAAAACGCCCTTAAAAACTACCTACATTATTCATCATTCTGAAAAGTTTAAAAATCCGCAAAACCTTTACGGATATGGAAGGCTTGTTTAATGAAAGCTACCAGTGCAAAACAAATATCAACAGAGTGCAATTTTAAAAAGGCTAAGGCAGGGATATAGGGCCATATGTATCAAAGTTTGTGTTTGCGATTCTCAAATAGCGAATTTTTAAGAATCGCTATTTGAGAATCGCATAACGAGATGTGTATGTAGGATTCGCAAGAAAAATTGCGAATCCTACATATTCCTTAATTGCGATTCGCAAATTGCGAATCGCAGTTAAGAAACCCTCCCCATTCATTCCTATGGGCCTAGAGGCCCATAGGAATGAATGGGAGGACATTCTCAATTTGCGATTAGCAATTAGAGAATCGCAAATTGAGAATGCAATTTCAAGGTTGCAAGGGTGTCCAAAGGACACCCTGTTGCACCCCTGAAATGAGCATGGGTGCACATGTGGCGCACATACATGCCCTAAGGGCATGTATGTGCGCCACATGCCACTTTGAAAAATGCAAAAAAATGCATTTCTCAAAGAAATCACGAAGTTACCACCAACCTGTAGTTGGTGGTAATTTGCGATTCCTTAAGCCATAATCGCACAACTTAGGTGCTTCATACATTTCATTTAAGGAATCGCAATTAGCGATTCCTTAAATGCATTCGCAAAATCGAGAATCGCAATTTTGCGATTCTCTATTTTGCGAATGCCTTTTGGGATGATACATCCCAAAAGGCTTGTTCCCATTCGCAAACGGGCCGATTCTGAGAATCGGCCCGTTTGCGAACGGGAAATGGGCTTGATACATATGGCCCATAGTGCCTACAATTGCACTTTGACATCAACGACTTAATAAGCCTACTTCCCGGCACTATATAAAACTTACAGAGCAAGAGATAGTGCATGGTGCTTTGAGATGATAGCCCTAAAGAAAAGAAAAAAGTGATGGATGGAATGCTTGGATTTATCTCAGCAACTGGTAATTACACGGGCCGCATCCCAGTCCATCGTTATTTTGCACACCATGCCACCTCAGTTTGGGCCCAGACATATGCAAATCAGTCTTGACCATGCTCCAATGGGAGCAGTCTAGCTTGAACTGCCAGGCCAGGTCCTCCCTAAACCAGATCACAAGCAACCCAGGAACGGTTCCACCTTAATTAGGGCTCATCAACCAGGTATAGTAATTAATAGTGGCTGAGATTAATTCAAGCATATAGTCTCACAACAAGGTCATAAATGGAGGAATTATTACATCCACGGTACCACTCCACACTATAATACTCACAAAAAGTAACCGGATGGTGTGTCAACTATACCTAATTATAGGTTGAAAAAACTGGTTGAAGAAAATGGGACACAATTATTTTTGTAAAGACGAGAACCCTCACTCACCCAGAGGTGACATGCTTCATCATTGGGTTCCCTCTTGCACACTGTGACTGCAAGGTACACAGTGTGGGCTATGACTCTCCCACAGGAGAGGAGCGTGAGGTGTTTTTAATCATCCAATGTTGAAATGAGTGAGGGGCAGAGTGCGAAAATTAAATCAAAAAGTGAGTTAAAACTATCTCATCAGAGGACAAATGAATTTTAATAGTTGTCCCCAGCGGATAGAACTAAAAGACAGTGTGAGGAATAGGGATATGGATATTCCCTGTAAGACTAGGTCAACATGTTTCTGCCTTGATGACCAGAGGTTCGTGGCATTCTTCAGGACCGACATCATGTCACTCTGCTGTCAATGTTAACAATGTTTGATATAGTGAATGTATTATGTTTATATTCACAGATTACGGACCATACTGCAGCTGGTTCTATGATTCTCCATATAAAATAAGTATGGTATTTTTACTTTATTCACATTGACAGCAGAGTAACATGATGTCGGTCCTGAAGAATGCCACGAACCATATCCCTATTCCTCACACTGTCTTTTAGTTCTATCTGCTGGGTGAGTGAGGGTTCTCGTCTAACCCTGGGCGTAGTTCGCGAAGTAGCGCTATGCGAAGCTACGCAAAGTGCACTTTGCACTACGCGAGCTACGTGTAGCACTACGCGAACTGCGTAGTGCGCTGTTCGCGATGATTGCACAGTGCCGGATGCTTGTCCGCACTGTGCAATCATTGAAAACGGCATCTTGCACAGTGCGAGCTGTCTTTTACTGCCGCTCGAGTAGATTTTTACTCGAGCGGCAGCTTTCTCAACGCGGACTGGTAGTTTCTCATCGCGAGCGGTCGCGAGCATACGCGACCACTCGCAATGAGAAACCTGACCTTCCGCGTTGAGAATCTCGCCGGGAGGTTTATTTTCCACGCTCGCGATCGGCAACTTGATGTTGCTGATCGCGAACGAGAAAAAGTCTCGCCGGGATGTCATTTTGCTTGCTCGCGGTCGCCAACTTGACGTTGAGGACCGCGAGCAAGCAAAAAATGACCTCTGCACTACGCTACGCGTGTTTGCACTGTGCTACGTGCAATTCGCGTAGTGCGAAGTAGCGCAAACTACGCGAGCGTAGCGTAGTGCTTTGCCCAGGGTTATTCTCGTCTTTACAAAAATAATTGTGTCCCATTTTCTTCAACTAGTTTTTTCAACCTATAATTAGGTATAGTTGGCACACCATCCGGTTACTTTTTGTGAGTATTATTAATTCAAGCATTCCATCCCTCACTTTTTGTATACTTCATTGAGATGATAGCCCATCAAACAGGCAACTCCTTTGAATATCAGATCATATAGCCTTAATATGAATGATATTCAATCTAGAACAGTTCAGCAAAAACCCATGATGGCTATTTATAACCCAGACCAGATAGGGCTGTAATCCAGCTTTATATATGATTCTCTGATGTAAGCTAACACTCTGCGTTGCGCCTTGGTTCTTGAGCCTTTCCCCTTCCAAATGAAGGAAACATAGAGGTTTTAGGTCACTTTTACTGATACCTTTTAACTTCTCAGGCTCATCAAAAAGATCAGATCTGCCCATTCTATCGCACAGTGTCTGGATGTATCTCAGCCAAGGGATTTCATGGGTTAGATGGAAAAATTGACAGACCTAGACAATTGATCTATTGAAAGAAGCCTCTTCTTTTGACCAAGGGTTATGCTCCAATAAAAGAGGGTGTGACCAAATGCAGTCCTCCGGGAAGCTCATCCCGCATTCCTAGTGCGTAACATAAGAACTGGATTAGGAAATTAACAGTGATCAACTAAGAAATGGATTTTTGACACCTGAATAGACATAACCCCACACACCTACCACATAAGATGCCATACTAACACATGTGGCCTTGTATATCTGGATCATCTATTTTAATGTTTTTCCCAGTTTCCTCGACAACCTATACACTGCTGGGACTGATTTCTTATGTTGGAATTGCAGTGTCATTACCAACTGGTTCCAGTTACCCCTGGAATCAAACAGCACTCCCAAATTGGCAAATGAGGAGACCAGACTTAGTTGAACATTTTTCAGAAACATGGGCGAGATGTTTAGGGGCATATTATCAACGGCCAGCGATAATTATCGCTGGCCGTACATAGCGATAGAAATATTATCGCTGGCTATCGCTGAATATTATCGCCATGATAACGCTATATTTACAACGCATAGCGCTATGGCGATAATATTTCAGCGATAAGCGGTGTTTTCAATGGAACATCACTGGTTTTCCAGCGATGTTCCATTGAGCACAGCGATAACATGTGCTGATACGACCCTGTGGTCGTATCAGCATAATCCATCTCCCATTAAAAGTATGCCTTAGTCAGGAATTTAACAGACGTTAAATTCCTGAGTTAAGGCTGAGGTAGCGCGACTTTTTTATCGCTGCACCTCCTTGTTAATATCGCGAAGCTGCCTTCACGATATTAATATGTGTTGTTTTCACAGCCACGCCTTCTTTGCATCTCATTAGCGATGCGAGGCGAGGCTGTGAAAAACGAGCTCTACATCAAGGAAACACGCGCTAGCGTGTCCTTGATGATATTGCGATATAATTATCGCCGCTTTTCGCCCAAAAACGGACGCTAAAGCGGCGATAATTATATCGCCAGCCCTTGCTAATATGCCCCGAAGTCTTAGCTGGACCTGAACATGATAAAGGACTTACAGCAGTAGCGGTCCGTGGTAGGAGTGCCGGCCGGGCGGTGACGTGGGGTGGGGGAGGGGCAGGGTGGGGGGTAGTAAACCACGGATTACGGCCGAATACAGGTAAGTAAACATTTAAATAAATAAAACGAATTTCGTTGTGAGCGCTGCATCGCCAAATGCAATGTAGTGCGCTGTAGTCGTTTGTGGACCGCTACTGACTTACAGAGATTCACTTTCAGATCTAAGTTTGCCATAACACTGGTAAAACTACTCACCACGTGCTGCAGTGCATTGGGGGTATGGGCCATTAGTACTGCATCATCTGCTTTTCGACAGTGACCAATCTATGGCAGATCATACATGCATCCAACAACACCCTTACTACACTATTCATATATAGTAAAAAAAGAAAAGGTCTCACTAAAACCGAACACTCTCCCTTGATGCCCCCTAGACTCCGGGCTCTGCAGCTGTTTGATGATCCCCTGGAACCTTTCTCTCGTGGCACGAGATCGGGTTCCCCGGAGTGAACTGCTTGGTCTGCTGGGCGGACGCTTCGGGCCTTGTGACTGCTGGCCTCTATTCTGGGCCTCGGCCTCTCCCCTCCACCCCATTCTCCTGGCGCATCCGCTCCTATCCTCTTCTCTTTTCTCTCCCCCTTTGTGGACTGCACTCTTCACTGTTCTCTTCTTTTTCTCTCTGTCCTCACCTTTCTTAGGTTTCCTCTTTTTGTCTTTTTCCTATTATAAGATGGTTTTTATGTTATTTGCTGCAAAGTATATTGGTATTGTCGCAGTGCGAATTGTATTTTCCAAGTGGGCGGGGGATCTAGCCTTGCTCAGTCCTTGTTAGTCTTGACCAACTGTTTGACTCACAGGCTGTGATGTTGTATTCTCCCTTTATTGGACAATGATACTCTAGTTGGGCCTCTGTTTTCTGGCCCCCTACATGGCTTCCCTCTTGGGTTTGGCGAGTACTTTCACTTTGATGGTGTCCCCCATGCTTTGGAAAGTTGCTGTGCCCTCATTGCATATGTGTTTTGAATCTTATGACCCTTGATCTAGCCCTTTTGCAGGGACCCGGGGCTGATTGTTTATACTGTAACCATTTTTTTTTTTGGTTTGTTTTTTTGTTCCCCCACCCCTGCCTTCCATTTTTTGCGACATGCGACAATTTCTATTTGCTTGTACTTAATAAACAGATATTAAACAAAAAGAAGAAAAGGGGCCAACACTGAGCCCTTCCAGGCCCCCCTATTAACACTAAAGGCCATTGTACATTCCCCATTTATCCTGTATCGCACCTTAGCAGTAGTATCTGAATATATCTCTCTCAGCAGGCTGACAATAGCTGCGTCCACACCTAAGTCCTCCCTAATTTACTATGTGTTTGAAAACGAGGCAGTATCTGTGAGGCCTGCACAAATAACATGTCACATTTGTCCTTCACTGGGAACCAAACACCCTATTGTAGTGCTTGACTCTCAGAGGGTAGCGTTGCAGAGCAGTCTAAGGCTTACTCAAGGGAGGTGGTGTGGGCTAGTAATCGCCATTTACCAGTACGCAGAAATAACACTCAATAATTGATTGTCCAGTCTGTACTTTACTTTATAAAAGTAAGAGTACAATTATTAAACACACACACTACTCAATACTATGCAACAATTTACAAATATACATAAGCTGTTGGAATTACTTTGTGACATTGCATAACGTCTCCACCCCTCCCACAGGGGGGGTGGGGTCTAGTACCACCACTTCCATGTATGCACATCATCTTGCCCCCTAATGCAGTGGGTTGACACAACCTGGAGCGAGGGCTTTGCCAGCTGGCACCATCCCAGTGGCGACCCACCCCATCATCTCAACAAGCATTAAAATAGGTACACCTGCCCTGGGGACACCTAACCCTGACTGAGCATCTCATACTGTCCATACAGTATACACCTCTACATCTTAGTGGCTAACAGTCTGGGTTGTTCTTCCCCTAGCGCAGTAGCAAGAATACATGTTTGGGCATCACTTTAAATGAGGTACTTATCATAGCTGCTAACAATTATAATGCATTGCAATTAAAGCCCCTAAAAGGCATCACAATTAAAATCACAGGATTAAGCAGATACAGCCAGACACCCTAGCAGGAGTGCCCAGCAACATAACCCCACTTTGCTTATGACTTCATCTTACACATGTGCCTTTTAGTCCCTCCATTAGAAATAACATTAGTAAATGCACTTCTTGTGTAATTACACCTCTTCTTCTCCAGGGGATGCCCTTCTCCAGACATCCCCAACTCAGCCCTTCTTTTCTCGAGGCCGTCCCCAAAGCACCCCCAGCTGCAGAACAAAAAGTTCCAGCCATGGGATGCTGATGACGCCTGGCTGAGCCCTTGAGGGGTTATTTCTATGAAGTCCCCAGAGACTTAGGGAGCGACTTTCCATCTTCATGCTGGGGGAGACTGCAGCTCCCCCGGCACCTTTGCACCTCAACTGCGGTGGCCCCATCCTCCTGGGGTCACCACCCGCCGAGAAAAAGCTGCTTTCCCTTGCAGGCCGCTCCAGGCTTGCAAGGCATTATGGGGCGCTCTTATCCGGCCTCCTGCGCATATTATAGTAGCGGCTCCCCCGCTGCTTCGGGGAGAGCCGCGATGCCCAAGCCGGCGATCATTTGCCACGTCCTGCTTTGTTGGAGGGTCCGGTCCCACTCGGACCCCCAGGTGAGTGTTACAGCTCGGGGAGCCCACCCCCGGCTGTTCTGGCCGTTCTTCGGGGGCCCGGTCCCACCCGGGCCCCTCACAACTCCTCCTTTCCTCTGCGGGGTCCCGGTCCCACCCGGGAACCCCGCGTGGCTCAATTGTGGGAGGGCAGCCCAGGGAGCCCACCCCCGGCTGCCCCCGCCGGCTCCCCGCCCAGCCAGCACCCTCGCGTGCTGCCACGGGAGCCGGCACCGCAGTTCTGGTCTGCCCGCTCCGACGGCAGACGCGAAGACTCCCGCCGGTCCGGCCGGACCTAGGGGGAGCGCGACGGCACTCGCCCCACCTTCCTCCAACCACGGGGGAGTGCGGCGGCACTCCCCCACCTGCACAGGACGCACCGGGGCCCGGGGTTGGGACCCACCTTCTTGGAGGTCGTCACGGGGGGCGCGACGGCGCTCCCCCGGCTTCAGCTGCTGGTCTTCGGGGGCCCGGAGTTGGGATCCCGGGCCCCATGGGCGGTCTTCATGGGGAGCGCGACGGCGCTCCCCGGCTTCCGCTTCTTCTGCCGAGGGCCAGGGTAGGCTCCTGGTACCCCCCAGGGACACCTTCCCGGTTTTGCTTCTGGGCGTTGGGGCCCGGAGTTGGGGTCCCGGACCCCTGGGAAGTCTTCGCGGGGAGCGCAACGGCGCTCCCCGGCTGCGTTTCTCCCGTGAGGGGGGGCACAACGGAGCTCCCCTCTCTCCAGTGTCTTCAGGGGCCAGGGTGGGCTTCTGGCACCCCAGTCAGGCTCTTTCACGGGGAGTGCGACGGCGCTCCCCGGCTTTACTTCTTCCGGGGGCAGCCCCGGGACCTGACCCACCCCGGGGGCACAGCGAAGACCGGCGGCGGAGCCCCACACGCTTCGTCGTCGGTCCCAGTAGAGGTCAAAGGTCGCCTACCTTCTGGGGGCATATCTCAGCCCCCAGGGTACCGATCTGCACCATTTTCGCCTCTTCTTGCTCCTGGTGGCGCTCCCTAGCCGCTCGGAGCACTTTCCTTCACCGTCCTGGTCTCACGGAGGGGGGATTCAGCAGGGAGCTGTCTTCACTAGCTCCCTGCGCCAGCCTCTCACCTGGCTCTTCTCCTGGGCCTCTCTTCTCCTTGCGCAGAGGCCCAGGCTTCTGGTCACTTGTCCTGGTCTCCCCTTTTGGCGCAAGGCAGGGTCCTGGGCCAGTCTGGAGGTTCTTCCGGCCAGCTGCCCATGGTGCCAGGCTCCAGCACCAGTCGTCCTCAGCAGACCACACCCCAGAGAGAGCTCCTCTTCCTGTGCAAACTCTTTTTAAAGAATGGGGAGGGGCCTGGCAGGAAGTCTCTGTTTGCCCTATCACACAGCGACACATCACCTCTCTGCCCCTGCTCCCTCCTTCCAGGCCTCTGGGTTTGTTCAAAATGGCGTCGTCCAGGGGTCTCATGCCACATGGTCTCTGAGAGCCCCTTCCCCCCTCGCTGCCTTCTCTCCAGAGCAGCTTGGTGCCTGGCACCAGGTGTCAGCTGCTGATGGATGAACCTGTAGCTCCACCCATCTTCTCTTCTTGGAGTGGAGGCCTTCACCCTTGGAGTGCTTGTTGTGCAGGGCTGGGCCTCTGATGCTACAGCTTGGGAAGGAAGGTCATTAATTCAGCCTGGCAGGGTCAGCCTCAGCCAGGCACTGGTTATGAGCTGACTCAGAGAAATATGACATTTCTGGATGACCCAAAAGCAGTACAAAAATGACTTTGGACTCTGCAGAATCCTTCTTCTCACATAAGTTACAGTGGACTTTAGTGCGTGTCTGGAATTTGTAGGCCCTAGGAAAGTGAAACTAGCCCATGTGCTCCCCATCCTCATAGGAGAGTAATGGAGTGAAAACAGTAAAGCACACTGACTTTCCCTCAAATGTTTCTTCCCATTGTATTGTGGAAATGTACCCCCGTGAGGGCACACTGGTGCAGGGTCACCCTCTCGTCCACAGGTCCGAAGACTAACAAAAGAGAGATAGGCACTGGAGTGAAGTAAAACAAACCAAGTTTATTAAACACTCATGAGCGGGACCGCGTCTGAACAACACCCTAAAGTGTTGTGGGAGGAAGTACATTGAATGCAAAAACCATCACCCTTATATACTGTTTGTTGCAGTGTAATCGCATGGGAAGGAAAACTGGAAGAAACAAGTTTAAGCACGGAAATAGCTATAGGCAAACAAGAGCAGAGGGTGACCAGGTAGTCAGGAGATGAGGAGGGGGAGTAAGAATGTTTATGGTGGCAATAAGCAATCATTTGATAACATCTGAGACCAGGTGCACCGGCAGCTGCAGCCCCCCAGCACGTACACCAGATTGACCATGTCAGAGAGGTCAGCTAAAATTGAGGACACAGGCTGGGTGAAACGGCGAGCATCAGAGAATAAAATGAATACGACGGAAACGAAATGGACGCGACAGTAAAAATGGCTGCCGCTTATGCTAACATAGAATTTACACTTTTCCACAGACGACCATTTTAGCATAAGTTAAGACAGTTTTTGTCCCTTCCAAGGGGTATAGCATATATCCTCAACATCTATTGTCATTAGTCCATATATTTCTCGTTCCACTGCTAAACGGGCATTTACGTTCTTGACATTCTCTTTAGACGAGATGCAGGCAGTACAGGCAGAAGTACAGAGAGGACAGAGCATTAGTCCACAATGAACACACAAACAACAAGAGAAGATAATAGCTATTAATATGAACAGGACGGATAATACTTTCAAACCCCAAACTGAAAGTAAGTCCCAAAACCACCCAGTCCAAGTCCATGTTACTGGGTCTTGATGTATTTCGGTGGCTATCTTGTGTAGTTTGGAGATGGCCGCATAGACAGATGGTGAATTGTCCGGTATGAAAACACAGCAGCTGGATCCGATGACACGGCATGCTCCACCTCGGTCAGCTAGAACAACATCTAAAACAAGTCTATTCTGTAAAGCGACCATGCTTGTTCTTCCGTCAAGTTTCCTAAGGCCGTAGTTGTCTGATTAATCACTGCCTCCATAGTACGGGTGAGGCGACGGACCAGCTTGCTGTTTTGTACTGGGCCAACGAAGAAGAAAAATCCTTTATTAAAGTCTGTATATTGCTCCCATGTGGTCTCTGTCTGATCGACTACAGAGACATCGATGGCACGTTTTCCCCTACTACCAACGTGGTGATTGAACAATTGCAAATCATGGTGGAATGTTGGGGGAGCTAGAAACACAGGTGGTAGAAGAAAAGCTATGTAACAGGTACCAGACCAGCCTGAAGGTAGGAAGTAGTATGCCTTAGCTCCACAAACAAAATAAGTATGACGTGATGAGAGGAAGCTGCTTCGGCCCCTCGTGGACATTTGCAACACTGTAGTACAGTTACTGTGACCCATTAGCACATTGCCTGTACTCTGTACACAGAGAGGGCCAGTAGTCAGAACAACAGAGATAACAGGTGGCCCATTGCCTTTAGCCGATCTAGAGTTTGGATACACATATTTTGTTGCTGTATTTCCTCTACTATATTCTTCCATCTCCAAGATGGTCCCCTTTGCTTGTGGGTCCCCATCTTCATTGGGATAGCATACTTTATTCAGTTTGGCGTTGAGGTCGCCCACATCCCATGTTTCTGAGAGGTTGAATTTGTAGGAAGCATATAGTAGCTGAAACCAAGCTTGGCATGAACCACTGTGAGAAAATGGCAGTGGTGGCAACGGGATTCCTCTTATGTTCTGATGAGGAGGAATCTTGCCACAAACCCAACAGTTAGTAGCATTGCTTAGCTGGTGTGTCTGATGCAACATTTGAAGAAATGAATTGTTTCTCATATTTTGCCGATACCCATGTTCATGTTGCGGCAAATCGAAATGATGGTGTTCCTTTGTAGTAGGCGATGTAGCAGTAATGTTGAGCAAGGAAGCCCCAGGCATTACTCCCTCCACTACCCACATTACAGTAGCAATAAGAGCAGCAATCAAAGACAAACCAAGGATGCAAAGTGTACAGCCATTACACATTGTCGCAGCAATCCCCTTCTTCTCCTTAGTGGGGATCATCTTTCGGCAAACGACAAAAAAAGGTAGCGCCCTAAGAGTCCTGAGTGGACGTTGGTTTCTTCACTGACGTTGAGACGAGTAGCCACTAATAGGCAGACCCCCCTTTGTAGTCAGACTTAACCACTCAGGTCAATGACTTCACTTGTCTTGTTTTGCACTGGAGAGCCTTTCTTCCTGGATCGGAGTAAGTACCTGGATGTACCGGGGATATTACGATCCGGAAAAACTTCCTCAGTTCTTTCAGGTGATGCAGCTCGTCCCGTCTCTGTGACCAAGATGTCGCGGTGATCCTTCAACACAGTAGGATCCACTAAGGCGAGTGGAACCTTCTTGCAGTGGGTGGCATGCGTCCAATTTTTCCTGTTGGTCACTCGGACCGCAGTTCGGGTGGCGAGGAGGACCTGCTCGGGGCCCCTCCAGCGAGGTTCCAGACAATTTGTCCGTTGAAAGACCTTGATCATTACGAAGTGTCCCGGATGCAAGTCATGTCCGTCACCTTGCGACCTGTCCGGGAGAGCTTCCCGAACCTGCTGATGAATAGAAAGTAAACTGTCAGTCAACTGAGACAGATAATCACTCATTAATGTGTGAGGCACATCGTGTTTAGGGCGAGGCTTAGGAACCCCCCAAATATTCATGGGCCTGCCAAACACGACCTCATATGGGGTAAGCCCAGAGCGTGTATGAGGTATTGATCTGATGGAAAGCAGTGCTAAGGGCAATGCATCAGGCCACTTCAAGGAAGTGGAAGCCTGTATTTTTGCCAATTTCAGTTTCAATGTAGAGTTATAACGTTCCACCAGGCCTGCTGATTGTGGGTGAAAAGCAGCATGGAACTTCTGCTTGACCCCTAGCCCTTTCATAACATACTCTACAAGCTGTCCAATGAAATGAGGCCCATTAATTTATCACTCCATAAAACTCGACAAGCACCGAATCGAGGGAAGAATTCCTTCAGGAGTATTTTCGCAGTCGTGAGGGCTGTATTGTATTTCGTAGCATATGCCTCCACCCATTTGCTGAAGGCGCAAACTATTACTAAGACATATTTGAGATTATTGCAGCGCTCAAACTGGATGTAGTCCATCTGAAGGACCTCAAAGGGTACAGATGGTGTCACAAACCCCCCTGCTGGAGTTTGCGTTCCCTTCCCAGGATTGTACTGGAGGCAAACCAGGCAAGACTGGACTATCTTTTTAGCGGTAGCAGCAATATCAGGATGATCCCAGACTTGCATAAGCTGTTTCGCTACTGAAGATGCACCAACATGGGCTGGACCATGTGCCATATGAATTAGAGGGTATAGGTATGCAGTGGGCAACTTCCATTTAGTCATATCTTTGCTCCTCCAACAGCCCTCATCGTCCAATGCTCCCTCCTTAGACCATTGGTCTAATTCATCGAAGGAGGCAGATTGTTGCATATCCAACACTTCCTGTCTAGCATCATGCCAACGTTCAGCTTGCGACTTAACCACATACATAGACGTGGTGCTTCGCTGCGTTGCAGTCTCACGGGCTGTACAATCTGCAAAGGCATTACCTGCTCCTATTTTGTCTGTCACCTTCTTGTGTGCGCTACACTTGACAATAGCTATTTTCTTAGGATAGGTTAAGGCAGTAAGGAGATTGTGCACTAGTTCTCCATGCACTATCTGTGTTCCATGTGAAGTGAGAAAACCGCGTTCTTTCCACAGGCGGCCAAAATTATTCGCTACCCCGAACGCATACTGACTATCAGTGTAGACATTGACAATCAGGTCTGTACTAAGCTCACATGCTCTGGTTAGAGCGATCAGTTCAGCTGCTTGAGCTGATTTCTGTGGGATACGAGCTGTCTCAACTATTGTCTGGAGTGTGTAATAGCATAGGCAGCAGATGTAGTGCCATTGGGCAATTTCAAACATGACCCATCAACCCATAACTCCCCATCTGTGATGGAGAAGGGAGTGTCTTGCAGGTCAACTCGACCTTTTGTTTGTTCTTCAGTGAGAAATATGCAATCATGTGACTCTTGTGACTGAGGCTGAGTGGATGGAAATGGCAGTAATGTGGCAGGATTTAATGTCAAACATCTTTTTAGCGTAATATGGGGGGCCAAAAGTGTCAATTCATATCCTGTCAGACGAGCACTAGTCAAATGCTGCGTCTTTGTTTGGTTTAGCAACGCATCAACTGAATGGGGCACTAACACAAGCAATTTGTGTGATAGAACTATTCCTTCACTCTGGCGTATGGATACAGCCGTTGCTGCCACTGCTCGGAAACATCCAGGCAGCGAGCAAGCGACTGGGTCGAGGACAGCTGAAAAATATGCACACGGGCGTTGTTTATCACTGTGCATCTGTGCTAAGACCGAGAGGGCACAACCTTCCCTTTCATGTACATAGAGTGTGAAAGATTTAGGGTAATCTGGGGTACCTAATACTGGTGCAGAGCAAAGGGCTTGACGTAACTGTTGGAAGGCGCTCTTGCATTCAGCAGTCCATGGGAGGGGCATCGGGGTGTCTTTGGTCAAAATGGCTAACAGAGGTTTGATAATATGCGAAAAACAGGGGATCCACTGCCTACAAAAGGAAGTAAGGCCAATCAATGCACGGACATCTTTTTGAGTACGGGGTACAGGAGTGTCTAGAATGGTCCGAATGCGATCTGGTGTGAGCGAACGTCCCTCCTTAGACAGGAGGTGACCTAAATAGGTAACCTGCTGTGTACAGTATTGCAATTTCTTTCTAGAGACTTTGGGGCCGATTCCGATCTCGGTCGGAGGCGTACCCAACACCATTCGGTCGGGAAAAAAGCCATGCGAAAGCCTGTTTCCCGACCGATCCGTACAGCACACCGAACGAGTAAGTACGATGCGCACAACAGCAAAGAATCCGGCCGAGCCGTACTCACCCAAACCAGGTCCTGTTCCCCGACCGAGGCAAATCCGGAAACGCCGGAATCGAGTCGCACGGAAGGAAAAATGCAGCCCCGTCCGGCCGGACAAGTACGATGCGCTTTCCGTACGCGCCGAACCCGTCGCTACGCACGGCACGTCAAAGCATCCGGGAGAGGCGCACATAAGCTCCGATTCGCGCCACAACACGATCCACGGCTCCGAGACGAACACGACAGCGACGAGGACGACGCGAAGCAACGAGGACGAGGCGAAGCGACGAGGAGGACGCGAAGCAACGAGAAGGACGAACGACACGAACCAACCATGAATCCCTTCGTCCCGATCATACCAATATTCTACATTTACTACCGGAACAGGCACGGACGCGTACGGCGCAGAAGGTAAGCCAGACACCAACCACGAAACACATACAACACGTACACGACATATCACACACACACAGAGGGATGCAGAATATACTTACACCAGCAACAGCAGCACCATAGGGGCGGGATGCCCATCACCAATGCCACATATGCACACAGGGGCCTGAATGCGCACCACCACCCTCACCCAGGGGGGCAGGATGCCTACCACTACTACCACCCTCACCCGGGGTGGGCAGGATGCCTACCACAACTACCACCCTCACCCAGGGGGGGCAGGATGCCTACCACTACTACCACCCTCACCCAGGGGGGCTGGATGCCTACCACTACTACCACCCTCACCCAGGGGTGGCAGGATGCCTACCACTACTACCACCCTCACCCAGGGTGGGCTGGATGCCTACCACTACTACCACCCTCACCCAGGGGGGCAGGATGCCTACCACTACTACCACCCTCACCCAGGGGGGCTGGATGCCTACCACTACTAACACCCTTAGCCAGGGGGGCAGGATGCCTACCACCACTACCACCCTCACCCAGGGGGGGCAGGATGCCTACCACTACTACCACCCTCACCCAGGGGGGGCTGGATGCCTACCACCACCCTTAGCCAGGGGGGGCAGGATACCTACCACCACTACCACCCTTAGCCAGGAGGGGCTGGATGCCTACCACTACTACCACCCTCACCCAGGGTGGGCTGGATGCCTACCACTACTACCACCCTCACCCAGGGGGGCAGGATGCCTACCACTACTACCACCCTCACCCAGGGGGGCTGGATGCCTACCACTACTACCACCCTTAGCCAGGGGGGCAGGATGCCTACCACCACTACCACCCTCACCCAGGGGGGCAGGATGCCTACCACTACTACCACCCTCACCCAGGGGGGCTGGATGCCTACCACCACCCTTAGCCAGGGGGGGCAGGATGCCTACCACCACTACCACCCTTAGCCAGGGGGGGCTGGATGCCTACCACTACTACCACCCTCACCCAGGGTGGGCTGGATGCCTACCACTACTACCACCCTCACCCAGGGGGGGCACGATGCCTACCACTACTACCACCCTCACCCAGGGGGGGCTGGATGCCTACCACTACTACCACCCTTAGCCAGGGGGGCAGGATGCCTACCACCACTACCACCCTCACCCAGGGGGGCAGGATGCCTACCACTACTACCACCCTCACCCAGGGGGGCTGGATGCCTACCACCACCCTTAGCCAGGGGGGCAGGATGCCTACCACCACTACCACCCTTAGCCAGGGGGGCTGGATGCCTACCACTACTACCACCCTCACCCAGGGGGGGCTGGATGCCTACCACCACCCTTAGCCAGGGGGGGGGCTGGATGCCTACCACTACTACCACCCTCACCCAGGGGGGGCAGGATGCCTACCACCACCCTTAGCCAGGGTGGGCTGGATGCCTACCACTACTACCACCCTCACCCAGGGGGGGCAGGATGCCTACCACTACTACCACCCTTAGCCAGGGGGGCAGGATGCCTACCACCACTACCACCCTCACCCAGGGGGGGCAGGATGCCTACCACTACTACCACCCTCACCCAGGGGGGGCTGGATGCCTACCACCACCCTTAGCCAGGGGGGGCAGGATGCCTACCACCACTACCACCCTTAGCCAGGGGGGGCTGGATGCCTACCACTACTACCACCCTCACCCAGGGTGGGCTGGATGCCTACTACCACCCTTAGCCAGGGGGGGCAGGATGCCTACCACCACTACCACCCCCACTCATAGGATGGACAATGCATGACACAACCAGCACACCACAACCTAGGGAATGCAAGAAGAAGACATCCCCCCAACACCATGACAAGCGTGTGTAGACTGTGTCAAATGCCTACAACACCGAACATGACTTTGAACATACAATGTGACCCCCTAGCACATGTGCCACACAAATATGTGTGTGGCACCCACAATGCAAGCAGGCCATGACCATTGTGGCAATGTGGTCCAAACCCCCATCATCACAGTGACCAAAATGTAAGTGTGGGGTCCATAGCTGAAGCACATTTTGAACATTGTGGCAATGGGGTCCAAACCCCCATCATCACAGTGACCAAAAGGTAAGTGTGGGGTCCATAGCTGCAGCACATTTTGAACATTGTGGCAATGGGGTCCAAACCCCCATCATCACAGTGACCAAAAGGTAAGTGTGGGGTCCATAGCTGCAGCACATTTTGAACATTGTGGCAATGGGGTCCAAACCCCCATCATCACAGTGACCAAAAGGTAAGTGTGGGGTCCATAGCTGCAGCACATTTTGAACATTGTGGCAATGGGGTCCAAACCCCCATCATCACAGTGACCAAAAGGTAAGTGTGGGGTCCATAGCTGAAGCACATTTTGAACATTGTGGCAATGGGGTCCAAACCCCCATCATCACAGTGACCAAAAGGTAAGTGTTGACAAAGTAAGAGGTGCAACTGCCAAACTGCATGGATGATTCCTGGTCACAGAACAACAAACACATCAGTGGCAAAGTAGTGTATGTGTCCCATTGCAACATAAATTGGGGGAGCCAAATCCTGCAGTGCAAATAAGACATAACTTTGGCCATGTGCAGACAAACAACACCCATGGGGGCTGACACCGTCAACAATGATCAATGACACAATGACAGAAGTGACCATCCGAATGCAGACCCACATATTTGCACCAATGGGCACACACATGCAGATACCCTGTGGAGACTGCAGATGTGAGGTGAACAGATACCATACCATGGCAGCAATGGGACACACAAACCATGATCATTGTGCTGACCGATGACCTAGGAGTCCCAGGGACAGCAGGGGAAACCCACCAAACTACATACAGCCAATGGCACACCCAAGATATGCCAATGCAGTGGTGCAGATGCACAAACACAAACAGGCAGACCCACCCTGCACATCATACACAACAGGTGAGGGGGGGGTGCCAGTGTCCCCAGGCAACCACACAACACATGAGGAGACATGAATACCAATCATACAGATGTGCATACAGTGCCACACAAAGGTAACTCATGGATCCAAATTCCCTATGTGGGCAAGCAGGCATTGTCAGATGAGAGGGAGCACAAATCACACATGTCACACAGGCACGTAGGGACAGCAACTGACACAGCAAGACACAGACACACCACAGCACCACCCCCAGGGCCCCCACAATGTGGTGACCCTGGGCTGCATTACAATACCACTGTGATGACAAAGCTAAATGTGGTTCACACTGTGAACCACAGTCATGTGTACTGAGCAACTAACTACCATCACACCTACACAAGCACAAATCAAACAGCATGGCCAGTGAGCCAAGGCCAACATGGAGGCAGGGGCCTAGCCGGGCAACAACTCTCATCTGCACACACTCAACACCACACCCCTCGACCTCCAACAATGTGCAGCAGTGAAGCACACATGCACTGGTGACATTGCACATGCACCCATGACTACTCCAGGGTGGTGGGTGGGAACCAAGGTGCAGAAACACATCACACATGGACACTCAACAAGACTCCTGAATGTCTGACACACTGCACACTACGCCGTACATGGACATGGCAGCAATACCACACCAACCAATGGGATCACAGCCACAGTCACACACCAATGAAGAAGCCAAGGTCACCCACAAAGAACACACATAGACAACAACCAACATTGCAGCCCGGACCCTGAGGAGTGCCAGCAGTCACACACACAACGTGTCACAATCACTGAAAGATAACACAAACTGGAAATCACATGACAGGGGCAAACAACAAGTGCCAAGGGGAAACCTGACTGTGACCCAGCTGCGTCTGCACACAAACTCAGCCCTGACAGCAAGCACACCTATGGGTGACACCCTGATGACCAGTAATGTGCCATGCACTCACATCACAGAGAACCCAGGGAGAAGACTTTGGGGGAACATAGCTCAACTCAGCTAGCATCACAAACAGGTACAACACTAGGGATCACAGCATGCACAGCTAAACGGAAGTGAACACACAGACATGCACATACAACACACACCTTGGGCGCAGGCAATGTCACAGGAGTACACACTGCCATGAGGGGACTCCACTCCTGTGTGAGGAAAGCTGTGCCATATGTTGCCTCAGTAGGGCCCCACCATGTCAGCTGAGCACTTGGTCACACAATCAACAATTAGCACCAAATGAGGGCTCCCGTCACATCAGCCTGGTCATGGAAGTGCCAACGGAATCATCAGCACAGATCCAACACACTTGTATAGCAATATTGCACTGACAACACAGATGAGTCCTTCCCCATTGATGCCCAAACCTGCATGTCCAGTGGAGATGGCCACACGGTCAGGGAAGTAGACGAATAGAACAATGGCAGGCACAACAGATGTGCAGGGGTGGAAGCCACAGATGTGAAATTGCCAATCTAAGTAGGAAATCTCATTGCCAAATACTGAACACATGACACCCTCAGATGCTGCTATGGATGACATGGATACACCACAGGATAGGACACATTCCCCCTGGACCACATGGGTTCCTGCACAGTAACACTTCATTATCATGAGACCAAATATCACCATCACTGCAGCAAGGGCATGGTTAGCATCATCAACATCATGTACATCAGAAGCAAAAGCACTAGAGAACAGAAAGTTGCTTTATTCAGCATATGTGGCATTAAAAGTAGAAGTCCGGTAGAACATAAACAAAGGCCAATGGCCAGTCCATCAACAAAGTCACAAGTGGGTGACAGTGGCAGATGCCACCCTACACATGCCTGCACAAAACCAGGGACAATCCACTAGGAGGGGCAACCGGGGGGTAGGCCAGGCACCGCAGGGACAGGATCAGGGCTCACCAGGAGGAAGCAGGGAAGGGGTGGTGGGTGCTGGAGAGCCACTGACAACTGCAGTGGAGGTGTCTGACATGGTGTGTGCCAGCACAACTGGGGGGCATGGCTCAGATGTTGTGGGTGCCGGCACGACTGCAGTGGACCCTGCAGATGGAGTGGACAGGTCCGCCACTGCAGTGCCCAAGTCAGACAGGGTGGTAGTGGACTCCACTGCAGTGCCTACCACCAGGGGAGGAGAATGGGGAACAGGCAAGGTGGGCTGGACAGAGGGGGAGGACACCCTCACCACATCAGTGGCACAGACAAGCGCAGCGGGGGTGTTGTTCCGGGAGAGCAAGTGGCAGGGGGAGAAGGCCGGAGCCTCTTGGGGATGGTATATCTGTGGGTGGGGGAACCTGGGGCAGGGTGTGGTGGGGGCACCTGTGGAGTGGGGGCCTGAGGGATGGAGGAAGGAGACCTGGTGCTTGAGCTGCAGGGCGGCGGCGGGGTCTTGCTCTTAGCACTCCGGGGGACTTGCGGGTGGGGGCCTCAGTCTGTCTGCGCCTGGGGGAGGGTGTCCGGGGGCGAGGGGCACTCTGCTCCGTGTGGGGGGCTTCCTCTTCCCCCTGGATGCTGGGGCAGCTGGATCGGAGGGGAAGAGGCCGAGGTCACTGAGGAAGAGGCGCTGGGTCTTTGGGGTTGCAGGTGAGGCAAGGGAGGGTGCTTTGGAGGGAGAGGCAACTGAGGACTGCGCAGTGCCCGTGGATGCGTGTGTGTGTACCAGGGCCCCATCCCCTGTGAGTCTGGTTTCAGTCCCCTGACTGTGCATGCGTGTGCGTTTAGTTTGTGGCGTGTGTGTCTGTGTGCTGGACGTGTGTGTGCTGGTGTGTGCCTGTGCCGGTGTGTGTGTGCTTGGGACGGGTAAGGTGCTGGGGAGTGTGGATGGAGCAGAGGCAGGAGGGGTGAGGGACTGTCTGAGGAGGGACACTGCTGCCGTCAGGGAGGAGTCCATGGACCTGTTGCCCCTCTGTAGGTCAGACATGCCCGATGAGATGCCCTCCATGAACGACACCAGCTGAGTCAACAGTGCGGTGTGCGCATGGAGGACACTCAGCATGGCTGTCTGCCCTACATGGAGCTGGCGAAGGAGGTACACAGACTCCTCACTCAGGGCAGCAGGGGACACAGGGGCAGGGGGTGCGGTGCCTGGGCCAAAGGAGACACGCTCCCGAACATGGGAGCCTCCACGGACCTGGGGAATGGGAGCCGATGGGAGGGCGGTGGTGGTGCTGGTGGTGGCGGGGACAGCAACACTAGCTGGGGTGTGGTGGCTGCTGACACCCGCCTCCACAAGGGAGTCATCCTCCGAGTTGCTCTGGTCCTCAGCTGAGGTGTATGGTGCTGAGGACTCCTCGGTGTGGCTCCCCTCGCCCTCCGTGCCACTGGGTCCCTCCGACCACTCCTCGGCTGCTGACCCAGTCTGGCTCTCTGGCTCCTCCTGGTCCGTGGAGCTGTCCCCATCCATGGCCGTGGATGTATCTGCAAACAATGGGGAAACAGACAGACATCAGTCACCTGCACCAAACGCACACACCACTGTGAGCACAGCACATTACAGAGCAAGCCCTGGCATCATTAGTTGTACATTGCTAAAAGTGCCCTAACTGAACAGGAGAAGCCAATTGTCAGTCTGATGCCAAGCATGGCACTCACATCCCACATGGCCTTGCACCCATCTGTCTGGTGTCTGTTGGATTGCAACACCCCAGTGTGGACACCTGCACCAAGTACACAGTAGTTGGACAGTGCAGAGGACACGGTGTGGCATGTGGACATGCACACATCACAGCTCTTGCCACTGAGTCAGTACAGGTTTCCGGATGAAAGGGATGCCCAGAGTCAAATAGGAAATGCATGTGATGCATACCAGCGACAGACACCATGATGCACCCATGTCCTGATAGCCAGCGCCACAATGGTGTGCATGTAGCACATGTCACTCCCGTGCAGGACCACCAATAAGTTGACACATGCCATGGCAGAGGCATGACTGCTAAGTCATACATCACTGTTTCAGTGATGTATGACTTGGCAGCCAGACAACAACACTATGCACTGTGTCACAATAGTAGGTCATGGGGAATGCAAGTCCTGGAGCTGCACAAGTGCACATGTACATCCCCCACACAACACATCATCTTAACCCTCATCTGTCCAGGTCACACCTATTGGACATATGGGAGACCTGTGACACTACCCTCTGAACCTGAGCCCCTCACAATTTGCTGTGAATGGGGAACAGCTGCCTGAACTTCACATTCGCATACCCCAGTCTGCACGGGCAGCTGATCAAACACCTATGTGACACACAAGTATCGTCTCCTATGGTCACATCTCCAGGGGCATGCTGAGCCCCTACCAAGAAACACCCCAGCAGTCCTGGCAACTAATCCACAGCACACTGACACAGAGGCAGACACCTGAGGGGTCAAATCAATGTGCACAATGTGTCAGCTGATACACGGGAGTGGGAGTACAGAGTGCATTGCATGGCCTGGAGTAGGCATGACTGTCCTGCTCCACATGAATGAGGGATGTGCCCTGGACAGTGGATAGCTGGCTATGTATGTGTGACACACGTAATCTGCACACTCCTGGGGCCCAAACATTGTTCCCACCCGCTGCATGGGCGTGTGCCACATACCCCAGGCACATGTGGTGGCTCAGCTCAGCAAGTGGACCGCATATCAAAGCAACACGCAGATCACATGTCCAAACCCAGGCGTTGTGTGAACAATGGACCCACCCATGATGCCCACAACAGTTAGGGAAACAGATGCTGTCCCCCACCTTTAGTGAAGCAAACTGCAAGGACACAGTCCCAAGTGACACAATTCCCTGAATGTAAGGGCCACACCTGGGTATCAGATGAGCAGTGGGCAGTGCACAATAGAGGGACATGGCTCCTGGACAACATGACTGCTGCACTGTGGCAGAGAACCAGGCCAGAGGAGGGCACAAAGCATGTAATACAGAGTTCACAGTGCAGTCTTTGACTCACCCCCTCCTTGCTGCTGTCTGGCCTTCAGCTGCCCATCCAGGTCTGGAAACACCACCGCCAGGATCTGGAGCATGTGGGGGGTCAGGGTCCGTGTTCCGCCCCTCCTGCGAGGAGGCGACAGCTTCAGCTGGACCCGTGCAATCCTCCGGGTCCAGCCCCGAAGGTCCTGCCACCTCTTCTGGCAGTTGCGGATCCGGCACTTGTAGACCCCCACGGACCGGACGGCCCGGACGATGTCCTTCCAGATTTCCTGCTTCAGATGGGCATTAACCTGTCAGGATGACAAAGTGAAAAGGCCATTACCACACATGCAACATATCCGTGCATGACACAGTTGTATATACATGTCTCAATCACAGGGGCACATGATGTACACAGGCAGTGCAAAGCTGACCATGGACAGTTTGCCAGACGTCACTACATGGTATCATTGCATGGGAAGTAAAACCATGTTCAAATGCACTGTCACTGCACCATACCTGTCCAGTGCAAGTCACTACACACTATGGGGGGTGACAACTACTCAGTGAGCCTGCTAGCCAGTGGCGTGCAGACTCTCAGCCTTGCTAGTCACACAAAATGCACATTCAGAAAGGCAGTGCACAGAACACTCACCTGCTCCCCTGGTGTCCCATACAGCTTGCTGTACTGTGGAAGTAGGCTGTCCAGCAGGGCCTGGTTCTCTTCAAGGCTGAAGGCTGGGGCTCTCTCCACAGTACGTGCCATTGCAGGGTCCAGAGGGGCAGAGACAGCAGCAGTGCAGTGGCAGATGTCGTCCTGGAGCATGTAGTGCAGGCAAGTGAGCTCTCATGGGAACAGCCAGCAATATATATGTGCTGGAGAGGCAGATACTGTCCCTTGTGTCCAAAGTGATAGGTCCAAGTCGTTTGCATCTTCTGAATCTGGCCAATCCATGGAATAGCAGCACCAAAACACGCCCACAGCATCCTTCAAATCTTCAACTTCATGACATACATGATTTTGCAACATTGTTGTGGGTGACCAACTGAATTTACAGCAACCGACTCGTTCGAAATTCGAAAACGCGTCCGTTGCCAGGCAAGCCCATTGTCAATGGGTGCGCACCGATCGGTCCATTGCGGTACAACGCGCACAGGGGTACAACGCGTACCCGCACACATTGAATGCAATGGGCCGGCCGGAGGCACCGATCGGTCCATTGCAGTTCAACGCGCACAGGGGTACAACGCGTACCCGCACACATTGAATGCAATGGGCCGGCCGGAGGCACCGATCGGTCCATTGCAGTACAACGCGCACAGGGGTACAACGCGTACCCGCACACATTGAATGCAATGGGCCGGCCGGAGGCACCGATCGGTCCATTGCAGTACAACGCGCACAGGGGTACAACGCGTACCCGCACACATTGAATGCAATGGGCCGGCCGGAGGCACCGATCGGTCCATTGCAGTACAACGCGCACAGGGGTACAACGCGTACCCGCACACATTGAATGCAATGGGCCGGCCGGAGGCACCGATCGGTCCATTGCAGTACAACGCACACAGGGGTACAACGCGTACCCGCACATTGAATGCAATGGGCCGGCTGGAGGCACCGATCGGTCCATTGCAGTACAACGCGCACAGGGGTACAACGCGTACCCGCACACATTGAATGCAATGGGCCGGCCGGAGGCACCGATCGGTCCATTGCAGTACAACGCGCACAGGGGTACAACGCGTACCCGCACACATTGAATGCAATGGGCCGGCCGGAGGCACCGATCGGTCCATTGCAGTACAACGCATCACTGTACATGTGACTGGCATATGTCAGCATGCCTGTCTCAGATGGACATATGCCAGCCACAGATAGCTCCCAGGGAGTGAGGGGCACACCTACATCACGACAGCCTGTCCAAACTTAATCATAAGGCATGTAAGGCTGCATTTCCTATTGTGTGTATGTTGGTGTACATGTTGTCCTGTGGGTGTCACCTGTGGGCAGCCACCCCCAGGCTGTGCACGTGTTCATGGGGACAGGATCCTGGGTGTTACGTGTACATGACCACTGTGATGTGCAACTGTTCATATCTGTGCATGTGCCATGGTCACATTTCACGGTGGTGTATGTGTATGTCATGTCACATACCCCGTGAGTCCCATGGGGGACGGTATGTTTGAGCCAGGGTGTCCCAGTGGCACAATAGTGATGGTCCTCCACAGTCTTTGTGCATGTAGTGTTTACAATGTCTCTGATTTCATGTGCACAATGGGAGACAGTCTCCACATCCACGTTGTGTGTGCATGGACTCTGATGTTGTGCGTGTGTGTGTCACAGACGTCCATGTCTGTCCTGCCGTGGCAAGTGGGGCCACTACCTGTGGGGCTCATGGTTGTTTTGCTGTGGTGTATACATGATACTCCATGTAATGCCAGTGTCCATGTGGCATTACAGGGTCCCTGGGAATGTACCTGTCGTTGAGCTGTGGTGCCTGGGGCACATCTGTCCTCACATGTCACTGTGGGGGTTATTGTGACACGGCAGCAGGAGATGGGAACTGTGACACGGCCTCATGATATCCAATGGGCCAACCTGGGACTAATTGATGCCACCTGTTGGACCGTGTTGACAGATGTTGGCCATGTATGTACCATACATGTCCTTCCGGTACTGCACACTTCATGTAGTTGTGCCTCATAATGATGTATGTTGGGATCTTGAGTGTGTTCAATGCCGCATATGTGGGGTGACTGACAATCTTGCTTACTTCTCCTCTGCACTGCAGGGCTCCTGCTGTCCATCGACCATTCCCAGACCTGGCAACGATGGTGGAACGGGACAGCATTCGACGGTACCGCTTCACCAGGCAGCTGATTGAGGATTTGGCAGTGCAGTTGTCCCCACATTTGCAGCCTGGCCGGCCGTATCCTACAGCGCTGACCCCCAAGGTGAAGGTGATGGCAGCCCTACACTTCTTTGCCACTGGTACCTTCCAACATACTGTGGCGACTGCTGGTGGGATGTCACAGACCATGTTGAGCCGTGTGCTCCGCAATGTTTTGGCGGCAATGTTGCTCTTCCTGAACCGGTACATCTATTTCCCTAGACTGCGACGACTCACTGACGTGAAGAGTGACTTTTATGCCCTGGGGAGGATGCCGCATGTCATTGGCTCCATTGATGGGACACATGTGGCTTTGGTACCACCACAGGCCCAGGAGCAGGCCTACAGGAACCGCAAGCACTACCACTCGGTCAATGCACTGGTGGTGTGTCTTGCAGACATGACCATCACACACGTGTGTGCCCGTTTCCCTGGTTCAGCACACGATGCCTTTGTGATGAGGAGTAGTCGCATCCCCAGGATGATGGCACAGATGCAGAACCAGCGTGCCTGGCTTGTCGGTGTGTACTGACTTTGTGCCATTGTGTGTGATCTGATCTGTAGTATTCCGCCCACTTTTCCAAGTCAGCTAATGTGCACTTGTCTGTCCGTAGGTGACTCGGGATACCCCAACATGCCGTGGTTGCTGACACCCCTCAGGAACCCTGTGACACCAGCCCAGATGCGCTACAATGAGGCACATGGTCGGACCAGGAGAGTGATTGAGCGGACCTTTGGTGTCCTGAAGAGCCGCTTCCGCTGCCTGGACAAGACCGGAGGGTCCCTCCCATATGCCCCTGCGAAAGTGTGCAAGATTATCATCGTCTGCTGCATGCTCCACAACCTGGCAGTGCGGAAGGAGTTGCCTCTCATCCAGGATGACAATGACCAACATCCGCCACCTGTGGAGGATCCTGGCCTGGACCACGATGCCAGTGACGATGATGATGATGATGATGATGGTGATGTCCGCACACAGCTCATCACCAACTTCTTTAGCTGAATGTGAGTATCCTGAGGTGTCATGTCAATGATGTGAGTTGGCATGATGTGTGGGTGGTGCTCTGGTGCTGTTGGAGTGTGTCCATGGGCTACTTGACTGGATGTGTGTTGCGATGTGTGGTGACAGGTGGGCTGTACTCCCCAACAGTGTTGACATGCTAACTTGGTTCTGGGTGGGTATCTTGTAACATGTATTGTGCATGAGTTTTGCTGTTCTGTCCTGTACTCCATTGCTTTTGACTGTGTGTCATTTCTGTCCTTCACAGGGTACTTTCAGATTCGTTTGGTCAACTGTGTCCACCGACGACGTGATTGCACATCCAGGCTGGTAGCTGTTGTGTCCCTACAGGTGATGTGCGCCACACCCATGGACTTCCTTCCGTCTACAGTTGTTGACTGTGAGCCCGCTGAAAGGTGGGATTACCTTGCATCTGTAGTGGTTACGGCATGTTGTAACTGTGTAATAAACCTGTGCTTCACTTTGTGATGTGCGTTGTCTGTGGTCACACATTTGACTGCCATTTGCTTACTGCACCTGTGGGCTACTTGACTACAACTGGGAATGGGTGTGGTGTCTGTGCATTGCACCGTCTTCCCTGGCAACATCAGTGTAGGCAATGAGTCAGATGGCCTAGGTGTGTATGTGTTGTGTAGCCCTGGTGGTGTGTCTCCCTCATGTGTGTCACGTTGCCTGTACTCACATGCCTGTGTTGTCCTTGCTGTTGCAGTTCGCATACACAGTGTAATTTTGCAGTTCATCATCCCCATAACAGCACCCACGTTGGAATCACGACAGAGGCAAGTATGGTGTATTAGTGTGTTTATTGTGATACATTTGTGTTAATAGTGCATAGGATGGGTAGTGCTGTACATAAATCTTGCAATCCCAAGTTCCTAGGTGAATTGAAAGTCCTGGTAGACAGGATCCCCAGTATCGGGGCCACAGTTGTCTGACACATTGGTCCAACTTGTACTCCCCATGCAATGTGTGGGAGTAGTGTTGCCGTCAACAGGGTGAACAGTCTGTGCACAAAGGCGAACATCCAGAACAGGTTCAGGCTTCCTGGGAGTTGCGCTTGGCCATCGGCCTCTCACTTTTCCCTCCTCAGACGACCCCTCTTCTTGGGGGGGCCCTCAAGTACAGGCTGCTGCGGTGCAGGGGACTCTCCGCCAGAGTCCTCCTCCCTCCCTGTGGCAGTTGCAGTTTGTCCGGCACCAGATGTTGTTGGCACACAGGGAGGTGTGGACTGGTTGCTGTTCATCTGGCGGAGGCATTGTAAAATGTCCCTGTGCACCGCCGTCATCTCATGCAGTGCATCCCACTTGGACTCCACGCGGGACATGTGTGAGTCCACACGGGACATGTGTGACTCCACGTGGGACATGTGGGAGTCCAAGCGGGCATGATGGGCAGCCTGCTGCTGTTTCATGTCTCTGAGGAGCCCCACTACCTGGCTGAGGTCTCCGGTGCTGGACTGGTACGCATCAGCTATGCGTACCAGTTGTGGGTCGTCATGCACACCAGCAACGTCTGCAAGCAGCGACCTCTGTCTCCCACCCCTCCCACCACCCCTGCTGACATGTGCAGTGTGTGCAGTGGCACGCACAGATAACCCTGGTCCACCTTGGGGGTTGGTGGTGGTGGTGGTGTCCATGGCCCCAGGTTGGTCCAGGGTCCCTGTGCTGGTGTTGCTCCTTGTTCTGTCCATGTCGGCAGGGATGGTATTCGTGGTGACAGTCGTTGGAGGGGTGGGTGCAGGGGGTGCAGCTGGTGGTCTTGCTGGTGCTGCAGCTGGTGGTCCTGCTGGTGCTGCATGTTGACTTGCACCGGATGTGCCAGGTTGTTCTTCATCGTCCGAGGAGGACAGAGGCTGTACGACGCCAGTGAGCTCGGCATCCTCTTGAGCCTGGGACTGGGACTCCTCAGCGTCTGCTGCTGTGTCCCCATCATCACCTGTTTTTGGGAGACACAAACAATGTATGTTATGTTTCTGCAGGCATCAATGGTTGACACACATGACAGTTGTGACTGTGCCTCTGGGTGCGGGCCTGTACATTGCATTGTCCTAAGTCGTCACAGTCAGGGGTTGATATTGGTGTGGCACATTGTCCTGCATTATTTGGGCATTTCTATGTATTTTCTGGGGTGTGAACATGGTCTGCATTGGTTGTGTTTGGTTGACAGCCGGCCCTCCTTCCCACCCACCCAGCCAGTCAGTTATCCCACCATGGAACGTGCTTGCGTTGCAGGGAGTGTAAGTTGTCTCTCAGGATGTCAGTCAGTGGTGTCCTGCTGTTTGTTGGTGCACAGTTGCCAGCAGGGCCTTGTGCTCCCCACAGCAGTAGCCAGTGTCAGCCATCTTGTGAGTCCTTCTCCACTTCCTGTGATGTGAGCATGGTTCAGGGTGGTGTTGATGGGACAGTTGTGGGGGTGACCAATATCAGTGACTACGACTCCCATCATGCTATTGCCTCCACCCCCTTCCCAGCATGCCCATGCTTCCTTCCTTTTGACTCTGCTTCCCTGTGGGGTGGGCTGGCTGTGCTGACAGGATGGCTGGGAGTGTTGTCCTGGCAGTTGTTTGGCTAAAAGTCCCAAGAGTGTCCCTGTGCTTCACACAACATAACCCAGGGTGGTGGTTCTTTGTGGGATCTTGTGTTAGGATGGGGGCATTGCATTCTACCAGGTGGGTTCTGTGGAGTTTGTGTTGGGGGTGTGTGAGGGGAGGTGCGTGTGACTATGGTCAGTGCTGCAAGTCCCCCTTCCCACCCAGCTAGCCAGATATCCCACCATGGAACGTGCTTGCATTGCAGGGAGTGTAAGTTGTCTCTCAGGATGTCATTCAGTGGTGTCCTGCTGTTTGTTGGTGCACAGTTGCCGGCAGGGCCTTGTGCTCCCCACAGCAGTAGCCAGTGTCAGCCATCTTGTGAGTCCTTCTCCACTTCCTGTGATGTGAGCATGGTTCAGGGTGGTGTTGATGGGACAGTTGTGGGGGTGACCAATATCAGTGACTACGACTCCCATCATGCCATTGCCTCCACCCCACTTCCCAGCATTCCCATACATACTTGCTTTTGTGTGGAGTTCAGTGTGTGTGGGTGTGAGAGCAATGGCAAGATGGCTGACAGTGGTGTCCTGCTGTTGGTTGGTGTGCAGTACCCAGCATGCCCTTGTGCTCCCCACGACACAGCAACAGTGTCAGACATCTTTGATGGGCCTTTCCACTCTCTGTGGGATGTGCATGCGTGAGTGTGAGCTTGCTGGGCCATGTGGTGGGGGATGTAGAGCTGTGACTACGACTCCCATCATGCTATTGCCTCCTCCCCCTTCCCAGCATGCCCATGCTTCCTTCCTTTTGACTCTGCTTCCATGTGGGGTGGGCTGGCTGTGCTGACAGGATGGCTGGGAGTGTTGTCCTGGCAGTTGTTTGGCTAGAGGTCCCAAGAGTGTCCCTGTGCTTCACACAACATAACCCAGGGTGGTGGTTCTTTGTGGGATCTTGTGTTAGGATGGGGGCATTGCATTCTACCAGGTGGGTTCTGTGGAGTTTGTGTTGGGGGTGTGTGAGGGGAGGTGCTTGTGACTATGGTCAGTGCTGCAAGTCACCCTTCCCACCCAGCTAGCCAGATATCCCACCATGGAACGTGCTTGCATTGCAGGGAGTGTAAGTTGTCTCTCAGGATGTCAGTCAGTGGTGTCCTGCTGTTTGTTGGTGCACAGTTGCCAGCAGGGCCTTGTGCTCCCCACAGCAGTAGCCAGTGTCAGCCATCTTGTGAGTCCTTCTCCACTTCCTGTGATGTGAGCATGGTTCATGGTGGTGTTGATGGGACAGTTGTGGGGGGGCAATATGTGTGACTGCGACTCCCATGATGCTATTGGCTACACTGACTTGGCCAGCATACACAGAATTCCTTCCTTTGAGTGGTCTTCACTGTGTGTTGGTGTTGTTGTGGTGGCTACATGTCTGGATGTGTTTGTTAGTTCTATTTGTGCCACTGCCTAGCTGTAGTTGTAGTTGTGTTTGTACATGTGTTGGCACAGTTGGATGTGACTTTTTTGATGGCATGTGTTGTGTTTATCTGACTGACATACACATTTTGGGATGATTCTATTCTGGTTGCTGTGTAATTGCTATGAGTGCATGGTTTGACTCTCCCCTTGACAGTGATGTGTGTGTTTTGTGGCAGTATATTGTGTACATTTGTTGTGTACTCACCAGGCTCTGGGATGTCCTCTAGTCCATATACGCTCACTGGCGGAAGGATGGCCCGCACCTTCTCCTCCCAGGGCCTGAGGTATATTGGCTTGGCAGGAGGGCCACTGCCGGTGTATTGGCTGTTGATGTAGTCTTTCTTCAGCATGTCCCGTACCCTCCTGCGCACGTCATACCACCTGTTCTGGATGTCGTTCTTTGTGCACCGACATGGTGATTGTGCGTTCACCCTGTTGATGATCCTCTCCCACATCTTGGTTTTCTGCGACATGGGGGTCTGTTGGACCAGTGTGCCAAACAGCTGTGGCTCCACCCTGAGGATCTCGTCTACCATGACTTCCAATTCACTATCTAGGAACTTGGGATTCTTCTTGGGGGGCATGGTGATGGGTGGTGATGGTGAGTGATGTGTGTGTTGGTGTGCAGGTGAGGGTGTGTGAGTGTGTGTTTTGCTGGGTGTATGTGAGGTAGGTATTTGTTGGTGTGCTGATGGTGTGTGGCTTGTGTGAGGGATGAGCTGTGGGTGTGTGGTTGCTTTCTCGTGGGTGCTGGCAGTGGAATGGCATTTGCAAAGGCTCATGGTTGTGATTTGTGTCCTTTATATAGGTGGAGTTGTGGGTGTGTCTTTGTTCTCTGTCCCCACCCCCCAGTATTTATTGGCTTGGTAATTGCTTGTTTGGCCTTTTTTGGGTGATTTTTCCTTTGTGCTGTTTGTGTATGTTGGAAACGTTCTTGTGACCGAGTCGGACCCTGCATTAGTCTCGTACGGTGTTCTCCGTTTCGTTCACGCTGTGTTTGTGCAGTTTTCTATGCTGCGTACGCGTCGGTCGCGGTGTTTTGTGTTGCTTCGGCTCGGTTTTGTTTGCGTGTCGGTCGTACGGCTTGTCCTCCGTCCGACTCGCTCGTGGTTTTCGCGCCTTGCATCGTACTTTGCGGTTTGGAGTTCGCGTGTACGTTTCCGTCGGATTTGTTCCGGGTGCGTGTCGGTCGGTTGGATTCGCGTGTTTTTCCGGCCGGATTGCTGTTTTCCGTGCGGCTCGGTCGGTCGACTTGGTTTAGGTACGTGTCGGTCGGATTTTTCGCGCCTTGCATCGTACTTGGCGTGTCGTGCGCCACGGGTACGTGTCGGTCGGTATTATTTCCGGATCCGAGTCGGTCGGTGCTTTTTCCGGCCCGAATCGGAATCGACCCCTTTGTGATTATGTGATACAAGAAATGATAATAGTAACAATGTACCTTCTTCACATTGCTCAGGAGTGTCTGCAGCAAGCAAAATGTCATCCACATACTGAATTAGAACCACCCCTTTTGGTACAGGAAAGGAATCAAGTTGTCTCTTTAATGCTTGACTGTAAATACTGGGACTTTCTGTATAGCCCTGTGGAGCTCTACAGAACCTGAATGATCTGTTTTTCAGTGTGAATCCAAATAGATAACGGCTGTCCGGGTGGATAGGTATTGAGAAGAATGCATTTTTCAAATCAATCACAGAGAATGTGGTGGCAGTGGGAGGGACCATAGTGAGGAGGGTTGTTATGTCAGAATCTACCGGATATTGGGGCACCACTATTTTATTAACCTCACGCAAATCAATAATGAACCTGTAAATCTTAGTATCAGTGTCTTTTTTGAAAATAGGAAGAATAGGGCTATTGCAGGTATTATAGGGAACCTCTTCCACTACACCTACTTTAATCAAATCCTGAACAATACCTGCTAGTGCTTCTTCGCCCTCTCGAGATTTCTTATATTGGGGCAAATGAGGCAACGAGGCACCCTCCCTCACTTGAATTTGTACAGGTGGAATGACCATATGACCCACATCAGTGTCTGATCTAGCCCACAAAGTGCAAGGTAGGGACGCCAGAGCGACATCCTCATTGATAAGGCAAGATCTATCAACTATTGGATAGTTGTCATTAAGGATAACACGTACACCTTCTGGGGAACAGCGTATCGTAGCACGAAAATATTTTAGCATATCGATACCTACAATGTTATGTGGAGTGTTAGGGGAGAGCAAGAATGGACATGTGGCAGTGAATCTATCTAGTCCGAATTCAAGTGGCTGTGATAGTGGGCTAGGTGTAGGTGTTCCGTCGAACCCTATCGATGTTATCAATGTGCCAGACAGGGGAGCCCTAGTAACCAGTCTTTTAGACAGGGCACTACGGGTAGCCGCTGTATCAACCAGAAATCAATCAGTAGATCCCAAGACATTTGCGTCAACATAGGGACCCATTTGATCTACTGGCACCTCAACCGGTCCCACACCCCGTCCTGGGCCTCCCTATGCATAATCGGAATCTGTAGGCGTATCAGCAGAATAATCAGTCATTTGGTACTGGTGTCGTTTGTCAAAGGCATTAGGGTAGTACGGTCCCTGTTCGACTGCCTCAAACCGGGGGCGAGCACTTGCACCTCCCCTGCTACCTACGTTCCCTGGTCGCCCTCTTATACTTCCCCTTCCTCGCTGGTATTGTTGGCCTTGCAAAAGGGGGCACTCAGAACGCCAGTGCCCAGTCTCTTTACAATAGGCACACTGATCAGGAGACAAATTTGCCCGAAGGAGAGGGAGTGCTCCGGGTGTATGCATTGCACGTCCGCCTCCTCCACCTCTCCTAAATGGTGGACCATACGCCTGAGCCATCATAACCTTTGTTTTTAAATCCTTAACCTTTTTATCTTCCCTTCCCTTCGCTTCCTGTTCCTGTCGCTCATAATATTGTGCCATTGTCAGAAGGAAAACTGGAGAGGACGTGGTCCAAGAACTTTCACTGGCCCTGAGGCGACTAGATATTTCAGGTAACATATTAGCAACAAATTTGTCAACAAACAGGTGTTTGCCTGTCTCGTCATCCAACGACTGGCCACTAAAGTCATGAAATGTCTCCTCAAATCTTGAAAAGAAGTCAGAAACTGACTCATCCTTTTTCTGTTTGCAGGACGCTAACGTAGTCCAATCTATTTTCTTAGGGGTATGAGAGTCTTCAATTTAGTCACAATAGCTTTAGGAAGATCTAATATCTCCTGTTGGGGCTTCTGGGCAGGTTCCCTGTCCGCATCTATTTCTTCTAATTTTTCCCAGGTGTCACCAAATGCCACAGCGTCATTAATTTTACGTATTGTTCTCCACATATCAGGGGGCAAAATAAGCCCAAAGAACATATCTATATCCGCTAAGGTCATAGTGCAAGAGCTGTTAGCTCCCTCCACCGCCTCATAAAAGGCGGCGGGGTTTTTCCAGGGGTCAAGGCAAGGCAGTCTTAAGGGCCATAACATGTGCTCTACTCCAAGGAGTGTAGACCCAATTATATATGAAATATCCCTTTGCATCATCGGAAGTCTTATCATCATTAGTTCCCGCACCCTTCGGGGGAACATACAGGGTGCGGCTTCACGCATTGGTCTCATATCAACTTTACTACTACTAGGATTGTCCTCGTCCACCGGAACATCTGTTTTCTCTGTCTGAGACTTTTCTGTTTCTACGACTTTACTCTTCCTAGCTAATTCTTTTTCCTTTTGCAGTTTTAATGTGTCATCCCGTAGTTTAACCGCTCGTCTAATTGTATCAGGTATGTTTTTGAAAGGGTAAGTCCCATCTCCAAACTGCTTATAATCTGCATTCAAGTCTTTTGGGCCTGGTTCGTCAGAGATATGTTGCCAATTATATAATACATCCCAACAGAACTTTTCTAAAAAATATAACTGTTTTGCGTCTTCCCAAGCCTGAACTGAAGTTGTGAGGATCGTCGCTGTAGTAGCCCGACGAGATTCCTCTCTGGCACTGCCCTTCAATTTATCTTTATCTTCGCTAGACAGAGTAGAGTGAGTCTGTCGCATGGATCACTGATCTTTGTCCATATCTTTTGAGGAGGAGATCTCATCATCAGAAGCACCACCCTCATGGGCACTCGGAACGGGGGATTTATACGGGGGCGGGGGTCGTTCTAGTATGATACAATCATCATGAAGCATATCAAGTATTGGATAGACAGGACGTCTAATAGGGTACTGGCCATTTACCTGCAATCGGCGTTCTCTATCTTTCTTTTCTATTCCTACCTGCATTTCCTTGTCTCTTAATTCAACACATTGTTGATATATCGTCTTCCGCTGTTCTTTCTTTGCTATAGCTTCCGCTTTCTTCGCTCTCTCTCGCACTTCCTTATCCCACATACGCAAACAATCAAACATATCCTGCCTACTCTTTCTTTTGAACAAACACTGTTCCACGTACTGAACCTTCTGATAATCAAATGACCCATTTACTGGCCACTGTAGGTCGGGTTCTTTCTTTGTGTATTTGTTCCACAATGAGCCATACATTATGGGACAAATACCATATTTTATATACATATCTCTATTCGGCGAACCCTTCTGGATGAGCCGGTTGACTTTGTTCCAAAACATTTCCTGCACTGCAACAGCAGCACCACTTACGAAGTTTACTAAGAGCAGGCATGTTTTAACAAATATATGTAAAATATTACTATCCAAACAAATGTCAGAAGGAGAAAAATCCCCACAATACCTGCCTTCAATCTTTGCAAAGAATGAATACCAAAACCAAACCAAACAATCAAGAGTGTCGCATCAGCGACCTTACCAAACAGAAGTCTTCAACTCCCACCTGCCGATCTCTGGTTGACCTAATGGTCACTGCAAATTCGCCAAAGAAGCCCCAGTCGAGAACGGCCACCACCCGGAGGGTCAAGTCAGGAAAACCGCAAAGTTCACGTCGGCTGCAAAGAAAAAGGTCTTCTCATGCAGTGCGCGTCCTCAGTGATAATTTCGATCTTCCGTCGAGACCACTCCTTCAGACGGCTGCGTCTCCGATGGGGCCCCACGTGCTGGGCGCCAATTGAGGAAATATACCCCCGTGAGGGCACACTGGTGCAGGGTCACCCTCTCGTCCACGGGTCCGAAGACTAACAAAAGAGAGATCAGCACTGGAGTGAAGTAAAACAAACCAAGTTTATTAAACACTCATGAGCGGGACCGCGTCCGAAAAACACCCTAAAGTGTTGTGGGAGGAAGTACATTGAATGCAAAAACCATCACCCTTATATACTGTTTGTTGCAGTGTAATCGCATGGGAAGGAAAACTGGAAGAAACAAGTTTAAGCACGGAAATAGCTATAGGCAAACAAGAGCAGAGAGTGACCAGCTGGTCGGGAGATGAGGAGGGGAGTAAGAATGGCGGCAATAAGCAATCATTTGATAACATCTGAGACCAGGTGCACCGGCAGCTGCAGCCCCCCAGCACGTACACCAGATTGACCATGTCAGAGAGGTCAGCTAAAATTGAGGACACAGGCTGGGTGAAAAGGCGAGCATCAGAGAATAAAATGAATACGACGGAAACGAAATGGACGCGACAGTAAAAATGGCTGCAACTTATGCTAACATAGAATTTACACTTTTCCACAGTATAAAGCCTATTCCATGTCACCACCCAGTTCTGCATAAGTCCTGCCACACCATTCACTTTGTAGCTGCTCCTGGGCTGCGCACGCCAAGAATCTCCCCTGCGCAGCCCTTACACTTGTGCACACGCATGTACACACGTGTCTGCATGTAACCAGCCCATTGCCCCTTACTCTGGCTGCAGCGCAGCGGCCTACTCGCGCCAGGGGGATACCGGTAAAATACACATGCCGTCCCTTTCATCATGAGTTCACTGTGGGTGAGTCCCAACTTATGAGGCTCTCCCACAGTAAAAGCTCAACCAATAGGTGTTCAAAAAAGTGAAAAATCCGGGCGGCTCAGATGGTCAGAACCACCTTCTAACACATGCCGCGCCCAGCTGATTCACACAGGGAAGAAGTAGCCACTCTACATGGGTACTCTTCCAGTAGTCAGCGATAACTAGTTATAAGGGGTTCTGACCAGACCCCCCTTACTCACCAGTTATCCGCTCAGATTACCTACTCCTTCCATCCATGAGACCTCCACCCATGACAGGGATCCCAGACAGCCCTAAGAACCCTCCGGGCTCTAGGTTAGATACCTCTAGGTCACTCACGGTCTACATGGACTCAGCCTAACTAGGCCCACCTTTGCCCTTGGTCACGCAACACTATGCCTACCACTTCTCTGGACAAGGGTACAGTGCCTCAGCACCGATGCGGTCTTCTGGGATAGGTCTACATCCCATCCCCTGGGTCACTAGCTGGTCTCCCTTCCGGAGTTTGTTCCAACCAGTACCCTCTCTCCTTTTGGTCCTTGCACCCCAAAGATGCAACCTCTCTGGACCCTCACCCTCAGCCTGCCGCTGGGGTCATTCAGCTGCCACCACCCTTTCGGGATGACTGTCTTCCCTAAAGAAAGCACAGCCATTCGTACTTTCCCCACACAGAAAAGCACCTTTGGCCACTGGCCTAGCTCCCTGATAGGACCTCAGACTGGCCTCACTACCACACTGGCAGTGCCAGGGAGGAACACTGAGGGTGCCTCGTCAGACAACCTACAGCTTATTCCCCCGTCAGTAACTCCACACTGAAACTACCCCGGGAACCTAGACCCCTTCCTTGTTCTCCGCTGCGAGAACAGGGCCTATGCACCCTTACCTCTGAGAGGCGCGCTCTCCTCCCGGAGTACCCTTAGAGAGCCTGTGGGCCCCAAGTTAGCTACACCCAGGCCCACCTCTCATGGCTCTGCCCTGTCTCCCTGTAGCGCCTTGGGAGACCGTCCAGGGACCCTCATGATCCCTGGATGGCCTGCACCACCCCTTCTGAAGAGCAGGGTACCTTCACTTAAGATAAGCCCCACCTGCCTTCAGGGTAGTACTGCCACACTCAGCCAGGGACCCTAAAGATCCTGGCTAGGCCTGCACCACCCCTTTGGGAAACACAGGGTCCCTTCACTTAAGATGGGCCCCACCTGTGTTCAGGGTGGTACTACCTTGCAGAAGTCCACCTCCTGCCTCGAGCTAGGGGAACACCCTCATGCTCCTGGTCCTGGGGTCCAAGTCCCACAGGACCTACCTGACTGGTTACCGGCTAGGCATCGCCCCAGCCAGCACCTCAGGTTCACAACACCAGCTCCAGAATGACATCCTGTTGCTTCACTAGGTAACCGCCTACCCGACCCTGACACCTCAGGGTCCACCACTAACCCTTCACCTGGAATCTAGGGAGCACATCACCCCCTCCCAGATCTCCACGGGGTCAGTTACCCAGCCCACCTAGTGTACCTAGGGGCTACCACTACACATCCTGCTCGAGAACTACCCTCCTTTGGGGCCACCCACTACCAGGGGCCACCCCTGGGTTGCTCACCTTCCCCACCAGTTAACCTGGGGGGCCTGACGGACCCACAACTCTACCACACCCTCCTCCCACCGTGGGAAAAGTTTCTTGGGGTCCCCCACCATGGGAACCCCTGGGGTGTTACTACCCGGGGTAAGGAAACCTCCTGACCCACCCTTCCAGTGGTTTTGGCCTGCGCCAATGGCAAGAAAACTTTCAGCGGGGGAAGGATATCTGGGGCCCCTTCTGTGGAAACCGTCCCGGCCCTTAAAAAGCACAGGAATCTCCTAGGACCCCCTACCTCTCCTGTCCCCCCAAAGGTCAATCCACCCCTACACCCCCATCTGTGATGTAGGTATCAGTTGCTGTCCCTATCTGTTGAGGAGACACCCTCCTCATGCAGGTGTAGTGCGTGTAGTGTTAGGGTTCAAAGGTGTACAATATGGCTTAGAACACTTGTATGCAATCATTTCCTGGAAAGCACCATCCCGCTATCACTTGATAATCAACATAAATTAGTCATATCAATACAGTTTACATTTAAACCATAATATCTTCACATGACATATATATGCGCGGGGCTTTCCTTTCCAATACTTTTAGTTCACATAACCAAAACTTTGAACCCTTGTCAGAGCCTTGTGCTCCTCCATTTGCTCATTACTGCATAGGTAATGTGTGGCAAAACTGGACTTATCAAATGCTATAAATGCGTACCAGAATGGGATACTATGTTTCCCGCCGCTAGACACCAACGTTGGAAAACGAGGCAGTATCTGTGAGGCCTGCACAAATAACATGTCACATTTGTCCTTCACTGGGAACAAAACACCCAATTGTAGCGCTTGACTCTCAGAGGGCAGCGTTGAAGAGCAGTCTAAGGCTTACTCAAGGGAGGTGGTGTGGGCTAGTAATCGCCATTTACCAGTACGCAGAAATAACACTCAATAATTGATTGTCCAGTCTGTACTTTGCTTTATAAAAGTAAGAGTACATTTATTAAACACACACACTACTCAATACTATGCAACAATTTACAAATATACATAAGCTGCTGGAATTACTTTGTGACATTGCATAACGTCTCCACCCCCCCCCCCCCGCAGGGGGGTGGGGTCTAGTACCACCACTCCCATGTATGCACATCATCTTGCCCCCTAATGCAGTGGGTTGAGACAACCTGGAGCGAGGGCCTTGCTAGCTGGCACCATCCGAGTGGCGACCCGCCCCATCATCTCAACAAGCATTAAAATAGGTACACCTGCCCTTGGGACACATAACCCTGACTGAGCATCTCATACTGTCCATACAGTATACACCTCTACATCTTAGTGGCTAATAGTCTGGGTTGTTCTTCACCTAGCACAGTAGGAAGAATACATGTTTGGGCATCACTTTAAATGAGGTACTTATCATAGCTGATAACAATTATAATGCATTGCAATTAAAGCTCCTAAAAGGCATCACAATTAAAATCACAGGATTAAGCAGATACAGCCAGACACCCTAGCAGGAGTGTCCAGCAACATAACCCCACTTTGCTTATGACTTCATCTTACACATGTGCCTTTTAGTTCCTCCATTAGAAATAACATTAGTAAATGCACTTCTTGTGTAATTACACCTCTTCACCTCCAGGGGATGCCCTTCTCCAGACATCCCCAACTCTGCCCTTCATTCCTCGAGGCCGTCCCCAAAGCACCCCCAGCTGCAGAGCAAAAAGTTCCAGCCATGGGATGCTGATGACGCCTGGCTGAGCCCTTGAGGGGTTATTTCTATGAAGTCCCCAGAGACTTAGGGAGGGACTTTCCATCTTCATGCTGGGGGAGACCGCGTTGCTCCTGCAGCTCCCCCGGCACCTTTGCACCTCAACTGCGGTGGCCCATCCTCCTGGGGCCACCACCCACCGAGAAAAAGCTGCTTTCCCTTGCACGCCGGTGCGGGCCTGCAAGGCATTATGGGGCGCTCTTCTCCGGCCTCCTGTGCATATTATAGTAGCGGCTCCCCGCTGCTTCGGGGATAGCCGCGATGCCCAAGCCGGCAGTCATTTGCAGCGTCCTGCTTCGTTGGAGGGTCCGGTCCCACCCGGACCCCCAGGTGAGTTCTGGCCGTTCTTTGGGGGCCCGGTCCCACCTTGGCCCATCACAACTCCTCCTTTCCTCTGTGGGGTCCCAGTCCCAACCGGGAACCCCGCGTGGCTCAATCGTGGGATGGCAGCCGAGGGAGCCCCCCTCCGGCTGCCCCCGCCGGCTCCCCGCCCGGCCAGCACCCTCGCGTGCTGCCGCGGGAGCAGGCACCACAGTTCTGTTCTGCCCGCTCCGGCGGGCAGACGCGAAGACTCCCGCCGGTCCGGCCAGACCTAGGGGGAGTGCGACTGCACTCCCCCCGCCTTCCTCCAACCATGGGGGACATGGGGGAGTGCGGCGGCACTCCCCCACCTGGGCAGGACACACCGGGGCCCGGAGTTGGGACCCCGGGCCCCGCCTTCTTGGAGGTCTTCACGGGGGCGCGACGGCGCTCCCCTGGCTTCGGCTGCTGGTCTTGGGGGCCCGGAGTTGGGATCCCGGGCCCCATGGGCGGTCTTCACGGGGAGCGCGACGGCGCTCCCCGGCTTCTGCTTCTTCCGCCAGGGGCCAGGGTAGGCTCCTGGTACCCCCCAGGGACACCTTCGCGGGGAGCGCGACGGCGCTCCCTGGCTTTGCTTCTGGGCATCGGGGCCCGGAGTTGGGGTCCCGGGCCCCTGGGAAGTCTTTGCGGGGAGGGCGACGGCGCTCCCCGGCTGTGTTTCTCCTGTGAGGGGGGGCGCGACGGCGCTCCCCTCTCTCCAGTGTCTTCGGGGGCCAGGGTGGGCTCCTGGCACCCCAGTCAGGCTTTTTCACGGGGAGCGCGGCGGCGCTCCCCGGCTTTACTTCTTCCGGGGGCACCCCCCAGGACCTGACCCACCCCGGGGTCACAGCGAAGACCGGCGGCGGAGCCCCACGCGCTTCGTCGTCGGTCCCAGTAGAGGTCAAAGGTCGCCTACCTTCTGGGGGCATATCTCAGCCCCCAGGGTACCGATCTGCACCATTTTTGCCTCTTCTTGCTCCTGGTGGCGCTCCCAAGCCACTGGGAGCATTTTCCTTCGCCCTCCTGGTCTCACGGAGGGGGGATTCAGCAGGGAGCTGTCTTCACTGGCTCCCTGCGCCAGCCTCTCACCTGGCTCTTCTCCTGGGCCTCTCTTCTCCTTGCGCAGAGGCCCAGGCTTCTGGTCACTTGTCCTGGTCTCCCCTTTTGGCGCAAGGCAGGGTCCTGGGCCAGTCTGGAGGTTCTTCCTTCCAGCTGCCCATGGTGCCAGGCTCCAGCACCAGTCGTCCTCAGCAGACCACACCCCAGAGAGAGCTCCTCTTCCTGTGCAAACTCTTTTTAAGAATGGAGAGGGGCTGGCAGGACGTCTCTGTTTGCCCTATCACACAGCGACACATCACCTCTCTGCCCCTGCTCCCTCCTTCCTGCCAAGGCCTCTGGGTTTGTTCAAAATGGCGTAGTCCAGGGGTCTCATGCCACATGGTCTCTGAGAGCCCCTTCCCCCCTCGCTGCCTTCTCTCCAGAGCAGCTTGGTGCCTGGCACCAGGTGGCAGCTGCTGATGGATGAACCTGCAGCTCCACCCATCTTCTCTTCTTGGAGTGGAGGCCTTCGCCCTTGGAATGCTTGTTGTGCAGGGCTGGGCCTCTGATGCTACAGCTTGGGGAGGAAGGTCATTAATTCAGCCTGGCAGGGTCAGCCCCAGCCAGGCCCTGGTTATGAGCTGACTCATAGAAATATGACATTTCTAGATGACCCAAAAGCAGTACAAATATGACTTTGGACTCTGCAGAATCCTTCTTCTCACATAAGTTACAGTGGACTTTAGTGCGTGTCTGGAATTTGTAGGCCCTATGAAAGTCAAACTAGCCCATGTGCTCCCCATCCTCATAGGAGAGTAATGGAGTGAAAACAGTAAAGCACACTGACTTTCCCTCAAATGTTTCTTCCCATTGTATAAAGCCTATTCCATGTCACCACCCAGTTCTGCATAAGTCCTGCCACACCATTTACTTTGTAGCTGCTCCTGGGCAGCGCACGCCAAGAATCTCCCCTGCGCAGCCCTTACACTTGTGCACACGCATGTACACACGTGTCTGCATGTAACCAGCCCAGTGCCCCTTACTCTGGCTGCAGCGCAGCGGCCTACTCGCGCCAGGGGGACACCGGTAAAATACACATGCAGTCCCTTTCATCATGAGTTCACTGTGGGTGAGTCCCAACTTATGAGGCTCTCCCACAGTAAAAGCTCAACAAATAAGTGTTCAAAAAAGCGAAAAATCCGGGCGGCTCAGATGGTCAGAACCACCTTCTAACACACGCCGTGCCCAGCTGATTCCCACAGGGAAGAAGTAGCCACTCTACATGGGTACTCTTCCCATAGTCAGCAATAACTAGTTATAAGGGGTTCTGACCAGACCCCCCCTTACTCACCAGTTATCCGCTCAGATCACCTACTCCTTCCATCCATGAGACCTCCACCCATGACAGGGATCCCAGACTACCCTAAGAACCCTCCGGGCTCTAGGTTAGATACCTCTAGGTCACTCACGGTCTACATGGACTCAGCCTAACTAGGCCCACCTTTGCCCTTGGTCACGCAACACTATGCCTACCACTTCTCTGGACAAGGGTACAGTGCCTCAGCACGGATGCGGTTTTCTGGGATAGGTCTACATCCCATCCCCTGGGTCACTAGCTGGTCTCCCTTCCGGAGTTTGTTCCAACCAGTACCCTCTCTCCTTTTGGTCCTTGCACCCCAAAGATGCAACCTCTCTGGACCCTCACCCTCAGCCTGCCGCTGGGGTCATTCAGCTGCCACCACCCTTTCGGGATGACTGTCTTCCCTAAAGAAAGCACAGCCATTTGTACTTTCCCCACACAGAAAAGCACCTTTGGCCACTGGCCTGGCTCCCTGATAGGACCTCAGACCGGCCTCACTACCACACTGGCAGTGCCAGGGAGGAACACTGAGGGTGCCTCGTCAGACAACCTACAGCTTATTCCCCCCGTCAGTAGCTCCACACTGAAACTACCCCGGGAACCTAGACCCCTTCCATGTTCTCCGCTGCGAGAACAGGGCCTATGCACCCTTCCCTTCGAGAGGCGCGCTCTCCTTCCGGAGTACCCTTAGAGAGCCTGTAGGCCCCAAGTTAGCTACACCCAGGCCAACCTCTCATGGCTCTCCCTGGTCTCCCTGCAGCGCCTTGGGAGACCGTCCAGGGACCCTCATGATCCATGGAAGGCCTGCACCACCCCTTCTGAAGAGCAGGGTCCCTTCACTTAAGATAGGACCCACCTGCCTTCAGGGTAGTACTGCCACACTCAGCTAGGGACCCTAAAGATCCTGGCTAGGCCTGCACCACCCCTTTGGGAAACACAGGGTCCCTTCACTTAAGATGGGCCCCACCTGTGTTCAGGGTGGTACTACCTTGCAGAAGTCCACCTCCTGCCTCGAGCTAGGGGAACACCCCCATGCTCCTGGTCCTGGGGTCCAAGTCCCACACGACTTACCTGACTGGTTACCGGCTAGGCATCGCCCCAGCCAGCACTTCAGGTTCACAACACCAGCTCCAGAATGACATCCTGTTGCTTCCCTGGTCAACCGCGTACCCGACCCTGACACCTCAGGGTCCACCACTAACCCTTCACCTGGAATCTAGGGAGCACATCACCCCCTCCCAGATCTCCTCGGGGTCAGTTACCTAGCCCACCTAGTGTACCTAGGGGCTACCACTACACATCCTGCTCGAGAACTACCCTCCTTTGGGGCCACCCCTGGGTTGCTCACCTTCCCCGCCAGTTAACCTGGGGGGCCTGGCGGTCCCACAACTCTACCACACCCACCTCCCACCGTGGGAAAAGTTTCTTGGGGTCCCCCACCATGGGAACCCCTGGGGTGTTACTACCCGGGGTAAGGAAACCTCCTGCCCCACCCTTCCAGTGGTTTTGGCCTGCGCCAATGGCAAGAAAACTTTCAGCGGGGGAAGGGTATCTGGGGCCCCTTCTGTGGAAACCCTCCCGGCCCATAAAAAGCGCTGGAATCTCCTAGGACCCCCTACCTCTCCTGTCCCCCCCAAAGGTCAATCCACCCCTACACCCCCATCTGTGATGTAGGTATCAGTTGCTGTCCCTATCTGTTGAGGAGACACCCTCCTCATGCAGGTGTAGTGCGTGTAGTGTTAGGGTTCGAAGGTGTACAATATGGCTTAGAACACTTGTATGCAATCATTTCCTGGAAAGCAACATTGAATTGAATTGAATATGCATTTCTAAAGCATATGGCTCCAGAAGGCCTCCCAGCGCTAGAAGCAGAGTCATCACCGTGCTACAGTCAGGTATCATGGAAACAGAAAAGTTTTCAGGAGTTTGCGAAAGGACAGATAGTTGTCCTCCAGACGAATGTAGTTAGGAAGCTGGTTCCAACATTTCGCTGCGGTATATGCGAACATGCGTCCACCACTCCGAGATCTGTTTATCCTGGGAACAGCTGCCAGATGTTTATTCTCGGAGCGCAAAGATCTTTTGGGGTGATAGGGGGAGATGATAGATCGAAGGATCAGCGGACCCTTAGCCGAAAGAGTCCTATGGACGATGCACAGTGCCTTAAACTGAATTCGTTCCACAACCGGAAGCCAATGGAGAGAGGCGATGTGCGGTCTTGCGGATTCCCGATTATGGACCTGCATAAGGAGACGTGCTGCACAGTTTTGTACAGTTTGTAGTTTTTTGATAGTTGAGCATGGAGAACCTAAATAAAGCACATTGGCATAATCAAGTCTAGAAAGGATTAGGGCTTGAACCAACAGTCTCCTTGCATTGAAAGGCAGCAGAGGGAGAATTTTCCTAATCATCTTCAGGATCCCATAGCAGGTACCTGCCACCCTCCGTGCTTGCTCCTTGAAGTTAAGGTTATGGTCCAGCCAAACACCAAGGCTTTTAATCTAATCTTTGGGGGGGGGGCATGATGCCTAAGCAACTGGGCCAGAGTAAGCTGGCATCCAGGGTGGAGGTTTTGCCCAAAAACATCAACTCCGTTTTAGCCCCATTGAGTTTTAAAAATGAGCCGTCCATCCATGCGGAGACCCTTTCCAAACAGTTGTCCAGATTAATCTCCACATTATCAGATTGGTTAAGAGACACAATCAACTGGGTGTCATCAGCATAGGTGACAATCTGAATGCCGAAGGGCTTAACAACCTCGGCAAGGGGGCTCATATATACATTAAAAAGCGTGGGGCTCAGGGAAGAATCCTGAGGCACCCCGCATCTCAGAGGCATACTTTCGGAAATAGAGTTATCCTCAAATACTTGGAATGATCTGTTGTCCAAAAAAGACTCTAGCCACTTGAGTGCGGTTCCAGTCACTCCTACCTCTCTAAGTCTCGAGATCAGTAGTTGGTGGTTGACCGTGTCGAAAGCTGCACTGAGGTCGAGCAAGACAATTGCCACGGAACTACCAACATCCAGAATTTTCCTGGTTTCTTCAACAACAGCCATCAGGGCAGTCTCCGTGCCCTGTTGGGGTCTAAAACCGGTTTGTGAGGGGTGAAAGCGTTCGTTCTTCTCCAGAAAAGCAGAGAGAACGCAGTTAACATACTTTTCACCAATTTTTGAGATCCCTGGCAGAAGCGAGATCAGCCGGTAGTTTGCAAATACTTCTGGGTCCAAACTCGGTTTTTTGAGAAGGGCTTTGACCATGGCCCATTTCCAAAGAGAGGGAACGGATCCAGAGGAGAGTGAGATGTTAATAAGGTCCAGTATGGTTGTAGCAACCGTACCGGTGACCTGACTCAGAATAGTGGGGGGGGCCACATCACTGGGGGAGCCGGATTTCAGTTGGTTGAGATAGTTTTTTAGGGATTTCATATCCATGGGGAATTGTCTCAAGGAGATCGGGCATTCGTGTTTGCTCCTCCAGAAGGGGGGTATTTAAAAATGCTGAAATAGGGGGAAAAGTCGAATAAATATCTTCAATTTTTTTAGAAAAGTACTTTGCCAGATTGTTACACCGTCCTAGAATGTCATCAGAGGGCAGGGGAGGAGCGGGGGGGAGTAAGGAGAGATTTCGCAATCTGGAAAATTTCGCGGGGGGAGTTGGATGCTGAGATGATCCTTTTTCATAGTACAGGGATTGGGCATTTCTAATTTCTGTTTTGTAAGCTTTGGTGGCCTCTCTATATTTGGTTTTCTTAACGGAAGAGAAGTCTTTCCTCCAGCTTCTCTCCAAGCGTTTACATTTTTGCTTCAACTCTCTGAGCTTGGGAGAGTACCAGGCTATTATCTTAGGACCTTTTTAATGGTCATCCATTTTTTAGAGACCAACAGATCTAAGGAGGAGTCAAGCCAGTTATTAAACTTGTTGTTAGCGGTTTCAGGGTCGCCCTCTAACACAGGTCTGGTATTATCGAGAATTAGTGCCCAGGACTCAGTGGGGAGTTTAGACCAGTTCCGACTCCATTTTTTTACCGTTTCCAGTGGTTGACTACTGACCGGAGGGGTCCATGCGAAGGAAATAAAGTGATGATCTGACCAAGGTATAGAGATGGGTTTTCCAACAGCAAGGTTATCAATGTTGGAGAAAACCGGGTCAAGAAGATGGCCTTTCTGGTGGGTGGGGCCCATCACTTTCAAATTAAGTGACAGAGCACCCAGACTATCGGTTACTTCTTCTGCAGCGGGTGAGGACATATCGTCAAAATGGATGTTAAAATCACCTAGTACAGAGAAATTGGGGAGGGAACTCACTGATTTAGCTATAACTTCTGGAAGGTCTCTACTGAAATGGCCGATGGCTCCTGGAGGCCGATGTATTAGGACCCCGGAAAAGGTACAGGTATGAGAGAGACCAAGCGCAAAGGAAAGACTTTCACAGTCAGGAATCAAACTTGCTACAATACGACAATTGATTTGTCTTTATAAATAATAGCCAAACCCCCTCCTCGACTTAATTCGCGATCTTGCCTCTGAATCAGATATCCGGGGGGAAGTGCTTGAACCAGCACCGGATCTGATGTGTTGGTGAGCCATGTTTCGGTAAGAGACAGGGTATCTGGATCTTGTTCTTCCAGCAGTAGCTGGAGTTCAATTGCGTGTTTAGGCATCGAACGACAGTTCAATAAGCACATTTTAAAAACAGTTTGTGACGTTGGGGTCTTAACAGCTATCACTTGATAATCAACATAACTCAGTCATATCAATACAGTTTACATTTAAACCATAATATCTTCACATGACATATATGTGCGCGGGGCTTTCCTTTCCCATACTTTTAGTTCATATAACCAAAACTTTGAACCCTTCTCAGAGCCTTGTGCTCCTCCATTTGCTCATTACTGCATAGGTAATGTGTGGCAAAACTGGACTTATCAAATGCTATAAATGCGTACCAGAATGGGATACTATGTTTCCCGCCGCTAGACACCAACGTTGGAAAACGAGGGAGTATCTGTGAGGCCTGCACAAATAACATGTCACATTTGTCCTTCACTGGGAACCAAACACCCTATTGTAGCGCTTGACTCTCAGAGGGTAGCGTTGAAGAGCAGTCTAAGGCTTACTCAAGGGAGGTGGTGTGGGCTAGTAATCGCCATTTACCAGTATGCAGAAATAACACTCAATAATTGATTGTCCAGTCTGTACTTTGCTTTATAAAAGTAAGAGTACATTTATTAAACACACACACCACTCAATACTATGCAACAATTTACAAATATACATAAGCTGTTGGAATTACTTTGTGACATTGCATAAAGTCTCCACCCCTCCCGCAGGGGGTGGGGTCTAGTACCACTACTCCCATGTATGCACATCATCTTGCCCCCTAATGCAGTGGGTTGACACAACCTGGAGCGAGGGCCTTGCCAGCTGGCACCATCCCAGTGGCGACCCACCCCATCATCTCAACAAGCATTAAAATAGGTACATCTGCCCTGGGGACACATAACCCTGACTGAGCATCTCATACTGTCCTTACAGTATACACCTCTACATCTTAGTGGCTAACAGTCTGGGTTGTTCTTCCCCTAGCGCAGTAGCAAGAATACATGTTTGGGCATCACTTTAAATGAGGTACTTATCATAGCTGATAACAATTATAATGCATTGCAATTAAAGCCCCTAAAAGGCATCACAATTAAAATCACAGGATTAAGCAGATACAGCCAGACACCCTAGCAGGAGTGTCCAGCAACATAACCTCACTTTGCATATGACTTCATCTTACACATGTGCCTTTTAGTTCTTTCATTAGAAATAACATTAGTAAATGCACTTCTTGTGTAATTACACCTCTTCACCTCCAGGGAATGCCTTTCTCCAGACATCCTCAACTCAGCCCTTCATTCCTCGAGGCCATCCCCAAAGCACCCCCAGCTGCAGAACAAAAAGTTCCAGCCATGGGATGCTGATGACGCCTGGCTGAGCCCTTGAGGGGTTATTTCTATGAAGTCCCCAGAGACTTAGGGAGGGACTTTCCATCTTCATGCTGGGGGAGACTGCGTTGCTCCTGCAGCTCCCCCGGCACCTTTGCACCTCAACTGCGGTCGCCCCATCCTCCTGGGGCCACCACCTGCCGAGAAAAAGCTGCTTTCCCTTGCAGGCCGGTCCGGGCCTGCAAGGCATTATGGGGCGCTCTTCTCCAGCCTCCTGTGCATTTTATAGTAGCGGCTCCCCGCTGCTTCGGGGAGAGCCGCGATGCCCAAGCCGGCGGTCATTTGCCGTGCCCTGCTTCGTTGGAGGGTCCGGTCCCACCCGGAGCCCCAGGTGAGTGTTACAGCTCAGGGAGCCCACCCCTGGCTGTTCTGGCCGTTCTTCGGGGGCCCGGTCCAACCTTGGCCCCTCACAACTCCTCCTTTCCTCTGCGGGGTCTCTGTCCCACCCGGGAACCCCGCGTGGCTCAATCGTGGGAGGGCAGCCCAGGGAGCCCACCCCTGGCTGCCCCCGCCGGCTCCCCGCCTGGTCAGCACCCTCACGTGCTGCCGCGGGATCCTGCACCACAGTTCTGGTCTGCCCCCGCCTTCCTCCAACCATGGGCACCACAGTTCTGGTCTGCCCGCTCCGGCGGGCAGACGCGAAGACTCCCGCCGGTCCGGCCAGACCTAGGGGGAGTGCGACTGCACTCCCCCCGCCTTCCTCCAACCATGGGGGACATGGGGGAGTGCGGCGGCACTCCCCCACCTGGGCAGGACACACCGGGGCCCGGAGTTGGGACCCCAGGCCCCGCCTTCTTGGAGGTCTTCACGGGGGGCGCGACGGCGCTCCCCCGGCTTCGGCTGCTAGTCTTCGGGGGCCCGGATTTGGGATCCCGGGCCCCATGGGCGGTCTTCACGGGGAGCGCGACGGCACTCCCCGCCTTCCGCTTCTTCCGCCGGGGGCCAGGGTAGGCTCCTGGTACTCCCCAGGGACACCTTCGCGGGGAGCACGACGGCGCTCCCCGGCTTTGCTTCTGGGCGTCGGGCCCGGAGTTGGGGTCCCGGTACCCCTGGGAAGTCTTCGCGGGGAGCGCGATGGCGCTCCCTGGCTGCGTTTCTCCCACGAGGGGGGGCGTGACGGCCTCTCCTCTCTCCAGTGTCTTCGGGGGCCAGGGTGGGCTCCTGGCACCCCAGTCAGGCTCTTTCACGGGGAGCGTGACGGCGCTCCCCGGCTTTACTTCTTCCGGGGGCAGCCCCCAGGACCTGACCCCCCCCCCCCCGGGGGCACAGCAAAGTCGTTGGTCCCAGTAGAGGTCAAAGGTTGCCTACCTTCTGGGGGGCATATCTCAGCCCCCAGGGTACCGATCTGCACCATTCTCGCCTCTTCTTGCTCCTGGTGGCGCTCCCCAGCCACTGGGAGCACTTTCCTTCGCCCTCCTGGTCTCACGGAGGGGGGGTTCAGCAGGGAGCTGTCTTCACTGGCTCCCTGCACCAGCCTCTCACCTGGCTCTTCTCCTGGGCCTCTCTTCTCCTTGCGCAGAGTCCCAGGCTTCTGGTCACTTGTCCTGGTCTCCCCTTTTGGCGCAAGGCAGGGTCCTGGGCCAGTCTGGAGGTTCTTCCTTCCAGCTGCCCATGGTGCCAGGCTCCAGCACCAGTCGTCCTCAGCAGGCCACACCCCAGAGAGAGCTCCTCTTCCTGTGCAAACTGTTTTTAAAGAATGGGGAGGGGGCTGGCAGGAAGTCTCTTTTTGCCCTATCACACAGCGACACATCACCTCTCTGCCCCTGCTCCCTCCTTCCTGCCTAGGCCTCTGGGTTTGTTCAAAATGGCGTAGTCCAGGGGTCTCATGCCACATGGTCTCTGAGAGCCCCTACCCCCCTCGCTGCCTTCTCTCCAGAGCAGCTTGGTGCCTGGCACCAGGTGGCAGCTGCTGATGGATGAACCTGCAGCTCCACCCATCTTCTCTTCTTGGAGAGGAGGGTCAGCCCCAGCCAGGCCATGGTTATGAGCTGACTCAGAGAAATATGACGTTTCTGGATGACCCAAAAGCAGTACAAATATGACTTTGGACTCTGCAGAATCCTTCTTCTCACATAAGTTACAGTGGACTTTAGTGCGTGTCTGGAATTTGTAGGCCCTAGGAAAGTGAAACTAGCCCATGTGCTCCCCATCCTCATAGGAGAGCAATGGAGCGAAAACAGTAAATCACACTGACTTTCCCTCAAATGTTTCTTCCCATTGTATAAAGCCTATTCCATGGCCCATCACAACTCCTCCTTTCCTCTGTGGGGTCCCAGTCCCAACCGGGAACCCCGCGTGGCTCAATCGTGGGATGGCAGCCGAGGGAGCCCCCCTCCGGCTGCCCCCGCCGGCTCCCCGCCCGGCCAGCACCCTCGCGTGCTGCCGCGGGAGCAGGCACCACAGTTCTGTTCTGCCCGCTCCGGCGGGCAGACGCGAAGACTCCCGCCGGTCCGGCCAGACCTAGGGGAGTGCGACTGCACTCCCCCCGCCTTCCTCCAACCATGGGGGACATGGGGGAGTGCGGCGGCACTCCCCCACCTGGGCAGGACACACCGGGGCCCGGAGTTGGGACCCCGGGCCCCGCCTTCTTGGAGGTCTTCACGGGGGCGCGACGGCGCTCCCCTGGCTTCGGCTGCTGGTCTTGGGGGCCCGGAGTTGGGATCCCGGGCCCCATGGGCGGTCTTCACGGGGAGCGCGACGGCGCTCCCCGGCTTCTGCTTCTTCCGCCAGGGGCCAGGGGCCAGGGTAGGCTCCTGGTACCCCCCAGGGACACCTTCGCGGGGAGCGCGACGGCGCTCCCTGGCTTTGCTTCTGGGCATCGGGGCCCGGAGTTGGGGTCCCGGGCCCCTGGGAAGTCTTTGCGGGGAGGGCGACGGCGCTCCCCGGCTGTGTTTCTCCTGTGAGGGGGGGCGCGACGGCGCTCCCCTCTCTCCAGTGTCTTCGGGGGCCAGGGTGGGCTCCTGGCACCCCAGTCAGGCTTTTTCACGGGGAGCGCGGCGGCGCTCCCCGGCTTTACTTCTTCCGGGGGCACCCCCCAGGACCTGACCCACCCCGGGGTCACAGCGAAGACCGGCGGCGGAGCCCCACGCGCTTCGTCGTCGGTCCCAGTAGAGGTCAAAGGTCGCCTACCTTCTGGGGGCATATCTCAGCCCCCAGGGTACCGATCTGCACCATTTTTGCCTCTTCTTGCTCCTGGTGGCGCTCCCAAGCCACTGGGAGCATTTTCCCTCGCCCTCCTGGTCTCACGGAGGGGGATTCAGCAGGGAGCTGTCTTCACTGGCTCCCTGCGCCAGCCTCTCACCTGGCTCTTCTCCTGGGCCTCTCTTCTCCTTGCGCAGAGGCCCAGGCTTCTGGTCACTTGTCCTGGTCTCCCCTTTTGGCGCAAGGCAGGGTCCTGGGCCAGTCTGGAGGTTCTTCCTTCCAGCTGCCCATGGTGCCAGGCTCCAGCACCAGTCGTCCTCAGCAGACCACACCCCAGAGAGAGCTCCTCTTCCTGTGCAAACTCTTTTTTAAGAATGGAGAGGGGGCTGGCAGGACGTCTCTGTTTGCCCTATCACACAGCGACACATCACCTCTCTGCCCCTGCTCCCTCCTTCCTGCCAAGGCCTCTGGGTTTGTTCAAAATGGCGTAGTCCAGGGGTCTCATGCCACATGGTCTCTGAGAGCCCCTTCCCCCCTCGCTGCCTTCTCTCCAGAGCAGCTTGGTGCCTGGCACCAGGTGGCAGCTGGTGATGGATGAACCTGCAGCTCCACCCATCTTCTCTTCTTGGAGTGGAGGCCTTCGCCCTTGGAATGCTTGTTGTGCAGGGCTGGGCCTCTGATGCTACAGCTTGGGGAGGAAGGTCATTAATTCAGCCTGGCAGGGTCAGCCCCAGCCAGGCCCTGGTTATGAGCTGACTCATAGAAATATGACATTTCTAGATGACCCAAAAGCAGTACAAATATGACTTTGGACTCTGCAGAATCCTTCTTCTCACATAAGTTACAGTGGACTTTAGTGCGTGTCTGGAATTTGTAGGCCCTATGAAAGTCAAACTAGCCCATGTGCTCCCCATCCTCATAGGAGAGTAATGGAGTGAAAACAGTAAAGCACACTGACTTTCCCTCAAATGTTTCTTCCCATTGTATAAAGCCTATTCCATGTCACCACCCAGTTCTGCATAAGTCCTGCCACACCATTTACTTTGTAGCTGCTCCTGGGCTGCGCACGCCAAGAATCTCCCCTGCGCAGTGCTTACACTTGTGCACACGCATGTACACATGTGTCTACAGGTAACCAGCCCAGTGCCCCTTACTCTGGCTGAAGCGCAGCGGCCTACTCGCGCCAGGGGGACACCGGTAAAATACACATGCCGTCCCATTCATCATGAGTTCACTGTGGGTGAGTCCCAACTTATGAGGCTCTCCCACAGTAAAAGCTCAACAAATAGGTGTTCAAAAAAGTGAAAAATCCGGGCTGCTCAGATGGTCAGAACCACCTTCTAACACTATGGTTAAGGCAGTCAAACAGGCTTGACAGATCCATAAAACCCATGTAAAGTGTTCCCCTTTTTTGCCACCGTATTCTAATCGATAATGAGACTAAGGTGTAAGCACTGTTCGACTGTCCCAATACCCCTCCGGAACTCATATTGGATATCCGAAAGGATCTTGTTTTCCTTCCCCTGCCCAAGATTCTAACGTGGAAAGGAGAACTCTACCCATCACTTTTACCAGGGAGTCCAGCAAAGATATTGGGCGATAACATCTTGCCTCCCCACAATTTCCTATTTTGAAGATCGGTACAATGAGTCTCACCAGGTTTCTAGTTTCCCTGTTTTACAAATAGCACATAATTCATTCGTCAATGGGAGGCCCATAGCTTTAGATTCTCCTTAGAAAGGTCAACTTGAATACCATTGACAACTTGTACTTTATTGCTACAGCTAATGCTAATAGCTCAGGTGGCTTCTTCTACTCTAAATATCAATGTCCCCATGCATGCTACTTGGTCCTCTAGAATATTCCTAGTATGGACTTCGCCATCTGTCTGACTATCCGAACCTGTGGCCAAATTTATCAAGGGCTACCATTATTTGGAACGAACTGGATACCTTTTCCTAGTTAACGACTGATAGAATTATTATAACACTTGAAACTACTAAGTCAGGTTCCCCCACAGACCCCGGCCCTCCTTTTATATTACATATCGTTCCAGACACCATTGCAGCCAGTCTCGTCCCACTCTTAAATAAGGTGCTTATCTTAGGGAACTTCCCAACAGCATGGAAAAAAGCGTGTATACGTCCTATCTTTAAAAAAACGTCCCTAGAACCTACCGAGGTTAAGAACTATCGTCCTATATCTTGTTTGCCACTCCCTACCAAAATTCTGGAAAGGGCTTTGAACGAAGATATGAGGGCATTTCTGGAGTCTAACGATCTTCTTGATTCCTCCCAAACGGGTTTCTGACCCAATCACTCTACAGAATCGGCATTAGTCATGGCTGCGGAGGAAATTCGTATGCAGGTCGATAGGGGAGGGAGAGCTGCCCTCATCCTGCTTGATCTCTCGGCCACTTTTGACACAGTCAACCATCAGCTGTTAGTCAGGCGGCTGGAGAATGTAGGAATAAAAGGTGCTGCCCTAACCCTACTCACCTCTTTTCTTTCACATAGAGAACAGAAGGTGACTTTGGGAAGGTACACCTCCGACTCATTCTCCCTCCCTAGTGGGGTACCTCAAGGATCGTCATTATCCCCTACATTACTCAACATCTATGTCACCCCTTTGGCCAGACTTATTCGAGAGTATGGTGTCTGCGCTATATCCTATGCGGACAACATGCAGATAGTTATATCTATTACATCTGACATTAACTCCGTGGCAAGTCAGTTTAACAACTGTCTGGCGCACATCACCAGTTGGATGCACAAAAACTACTTAAAGCTAAACACAGAGAAAATGGATGTGATATTGTTTGGGAACGATCCCACCTTCTGGAATGATTTCTGGTGGCCTGTTGATGCCGGACCGCGTCCTGCCCCAGTAAATCTAGGTGTTCTGTTTGATACCCAGCTCTGCTTTTCAGTACAGATCAATCACATTACATCCTCGTGCTTTTATCTTCTAAAGATCTTAAGAAAGATTTTCACTTTTATCCCACTGGAGATGCAAAAAAATGTAACAGTTGCCTTGATTCTGCCCAAGATAGATTACTGCAATGCTCTCTATCTAGGTATAGAAAAACATCTGCAGTCAAAACTCCAATCGCTGCAGAATGCTGCAGCCCAATTGCTGCTGAAAATCCCCAAATTCAGCTCCATATCTAACAGCATCAAGTACCTTCATTGGCTGCCAGTCCCAGAGAGGATTAAATTCAAAGTACTGTGTATGGTCTATAAGGCATTGCATGGACTCGGGCCGTGCGGCATCCAGAAATATTTTGTCTGGCACGTCCCTAATCGCGATTTGAGGTCCATCAATGCTCATCTGGTCATCATTCCCAGGTTCAGAAAGGTCAAGTGGGGTGGCAGAAGCCTCTCCCACTTGGCGGGCAAACTCTGGAATGGCCTGCCCTTCTTCCTTAGATCTGAACCTAACAGACTTTCTTTTAGGAAGTCACTAAAAATCTGGCTCTTTTCCTCTAAGTCTATGTAATTTCTTCTCCCTGGCTAGTTTAAGCATTACTTATTGCCTTTGCCTCAGGCAAAATGACACCAGGACAATGCAAGCCCTTAAATGAGATTTATTATGCAGCGTGGCTCTGCGTAGCATGGTGAATCCGGACTAATGCAAGGTAGCGCAAGTCACTGCCTTGCGTTACTCTGCCCTGGGAAGACATTCCATGGGTGGAGCATGGGTGTTCCCACGCATCCACGCTTGGATTTTGACACATTCTCAGATTTACTAACACTCTGCAGCACACATTGAAAGAGGAAAATGCCTCAGTGGATTGTTTTTTGCAGGAAGGTGTCCCTTTTTGCACACAAACAACCCTGTCTGTAATGCAGGCACTCTCATACCATGGTTTCAAGGGTGATTACGTTGGCGCTTGGCAGTCACAAATGCGCCAGCGTAGAGGGAGAACAGGAATGTGCCATATCTTAGTAGCTATGGTGCATTCCTGCCCTCTCCATTTGACGCAGTGCAGCAAGTTGTCGTGCTGCATTGCGTTTTGCCAAATATTAGTAAATCTGCCCTTTGTTGTAGGGGAAACAGCCATTACAATGCGGCTGCTTCCCCGCATAACAATTAGCTCGCATGCGTCATAGTGCATACATCGTTACCACATGTAGCCTTTACCAAGCATGCCTTTACAGCAAATTACATTGTAAAGGCATGCATGGAAAAGGTATATGTGAGGCAGCATGTATGCTTAAAGCGCATGAAACGGGAAATCTTACCTTGGATTGGAGTTCCAGTCCCACGTTTGCCTCTCATGTTGTGGTCCCACTCGGCGTTGTTAGAGGAAACCCTTCCGCTTTCTCTTTACGACATGCGACGTGCCAAAGAAGAGCTGGAGAGGAGGTGAAATCATGGAGAGGTAAGGGGGATTCGGCCTGGGGCTGGGGGCTATGGATTTACAGTTTTGAGCTGTAGAGGGGTAGTTTTTAGAAGGGCTGAGGGTGTCGAGCAAGGGTCAGATTTTAGGGCTTAGGACAGGGGAGGGGTAGTTTTTAGAAGGGCTGGAGGCATCGTGCAGGTGTCCACTTTTAGGGCAGGGGGAGGGCTAGTTTTTTGAAGGTCTGGGTCCGTTTTTAGGACACAGGGCAGGGAAAAACTTTTCTACGAATATGCCTATAACATACATGCTTTTACAATCAAAATCATTGTAAAGGCATGCGTTGTAAAGGCATGTTCATGGTAAAAGTTATGCGTGGTAAAGGCATTCACGTTGTAACGCATGCGTAGTAAAGGCATGCGTTGCACAACCCTGTTGTAGCATAAATGGTTCGAAAATGATTAATCCAGTACTGAGGTGAAACAACCATATCGTGTTTTATCGCCTCTGGGGGCTTAAAATATGGCTGGTTAAAAATACTTCAAAAAGCCTTCCTGTCCCTCAATTTCCTGCCTTCCAATAGATCATCTCAGGCCTTGGCCTTAATCTCCTCCTTCCTATTCATCTGGCTGGCAGATGAATAGGAATGATGCTTGCGGTAGCAAATCCGGTCTAAAAAAAGTAGAATTACAACAGTTAAAATCAGTCATATAATCTGTTAGCCCATCCTTATTAAGGGACAACCACCTCATCCCGGCTCCCCCTCCTACATTGACACTATCAGTTGGGGTGATGATATTTTCCCGTTGCCATGTCATGCCTGTTAATACAGTTGCTCTTTGGGGTCGGGTCAGTTACTATTCCAACTTTCTCTTTGTTTATCTCTTATCAACAGGGGTAAGTAGCTTCCTTTAATCTCCTCACCCACCATCTTGAGATCATATTTTCCATTGGCTTTAGTTCATTATTCACTTTGTCCATAAAGTCAAGAAACTTCCCTGTGAGGACATATGTGCATTAAATTTCTCCATCGTGCGGGCCTAAAGTACCTGAAGGTCCCCTTTCCTAAATCCTTCACTGCTAACTCCACTCCGCAGAGCATTTGAAGATGCATTTGCAAACTTTCTGGACAAATGTGTTGAGGTATTTCCTCCGCTTTTTTTTCTTTTTATCAGGTGGGGGGTTGTCCATGGAGGGGAGAGGCCTGAATAATTACTAGAGGCTCTTCCGACATGCGCGGATTGCTCACTTTTCTTATCAGGCATGAGGTCCCCGAGTTTCCTGGGCATCTATTTCCCTCCTGTATAGTAGCCCGTGCACATCATGCAATTCATGCACGGATTTAAGGGTGACTTCCAGTCTCTCCTCTACTTCATTAATCTCCCTATTGATGACCCCATCGAACTAGATTCAAAGTTTGGTATTGAGTTTTGCTGTGGGCATGATTTAGTCTCCACTAAGTTCGTTACTTTTCTTTTACTCACGTTGAAAGAAATTACTCTTTAACTGCCAGATATTGGAACCAAGAGGGGTGGCCCAGCAAAGCCTCTTCCAGGCTCTGACAGGCGCACATGGGCAGTTCTTGGCCCAGTATTCACTTGGGCGCAACCCACGCACGCTCCGCGCAGCGGGTGAAGGAGGCATGCTAAATAGCGCAGCGTTCACTGCACCTCTCCATAGCAGCAGGGCAGTGTGGATCTTGAGGTCCTGGCAGCCCAGCCCAGTATCAAAGTGGTGAAAGTTTGCAACCCGCGCAGCAGGTGAAAGAGGCGGGCTGTTGTACACTGTGCTTCCCACTAACAGTAGGGCAGTGTGGGCCTTGTAGTCCTGGCAGCCCAGCCAAGTATCAAAGTAGTGAAAGGTTGCGTCCCCTGCTATTGTTCTGTTTGTCTTCCAATAGTAAACAGAAGATTGCGGTGCACAGCTGGCCATTGATTCATAGGGATTCTTGATGCTATGTGTAGTTTCTGCCAAAAACTGTAGATATCAAATTTTCTAATACTCTCTGGCAGAATGATATTTAGATTGTCAAAAAAGCTTAGCTTTTGCAGGGGGAACTGGAGACCCTGCTAGCAAAAGTGCTGTTTACATGCTTTCCATTCCATTTCGTTTATTTTTCTCTTTATTCTTTGCCACTTTAAAAGAGAAACAACACACTTAGTCCATTGTTCAATCAGAAAGTTCTCAATTCTTCAATTGTCTTTCCCTTTTTTAGGTCGAGCTTAGAGTCAGCGCGCATGCGCTGCTCTGCGAGATCTGATGTATGTACAATATGGGCTTTAACCAAGCCCATGGCTTGCCATTGGTTCTTTATTATGCCAGTCTGAAATGCTGCCTTTCTATTGGTCTATTGCTTTCAATTGCCCGGCCTTTGGGGGCCCAGGAGATTTCACTCATTGTTTATTTTATTTGGCCATCCAATGTTCACGGTTCCTACTGGCCCAGCGCAAGATGGCCCCTCCTCCTGTCTTGGAATTTACGTCAGCCAAAGCCCCGCCACCTCCCGCTGGCTGCTTCAGGCCAACAATCATCGGCTCTGGTTACCATCTCTTGTTTCATGGTGCTCGGTCCACCCCAGGGCTGCTTACACCGACTGCCGGACCACCTGCGCTGTGGGGGCTATAAGGTAAATGCTGACTGCTGCCCGCCTGCGAATATTAATTGATTTCTGAGCCCCGCCAGCCCAAGGAGAAAGTCAGAGCAGTGACGTCGTCAGTCAAGTGACTGACCATCAGCTGCATTGGCCGCACTGGGCAGCCAGCAGGACCTCACCAATGCAGATTGCCGTGGGCCAGGGGGTGGCTCACTTGCGGGCCGTCCTGGGCTTGCCAGCACAGCAGCTGCCTTGTTTTATTTCCAGCTGCAGCCAGTGATGCCTCAGACGGCTGGCTTCATAAAGAGACTGGGCCTCCAAAAGTCAAACATTTCTGCATGGCCCGGTCTCGGCCTGCATTGTCTGGTCCCATTTATGAACTGAAGTCAGTCTTGTTGGGACACCAGCACTCCTGTTATACCACAGCTATCGATCATCCATAGTCCTTTATCTCTGTCTAGGATCGGGTCCCCTGACTGAAACCGGATCTCCGGTCACGTGGTTCTGACCGGGCTGTACGAGCTGGGATGCGGGCTGACAGCAGGAGGAGTTCCTTGAAGAGCAGGAAAGTATAGAAGGAAAGATTCTCATTGTCTGAGTAATTCCTAGTAGAAGTAACGCTGTTAAGATCAGCACTGCCACCCCCTCCTTTCTAGACCAATTCAGTTTACAACCCGAACATCAACACATTACGTCCCCTCTGCCCCCTGACAAGTCCAGGGGGTCGGCTTCGTAAATCTTGCCTCTACCCACGGCCCCAACTTGCCCAAAATTCCGAACGCAGGTAGCAAGTCCACTCCTGGACCAGGTATTCTATGGATCAACACCTTCCACAGACCTTGCAGGCCCTTTATCTCTTTCGTTAGGGTGGCTAAAAGGGTTTCTGGGCTACATATATTGTCCCTTTCTCTTGCAGACTTTTGATGCCCTATACAAGTTTATCAGCTGCTGCCAGGTTAACCTGTAGCTTTATATGTGAAATTTAGGTGATTTCTAATGCCATCGACCGTCACATATCCTGCTGCTATATTTTACGTATTTGGACGTACGAAACGATGTCACCAGCGGCACAGTAATTGTCAGCAATATATCTTGACAGTGGGTGCCTTATGATGTGACATTCCGGTAGGAGCTTTATTTTAGCAGTTTAAGCCATTCCTTTCTTACAGGTTTAAAAATGTGTGCAAGAATTAGGATGACCATACATAAAAACCTGATAATGGAAGTATAGACCAGCTGGTATCGTAAATCGGACAACATATGATGACATAAGTTTGTGGTGTGGTGTTACTTCGCAGGAGCCTCAGGGTGGTGAGGTAGTAGAACAGGCATATAGGGCCCGATTCACAAAAGTAATCTGAGACAAAATCCTAACTTTGCGACTTTCGGTATTCACAAAAGGCATTTAGGAGTAGTAAAGTTAGGATTCCTAACTTTACTACTCCTAAACTGAGAAAAATCCTAACTTTACGACTTTCATGCTGATCCCAACGACCTATAGTTCTGTGGTTAGCTGTGTCATCAAGTGACGCGGAGGTGGCGCATAGTATGCGTGCTACGGTTTTGGTTTGGCGGCCCAGTCGGCAAACACCTACCCTCCTCCGAGTCTCCGGAATCAACCACGGCTAACCACAGAACTATAGGTCGTTGGGATCAACATGATACACACACAGTAGGTAGCACGATTTGGCACCGCCAGTGTGAGGTAGTGTATCCACTATATTTGTTTTTTGTCCTAATGAATCGCCCGGATCCTTAAGACCATAATAGGCGTGAAACATGTCGACAACATAATCTTTCTGAGGAGTGACCACCACTAGGTCCCCCTCTCCAGACAGGAAGCGCAGTTCCCTCTCCTGTCTCCACACCTGACTGACTACCTGGTTTCCTATCAAACCTAAGGTAGCCACAGCCTTTAATAGGTTTTTTATCCCTGGAAGGGTATTCCTATTAATGAAGTGTTGTATTAGGAAATCCCCTTACCAGTTTTAACCTCACACACAACACCCCACTTTAGAAACAACCCCCCTCACTTGCATTCATCCATACGGCAACCTTGCAAAAGATCTCCGCACAAGCGACTGTTCGGGGGACCCGTTGGGCATTGCAGCGCAGGCCCAACGAGGAGTAACGCCCGATGATGAAGCATGACATCCTTTAGGGGATGTGTGGGGGCAACATGAACAGTCTTGTTGACTGTCCACTCCCATCACCCCGGCATATGCACACTCTACAATTGTGAGAATCTGTGCCCGTCTCACTCTTCAACTTCACTAAGGAACACAAGCACTTTGATTATCTTTTGTATTAATAGCAATCCTCTGCATGGTGGATAAGGTTAAATGACAAAGGTACTTGGGATTGAAGCTTCGACTGTGGGAACTCACTCTGTGAGTAGAATGTGAAGGAGCAAGCCTATGCCTAGTAGATTGAAGGCAGAGGAAATGCAGAGGCATTCCAAGTGGGGTTGATCAAACTTACCACAGATTTGAACTTTGTAAAATTTGGTGTGAGGTATAAGAGTTACACTCTGGAACTTATTCAACTATTCACAGAAGTTTAATAAAGCAAAGATTTCAGGAACGTGCCGGACATGATGAAATATGTAATTTAGTTAGGACCCAGTAGTGTAAAATAAGTCACCTGATTGAATTAAAATTACATGCATGCATTTACTTACTTGTTTTTAATAAATGAACATTAATATGCAATATGAGTTATCCAGTTGGAAGGTCCCAGGACTGTAAGAAGGGAACGGGTCCCACCTGTAATAACTGCAGTCTTTCGCATCTGGTATCCTGGGGCTCCCATTCCGTGGACCCCAATACTGGCAACAAAGTACCCTGAGTCAGCCAATTAAGCAAAGTTATGCTGTGAGGGTTTTTAAGATAGATTTTATTTCAGTCACTTCCTGAACATCAATCAAAAGTTCAAATTTCTACTGAATTCATATATCACAGTTTTATTGTTAGGGATGCAACAGACTGGTCCCTTTCCAATTGCAGCTTCGGTTTCATCCTAATTTTTCTCTCTTCACCTCCGCTGATTGGCACCATCAGGAGTGGTCCTTAGCCAGTCCCTTAGGAAAAGTAGACACTGAATTTTAGGAGAGCTACTACATAAATTGAAGGGCTCTCTAAAGAATATTTATTTCACCTCTAGTGCACCAAATAATCTCTTCTGCTGGGTAGAAACTCTTCTATCACCAATGAGTGAGATCTCACTTCCTCATGTTTTCATGCATGTTCCACCCAGGTGCTCCCTTCTACCCTCCACACTCTCAAAACCTTTTCTGGATTATTATTTCCAGGCCACCTACAACTTCCTGAGCACTTGCATTAAGCCACTGTTCAACTTCGGAACACTGACTGTCAGGGACACAACGCCTCTCTCCTACAGGCAATTGGTCAAAGCTCAGACAGGCTTGTGATCTTTAATGTGATCTTCCAATCAACGCCTCTTCATCCTGGTTCTCCTCTCGGTGCTGTCAGAACTCAGACCTCTTGGCAGACCCTCCGCCACATCTTGTCTGCGGGCCCCTTGCTGTCTCTAACCCTCTCTGCCATATGCCTCCTTGCCTTCAACCCGCTCCACCACGTCTAAGCCTCCTGCTCCTTTTCACATTTTTTGTCCTCATCCCATTCATATTTACCACCGTCTTTCCTCTTCCTGTGTCAGCTGAATACTTTTCCTCTGTTTATCCTGTTCCCGCTGTAATCACTCTATCTCCACACTCTGGAGATCCTGTGCTTGCCAGTTTTATCACGTTCAACCCAAGACATACCCGTTTTTAGCACTTGACTTTCAGGGTAGTGAGGAAGAGCAGTCCAAGGCTTATTCAGGGAAGGTGCACTGGGCAGGTGACTCAGAACTAAGCAAAGCAAAATATAACAATAAAGCACTGTCCAATCAGTGTTTTTTACACACACTATAAAATGCTACACACAGGTTCACACCTCCCTTACTTTTCCCTCTTACCCTCCCTGCCTCTCTCTCTTCCTTAATACCTTCCCTCCTTTCTCCCTCCCACCTTCTCCTCTTTCCCCTGTCCCCAAAGACTCTAGACAAACAGCTTCCGAAGGGATTGTAAATAGCAGATATCTCTCCAGGAGTTTGTATTTAATGACCCTGGAGATTTAGATTGTAGGAAACTTAAAGTATGCCGTAAGGATTGCAAGGGGGCCCACTGCTTCTTCTGGATGGTCACACATTAAAGCCACTCCTGTGGTGCCACTGATCCGAAACTGGTCCCAGAATGCTTGTATCAGGTCCAGGGAAGGCCTGGCTTGGCAGTTCGGGCTGGACTGTTCCCATGAGCAGCAGGGTCAAGACTGATTTGCATATGGCTGGGTCCAAACTGGGGTGGCGTGTTGAGCAAAAGAATGATGGATTAAACCCAGATCTTTGTGACTGGGAGTGACTGTTTGCACTGTTCAGCATTCCGTCCATCTTTGGTTCTTTTTGCTTTTGTCACCCTAAGTAGAAAGGGGATGCCCAGACGTGGGTCCCGTGCTCACTGTGCCACTGGATTCAAGCTAGCCTGGCTGATGAGGGGTGATATCCCGAAACCGGTCCCAAGATCCTTGTTTCTGGTACAGGGAGGACCTGGCTTGACAGTTCGGCTGGACTGTTCCCATGAGGAACAGGGTCAAGACTGATTTTCATATGGCTGTGTCCAAACTGGGGTGGCGTTTTGAGCAAAAGAACGATGGATTAAACCCAGATATTTGTGACTGGGGGTGACTGTTTGCACTGTTCAGCATTCCGTCCATCATTGGTTCTTTTTGCTTTTGCCACCCTAAGTGGGAAGGATATGCCCAGACGTGGGTCCTGTGCTCACTGCGCCACTGGATTCAAGCTAGTCTGGCTGATGAGGGGTGTTATCCCGAAACGGTCCCAGGATGCTGGTTTCCGGTCCAGGGAGGACCTGGCTTGGCAGTGCAGGCTGGACTGTTCAATGAGGAGCAGGGTCAAGACTGGTTTGTATACGGCTGGGTCCACACCAGGGTGGTGTTTTGAGCACAAGAACGATGGATTAAACCCAGATCTTTGTGACAAGGGGTGAATGTTTGCACTGTTCAGCATTCTGTCCATCATTGGTTCTTTTTGCTTTTGTCGCCCTAAGTGGGGAGGGTATGCCCTGGCGTGGCTCCCGTGCTCACTGCACCACTTGATTCAAGCTAGCCTGGCTGATGAGGGGTGGTATCCCAAAACCAGTCCCAGGATGCTTTTTTCCGGTCCATGGAGGACCTGGCTTGGCAGTTCGGGCTGGACTGTTCCCATGAGGAGCAGGGTCAAGACTGATTTGCATATGGCTGGGTCCAAACTGGGGTGGCGTTTTGAGCAAAAGAGCAATAGATTAAACCAGATCTTTGTGAATGGGGATGAATGTTTGCACTGTTCAGCATTCTGTCCATCATCGGTTCTTTTTGCTTTTGCCGCCCTAAGTGGGAAGCGTTTGCCCAGACATAGGTCCTGTGCTCACTGCACCGCTGGATTCAAGCTAGTCTGGCTGATGAGGGGTAATATACCAAAACCGGTCCCAGGATGCTTGTATTCGGTCCAGGGAGGACCTGGCTTGGCAGTTCGGGCTGGACTCTTCCCATGAGTAGCAGGGTCAAGACTGGTTTGTATACGGCTGGGTCCAAACCGGGATGGTGTTTTGAGCAAAAGTATAATGGATATAACCCAGATCATCGTGACTAGGGGTGAATGTTAGCACTGTTCAGAATTCTGTCAATCATTGGTTCTTTTTGCTTTTGTCACCCTAAGTGGGAAGGGTATGCCCAGACGTTGGTCCCGTGCTCACTGTGCCACTGGATTCAAGCTAGCCTGGCTGATTAGGGGTGATATCTCGAAACCGGTCCCAGGATGCTTGTTTCCGGTCCAGGGAGGACCTGGCTTGGCAATTCGGGCTGGACTGTTCCCATGAGGAGCAGGGTCAAGACTGATTTGCATACTTTTGGGTCCAAATTGGGGTGGCGTTTTTAACAAAAGAACGATGGATTAAACCCAGATCTTTGTGACTGGGGGTGAATGTTCGCACTGTTCAGCATTCCGTCCATCATTGATTCTTTTTGCTTTTGTTCCCCTAAGTGGAAAGGGTATGCCCAGACGTGGGTCCCATGCTCACTGCACCACTGGATTCAAGCTAGCCTGGCTGATGAAGGGTTATATCCCGAAACCAGTTCCAGGATGCTTGTTTCTGGTCCAGGGAGGACCTGGCTTGGCAGTTCCGGCTGGAATGTTCCCATGAGGAGCAGGGTAAAGAATGATTTGCATATGACTGGGTCCAAACTGGGGTGGGGTTTTGAGCAAAAAAACAATGGATTAAGCCCAGATTTTTGTGACTGGGGGTGAATGTTTGCACTGTTCAGCATTCTGTCCATCATTGGTTCTTTATGCTTTTGTTGCCCTAAGTGGGAAGAGTATGCCCTGGCGTGGGTCCCGTGCTCACTGTGCCACTGTTCAGCATTCCATCCATCATTGGTTCTTTTTGCTGATCTGCTTGTGGCACGACAAGAGAGCATATGTAAATTGCAAAGGTCCCTACATGGGCTTCTGTGGTACTTCTGTAGAACTTTGTGGCATGGAAGTTATTCTTTTGATGCAGCAACATCCCAGAAGGATCCCTTTTACGTTTTCTGTTTTTGTTTATTTAACACACCAAGTGCTCTTACCTTTTTTAGGCTCTCCGCCAGCTTGCATTCTTTTTTCAGCGATGGTGGGGGAGCCAGCTACCTCCTTTATCTGCTGCCTCACCTTCTCTCCTAAGCTGACCCTGGCAGGTGCAGGGAGAGTGGATGTGCAAGAGGCATGATAGGCTTTGGGAGCCCGACCTCATTGCAAGCCCATCCAGGTCAGGATGAGGGCTCCCCAGGCAGTGAAGATAATTCAGTGGTCACCCCACCATTTACAAAAGAGGTGCTACGAGTTTGGCACAGTGGTCCTATTGTGCTGGTCCCCTGGGGCACCAGCCCTCCCTGAGGGTACAATCAGATCCCACCTGGGATAATTATCAAGGCTAAGTGAAATGCGCTCTTTGATCGCTAGTCCTCTGGTGCAGTGCCTCCCCGGAAGCACTTTAAATGGGTCTCTGAACAGGGACCTGTTGGGCAGCTCAGACATCAGTGGGGCAAATACATGCAGATGTCTCTGGCCCCAATGGACCTTTCTGGATGAGATCTTTTTGGTGTCTACTAGTAACATGCTGCAGCTGACAACAGTGTAGGTATTTACCCACCTGACCTCTGAAAGTCTACATAAGCACAAGAGAACCCTTTCCTAGTGGGTCCCCAGAAAATCTACCATCTGTTGTCCCACTGAGGGAGTGGGTAGGCTTGTGACACTGGCCCTAGAGGCTGAGTCCACAGAGTCCCAAAATAAATAAGCCTGGAGTCCTCTCCATGCAGGAGTTCAGCAGCAGGGATTTGTTCACACAGTGTGGCCTTCTTTCTACTTCTGTACTTCTCTTTTCTCTCAAAGTATCTCCTTTGTGCTAGAAGGTGAATATCACTATTCACTCTAAAAATGCCACATTGCTGCTTTTAGACTGACAGACACTTTCTAAGAAAAGCCCTCTGGCAGGCCCACCCGCTCTGGACAGCAGTTTAATGGCAGAATTGAGCTCTGGTCAGCAAGAGCTCTACCTATGTCTTAGCTCTGTCCCTAAATGTCACTGCAAAACTGATTCTTTCTCGCCAAGACTTCAAAGGGAACCCCTAGTATGAATGGTGCCAGAGTTTCACCTGTTTCCCTTTATCCTTCTGAAAAGGCCATGCCCATGCTTCTCAATTAATCACCATATGTAGATTTCTCCCAGGTCTCCTTTCTCTGCAAAGAGAAAGCTAATCCAAAACATACTGGCCTATTGCCCAGGAGGTAGTTCAAACCCTGAAATTAGTTGACCAGGGAAATATTAAAAAAACAAAAACATTTTCCTAACTTGCTTCCATTTGAGTAATGAAAATAATACACAGATGTTTTCCTGCATTACTGGCAACTTGCATGCTTGAAATATTTAAACTGTATGTCTTGACCATTGTGAGCTATGGGATCTATTTTCAACCCAGTGCCAAGCTCACAAATGCAGGTGCACATCAGCTCAGTTTACAGTTCTGGTCCAGGTTAAGTGATGCCATTTGCAGTTTACTGTGGGACAAGTAGAGAGTCATGATCACTTCAGCAAATGTAAGAGTTAACCTGTGACATGTTCAAGAACTAGAGCTGAGGGGGACTACGGACCCAATTCACAAAGGTAAAATAAGACTAAAGTCTAACTTCACGACTTTCGGTATTCACAAAGGGCATTTACTACTCGTAAATGCCCTTTGTGAATACTCAAAAGTCGTAAAGCTAGACTTTCTTCTCCCTTTACTTTTGTGAATCGGGCCCAATATTTTTTTGTTTTGTGCAGGTCTTTACGCAATATTAAATTATCACGCAAATAACCATGATACAATTTTAACTGGTCTCGTTCCTCCACATGTTTAAAAACCCTTAGGGGCATATTATCAAGAACGGCGTTAAAAATTATTGCCGGTTTAGCGGCAGAAAATTGCTGCTAAAGCGGCGATAATGGGCTTGATGATATGCCCTTGAGAATTCCAATGGAAGTCCATGTTCTGGTGTGAACATGGGCTTCTATTGGAATTCTCCAGGGCATATTATCAAGCCCATTATCGCCGCTTTAGCGGAAGTTTTCTGCCGCTAAACCGGCGATAATTTTAACGCCGTTCTTGATAATATGCCCCTTAGACTGATGTGTGTTTTGTGAGCGCATTAGGCTAAATTAGTGTTAAGCACTGAAACCACTATACAGTTTAACCCCTACAACATTCTTCTGAATAGGAAAGGTGTATGCATTTGTCAACAACATATTGCAAGCCTCCAAAACGTGGATATTGTTTCTTAAAGGCAATAGCAAGAAACTGTCTGAACATTTTAATACAATATTTAGTTAACTGGTAGTTAAACATTTTAGAACCCCCAATATTTTCAAACCTAAGTTCTGAAAAAAAGACCTTCCTAAACTTAGAATCTTAAGCAAATTTAGATTGTTTCAGGTTTTGATGAGTGGGTGTGTCCAGAGCCAGTTACAGTAACAACATATAAAGAATGCAACATTTACACATCCTGCAAATATATTTTTCCACACAGTTTTCATTTGTAATGCCCATCGGTTCATTAATCATGTATAATGATTGCTCTTTTTCTATCACAGTTAAACTGAAATACTGATTTATTGCTACATGATTACCACTGCCAAAAAACATTCTAACTTTTTGCATCTGGATTTGGTGCAGCTTCAAACCAAACTTCTAAAAATCGCAGCTCTTCCGGAATCTGAAAGGGTGAGAATTTGCAGGAATTGATGCACCCAAAATATATTGGGCCTGGTTTAGTGTTTGGAAGATGGATTACTCCATCACAACATGAAGGATATCCCATCTACGTTTTACAAGTGCCATAGAATATAATGCATTTGCAAATAGACATAGAGGATAGCCATCACATTTGTGGCATAGCTACCCATTTGCCAAACTCAAAATCAAACCCATAGTTTTTATGCAGTATTTTTTGTTTTCTGTGAGGAAAGTGGTGTATTATATGGTGTGGACATATGACCTCACCGTATAATTTACTAACAATACTGTCTTGGGCCCAGTCAGTCTTGTTTTTAAAACCTTAGCTCGATCCTAGGTAGCTGTGGATTCGAGCTGCCAGGCTAAAACAAAGGAACAAGCACAATACTATTAGGATTCCTGTTACAATCACAATTAAGGTATCCGCAAAAAATCTAGAAGAAAGCATCTTTGTGACAAGTGTGTCATGAGTAAGAGTAAGAGTCCACCCTTTGATTGAGTAGGTACAACTCCAGGAGAGTGCTGCATTGCTTCACCTACATAAACATTTAAGATCCTTACAAGGACTGAACTGAAGTATGTTTTGAGGTGTTTCCCGTTGCCTTAAGACATACACATAGAATACCTCATTGTAGGAATTTACCTGTTTCCTGTTGCCATCACAGTGTCACTTCAAATTTCATAGCTGTGAGGAAGACCTTCATCAAAATAAGGCCCCCCAAGAAGGTCGAAACGCCTCGGCGTTAGCAAGCAGGAGTGAGGGTGATCTGTCCACACTCAAAGACGGGATAAGGCCACCAGTAAAACACCCCATCCCTCATTGGCTTATTGAGTTTTTTATTCCAAAGATAAAGGGAATTTGATAATTTGATAAAAGGACTAATGTGGTTTGAACACTTTTCTATGTTTTTTCTGTATAATATATTGATCATATGATGGACATAATGGAGACTTTTGTTTGAATATGTTCTTTTGAAATTGTGATGTTAATTTAATTTCTTTATGATTTAAGTATTTGTACTTCTTTCGTGATATACGTTTTGGGAATTCTGTATATGGGGGTAATCATGCAAAAAGAGGCATTTCCTTACATGTTCTAATCCAACCTGCTAAAAAATGAATGTGAAATAAATGACAGAAGAATGAAATATTAACAAAGTTTTTCTTGATTATTCCAAGTACAAAGCTTTTTGACCTTTCCACCCTTTGTTTACTCTGATACTACCAGAGATTCTATGCCTTTCAGTTAATTTATGGCATATTTAAACATCAAAAGGGCAGCGAAACAAGGGATGCAAAAGTCCAGATATTAAAGTGAAAACCCAAAGGCATAAAACTTTTCAAACTACAATGGATAATAGTAGTATTAATGATAATTAAGGGAAGTTTGTAAGAGAAAAACGGTGTACCTTTCCATGCCCCTAATTTTGATTATACTCGAATACTTAAGGCCAGGTTCATGAAAATAAACGGAGAAGTACAGAAAGGAATTTAGCCCTCCTCTCTAATACACATTTCCATTTAATTCTTATTCACCAATATGCCTGGCAGGATACATATAAAGCTGCATCAGGTGCAAGTGTCTAGACATAGTACTGGGGAAGACAGCTGACTTTTAAAAACCTCTCTTAGTCAATTTGTGCAGATCTCTTCATAGAGGAGAGGTCTACAGAGAGGGAATGAAGCTTTTTGTGTGCATGCACACTTTCTTTTGGGAGGATTTTCCCCACGGGGAATGCCATTCCCTTGCACCCTTACCTGAGCTGGGTATAATCCATTGGCCTTCTCATCATGGAAATTATAATGCAAATATGGTACATCCTTTGCTCGAATGTGTGACAGAATATCGACGGACAGAAAATCAACCTGCAAAAATATCGGCACAGAAATATAGAAGTCAAAAATATCGAAGTCCAATCTACATAAAGGTAAGTACAAAAATATCGGGAAAAAAATATAGTTGTCAAAAATATCGAAGTTAAAAATATCGTTTTTTAAAATGTTTTAATAATAATGTAAAATTAAGTAAATAATAAATATAATTAAAAGAAATATAGTTAAAAATATTAAAAGATATTTAAAAATAATAACTAATACATTAAGGGGCCGATTCTGATGCGGGTTGGAAAAGCTTCCCGACCGAATCGGTTGGGAAATGGTGTCCGACCCACTCGGATCGGGAAAGTCCGACCGGCGGAGTAGGATGCATCCGGATGCTTCCAGATACGATTTGGTTGAACTCCCATTGACTTCAATGGGAACATTTGTTCCTAACCGCATCAGAATTGGGCCCTCGGTCGGGAAGACACGTTCCCGATCCGATTTGGAAGGAGCAAATGCCGTTAGGAGGCCTTCCTAACCGCATCAGAATCAGGCCCTCGGTCGGGAAGCTTTTCCAACCCGCATCAGAGTCGGGCCCTAAATGTTAAAATAAATTAAACATATACGTATAAATTAATATATATACTTACTCCACATAGTGCAACAGTAGGGAAAGCGCTGGATAGCGTAGGGGTAAAAATTACTATTCCCACTCCAGTAAGTGCAACAGTAGGGAAAGCGCTGAATAGCGTCGGGGTAAAAATTACTATTCCCACTCGAGAGAGTGCAACAGTAGGGAAAGCGTTGGATAGCGTAGGGGTAAAAATTACTATTCCCACTCCAGAGAGTGCAACAGTAGGGAAAGCGCTGGATAGCGTAGGGGTAAAAATTACTATTCCCACTCCAGTGAGTGCAACAGTAGGGAAAGCGTTGGACAACGTAGATGTTAAAAATAACATGCTTATAAATTAAATAAATATTGTAATTAAATAATGATTTATTAATAAATGTAGAAAAAAAAACTACAAATATATCAAAAATAATATTTACTTTAATAATATTAAATACTTCCCACCCTATTCCCCAATAAACACACAACACACTGCACATAAAATGTCACACAATTAAATTAATTTTCAATTAATCAATTAATAAAAATTAATTTGCAATTAATAATCAAATAAAAAAAAATGTCAATAACAATAAATATTATGTAATAGAAATTAATAACCAATTAATAATTAATTAACAAAAAAATTAATTACCAATACCAAAAAATAATATATAATAAACATTAATAACCAATTAATAATTAATTCACAAACAAATTAATTACCAATGCTAATAAATAATATTTAATAAAAAATCAATAACCAATTGATAACTAATCAACAAAAAAATATTAATACCAATAAATAATATTTAATAAAAATTAATAGCCAATGAAAAATTAATTAAAAAAATTAATTATCAATACTCAATTTTTCTTAATTAATTACTTAGGTGTCCATTACGATGACGGACGGTAAAAAATCCGCCAACTACCACAGTGGTAAAAATCCGCCCGCCTACACCGTCTGAATACCGACCGAGCAATTACGATGCCGCGAACCGAAAACCGCCGGAGGCGGAAAATAAACAAAGAATACCGCCCGCCCATGTCCGAGTCTAAGTCCATCCGCCCGCCACGGACGGAAAGACGCACGACAACCCAAAACCGCCCGCCCTGACGACCGAGACACCGCCCGTGAAATTAGGATTGCACCGACATGAGCGCGGAAAACCACAAATACACCGCCCGCCAGCGTAAACAACAGTGACGAAAATGGACACGGCGGAAGCACTGGCGGCCACGTCCATGCACAGAAATCATCCGCAGACAAAACCAAACACACACAACATGGCCAACAAGTCCACACAGCAACCCACGCACAAATACCCAAACACAGTACACATTTCGGAAACACCCCCTGGACAAACAAATCAACTACAAATCCCAGAACACTAGCCACAACACACCTGAAAACAACAGACCATCATGACACACCCACATAGGTAAGTACAAAACCAGCCCCTTCACAGACCACAACCCCCTGCAACATTACAAACTGAGGGCGAGAGCACACAACACAGCGAGACAGAAAGGACAGCAGCATACCACAGACACGCATATATCACACACATCACCACCACCACCACCAAACACCGGCCACACAAACCCCCTGCACATCACACACCACACACCGCACCAGCACCACAAACACCAAAACACACACCATGGCATCACACAGAATGCCCAAGTTCACTTCCACTGAGCTGACGGTCATGGTCGACGAGATCGTCAAGGTGCACCCACAAATCTATGGCAACCAGGTCCAACAGACACCACTAGCCACCAGAACCCGGTTGTGGAGCAGGATCGTAGACCAGGTCAATGCAGTCGGGAACGTGCCACGCAACAGAGGCAAAATCAACAAAAGGTGGAACGACCTGAAAAGCGTGGTCAAGAAGAAGGAGGCAAAGAATCGTGAGCTGGCTGCCAGGACTGGCGGAGGTAATCCCGCGCTATTCAAGACCTTCAAGGCGTGGGAGGAGAAGGTGCGAGTCATCATACATCCGGAGATCCTCACCGGATTACCAGGGGGAGTGGAGGCTGGTAAGTACAAACAAACGTATACCAGCACACCGCTATGTACTCACATGCACTACCACTATGCCATAGCTCCGAGGGACAAACACCCCCACGTCCAGTACACAATACACAAGACATCACTCACACATGCAACAGACACTCACACACACAGCCCAAACCTACCAACTAACAAAACCATGGGGGCATGTGTACAGTCAGCCAGCACCGCAACTCCCACCAGGTCCCCTTGTACTCCAGAAGCGCCAGAAGGAGCACTCCCCACACCCACACCCATGTGTCAGCCATAGCTGCATTAACCAACAAGTAACAGGTAAGTAGCCGGAACACAAAGTTAGTGGGTCGGAGGGGGGACAGCTGAAGTACAACACCCACCAGGCCCCCACTCCCACAGACCAGCAAGGTGGAGCACTCCCCACACCCATGTGTCAGGCACAGCTGCAGTAACCGACAACTAACAGGTAAGTAGCCGGAACACAAAGTCAGTGGGTCGGAGGGGGGACAGCTGAAGTACAACACCCACCAGGCCCCCACTCCCACAGACCAGCAAGGTGGAGCACTCCCCACACCCATGTGTAAGGCACAGCTGCAGTAACCGACAACTAACAGGTAAGTAGCCGGAACACAAAGGCAGTGGGTCGGAGGGGGGACAGCTGAAGTACAGCACCCACCAGGCCCCCACTCCCACAGACCAGCAAGATGGAGCACCCCTCCCTCCCAGCACCATGTGGCATCCATTGCATTGCGCACTCAAAAACAACCTGTAGGTGGGAAACTGAACAGGGCGGGGTGTCTGTAGGCATGAGGACTGTACTACGACTGACACATGGGACATGTCACGTAGCAGAGGAACACGCAGCACTGCTCCCAGTCACAATCATGTGACCAATGTGCACACGGACATGTATTACAGAGTCATACCCCACATGACCCATCACAGATACAGCAACACCCAAGGAGCCACGTCTGCATGCACAAGTCCCACTGGAGTACAGACCCACACGGCATGCACTGTGCCACCCATCACACACATCAGCAACACCATCGAAGTCTCGTCCATGTAGTCCTTACTGCCTGTCACCCACACATCGGACAACAACGCCCATGTAAGACAGACCTTACTAGAAGTACCAGCTTGGAACCACAATATTGCACACAAAGACAACTGGACCCATGACACACACAGGCACACAATGCACATTCAACATATCATCCATCTCATCTCTCAGCCCCAGTGTCATGAAAGGTATGTCATCCGAACAGCTGGCCCTCATACAGTAGTCATGCAAAGATACCTGCCCATGACAAATCATGTGCCTGCAGTGACTGAAGCGCACGTCACACTGCGAGTAACAACACACATAATGTAGTCAACACCCCAAGAGCACCGCATCGATGCACATGTACGAGGGCAGCACGCACACAAAGGATTTGGCCCATCTGCAATACGTCGTGTGGCACACAACAAGCACGAACTCACAACAATGCTACCAATGTAATGTCCATGAATGATAACAGTCAGCAGATATGCCGGGCATGTGAGACAGACACACACCTTCGTCTATGCACTGTCATGTTGCCAGAACACATGTCACGTCCTGCACCCATTACTCACAGTATGTACCCCAAAAGCATATTTCAACCCAATAGCGTTTAGGGGCTGTACCCCTTTTGGCATCAGCGTTTCTAAGCGTTCCATTTGAACCCCAAAAGCATTTTACAACCCAAAAGCGTGTAGGGGGCTGTACCCCTTTTGTCATCAGCGTTTCTAAGCGTTCCAGTTGAACCCCAAAAGCATTTTACAACCCAAAAGCGTGTAGGGGGCTGTACCCCCTTTTGGCATCAGCGTTTCTAAGCGTACCATTTGAACACCAAAAGCATCGTTCAACCCAACATCGTCGATGGTCCTGGAGCCCACATACACCCGACCCACAAAATGTAGGAGCATAGCAACACACACCCATCGGCATTGCTAATCCGTCCCATGCCACATGTCCACATCACACAGTTCCATTGCCTAGCCCACGCATACACACATCCACACACATGCCCCTGGGAAACCTGTGCACGACAGTGCACGAACTGTGAATGTCAGACAACCAATACATACTTTGCTAGGTGCAACACAATGACCTATCTCATTCTCCCCACAGGTGCCGAACTGCTGGATGCTGTAGAGGGAGACAGCAGCCAGCACAGCCAGTCCGCAAGCCCCCGACCCGGACTCACGGATGTAGAGGAGCTGGACACCTCTTCGGACGCGGACCACCCAGCAGGCCCATCTGCAGTGGCATGGCACAACCGCTCCCCAGGGCCCCTCCTGCCCACCAACCCATCACCCAGGGCTGCTGACCAGTCACAGACCCCTGCTGCCATGGTCGTTGCGGCCACCACCACCGCCGCAACCACCACCACCACCACGCCATCCCTCGCCACAGCCCCTGTGCAAGGGGTGGCACGGCCATCGGGCTCCACCCTGGGAGCCAGAGCGAGGACCGTGGTGAGAAATGTGGCTAGTGGGCAGGTCGGTGGCAGCAGTACTGGTAGGAGGAGCAGGGCCAGGCCAACGCCAACTGTGCCTGGGAGCCAAGCCCTGCCGCAAATCGACAGAGTCCTTGGGGCCTATCAAGAGGCCCAAGGAGAATGGGCCAGGTCGGCTAGCGACACGCGGGAGGTCCTTGGGGTGTTGAGGTCCATGGACGCCCATATGGGCCAAATCGCGGCCCTCATGGGCCAACTGGTGGTGGAGGGGAGGGCACAAGCAAGGCCAGCAACACCACCTCCGCCACCACCTGCTGTGGCGCAGGGTCGTGCAGCATCGCGTTCCCCTGCGTCCACAGCGAGTGAGCACTCCTCAGCCACCACCAGCGGCACATCAACACACCCCCCCCTACCAAACGTGGAAGGGGCCGTCCGAAGAGGAAACAGGTGTCCAGAGATGACTTCGCACGCACCAAACGCCAGTGAGTCAGCCAGCCACCTTGACCACCTACTGCATTGACTTGTAATACGATCCTACCCCACACTGCCATGTGAATGGCATGTGTCTGTTGGACTGTGGACATAGAACTCCATGGGTACACCTTGACCATCACGCAGCCATGACCGTCAACTCATTGTCACAGCATGCACCACATTTGTCATCACCTTGCACACAATCACATGTCACCGCTGTTAATAAATACACCTTGATCACAATCGGCTTAATGTGTCCTGGGTTTATTCAACGATGTGCAATCGCCACCATGAGCAGAAATGCATCTGCTGTGTGGTATGTCGATGGGACAGGAGAGGCTGTAGGGACCTAGGGCTGAAAAACAGAACAAGAGTACATTCAATGAGTGTGTCACACACTTATCACACAGTACTTGTCACCAACTACAAGCAATGTACACACATCTCACAGAGCAACAGGGCACAATGCTACAGCCACTGTCAGTGGCATACCAACCTGGACATGGACCATTGACACACAGCACTCAGTGAACAAAAGGCCCCCGTTACAGAGCACACATACACCTGCACAACTACAGCTACATCAGCCGTCGTACATGGACACTCACCGTCAAGTGAAGTAGCGGGCGATGAGCTGCTGACGCACATTCACAGCTTCATCCTCTCCACTGTCCTCTTCACTAGAGCTGTCCTGGTCTGCAGGCTGGGGCCCTGGTTGATCTCCGTCATCCACAATTAGGGGGATCTGCTTGCGAATAGCCAGATTGTGCAGCATGCAGCAAGGCACTACTATCTGGCACACCTTCTGTGGGGAGTACGCCAGTGCGCCCCGGTGCGGTCCAGGCATCTGAACCTGGACTTGAGGAGGCCAAAGGTCCGCTCAACCACACGTCTGGTCCTCCCATGTGCCTCATTGTAGCGGACATCAGCTGGGCTCCAAGGACGTCGTAATGGGCTAAGCAGCCAGGGCCCATTCGGGTAAGCAGAGTCACCTGGGTGTGAGGGACACAGAGAACCATTGCAATTCCAACTGGACACAAGACAGCATCGCACAGCCAGCACGCTACACTGCTCCACATACTCACCAACAATCCAACCACGGTCCGGTTGCAGATTGGTCATCAGACGTGGTAGGATGCTGTTGCGCATGATGTGCGCGTCATGGGCCGATCCTGGGAATTTCGCACACACGTGTGAAATCACCATGTCCGCAAGGCACACCACTTGCACATTCAGGGAGTGCGTATGCTTCCGGTTGCGGTAGAGGTGCTCAGTGGCCTGTGGTGCAACAAGGCCAACATGGGTGCAGTCTATTGCACCAACGACGTGGGGGATCCGTCCAAGGGCATAGAAAGCACCCTTCACTGCCGCCAATTCACGAGCCCTGGGGAATCGGATGTATCTGTTCCTGTACAGCATCATGGCTGAAGTACATCCCTGAGCACCATGCTGAACATGGGTTGGGACATCCCACCTCCACTGCCCACTGTGTGTTGGAATGACCCAGTGGCGAAGAAATGCAGTGCAGCCATCACCTTAGCCGTGGGGGTGAATGCTGTTGGATAGACCCTGCGAGGACGGAGGTGGGGTTCCAACAAGGCACATAGACAATGCAGGGTGGGTCGGTCCAGACGATATTTGCGGATGACCTCCACATCCACCATGTCTGACAGCAATTGGTAGGGGCGATGAATGTTTGGTCTCCGCCTAGGAAAGATGGAAGTGGACACATGTCAAAGCAACACGCCACATGGCATATTCACATACACAAAACATAAATGACTGAGCAGGCAATTGAATAACAGAACAGCTGACAAGTAGGGACAGCACAGCCACAATACACTTACACAGGTCCCCTACCAATAGCAATGGGCAGTGACACACCCCATTGCTATGAGCATGCACATGGGGATCTAGGCCTCAATCACTTGTAAGGCATGCTGATGGTAACAGACTGCATATTCGGCAAGCGGCAACACCACGGCAACATGACTAGCTGCTGTGCATCACACTGCTTCCGAGGCTGGGTGTGTAGGGCACACACCAACAACGCTATGGACACAGGCTGAGCGGCCAAAACAAGTGGGACCTGTGGCACGAGGGGATATGAGACAGTCATTGATGTCACTACTGCACCCTATGTACAGCACTGTACGGATCACACCTCCAGAAACATTGACAGGTGTACACATTGACAGCCCCATGCCAACACGGCTGTGTGCTTGCAATTACACATCACAAGTGACACGTAACATTGCACGTGCCAAGTGGCAGATGTACATAGTGAAAGATGGCATGTGTGTGCATATGCATATCCCATGCTCCCATGCCAATGTGTACATGATGATGTGCCAACAGACATGTGGAGGCTGAGCACTGGCCGTCCCTGCCTATGCACACAGCATGTTGTGGCCCTGTCCATTGTGGACCTGCACCCACACGCAAATCATGGCCACACCTGCAGATGCATTGCGCACATTATACTGTGTGGTGCACATGGCATCAGCGGACTGTACCCGCCATGGGCCAGGCCCTTACGGCCAACTCCAATGACCCTCGCGGTTGCACCCTGCGTGTTCCACTATGGAGGTAGGCGTCCAGGGCCAGCTGGGAGCAGGCCAACGTCTGCAATTGAAGCTGCCAGACATGGCACACGAATTGCAGCAGCTTGTACCCACTGAAACTGCCCCAGGGGGTTAAATGTGTGTGTGAGTGGGACAGGCATAACCACAGCTACCTGGAACTGCAGCCTGGCACCCTCGACAACACCTGCTACTGCCACCACTCCACCTACACGTGGATGACGCTGAGGACATGTCCAGGTCCACTCACCAGCGAGGAGCTGGAGATCCTGGATTCCGAGCTCCACGCACACTGCACATGGCTATTCCTTGCGAAAGTTGTGTGTGAGAGACAACTGCAGTGTGTGTGGGAGTGCATGTAGGGGACACACATGTCGTTGATCCGCAGCACTATGAGTCAGAGCCTGTGGTGTTCAAACATGCACTGCTCACCATGCTGACTGCAGGTGGCATGGGTTTGTGAGCTCTCGGGCGCTTTGACCTGTCTGTCCCTCCCGAGTGGTGGTACATGGCAACTTCATGTCAGACATCCAGTGACACAGACAATTGGCAATGCAGGTCTCAGTGCACTTGTTGGTCGTGTGAGTGTCAGGCTGGGGCCATGCTGCCCTTCTCAGTCCCAGCAGGCCTGGCCTGCACATTGACTGCACAATGCCAGTAGGTGATGACACAGACTGCCTAGTGGGTTACATGTGTCTCCTGTTCAGGACCCTCCGGATGAGCGCTAACTCAGTCCTGTCGATTGGACACACCATGCCTCGTGATAGGGATGTGTGTGTGAGATAGTGGCACTAAATGTGACCTCCGTTGCGGGGTGGGCCATGCACAGGGCGAGTATCTTGATGGTTGCGCAGTGTTGGTCACAGTGGGTACACCCACACAGATGTGTTGCCTTGTGATCTTTTTCTAGGTCCGCCTGACAATGGGCAGTAGATATGGGCAGACTACACATTGCTCGATGTGCTGTCTATATGCATGTGCCTTCACACCAGGCACAGCTGCCCCTGCACATGTGACCCCTGCTGCACTGAGTGCTGGGTCTGTTGAGCTGATGCACCATCTGTGCGTGGGGCAGACAGCTCTGCTCACTTCCGTCATTGCACATGACATCACTTTGCCGCAGGTGACATGGATCATGGAGGGCCCACATGTACGCGTGGGTGGACTACACAAGACTGTCCAATGGTTGTCACCCCCAGTCAGTGCTTCGAATGGGTAGAATGTGGTGCTGGTACTCATTTTAATGTGTCGAGTGGGCGGGGCTAGGTGCGGGGCTACATGCAAGACATGGGAAGTTCATCGGCTTATCTACTAGTTGCAATACACACGAGACACGTCTTTTTCTGACCACATCAGGGTCATTCCTTAAACTGGCTGAAAATCAAACAGTCATCTTCTGCACTGTCCTCATGGCCTCAATATGCGTTTGCACCTGAGCAGCTAGCGCATGCACAAGCAGCTCCAAGCTCGCCCCAGAGAGGCCAAGGAGTGTATGTGTGGGTCCAGTTGAACAAGTGGTCTGTCTCACGGTATGATAAGTGGCGGGACGCCGTCCACCTGCGTGGTGCCCCGACTCGAGACACGGGCAACATTGACAATGCATGACAGGCTCCGCAGTCCGGATACACCACCTGCAACACACAGAGGCTGTAGCTGCCCTAGCGGGCCAGGCCGCGTCCAACTGGAGCTCATGGACCCACACATTCACTCTTTGGCCTCTCTGGGGCGAGCTTGGAGCTGCTTGTGCACGCGCTGGCTTCTCTGTTGCAATGGCATGTAACGTGTGTGGGTGTATTGGCAATGGGTGGGATGGTGCGAGCCACCTTCCGTGACGTCACTCCTGCTTGTGATGTGTGCGTCCCCCACTACTTCCATTTGACTTGTGCCATACTACACATTGAGGATGTGTTGCCTGCGTGATGTGACCAGGAGGAGCGCGCCATGACCTCTCTCCCACCATGCTCCACTGCCATCCCGTGCCCTGGATTGCCTGTGCAAGTGGACAATGTTGGGGATACACCAGGTCGACAGGGGATGTGAGTGCCTTGGCAAGGGCCTGGCGGATGCACAGCAGTATCCGGCATGTCCACGGAGGGTGGGCTGACGTCTACACTTGATGCAGCATTGATCGTGTGCCCGCCTGTTGTGCACACACGAGTTCACATTCATCCCCAGACAGGTGGTCTTTACAAATTCCCAGGAGAGCGGCAATGTACTGTTCCTGAATCCTCCCAACACAGCGTGTTTCAACATTGCATGTGCGCACCTACCCGTCACACCCACCCACCTGAGCCATGCGTAACTCCCGCTTCACATGACACATGTGTGTCTTCCACAGTTGTGCTACTCATTTGCGTTGACATCCAATGACAGTGGACTACATGGTCATCTCACGACTGCCGTGTACTTCACACACTCTCATCCTCTCTCATTCGTACTTGTGAAATGAATCAGCAGAGACACATTTTTGCTTCAAGCCATGTATTGGGACTTATGTCCTCTGTGATGCAGTATAGTGGACAGAACTGGCAGCGAAATGCATGTGGAGGATATACTCAGCATGTGTACACATAGCATAGGGTGTAGGGGTACATGTGATTAGTTGTTGACTGTGGGATGTGGGCTTCAGAGTTACAACTGCTTAGCCGTTGCTGTGCTAATGTACATTTGCTAATTACTGTGGTGCTGCTGACTTTGACACAGACAGTATACATTTAGCCTACCAGTCCGCTTGTCATCATGGGCACAGTGCATCTCAGTTCCATGTTACAGGTATGCTGCTATAGTTACTCATACACACGTGCGTGGAGGTGACATCAGGGCATGGGCTTACGTGCATGCAACGGCGTCCCACTTGTTGTTGCGACGTGGTGGGTACTGGCCATGTCACAGTCACTGGGCTCATGTTGTTGGTGGATGCACTTGTTGTCCATGCAAAGGTCCTGGCACGGACGTTCAGAGGGAGGTGAGGTGACAGCTCTCACATACTACAGCAGGACGATTACTGTCCACTGACCGGTGCATATGTTCATGGGCGCAGGATCCATATTATGGCATGGTTGTACGTGCAGTTCTGTCCATGTGGTTGCCATACACAAATCCCATGCCTCTGCCTCCCCTGTTCATGCAGAGTTACTGGATGTGATGAGGAACAGAGTGCATGTCCCGAAAATATCAGATGTCATGGCAGTGTAGTTGATGGTGTGGTGTCAGTTGCAGGTTGTATGGTATAGTTGTTGTACTGGTAACTGCCTAGTCCGTGCGGAAGCCAAGCATGGGTACGGTGTCGGACATGATTGTTCAATTGGGGGTATAGCGTCGGGGGCCGATGAATTGACAGGTTGTCAGGTATGCGATACCTTCCAGCAGGGCTTCCATGGCATTGGTGGTAAACATGGATGCCATCCAATGTAGCGGATGGTGGCTGTCAAGGTGTTGGTCGTAAGTTGTCCCTTGTAGGAGCATGATGGGACATGTTGGATGACATTCGATGTAACTGTGATCCATAATCCGTCGTGTGGAGGCACAGTGGTCCCATTGCAGTGTGGGTCCGATAGCAGCCACATACGCCATGCCCCCATAGGCTGAACAGACCCTGTCGTGGACGTCCAGGGGGTTGAATAGTTGTAGCAGGTCCGCCCTTGGACATGCCGGGTTGGAGAGACATATATCCACAGGATAGTGGAAGGGACACCTCCGACAGTAGAAGACGGGGATGACGCAGCTGAACAATGCGATGCGGTAAGTTAGTCGGTAACTTACGTTCAGCAAGGCCAGATTTTCACATCCCAATATCTGTATCAGGTCATGTTTGTACAGCTTCATCTGTCCGGCGTAGTTGGGTAGGTGTGGTGCAAGTGCCATTTTGCTGCAGGGCGATGTGATGGCGTGCTCCGGCTGTCTGTGCAGTCTGCAGGGTGCAACCTCCGACGTTGCTGGGAATTCTGTAATGGTCGTAGGGAGGCAGGTCTTGTGTTATGTTGGCTTGTGCAGAGGACACGGGCCCTCATCCCACATGCTTCTCTGAATGGTCAAGGTCAGTGGTGTCTGACTCCTTCCAGATAACTTGCATGCGAACCACATGGGGAGTGTTATCATTTCTTTTTTCCGTTCTGAATGTTCTTTGGTGTTGTGCGCTATCTGCCCTGTGGCCGCTTCCCTCTGCATGCCTGTGTTGTTTTTTTTTGGGACATTGACTGTTTTCTCCGGCTTGTTTAGTCGGGATGTGGTTTCAGAGTGGGAATGGAAGGTCATTCAGTGCTGTCTCCTCTCCCGTGTGTGGGCGGCAGGCTGCGTTTCCGCTATTCGTTGGGCCTTGTGTGTGGGTGTTATAATTGGAACCACCTGTTGTCGGTCCCCGGGATCTTTAATGTTACGTATTGCATGTCTTGGTATTGGCTGCAGGGTGGTATCGGTGTTTCTGTGTGGTACTGGCGTACCTTTTGCCGACGGGGTCCAGATTCTGCTCGGTGATGTTGCCGCCGCTGTGTGCTTCGCCGTGTTTTGCACACAGGGGTGTGTCCTAATTTGCCGTGACATCACTGACATGTTCGGGTCACTTGTGTGTCGTCAGGTTGGCAACAGTGAATTGCCGGTTGGGGACATGACTGTGGCAGGGCTGTCACGTGACATGTGCGTTCTGGGTGGGGCTGGTGTGTGTGGTGTTTGGTTGTGACCCTGTGTAATTTGTGTGCGGCGCATACATGGCGCTGCCGTTGGCCTCTGTGTTGTGCGCATGTGTGGGTGCTGTGGTGGATGTGTCGTGTCCACGCAGGGGTGTCGGGGGGCCATATACAGTTTTCCCGCCCTTGCATTGTGTGCGGTGTTTGCGTGCCCTTGTTGTGTGTCTGCCTACCTGCGTCTCCGCGGTGCGTTGACTCCTTGGTTCTGCATCAGGTAGAGCATGGGGAGGGCCTGCAGTGCTGGATTCATGCTCGGGGGTCCGCCTCTTTGCTATCCGTACTGTGCGTTCGGGTTTCCGCCTTGCTTTCACGTGCAGTGTCTCTTAGCCGGGGGAGCTGTTTGGTTGTGGCATCGTAATTTGTACGCCGGGCGGTACGTGATTTCGTCGGGCGGTGTGTCTCCATTGGGCCGCGCCGCTACGTGAACGGGCGCACTTTGATGGCGGACGGCGTCGCTGGCTTACGGGCGGTGTTTGGCTGTCTTTTCACATCCTAATTGGGCGGGCGTGTGGGCTGCGGCGGGCGGACGGTAACTGGTGGTTTTTGCATCCGCCAGCACGGCGGTGGTGCTTCCGCCCGCCATCCTAATGGGCCTTTTAATTACAAATAATTTACTTACCACCCAATTCCCCTAAAAACACACAACCCACTCCAATAATAAATGAATACAAATAAAATAATTATCAATTAATAATAATTAATTACCAATTAATAATTAATTAACAATACATTAATTATTAATAACAATAATTAAAAATTAATAATTACTTACTTAAAATTAAATTACTTCCCACCCTATTCCCCTATAAACCCACAACCCGCTACAGAAATAAAACACAAAGGGGTCGATTCCGATTCGGGCCGGAAATTTCTCCGACCGAGCCGGACCCGGAGAGATTTCCGACCGAATCGGACCCGTGCAGTCCGACCGAACGAGTACGATGCGTCCGTATGTTATCGGACTCAAGTCGGTCGGACTCCCATTGAAGTCAATGGGAGCCGGTCGTACAACGCGTACGCGGGCTCCCATTGACTCAATGGGTGCGAGTCGGACAAGGGCGCCCCTACAGCGGGTACGCGGCGAAGCGATTCGCGCCGTACACGCACAGGTAGGGGGACCCATGGGTCCCCCCTGTGTGCGACTCGCGTGGCTACGCGTACAGGGGGTCCGACACGGACCCCCAAAGTACGGCTCCGACAGCTCTTACGAGCCGGAGTGCGCGGCTCGGTCGGACTGCTCGCGGCGCGCATCGTACTTACCCGGCCGGGAAACGTCTCCATTGCGCGGTGCGAGTCGAGTCCGAGCGAGTCGGTCGGAGCGGTTCGAGCCGGGAGCGAGTCGGTCGGAGCGGTCGGGACGCCCGGACGAGTCGGTCGGAGATTTCGCATCGTACTTGCTCGGCCGGACCCGTGTACGGTTCGGTCGGGAAACAGGGCTCCGAATCGGATCCGGTAAAGCCGAATCCGATTCGGAGCCCTACCGGCCGAGATCGGAATCGGCCCCAAAATGTTATTAAAATAAATTAATAATTCCTAAAAATTATTATTTAATTTACTATAATTAAATTAATTCCCACCCTATTCCCTATAAACCTCACAACCCGCTACGGTACTAAAACGCAAAATGTACTTTTTAAAAAATTACTAATTTCTAAAAAATGTATACATATATTAAAAAAAAACAGTACAATACTTAACAAAAAATATAGAACACATACATATTAAATACATACTAAAATACATAACACTCATATAAATATTGATATTATTAACATCGATAATTTAACTATCGATATTACTAACATCGATATTTGCAACATCAATATTTCTTACCTTAACTTCGATATTCTGGTTGTAGATATTCTTGACTTCGATATTTTGTCCCTACGATATTTAAAACTCGATATAACTGTGCTTCAATATTTAAAAATCGATATTTTGACTGTCCACCCCTTTGCTCACATCTACACTTCCACAACACTCATTTCCTCACATCTCCTAAACAGTCCTGACTCTAACCCGATTCAGAGCCTTCCACCTACTCATTCTCCTGCTTTTGTACTCATTCCCTCAAGAGCACTACCCTCCTGCACCAATGCCATTGCAAGGGAAATCAGCATGACATGCATGGCAGTTAAAGACAGTGTACAGGCAATGAAGGATGATGTGCAGGTGATGGGCATGGCATTGGTAGTACAAACAGAATGCCCACTTTTTTGCAGTAAGTGAATGAGGCCATGCATCAGCAGCATGTTGAAGTTATGCAGCAGAGACTAGATCTAACTATGGGCCTTTCATTTGGCACTGAATATGACCAGAACATATGGAGGATGTGGGCTCCCTCTTCCTTGAATCTAGACATGAGGCATTAGTTATTTGGAAGTATCTACCTATGCGTGCAGGTGTCAGGTATGACCTATGCAATACATAATAATTAATGAGTTTGAAGAATGCGTTTCTAGAAATCTTAGGCTTCCTTTCTAGTATGTTGTCCCAGTCCTTAGCAGTGATAGGCATGCCCAGGTCGTCCTCCCACCTAGTTTGTAATTTTTGGAATGGCAGCTCTTGATCTGCTCGCAGCGCTCTGTATAGGCAGGAGACCGTCTTGATGGTGCCCACTGAGAGAGCTATATATCGACAGCTCTGGGATGTTTTAGGTTCAGTAGCCCCCGCGCCCCAATGTCGCTGTTGTGAGCACTCTATGCAATAGAAAATGCCCCTGGTCCTCGAACGGGAGTAGCTCTAAGTCCCTAAAAACGTCTCCTACCGTCGTCGCCCCCACTTCTATCCACTGATCCAGTCCCCGCCAGCTTCCACCATGCGGAAGTGCCTGAGTAATTCCAGGGGCAGTTCCGCTGCATATGGAGTTTTAGTGCGTACTTTCTGTAAGCCTCTATTCCAGCATTTTGCTATTACCCAAAAACACATGTGAGTCGTTCATGGTGGACCTTCTGACTCAGAGGAGTACCTTTAAGTAGGTCGATCAATGGTGGCACAAAGGGGCCTGGACTCCGGTCCGGGTTCCATCTGTGCGCTAGTCTTTGGACCAGCCACTGCAGTTGGGCTGCAATGTAATATGTCTCTAAGTCAGGGACCGTCAGACTGCCTGCCGTTGTCGCCCTCTGCATCATCGCCAGGGCCACCCATCTGCGTCCCAACCCCCAGATAAATGCAGTGATCAAGGAGTCCAATTCTTTACATAGCGCTTTCGGGATCCATACGGGAAGTGTATTAAAACAATAGAGAAGGCGGGGGAGTGCCACCATCTTCAGGAGTGCTATTCTGCCTGCCACCGAAAGTGGTAGCGTCTTCCAGAAGTTTACACAAGATCTCAGGGACCCAACAGCTCGTCCTACAATTCCATCCAGTAGGTCGGCCCTATCATGGTAGACCTTAACCCCCAGGTAGGCCAAGCATCGGGGTTCCGATTGCAAGTGTGTCAGGTCTGCTGGGGGGTCGTCTTTCTGCACTACGGGAAAGAGACTGGACTTCTGCTAGTTAACTCTCAATCCAGATAAGTGGCCAAACGTCTCCAACATGGACCTGGCTACCCTCAGTTCCTCCCCCGTGTTACGCAAGAATAGAAGTACATCCTCTGCAAACAATGCTATCCTATGGTGATGCCTCCCTATAGAGAGTCCCAAAACTCAATCCCGGTCCTCCCAGATGCTCCCAAGGGCTCCATGGCAATGGCAAACCATGGTGGAGATAGGGGGCAACCCTGTCGTGTTCCCCGCTCCACTAAGCAGCTCGCAGAGATAGTCCGTCCCGTGCGAACCCTGGCAGTCAGTCTAGTACAGAGCAACCATGTCCATGCTACAAAGTGCTCGCCCAACCCCATGTGCGACATTATCTCATATAGGTAGTACCATTCGAGGCTGTCAAATGCTTTTTCAATATCGACAGCAAATACCGCAGCATTTCCTCGGTCGTAGTCCCCAGCTTCTAGAATGGCCAGGAGGCATTGAATATTGACCGCCGTATTGCGACCCAGGATAGACCCCGTTTGGTCTGGGTGGATCAATTTGAGGAGGAGGGACAAGAGCCGAGTCGCCAAGATTCTACTCAAGATTTTGTAATCGATGTTCAACATCGACAGGAGCCGGTACATTGAGCGATCATGGGCCAGTTTACCTGGCTTTAGGATGGGGACTATCATTGCCTCCCTGGTAGAGTCCGGTAGAAATCCAGAGGTTTTGGCCACCCTGTATAGGCCAGCCAGTTTAGGCGTTATCTCCGAAGAGTAGGTGGCATAAAATTCCATCTGGAAGCCATTGGTACCCGGGGTCTTATTCCGCGCCAAACGTTTGATGGTATACAAAATCTACTGTGGAGAAATATCTATCCCTAATTCTCTGGCCTCCTCCAACTCAAGGCGCCGTAGGGTTAACATCTCCAAATATGCCTGCATCGCCGCAGCATCCACCTGGGTGGAGCTAGTATAGAGGGTTGAGTAATATTGGGCAAATATGTCATTAATGCCTTCCTGTGAGTATAATCTGTGGTCCCTCTCGTCCTCAAGCTCTACTATGGTCGAGCTACGTTTATTCGGGTTACCTAACCAGGCCAGTAGGAAACCAGATTTATCCCACTCAGCGTGCGTCCTGTCCATGTATTGCTTGTAATCAAAGCATCTAAGTCATTCAGCTTGGACCGCTCTTACCTTCTTAGCTTGCAAGAGCGCAGTCTGCAGTTCAGAGTGCTTCGGTCGCCTGATCTCTATGCCTCTAAGCGCTCTCTTAGCAGCCTGAACCTCACCTTTGTGGATGCCGTGCCAGTGTTATCTGTGAAGTACTGGATTATCTTGCCTCTGATCATCTCACGGAAGACTTGGTCCTCCAGGGACTCAGTTTAAGCCTCCACATAGGGATGAAAGGGCGAGGCTGGGCCCACTGTAAATGCAAAAAAACAGGTTTATGGTCTGATATGGTGTGGGCCAGATATTCGACTGTACGTACTAAGCTATGAATGTTCGGGGTGCATAGAACTAGGACCAGTCGAACATGAACCTCATGAAGCCCTGAGAAGAATGAGTAATCCCGCCCCGCCGAATACATCTGCCTCCACGAGTCAATAAGCCAGGAGTGTTTCTGCCAGTCTTTAAACATACAGGCTGTGCCAGTGGTCTGAGAGTGCCAGAGTGGGGGGGTGATCGGTCTAGCTGCGTGTCGGACACACAATTGAAGTCCCCCCCCAGAATGGATAAGGCAGTCAAGTATGGCGCAAGCTGTCTTGATAGGCTCTCTAGGAATGTGCTCTGGTCTACGTTTGGTTCGGATACATTCACTATGGTAATCCCTCATCCAGCGGCGGCCACCATCATAAACAGAGAGTGGTGAGACGGGTGGGCTTGCGTGGGAGGCGTTTCACGGGGGGTAGAAACACAATATTTTAAAAAACGTACCTTTTGCCGCCTGACTCCTCCAGCGTCGTGTCTCATCGAGCCGCCTCTCCTCTTCCTGCCTGGTCTCAGCAGCCCCTGGGACGGACTCCCTGTTCAATCCCCACACTGCAGAGCAGCACAGGGATTGGTCTGAGTGGGCAGGAAAGACACCATGCTCAGACCAGGGAGTCTGTGGGGGTTTCTCCAGCCCAGCTGCTCAATGCAGCTGGGCTGAAGAAAACCTAACTGTGCATGTGTGTTTCGGTCTGCCTGAGACAGCTGGCCAAACACACATGATCACTTAGGGAGTGGAGTGCACTAGCACTACTCCTCCCCCATCCCATGCCCCGGCCCGCTCCTCCCAACACTGCTGGCTAAGAGCCAGCAAATGTAAAATAACAAGCACATCGTATTATTTTACATTTGCTGGCTCTGAGCCAGGCAGTGGAGTGATGCTCTCGTCCCTCCAGTCGCACCCTCACCATCACAAATCTACCCTCCGGGTCCACTATCTTGTCTATGAGCTTAAAGGGCACCCCTGATCTGATCCATATCAGAACCTCCCTGGCATAGGCCGAGAATGTAGTGTAGAATGCCTGGCCCCTCCATCGACGCTGTAACGCAACCCCCTCCTTGATTGTTAACTGTGTCTCCTGTCAGAGTGCTATTTGGGTTCCTCTTCTATTCAAATAAGAATGCATCTTGTAACATTTTGACATAGTGTGCATTCCCCGGATGTTCCATGATAAGAATTTATATGTCAGTGGGCCCACCATGGCTGATACCCTAGGAATAGGCCAGCATGCAGTCTATGACACAACCCCAACCCCAGCCCCAACATACCCATCATATAGACGTTTCGTGGCAATGTACGACTCATGAATCCCCAACTATCACAACAATAACTGATGCCCCAACTCCCCCTCCCCAGGACAAGTAGATCAACACGACCCATTCAAACAATAGGAAAAAACAAAACCAGTAGTGGAAGTCCTCCCAGGCTATGCATAAGTAAAGGGGGTGGCCACTGGGCTTCCCCAGCCAACAAAGCGTCCACCTAGCATATAACAATATCAATTCCAGTTCAACCCCGTACCCTGTGCATTTCTCTGGTTGCCCCATCCGAGGGAGTATCAAAAGACTTTAATGTTACCCCAGCCCTTTACCAATCCGTCGAATAGTTCAGATGATGTCATCAGACGACCCTGGTGTCACTTTGGGCATCTCCAAGCTCGAGCTCTCAGAGGCATTGGAGCAGTGATCAGAGTCCAAGTCCTGTGTGGGTGCACTCATCTCCGGCATTGAAGGCCCTGCTTCTTTACCACTGATCATGCCACCACCTCCATCAAGCTCTGCCTCTCCAGTCGTACTGCGGCCTGTGAAGGGGCTGCAGATCTCCATCTCAGTCTCTTGTTTCAGAACCCGGTGCGACCAACCCGCTGCTGTCGAGGGCCCTGGCAGGAGCTTTGCACCTGCCATGATCTAGACATTCAAACACAAACTGTTGCGCCGTCGCGCTCAGCCTCAAGCCGCACAGCCACATGAATGTACATTATCACGTTGCATAACGTAATTCAACTAAACCATAGTAATCCAGTGTAATCTGTAACTTTTTCAATCCATCTTTATTCAACATTAATCTTGAATTTTGCGCAGGAGGCCAAGTGGTTCCAAACTTAAAGTGCAGTTAAAATGCCAATCCAGGCCTTTTATAACGACTCGTTTCCGTCCACTTTGTCATCTTAGGTCACCATGCATGTATTCACCCTCACCCAGGCGCAGTCGGTGGTAGGAGTGCCGGTCGGGCGGTGACGTGGGGCGGGGGAGGGGCAGGGTGGGGGTAGTAAACTACGGATTAAGGCCGAATACAGGTAAGTAAACATTTAAATAAATAAAACTAATTTCGTTGCGCGCACTGCATCGCATTTGGCGATGCAGCGCTCACAACGAAATTCGTTTTATTTATTTAAATGTTTACTTACCTGTATTAGGCCTTGATCCGTAGTTTACTACCCCCCACCTTTCCCCTCCCCGCCCCACGTCACCGCCCGACCGGCACTCCTACCACCGACCGCGCCTGCCCTCACCCAATGCATTTCGGGCCACTTGCCCTTCGTCAGGGGTAGCTGCGATGTAAAAAAAAGCCATCTGTAATTTTAAATACTTTCACATTTTTAACAATGAATAAATCTATAATTGTAAATTTTCTCAAAACAATATGAATCATATACGCGTGTGCAAAGCAATAATCACCCCTTAAAAAACCTCCTGCAAACCGTGACTTATGTGCCCCATTACTCTAAACACAAAAAACCTTTTCAAAACGTATACTGAACATGTTTAATATGCTTAAATAAACAACGAAAAAAAGAAAAAGTGAAAGCAGCCAGGTCTACTGCGCCATGCTCCCCTTCCGACCCACTGCTCATAAAACCCACAAACAAATCCAAAAATCAACTCACGATCAAACCAAATAATCCCATGCCTTCCAGCTCTGAACATCATGCCCAACAGCGTAACTCCTTTGACTTTAAAAAAGGAAATGTGCTCCAAGAAAACAAATTCAAATTTAACCTCTCCGTGTATCCCAGGTGCTCCCAATCCCTTCGAAAAAACAACATCAGGTGACACTATACATGTGACTTCTAACCCAATCCTGCAATGAACATGAAAAAAATACTGTGACAAAACCCCGATACACCTAACCTGCGCGCAAAAAATACCATGTAAATATGAAAACAAAATTACAAAAAAACTCCACTTATCCAATGACTTAATAATACATAATGTTGCTTAAAAAAACAATATAAAATGATTAACATTCAAATCATTTCTATAAAGAATCACTTCAAATATGCCAAAGTTCGAAATGAATTTAAAAGAACAGTAATGACTCCTTTGATGTTATCCATGCCACTTATGATACCCAAGTGGCCTCAAATTATGTTTAAAGTTGTAGTCTATTGAAGCTTTAATTTGGGGTGCAGTCTGTTGCGGGACAGTAAAGTATTATATCAAAGACAATGTTAGAGTGCACACCCTTCCTTTTCTGTTTTGTTCGTATTTCAGTTTAATCATCCGTTTTTTTGAAGATGCTCAAAGGCAAAATTCTTGGCGTGCAGGCTCAACTTATGCTCCATCCCAAGCACGGATACAAAACATCCAAACACAAACTGTTGCGCCGTCGCGCTCAGCCTTAAGCCGCACAGCCACATGAATGTACATTATCACGTTGCATAACGTAATTCAACTAAACCATAGTAATCCAGTGTAATCTGTAACTTTTTCAATCCATCTTTATTCAACATTAATCTTGAATTTTGCGCAGGAGGCCAAGTGGTTCCAAACTTAAAGTGCATTTAAAATGCCAATCCAGGCCTTTTATAACGAGTCCTTGGTTGGAATGCGGTTGCATCAGAAGGTTTGCTATCTTTACATCGTTTAACTGCAATGCAGGTAGGAGATTCGTTTCTACAATATTGACTGGCAAAGACAATGAATACAGTTACGGAGAGTTAGTTCACAAGTTGAAAATTACGAGTTGCAATGTAATTGGAAACCGATATAAAACCACAATTTGAAGTGTGACTAGTAACTTATTTGCTTTATTTAGGAACGGAGCATATATATAGAACTGAGTGTATTTTGCACTTTTTGAGTTCTGAAATTACATTAAAAATTGGAACTTTACTTTAAGATGTTATTTTGGTAAAAGCTCACAGACCTTTTGGCATTTCATATATTGCAAACATTTCTGTTTATCCTTTGGAGTCCTGAACATATATTAAAAGACTGTGACTTTCGTTAAGACATTCTTTGGAAAACTCTCATGGAACATTTGGCAGTTTGTACCACCTGTTATACTGGAACATTGCTTGGGAATATATCATCCCTAATTCTTTTTTGAAGACATCCGCAGAACTTTACAGCTATTTCTAGTTCCTAGTTCCAGAATTTCATTTTGTTTCCTTTACAGGTAATTTGAGGTCTTCATAATTTAAAATATGTTTATATAAAGTGATTATTTAGTTAAAATTCAGAATCTTCTTGAATCTCTATTCCAGATCTCCCTCCCCGCAGTACCCTCCCTAATTTCCCTTCCCCTCATCTGGCCATTTTGATACTCTGTATTACTATCATCAGAGTCGGAACTGCCAGAAGGTGGGCCTCTTGAGGGTACTGCTCCTGATGAACATTGTGGACCGTGACAGAGAATAATCCGCGCACGAAATAGGTTCCTCCCGAGCAGTGCCGCCAAGATGACAACTATGGATCATTTGTGTAGACTGATTAGTGACATGCAAAAAGAGTTGGTTGCTACCCGCATGGAAACCACAGCATTATCCAATCAGGTAGCACAATTACAAAAAACAGTACCTACACAACCTATAACAACAACGTCTCCACCTATAGTCTATCATGCAGCGATCCCTACCGTATCGGTTACTATGCCCCCAACAGTACCTTTGGCTTCCCCAGAACGTTTTGCAGGAGATCCAGGGAAATTTCAAACTTTCTTGACACAAATACAACTGCATTTTATGGTAAGACCCACTGCTTTTCCGGATGCTCAGTCTCACATAGCTTTTTTAATCTCCTATTTAAGTGGAGATGCTGCAATGTGGGCAGTTCCGTTGGTTAATTCTGATCATCCTTTACTATATAATTGGCGAGACTTTAAGGCAGAATTTGAACGCGTATTTGATAGACGAACTATTACTGGGTCAGCGGATCGAGAGTTACTCAAACTACGCCAAGGTAATAAGGATCTAGTTCATTATTTAACCCAATTTAATAGACTCATTGCAGAGACCAGTTGGCCAGAGGACAAAAGGGCAGCATTATACTATCAGGGATTAAAAGATGAATTGAAAGATTCTTTAGCATCCATAGATCCTCAACCACGGAGTTGTGAAGAACTCATAGCCCTCACATTAAGATTAGATCACCGTCTGGCAGACCGGAGAGGTGATAAGAAAAAACCAGACTTTCGTACTTTTACTAAAACACGAGACCGCAATACATTTGCAAATCAAGAACAATCTGAACTAATGGATATTGGTGGTTTGCGAAAGCCTCTCACTCCTGAAGAAAATGAGTCACGATGAAAAAATGGATTATGTCTTTACTGTGGCAAAAAGGGTCACTTCTTAAGAGAATGCTTGGCACGACCAAAAACATTTGGAATTTCAACAACATCTGAGTCAATAAAAAAGCAGGGAAACTAGTTGACTTGAGGAACAAGCAGGAGACTTCCTCGAGTATATCTCTTGTAACTCCTGAACAATCTGTAGCTAACACTCTTCAGACGGCTGTTCCTCATTTATCGTTACACGTCACATTTCAAGTTGCAACCATAACTGAACAAGTGGTGGTGATGGTAGATTCCGGAATCCACTGGCAATTTTATTGATGCTACTTTTTGTACTCAGTTAAAAATACCCATTCAAGTCAAAGAAAGACCAGAAACGGTCAGAGCAGTTGATGGCACTTTGTTAACCTCAGGAATAATCACCCATATAACAAAAACAATTGTTATGACTTGTCAAGATCAGGAACAATCACATGTGGAATCAATATGATATTATTGAGGCACCTCAATTCGGAGTAATTTTAGGTATGCCATGGCTTACCACTCATAATCCAACCATAGATTGGGTGAAGAGGAGTATTTCTTTTGATTCATAAAAATGTAAACAAGAATGTATTGCACAGAGACATGTTGATCAGGAGACATCATCTCATTTTATAGCTAGTGCCATAGAATCTCAAGTTGCCATAGACGGTCAGCATGTTGCTTCTCACTCAATTGCAACAGCAGCTGAACAAGATACCGTTTTACCTCAACAATACGAATCGTATCAAGACGTGTTCAGTGAATCTAGTGCAGAAAAATTACCACCACATCGCTCGTACGATTGTGAGATCGAGTTGATTCCAGGAGCAAAAATCCCATGTGGTAGAATTTATGCTCTAACTGAGCAAGAAAACATTCATCTCCGTGACTATTTAGAAAAATATCTGAAGAACGGTTTTATCAGACCCTCTAAATCCCCAGCCGCTTCGCCACTCTTCTTCATCCGTAAGGCTAATGGCGAGTTGCGTACTTGTATCGATTATAGAGCTTTAAATGCCATCACAATTAAAAATCGATACCCATTGCCATTGATCCCAGTACTCCTCGATCAGGTTCGTTCAGCCACCATATACACTAAATTAGATTTGAGGGGTGCATATCACCTTGTGCGTATCCGTTCAGGAGATGAATGGAAAACTGCTTTCAAGACCCGTTACGGATTATTTGAATATTGTGTAATGCCGTTTGGTCTATGCAACGCGCCAGCGGCCTTCCATTTTTTTGTTAATGATGTTCTTCACAAATTTTTGGATCGATTCGTCATAGTATATATCGACGATATTCTAATATATTCAACATCACAAATGGAACATGAACGACATGTAAGATCAGTTTTGGAAACCTTGCGACAACATGGTTTATAATATAAATTGTCAAAATGTGAATTTCATGTGTCAACAGTAGATTTCTTGGGATTCATATTGTCATCACAAGGAATAACCATGGCAGATCGAAAGGTACAAGCTATCCAGGAATGGCCAAGACCAACGTCAGTTAAATATATCCAACGATTCCTAGGGTTTGCTAATTTTTATAGACGCTTGATTAACCAATTTTCTTCTAAAGCAGATCTATTAACCCGCTTGTTGCAAAAAGATGTACGGTTCCTTTGGGACGCAAACACGGAAGAAGCTTTCCAAGTGTTAAAAAGGGCATTTATGTCTGAACCAGTATTAAAACATCCTGACGTCACTCAACCCTTTATTGTTGAAGCTGATGCTTCCGATATTGCAATCAGTGCTGTTCTAACACAAAAAGATCCAAACACCAATTCCTTGCATCCAGAAGCATATCTGTCAAAAAAGTTGTTACCTGCGGAAATCCATTACACCATAGCTGAGAAAGAGCTTCTGGCCATTCGTTTATCATTTAAAGAATGGCGACATTATCTATTGAACGCAAGATTTCCAGTAACAGTTTACACTGATCATAGGAATTTACAGTTCTTAAGATGTGCTAGAGCATTAACACCTCGCCAATTACGATGGACACTGGTTTTTGCTGAATTTGATTTTACCATTACTTACCGACCAGGAAGTAAAAACACCAAAGCAGACACCTTATCACGTTATAAAGAAGAAACTTCCTCCTTAGTCAAAACAACTCCTCCACCAATAATTCCAGCATCTCAAATTATAGGAGCTACTATATCTACTCAGTTTTTGGAAAACATTAGATTACAGATGCCAATACATCGATTGGTAGCATGGCAACAACGAGATAAGAAACGATCCATTCTTGAAGCATTACCATTCCAAGACAAGTTATTATATATCCCTAATAAAAAGTTACAAAGGCAAGTATTAAAATGGTGCCATGATCATCCTTTGGCAGGACATCGAGGTCGTTTAAAAACTCTGTAATTAGTCAGCAGAACTTTTTGGTAGCCACAATGGAAACAAGATGTGTTTAAATATGTACAAGAGTGTGAAAATTGTGCGAGAGCTAAATCTGATCGTTCAAAAAAGACAGGACAATTAGTTCCTTTGCCTACTCCAAAACGAATTTGGGAAGATATTTCCATTGATTTTATCACAGATTTACCTAAAGATCAAGGGAAAAACGCTATATTAGTCGTAGTAGATCGACTTTCTAAAATGGCTCATTTTATAGCATGCTCGGCTTTGCCGACCTGTTCGGAATTGGTAAATCTGCTATGTCAACATGTAGTGCGCCTTCATGGAATTCCTAGAACTATTACATCAGATAGAGGTTCTCAATTTACTTCACGCCTATGGAAAGCCTGGTGTGATGCACTACAAATACGACGCAATTTATCTACCAGTTTTCACCCAGAATCGGACAGACAAACCGAAAGAGTGAATCAACAATTAAAACAATATTTGCATTGTTATCTATCACTTACTCATGGTTCTTGGGTCACTCTTTTATGGGAAGCCGACTTTGCTTATAATAATCATATTCATACGTCTACAATAATGTCTCCATTTTATGCAAATCATGGATGTCATCTCCATTTTACACCATTATTAGTATCACAAATGGAGTCTCCTTTACCATACGTGAAAACACAAGTACAGGAAATGTCCCCTTGTTACATCAACTTCGTACAAATGTAATGAAAGCTAAAACTACTTACAAAAGGTTCGCTGATAAAAAAAGAATACCAGGTCCAAATTATCAACCCGGAGATAAAGTCTGGTTATCTACCCGAAACATACATTTTAAAAAGAAATGGAAATTTCATCCACGTTTCATAGGACCATTTGAAATTGTATCTAAAATTAATCCTGTGTCATTTAAACTGAAATTACCTAACACCATGAAAATTCATCCTGTATTCCACACTTCACTGTTAAAACCAGCTAGAGCCAGAATAATACCTAAACCTACTCCAGTTATAGTTAATGCCCAAACAGAATATGAGATACAAACAATCCTATATTGTAAAAGAAAACATGGTAAACCTTGGTATCTAATATCATGGAAAGGTTACGGTCCAGAAGAAGACTCATGGGAACCAAAAGAAGCAATACATGTTTCTCGTTTGCTTAATAAATTTCATAAGTCTCACCCTTCAGCACCCAAGTAAGGTTGGTTGTTCTATTCTTGCAGGGGAGGACTGTCATGATCTAGACATTACCAGAAAGAATATCCAGATCTATCTAGACATTCTCCTGAGGAAACATCCAATGATAGAAACTCACAGCATTTGACTTCTGATCAAACATTTATATTATTATGTCAAAGACTTCACAAGACTGTTATGAATCCATGATAACAAGGTCCAGGAAGTACAATAGTTGATTCCTTACAAAAATACACATTGGGTAAATAACAGTGAATGTTTAAACAGTCAGAAACTTGAACTATGTGCATTCTTCGGCGAGATACACGTTTTATTTTGTATCTGATTATGTCGTTATGAAGTTTCAGGCCTTTCCGCGATGAGGACGTGAGCGCCGTAACTCTTTAAAAGCGGTCACGCCCTCCGTTCATACGTGGATTATTCCAGTTATCGGAATGGCAGCAGTGTTTCCGATTCAATCCAGCGGTTCCAGGAAGCTTCTCGGCGTTTGGAAAGGCAAGTCCTCCCGATCCTTGGTTGGAATGCGGTTGCATCAGAAGGTTTGCTATCTTTACATTGTTTAACTGCAATGCAGGTAGGAGATTCGTTTCTACAATATTGACTGGCAAAGACAATGAATACAGTTACGGGGAGTTAGTTCACAAGTTGAAAATTACGAGTTGCAATGTAATTGGAAACCGATATAAAACCACAATTTGAAGTGTGACTAGTAACTTATTTGCTTTATTTAGGAACGGAGCATATAATTAAGAACTGAGTGTATTTTGCAAACATTTCTGTTGAACCTTTTGAGTTCTGAAATTACATTAAAAACTGGAACTTTACTATAAGACGTTATTTTGGTAAAAGCTCACAGACCTTGTGGCATTTCATATATTGCAAACATTTCTGTTTATCCTTTGGAGTCCTGAACATATATTAAAAGACTGGGACTTTCGTTAAGACATTCTTTGGAAAACTCTCATGGAACATTTGGCAGTTTGTAGCACCTGTTATACTGGAACATTGATTGGGAATATATCATCCCTAATTCTTTTTTTAGGAGATCCGCAGAACTTTACAGCTATTTCTAGTTCCTAGTTCCAGAATTTCGTTTTGTTTCCTTTACAGGTAATTTGAGGTCTTCATAATTTAAAATATGTTTATACAAAGTGATTATTTAGTTAAAATTCTGAATCTTCTTGAATCTCTATTCCAGATCTCCCTCCCCGCAGTACCCTCCCTAATTTAACTTCCCCTCATCTGGCCATTCTGATACTCTGTATTACTATCATCAGCGTCGGAACTGCCAGGAGGTGGGCCTCTTGAGGGTACTGCTCCTGGGGAACATTGTGGACCGCGACAGCACCCATCGGCAGTCCAGCAAGTTCCAGACCTCCTGTGGAGAATGAAAGAATTCTGCACCCTCCGGGGTCGCCATTCTCAATCTTGCCAGGAGCATCATCGCATATTTGAAGTCCAGCTGGCGCAATTTCTTCTTGACCTCTTAGAACAAAGCCCTTTGCCTCTGTACCTCTTTAGAGAAATCATGGAGAATTCGTACTACAGCATTATCAACTCAGAGTTCTGCCCTGCATCTGGCCTGTGCCAGAATGTGGTCTCGGTCCCTGTAATATAAGAGTCAAGCCACAAGAGGGCCAGAGGGGCACCTGGTAGAGGTGGTTTCGACGGGACTCGATGTGTGCGTTTAAGCGCGTAAAAAGCTGAGAGGCCCTCAGGTGCCACCTCTGTGCACAGCCAGATCTCAAGGCAATCTATCATACTGGCACCCTCTACCTTTTCAGGCAGATCCACCACCCAGATATTATTCCTACTGGAGCGGTTTTCAGCATCCTCAGCCCGTAGTTCCAATGTGCGAACCTTAGCCTCCACTGCAGTAAGCTGGTCTTTCATGGCAGTTAGGGCAGGCATGGACTCCACCAATTGTTGCTCATTCACGGTCACTCTCTCAGCAATGCACTTATGATCATCCCGCAAGATTCCCAGATCTGTGCTGATAGAGTCTATTTTAGATTCCAGTCTCTCACTGGAGGCTGTGATGGCCTAAAGTATTTCCTGTAAGGTGGGGTCTTTAGGGGCCTCCGAGGGCCGGGAGGCATTCTCAGCCCTGTCCAGCGGGTTAGCTGCATGTTCATTGTCCTAGTCACGTCTGTGGGTGGTCTTGCCCATGGTTCTTAGTGATGAAGCAGTGCCAGCTGAGACCTCCTCGCCTCGCTCCTGCCAAGCGCAGCGTCAACCAGTGCGTCAGGGGGATGGTGACTTCTCAGCATGCCCTAGGTAGTATGGGTGGGGAGGTATGGGAAGTTCCAACCATCGGATGAGGCGTCACACACAGGATTGTTGAACAATCTAAGGATAGTAGCGACCTAGGTACCCACTGTAGCACCAGGGATCTCCCAGGTTTCGCTCTCATCACTCTTCCAAGGGGGACAGTCTTCCAGAAATGCTTATGGCTGGGGTCTTAATAGCTCTCGCAGGGTAATGAGCTCATCTCAATCCCTCATCAGGTTCTCCTCCCCAAACTCCCCATAGAGTGTAGAAGGCAAATTCCACCCGCATGTGCGCCAATTGATCTTCTTCTATCTTTTCTTCTAGCCCCCGGGACAATGGACCCAGCTATGCAGCCTCCCCATGGCAGCAACAGCGCAGCAGGTGCCCCTTCGACAGAGGCTGTCGCCCCTCGCCAGGCCAAGCATTCACAGCACTCCCATCGCCGCCCACAGGGTCCTCGACAGGCTCTGTGGCAGTTCGCAACACCCCTGCCCCTCTAGGTACTCTTCGCGGTCTCCGCAGGGTGCCCTAGTAATGCCGCAGTCGTAGGCCCTCTAGGCCCAAGGGAGAAGAGTGTGCCTCCATGGGTCCAAGGGAGAAGAGTGCAGCACTCCATGGGTCTCCACCTTCGGGGCCTCCCTCGGTGTTCTCCCCAATTAATTTCCTTCTCTTTGGCTCCCTTCCGGGCCCCTTCGCATCAAGGTACAATCAACAAGGCCGCCTGTGGGGGCCCAGGTATGCTCCCTTCCCGCTGGGCCCTCTTACCTCACTTCAGGCCATGGCAGGCGCCAGCCCCCGCCAGGCCAGGGTTTACAGACGCATCAAGGCTGACAGCTGGTATTCCGCAGGTCTCCTCCGCTCAGGGCATTCAGGCAAAGTGGTATGTTCTGGTGCGCCCGCAGTCTGTCTCCACCGCGAAACCAGGGGCCCTACCAGGTCAGGGTGTTGAGCGCTGTTCTACTAAAAAGGAGAAATAGGCACCCACTAGACCTGCATTACTTCAGCTCTGCTGATACATGCTGTTAGTACTGTCCCATAAATAATGAAATATTAACATGTGAGTAGTTTTTCATAAGATCAATTTTATTATATCTTCTTTTCCATATATTTTTTTACCAGGTTGTCTATTGATCCTTATAAATTATTTGAAAAACAGCATATTAATATGAATGGTCTACAAATACATTTCAAAATTCTTTCTATGTATTGTGACACAATTGATAACACATGTTGCTTTGATTTTGTTAAAATGTTGCTGTTTTTTTATATGTGTCTCTGAATTGGAAACATTCAGAGATGCATATAGGTCATTATACCTATATGCCTCCTGATAATACCCTTTGGTGTTTTTAAACAAGCCTAGGATACCACCTAAACAAAGGACACTTTGTGGCTTATCCAAAGGTTTTTTAACCTCGAAACTGGATCCAAATATTTTATCCAGAAAAAATAAATAATTTCTAAGAACTCCCTCAGGTTAGCCCCATCCCTGAGGTTGAGTCTGCCCTGGTGTTATCATCTTACCAGGGTGGGACGAGGTGGCAAATGATGAAGCATGCCACATTTAGTGAGTAAGCCTACCTCGTCCAATTCTTGTTATTGCCCTCGCTCTGGGAGTTAAAATTTTATTAGGTAGCTACGAAAACGTTAGGGAGTTGTTTTTGCTTATGACCAAATAGGTTTGGAGCAAACCCAGGGTGTCACGCCAATTCTTGGTGTTGTGATTCTATGAGCAAGGGCAGATGTGAGCCCACTAGTGCCCTTTTTCTCTCCGTTTGTATGTTCTAGTGATTGAGTGGTGTGATCAGGTATAAGTTTGTTTGTGAGGAGTAATTAAGCCCAATGCTAGTTAGGAATAGTAGGTCAAGATTGAGGAAGAGAGTTGATTGTGTCAGCAAAATTGATATAGTGTTTTACCTATGATCTCCAGTTGTGCAGAAGGCATCTAAGAATTGAGTTTGATACTTTGCTTAGAGGAGGACAAAGAGGAATTTTGATAATATTTCTGTGTTCTAGCTTGTAAAATTCAGAGGACAGAGAGATGTGGGTCTGTAGTCTGTTAGAACAGGAATGGGATAGTAAGGGGACAGCAAGAAGTGAGAGATAGCATAAGGGAATATAGAGGAAGTGGTGAGAGAGGAGTTGGTGGAATCATGTGTTAGAACTGAGATCGTATTATAGTCATAGTGGAGGTCCCTAAATTCCTCAGGAGAGTTAGTACTGGGTGGTCTGTAAAGGTGAGAATCCCAGTTGTTTCTGGCAAGGAGGAAAAGGATAAGAGTAATAAGTTAGTATTAGAAGGCAGAAGCTAAGATGGCGAATGGCTGAATGCTAGCTGCCTCAAACTGAACTCTGAGAAAGCAGTGATGTTCTTTTTTGACACTGACAGTCACCCAGATGCCTACAACTGGTGGCCCTCAGAGCTAGGCACCCCCCACTCCATCCTCTGTAGTAAGAAATCTAGGCATCAAATTTGATTCCAACTTTTCTTTCGAACCTCAGGTTAGAGCTGTGTCAGCCAGCTGTTACCTCACACTGAAATCTATCAGGAAGATGATCCATTTGATTCATGAGGAAAATCGTAAATCTGTCATTCATGCCTTGGTAACCTCAAGACTAGATTACGCGAATAGCCTTTACCAAGGTCTACCACCATATCTGCTCTACCGCCTGCAGATTATTTAGAATGCTGCAGCTCGGTTGATTCTGAAGATCCCGGCTCACTCTTCTGTCATGGCCTCCTTGCGCAGTCTACATTGGCTGCCCATTGTTAGCCACATTAAATTTAAAGCTCTAGCATTCCCTTTCAGAGCGTGCTAGCAAAAATGTATTTTCTACTTAAGAAGAAGATTGCATCCCTACCAACAGGAGAGATCACTGCGCTCCAATGGTCAAAAATGTCTACGTGTTCCTAGGGTCCGCAAGGCAAGAAGAAGTGGTTGCTCCTTTTCCTTCTTGACGGCCAAACTTTGGAACTCTTTGCCTTCAACTCTTCGCGCCTACCAAATCAGTTTTTCGTAAACTGCTGAAGACCTATTTCTCTGGTATATAGGCCTCCTGTTCTTAGTTTGATTCATTGCCTGGTCCACTTTTAAGCTGTTAGTGCCAGGACACCTCTTTGGATAAACTCATAATTAGGTGATATTTATCACACTCAATGAACTCCGAACCAGTGGTGTCAAACACTGGGCCCCAAACTGTAAATTGGATGCTGTAAATAAAATTGAATATACCAACAAACATGCATGTTATTCACAGCGACCTCTTGTCCAACCCCCCTTAACGATGAGCCCGCCCACTTAAAGCTACTCTCCCACTTAGGGGTCGATTCCGATGTCAGACAGAAGGGCTCCGAATCGGATTCGGGTTTGACGAATCCAATCCAGAGCCCTTGTTTTCGACCGATTCGGACACACTTCCGAACGACCAAGTACGATGCCTGGAAACCGTTAAGGCTGTCCGAATTGGTTCCGAAAGTCATTAGGACAGGTCGAGCCTTTCCCGAGCCAATTTGTACAGCTCTATGGACTCGGTTTCCGAGCGAGCGAGTACGATGACTGATTCGGACAGCCTTTCCGATTCGGTTTGTCCAGAACGAAATGGCTGTCGGAATCAGTTTTTGGGGGCCCGTAGCAGGCCCCCCTTCACCCGGGGCCCTCAGAATCGGGCCTGTGGGGGTACCCATGGGTCCCCTCTTCCTAACCATGCACAGTGTGGCAGGCACCCACAGGGTGCATGATTTTCCCCACCCACCCCTTTCTTCAATGGGAGCCTGTTTTCACGTTCGGAACACAGGCTCCCATTGAAGTCAATGGGAATCCAACCGAATCGTATCCGGATGCATACAGATGCATCCAAATTGCTCGGTCGGACTTCCCCGATCCGAGTCGTACGGAAAGCATTCCGGAACTGATTCAGTCGGTATGCTTTCCGAACGAGTCGGAATTGGGCCCTTAGTGCTTAATCAGAAATTCATTTCCTAGTAAGTGAATTGTTAGACAACTGCATCTCTAAGAGGAAAGATTGGGCTTTTGCTAGTTCATCAGAAGCAGAATTTGCCAGACCATAAATCTTTTAGCTCAGTCTGTTGAACCATAGACGCCTGATTCCCTCCACCACTTCCCTTCTGGCAATATGACTGGAAACATAGTTTGAGTTCCCAGCCTGATTTTCTGGCTCAAAACTCATATCAGAAAATACTTTGAGTTAAAATTTAGTATCAGTTCTAAATTGTATTTGCTCAATTGCCTTGGAAAATAACTTCTCTTTCATTCTGTAAAATGAAAAAGTCACCTATTGTGTTGGGGCTGACTCTGTAGGAAATTCCTTATAAAAGAAAAAGGCACTAAAACAATCTGTGAGCTTTGGGAAATCAGTGAACCAGATTTAGCCAAATCTAGCTCACCCACGAGATATGACTGCTGTTTCTGATGTTAGTCAGAATTCTGCTGATGTTTCTGGTGTGGCTTCTGCAGTTGCAATTGTTGACTGTTTTAAAGTATATAGTGAAGAGCATTTCCACTTTGCCAAAATATTTGTTCCTTTTAAACAGAGAACGAGTCTCAGGACTGCAAGAAAGTCTTGTCATCCCATCATCTCAGAAATAAAACATATGGTGGCCTCACTCTTCTTCGTCAGGGCTCATCCCTGTGAAATTTGCAACCTAATCACTTGAGAAAAAAAGGGCTACATCAAATCCAGGAAATCCCTGAAGACACACCTTTCCACCCTGGCTTTAATATAATACCTCCATCCAGGAAACTGCTCATCACCCCCTTTTCCCAGTCAGCCACCTAAGACCAGCCTGCTCCTAGAACTATGTCAATGGACATCTGCACACGCAAGGCTTTGACATCATAGTGACTTCTTCAGTGGAACAAATGACACTGAGGCACATCTATTGGACTACCTCCAGACCATCGATTTGCTCCCACTTGTTGAGCACTCTCAGGCCACCATTTTGGTGGCTCATAGCTCTTAATCAACCCAATAATAATGTTCCATCAGCCAGTGTGCAAGGAGTGCAACATGCAGGGACATGCGAGCTGAGACAGGGGAGACTTCCATGTTAAGACCTGCACTAGCTAACATGACAACTCACCGTTTTGAGGCTTTGCCTACATTGAAAGACCATCCACCCTGGAGCAGCCTAGCCCACCATGCACTTCACAACAAACTACACATACAAATTTAACACTCCGTCATTAGTGAGAGATCCCAGTCCTGACACCCTAAACAAATTCACCAGGCAGTGCTACTATTTGTTCCCCAACTTGTGATTTAGGTAAAAAAACCTGTATCCTACAACTCTCAATTTGTTGCCACCAACCATTAGTGTGTCATGACCTGGACATGTGGGTTCATTGACAAAATATTGTCTATGAAAATATCGCTATACCAAAATATTGTGACCAAAACATTGTTGTCAAAAATATCATCCTATACTTATAATGGTAAGTACAAAAATATTGAAATAAATATTGTTGTCTTTAATATCGTTGTATTAAATTTCGTTTTTTAAATATATATAAATTTAAGTATTAATTAGTAACATTAATTTAATAAAAATAAAATAGATTTAATGTATATTTAAACAAATATAACAATTAGACTTATGTTAAAAATGTTAAATACACATATATATTATATATATGTGTGTTTAACTTTTTTAACCTAAGTTTAATTGTTATTTTTGTTTAAATATACTACATTAAATATATATATATAAGTCGAAATGCATTATGCCAGAGTTGTCTTCCTATTAAAGACCTTCTCCTGGATTCCCCGTGTGGCCTCTTCCTTCTGCTTGCTGGAGGGTCTGTGTGGATATTTTCCCGTCAGCCAGAGACGCGTTAAGGGGCCCCGTTCTTTCAAGTTGGCTGGTGGCATTACTGGTGTCTGCGCAAGCAGTTGTTCGTCGCCCAAGGTATTGGATTGCTCCAGTCCACCTCGCTGGTACGAGTCAAGCAAAGGACGCTGCCAGCTGGCAGCTTGTGACTTCACGAGGAGTTTTGGTTTATTAAACCAGCTCATGACTCGGCGGACTTGTGCCTGTGGGGTTGGAACGAATGCGGGGACCCAGGGAGGTCTGAGGTTTGATTTTACACTGGACACAGCGCCCCGCTCTACAGTACACCGATGCCACATGGATTTTCATCACCAAGTTTTCCCCACGCATCACCCTCCCAGAGTTGATGCATTCTGGGAGTTGTAGGACTGATGGAACTACACCTGGTGAGCGATCACATGGTAGGGGAGGTGTGCCTTTCCAATTAAGGGAGGACTGCAGAAATATTCAAAAGTGGTGGCGTGAGGTTCATTCAGTGTTGCAACGGCATCTGAGGAAGACATTTAAGTCGAAATGCATTATGCCAGAGTTGCCTTCCTATTAAAGACCTTCTCCTGGATTCCCCGTGTGGCCTCTTCCTTCTGCTTGCTGGAGGGTCTGTGTGGATATTTTCGTGTCAGCCAGAGACGCGTTAAGGGGCCCCGTTCTTTCAAGTTGGCTGGTGGCATTACTGGTGTCTGCGCAAGCAGTTGTTCGTCGCCCAAGGTATTGGATTGCTCCAGTCCACCTCGCTGGTACGAGTCAAGCAAAGGACGCTGCCAGCTGGCAGCTTGTGACTTCACGAGGAGTTTTGGTTTATTAAACCAGCTCATGACTCGGCGGACTTGTGCCTGTGGGGTTGGAACGAATGCGGGGACCCAGGGAGGTCTGAGGTTTGATTTTACACTGGACACAGCGCCCGCTCTACAGTACACCGATGCCACATGGATTTTCATCACCAAGTTTTCCCCACGCATCACCCTCCCAGAGTTGATGCATTCTGGGAGTTGTAGGACTGATGGAACTACACCTGGTGAGCGATCACATGGTAGGGGAGGTGTGCCTTTCCAATTAAGGGAGGACTGCAGAAATATTCAAAAGTGGTGGCGTGAGGTTCATTCAGTGTTGCAACGGCATCTGAGGAAGACATTTAAGTCGAAATGCATTATGCCAGAGTTGCCTTCCTATTAAAGACCTTCTCCTGGATTCCCCGTGTGGCCTCTTCCTTCTGCTTGCTGGAGGGTCTGTGTGGATATATATATATATATATATATATATATATATATATATATATATATTTACATATATCTAGTTAAAAAGGTATTATTAAACTAATAATTTTAATTTATATTATAATTTCAGAATTTTTAAAATAATGTAATAATATAGCAAATAAATATATATATATATATATATATACATATACCAAGAACATAAAATATCTAATAAACAAAGCATTTTAATTAAAATAAAAAAAGTAAACAACATAAATAACTTACAATCAACAAAAAATATTTTACACATTAAAAACATTAATATTATAATTTGAAGTAAACAAAAACATAAGATACAAATTGTAACAATATAAAATAAATAATAAAATTCTATACTATTTCCACTATAATTTATACAAAAGTAGGCAGAGAGTTGGACTAAGTATGGATAAAATGTACTACTCCCACTTCACACAATGCAACAGTAGGAAAGCTGTTACATCACACAGGGGTAAAATTTACTATCCCCACTACAGTCACTGCAACAGTAAAATAATTATTAAATTGCGGAGGGATACATTTTACTATTTCCACTACACTCAATGCAATAATAGGGAAAGTGTTAGATTGCGAAGGAGTAAAATATACTATTCGGACTCAACTAAGGACCCGATGATGACTTTTGGCGGGGCGGGGGCGGGGACACGCCACCGTCATGCCCCAGCACTGCCAAGAGTCGCCGCTGCCCGCCCACCAGATTACAATTAAGATGTGGTCTTGCAGGCGGGGGTAAATGTAAATGTAAATCCAGTATTTGTAAAGCGCACAGCTACCCAGAGGCATCCCGGCGCTGGGGGCCGTCGGGAAGATTAAGCGAGCTATTGCCCAGAGTCACATGGTGCTGGGCTGACCTGCCACCGGTGCTGGGGATCGAACCGAATCTAAGGCGGGGGTGCCTTTGAAAAATGCACCACAATGGGAACACCACACAAGTTTCCTGCACAACATGCACTGTAACATCCATGCCGTGCAGGAACTGGTGTGCATGCACAGAGGGGGACACATGTTGTGCCCCCTGTGTGCATCCACAGGGTGTTTCCTCTCTGCCATGGTTTTCATGATGGTGGAACCGAAAGAAAACCGTGCCGGAGAGGAAATTCGTAATATGCTTGGCAGGACCACTGCGGTCATGCCAATCATATTGCGGCCTCTGGAGGTGGCAGCAGTCCCATGGTGGTCCGACCGCCCAAGTCATAATGGGGCGATTGGACCACCGGTGCGGTGGTGGCTGGACCGCTGCTGCTGCGCCACCATGAATCTGGCGGTCCTCAGAATGTCAGACACGTAATTGGGCCCTAAGTGTAAAAGTACAAAAACTGTTGGATAGCGAAGGGATACAATTTACTATTTCCACTCCATTCACTACAACAATATGGAAAGTGTTGGAATGCGGAGGGGTAAACTTTACTTCCTACTCCAGTCAATGTAACAGTAGGGAAAGTGTTGGATTGCGGAGGGAAAAAATATTCTATTATCACTATAGTCAGTGCAACACTAGAGAAAGTGTTGAATAGAGGAGAGGTCAAATTAACTATTCCCCCTCCAGTCAGTGTAACAGTAGAGAAAGTGTTGGATTCCGGAGAGGTGAAATATACTATTCCCTCTCCAGTCAGGGCAACACTAAGGAAAGTGTTGGGTAGTGGAGAGGTAAAATTAACTATTCCCACTCCAGTCAGTGTAACAGTAGAGAAAGTGTTGGATAGTGCAGGGGTAAAATGTACTATTCCCACTCCAGTCAGTGCAACATTAGGAACAAACAAATTCTCAACATAATAACATAATTTCAGAAACATAGTAAACAGTTAAAAATATAAATATGTAAAATAAAGAAATACAAATAGATTTTATTTGAGAAATTAAATTAAATAAATATGAATTACAATGTTAAATACAGATCAAAAATAGCCACAAATATTATTATAATTAAAATACAAAAATATATTCTCAACATAATAGCAACTAATAAGTAAAATATTATTTACATTTAAAAAAACACACCACAATTAACACATACAATAATAAATAACATAATTTTTATAAAATAATTACCTGTATTTAAATGTGTTATAACTTAAGTTACATTCTACCCTATACTTCAACATAGTATACAACACATATCTGAAAATGTTATTTAAAATAATATTATTTACAGATGTTACATAATAAAATATTTTGTTAAAATATTAATAATAAAAATGTATTCATAAAATAATTATAGTTAATTACCACCCCACCATTTATCCTTACAAATAAAACAACTCACACCAACCATATAAATCAAAAAATTATTATTTTCAGCATTTTCATAATTAAATCTCAATTAAACATTTATTATTAACAATTAAGTAATGATAAATTAATTATAGTTAATTAACTTCCCACCATTTACTACTACTACTTCAACTCACACCTAATATATATTATAAAAATATTTTATGTACATATTTAACATAATTATTTTTCATTTCTATATTTATTATAAATTAACTTTATTTATTATGTAGTATAATTAATTTCCTATACAACCCTTACATATACAAAAACTAAAAAACACACCCGAAAAATAAAATTTTTATATATTACACAATTGACATAATTATTTTTTATTTAAATAAATGATATTATTTAACCATTATTTATTAACAAAAAATATATTTTAAATAATTCTAATTAAGGGCCTCATTAGGATGGCGGTCGGACGCATCCATTTGGAAACAGGATCGCCCGACTACAAGTCGGCGGTCCCACCAGCCGAATTAGGCTACGAACGCCACCATGGTGGTCGCAATGTCTATACTTTGTATTGTGACGTGTGCTGCGGTCTGCAGCACAAGCCGCAGTACAAAAAATGGACATTACACATATCCCTGCACTATGTGGCAGGCACCAGGTTAACCGCCATAAACAGGCAGGCAGAAAGGGATATCGTAATCCATACGGCAGTGTCTGGTAGGTACCGCCACCATTCTAGGGACTACGAGCCCCTCCGCCGCACAAGCAGACTCAAGGAGCCCGTCCGATGCGTGGCGGTCGGTCTTTACGACCGCCACACATCCGCCTGCCATTATAATATGGCGGGTGGTAAAGTTGGTTACGATGGCAGGGAGACCGCCACCGACAGCCTGTCGGTGGCAGTCTCCCCGCCATCGTAATCGGGCCCTTAGTTATTAACTATATTTTTGTAAACAATATTATTGACTTCGATTTTGTCAAAATCTATATTACTTACCTTAAAATTGATATTCTTGACAACGATATTCTTGCAGACGATATTTCCATATCACTATATTTTGTAAACGTATTTTGGTAGGACGATATTTTGGTTTGTATATTTTGTCTAAATACCGGACATGTGAATGGGATCATGCATCTTGAAAGGAGTAGCACATTTCGTAAACCAATCTCCATCAGAGGCCAGTACTCTTCCGGCTGAGAAGCAACATGTTCCCAAAATATGTAGAGAGCCAGCCAGGAGAAACAGGGTGACAGTCTTCTGTGCAGGAAAACGTACTTGTTCAATCAGAAATGAAATGATAAAATGAGGAGCAGTGTGGCTAAAATATAGGGGCTTATTACGATGGCGGTCGGAAAGCCATCATCAGTTTCAATTCTGACCGGCTGATTATGAATCAGCCGGTCGGAATTGAAACCGGCCGGTCATTCCAGCTGGCTTCCGATGGGCTCAAGGAGCCCGTCGGCCAGTCATAGGCCGGCCCGTAATCCCAAAGGGCGGGCTTTCCGCCCTTGGATTACGATACTTGGTCTCAGGCAGGCTTTCCATGCCAGGCTTTCTGACATGGAAGGCCTCTTGCAGAGCAAGTATGGGGGCACCTAGCAGGGCCCCCTTTCCTTGGTGGCCTCTGGTTGGTGGCCGAGGGGCAGAGAGGGCACCTGTGTTGCCCCCCTGTTAATCCCTGCACCCCTCAAGGTGCCTGCCACAGGATGCAGGAATTAACACCACCTCCCATTTCCCTATGGGAGCATGTTCTAAGGCCGGTTTGTGGCCGTAACACATGCTCCCATAGGGAAATGTCAGAATACGACCGAACAGTGTTCGGTCGCATCCTAATCAGGCAGTGGGGACCGCCGACCGGAGGTCGGTCAGTTCCGTTTCAGAGATTGTGTCGGGCGGACATCGTAATAGGCTCCAAAGTGTGCCAATGACTTTCAACTGGGTGCTTCAGATCTAGTGGCATCTGCCCAGCATGATTCTTCCTGCAGACCGTCCCCATTGTAGTGCAAACTGCAGGGGCTTCTTGGAATTGTGAGAGTACATGGAATGTACAGGAGTAAAATATATTTTTAATTTGTCTTACATTTTACTAATAAAAGCTTGAAGTCAGGTAAGATATGAGAATATATTTGAAACATGTTCCCAAAATGAGCACACCTACTGCTCCCTCATTGGTTACCACTTATGGTTTTAGCCAACAATGTTCCTGCCTGGCACTTCCGTGTATTATTAGTGTACTAGTAGTGCATTAGTATTAGTACTACTAGTATTACACAGAGTAACATGCTATATACATACTATTATAATAAAATACAATAATGCGCCGGCACCATGAACCCAGTAGCACAGTGTTTCTTAACCTTTTAACTTCTACGGACCTCACTGAATCACAACTGGAAGCCAGAGACCGCCAAGCCACTTTTATGATTTGGGCCTAAACAATAATACACAAAACAATGCACAAACTATTCCACAATATATGATCATAGCACATCTGTTTTTCTCTACAACTGCATGATTTATGAAAGTGACTAAACACTGGTATAAGACCCTGTTTGTATGCAAATATGAATTTTATGGGAGACTGTATGCTGCCTTCTAGGAGTAGTACACTGCCTGTGGAAGTATTACACTTCTGCTGAAAAGTGCAGTCATGGTCCCTTCCGAACACAAGAAGTGTAAGTGCATGCCTATGTAAAGCAGTGGATGGGAGAACATACAGCTTGATGGGGCCTTTTAGGCAGTCTACCCGTGCATACATGCATAAAACACTGAGGGCCAGATTTACTAAGCCCTTGCGCTGCTCTTGCATCACGCAAGATGACGCAAGGCAATGTAAAGGCTTAAGTATGCTTTACTAAGCTACGCAAAGCCACCTTGCATAGCTCTACGTGGCTTAGTAAATACAGAGTAATGCAAGGTAGCGCAAATTGCTGCCTTGCGTTACTCTGCATTTGTAAGGTGTTCCTTGGGTGGAGAATGGCCGTGCCCATGCATCCACCCATGGATTTTGATGCAATACCAGATTTACTAGGGGTAGTAACCCTGGGATTGCATCAAAATGGTAAGCCATTCAACAGAGGCGTAACAAGGAGAAATATCTTCATTTCGCCTTGTTATTTCCTCTTTGTATGTGTGCTGCATTCTGCATCAAACATAGAAAGAGGAAAATGCATCTAAGTATTGTTTTTGTGCAGGAAGGTGCCCCTTCCTGCACAAAAACTATCCGGTCTGTAATGCAGGCATCTTTGCACCATGGTGCAAGGGAGCCTGCGTTGGTGCTAGGCAGCCCTCAGTGCGCTGGTGCAGGGAGAGAGCAGGAATGCGTCATATTTTAGTAGATATGGTCCATTCCTGCTCTCTCCTTGTCATGCAGTGCAGCAAGTTATCTTGCTGCGTTAGGTTGCATGCCATTTTGATAAATCTGTCTTTGAGTGGTTAGAGCTCTGACTCTGTAAGTATGCAGAAGCATATGATTTTCTAGAAAATCTTAAGTATTTCAAAAGTGTTTTTAGTCAGAAGCTGATTGTTCAGGTCGGAGCATGTTTGAATGCGAACAGTGACTGTGCATTTTTACATATTCTCTGTCTTAAGCTAACAATCAGCTTCTGACTAAAAATGTTTGTAAAATGCTTAGGATTATTTTTTAAACATATCTTTATGATTCTATTAATACATTTTACTTAATACATTGTAGAGGCAATATAGCAGACTTCTAGTAAGTAACTTCAGTTATCCAGTATTGGTATCTTCCATAGATTCACATGCTTGAATCATTCCCCATCGTCGCAGTAGGAGTCCCATGATACCATAATAGAGCAGTATGAATGAGTATAATAGGCTATAATGACAATAGAAGGTTAGCATAGTAGCCTATCTATGTCCTTTTTAAAAAACTAACCAAACTTGAACTATGACCAATCAGGCGACAGCACCCTCTAGAACCTTCCCAGCAGAGACTGTTTTCCTCAGATGTTCGAGCACAAGTGAAAAAAGAACCTGTAATGTCAATATATGAGGAGAGCCTCTAAGGGGAGGAGGGTGGGCTGCATGTGAATCTATGAAAGATACCAATACTGTTTAACTGAAGTTACAGGTAAGTAACTCCTTTTCTTATCCAGTATTGGATCTTTCATAGATTCACATGCTTGAATCAGAATAGCAACCAGTGTGCAAACTTAAGATATGTTAATTCATCCTTTCTTGTGGATGGTGGGCAATGATATAAATAAATATATCAGGTATTGCATTTACAAGAATAAAAGTAATCATAACAATAATAATGATAACAATAACGATATCTCACTATGGTTATACCAATAAAGCAAATATAAAGCATAATCAGAAAAAACATTGAAATATCAAAGGCTCTCCTCATTGAAATAGATGTCATAGTACTGCCTGTCTGACTGCTGCATCACTGCGGTGTGCTGAATCAAGGGAATAGTGCTCCATGAAAGTGTGATTGTGGGATAAATAGCTGGAGACAGACACAGAGAGTGGGATACAGGAAGACTTTTATTCAATCTTTCCTGATTCAAACAGAAGTAGAGACAGTTCGTCCGGTCGCGTTGCTCCTTAGTGTCAGGTTTGTGCGATGATTCTGTTGTAGGTTCGCCCTCCGCTTCCGGTGAGTTGAGGTCGTGTCACCATAAAGGAAAAGAAAAGAGGAATACTTGTCACTCTCGTGTCCTATTTCGCACGCGTGATAGGGAAAAAGGAGTGAGGGAAGAACACCCGAACTGCCACCAATGCCACACAAGACGTTTGTGCTTTTAAATAAAAGAAGGAAAAGAAAACGTCCATCTGGGGTTTAACAACTCAGGGTTCTCCTCCCTCCCCTGGGTTGCTGCTCAGTGAAGTACGGGAGAGCCCCTCCGGAACCAACCCTGCACTCGAGCACGTACCTCTGGGAGCCACGCTCCTCCGTGAGCGTGGCTGGAGTTCTCGTGGTACCGGATCGGGTCCGGCTCCCCTTCGCCTGATCATCTCTGTCGGCTCCGTTGAGGTTTCGGTACTTCTTCCTCTCCACACCGCAACTGGGCTTGGTCAGCGTCTTCCTCCTGCGCGTCGATTTCACTCTGGCTCCTCCGCTCGTAACGTCCGTAGTCCCAATATGCGACTCCCTTCTCGGTCTCTTCCTGGTTTAAGAACCCTGCCTCTTCGTGAGCCGCTGATTCGATAGGCGCATGTGACCCTGTCACGTGGGGCGCCTGTTTCTCCAGGAAGTGGGAAGGAGGTGAGTTAAAGGGACCGCTACAGTCCGGACCAGGCGTATCCCATGGCGACTGAAAACAAAGCACAGGAGAGACGTAAGGAGGTAGCTGATCACTCTCCTCCTCTCCCATTGGGTCCCGGGCAGGCATATTGTGACACATCCCTCCCCTAGACAGTTCACGCTCGGGGAACTGAGAGACACAGGACAGGAAATCAGCATTCGCATTGCAGCTGCCTTTCCAATGTCTGACTTCAAATGAATAGGGCTGGAGGGAGAGGAACCACCTGAGAACCCTGGCATTGTTCCCTTTGTTGCGGCACAACCATTGGAAGGGGGCATGGTCGGTATACAAAAGAAAAGGGGCACCTTCCAGGTAGTATCTCATTTGTCAATCGCCCATTTGGCCGCCAGGCATTCTTTCTCTATCGTCGGATAGTTCTTCTCCCGTGGAAAGAGTTTGCGACTGATGAAGGCGACCGGTCGTTCAACCCCGTTCTCTGTCACCTGGGAAAGCACCGCACCTAGACCCGTCTCGGAGGCATCAGTTTGGAGGATGAATGGATGCCTGAAATCGGGAGATACCAGAACTGGGCTGGATGTAATGGTCTGTTTTAATTCATAGAAGACCTGAAGGGCCGGTTCGGGGGGTGATAGGAGGTCCTTTTCTTTGACACCCTTCCGGAGTAAATCGGTCAAAGGGGAGGCTATCTGGGAATAATGGGGGATGAATCTCCGATAATATCCAAGTAGCCCCAGGAATGCCCGGACCCCTTTTTTTGTGATGGGAAACGGTGTATCGGTGATGGCTTTGACTTTGTCATGCTGGGGTTCAATTAACCCATCCCCCAACAGATAGCCCAGATAACTGACTTTCTGGTATGCTACTCTGGACTTTTTTGAGTTAACGTGTAATCCTGCAGTCTGGAGGGCCTGCAAAATGTTTCGGCAATGTGTCATGTGCTGTTCCCAGTTAGGACTGTAGATGATGATGTCATCGAGGTACGCTGAGGCGTACCCCTGGTGTTCTCTTAGGACAATGTCCATGAGACGCTGAAAGGTGGCAGGGGCGCCAGGTAAGCCAAAGGGTAGGACCGTAAACTCATAAAGGCCTGATGGGGTAGAGAAAGCTGTTTTGTGTTGGTCCTGTATGGAAAGGGGAACCTGCCAATAGCCTTTGGTCAAGTCTAATGTTGTAATGTACTTGGCTTCACCCAGTTGTTCGACTAACTCATCTACTCTTGGGAGGGGGTAAGAATCGAATTGAGTGACTGAATTCACTGCCCTAAAGTCTATGCAGAAACGTATGGTACCATCAGGTTTCGGGACCAAGACGATAGGCGAGGACCAATCGCTCTTAGAGGGACGTATAATGCCGGAAGCAAGCATGTTTTGTATCTCGTTTTCTACGGCTGCTCACCGGGCAGCCGGTATCCTATACGGTCGCTGCCGTATGACCTTTCCTGGTACGGATGGGATGGAATGCTCGACCAGGGGGGTTCGCCCCGGGGTGTCAGAAAAAATGGGGGAGAAGGAGGAAAGCATAGCGTCCAGGGACTCTCTCTGATTACTTTTTAAGGTTTTATTAATGTCAAGTAACGGTAAGGTGGACTCGGTTGGTATTGTGAACATGTTGGGTTTAGGGAGAGGACCTAACCACTTTTTCAATAGATTTATGTGGAAGATCTGTGTTTTAGTTTTGGAGAGGCGAAGCTTGTATGTAGTGAGGCCCAGTTTGTCTATCACTTTGTACGGTCCCTTCCACTCAGACCGGGATTTGGGGAGGGAAGATGGTAACAAAACCAAGACCCAATCATGCACTTGTAGATGACGCCATTTCTTGCCTTTGTCATAGAACACCTGCTGTTTCCTCTGAGCTCTCTCTAGGTTATCGTGGGCAAACTCCCGCAACTTGGACAACCTCGTCCTCAGTCCCCGGGAATAGTCAAGAAAGGCCTGGTTCTCCTCCGGGGCTTCCTTCTCCCAGGCTTCCTTGGTCATCTCGAGGAGGGTACGAGGCTGCCTTCCGTATAGGAGTTCGAAAGGGGAACAACCCAGACTGCTCTGTTTTTGGCAGCGGATGACAAACAAAGCAAGAGGTAATAACGCATCCCAGTCTGCTCCTTCGGCCGTCATCATCTTCTTAAGTGTCAATTTTATGGTGCCGTTGTACCGTTCGCATAGTCCGTCCATTTGAGGGTGGTATACAGAAGTTCTTATCTGCGTTATGTCTAGGGACTTACATACCTGACCCATCAAACGGGAGACGAATGGCGTGCCCTGATCTGTAAGGATCTCGCGGGGGAACCCTACCCGTGAGAAGAACTCCATCAATTTCTCACATATAGTCATGGTGTTTGGTGACCGCAGGGGAAAGGCCTCAGGGTATCGTGTGGCATAGTCAATGATGACCAGTGCGTACTGATTGTCTTTTCGAGATTTAGGCAAAGGACCGATAAGGTCCATGCCTACGCGATCAAACGGTTTCCCGATGATCGGTAGAGGCTGTAGAGGGGCGGCGGGAGGGCGGTAGGGATTCTTTCGTTGGCACACCTCACATTCCTGACAATATTTGGCTATTTGTGCATGTATGCCGGGCCAATAGAAATGTTCTAATATAGTTTGGCAAGTTTTCTGTGCACCTGTATGGCCGGCTAGGAGATGTGTGTGTGCGAAAAACATGACCTGATCTCTAAAGCTTTGGGGTACCAATAACTGTGTGGGACATGTTGGATTGCCCTTTCTGTATAGCAAATCGTTTTCTTTTAGAAATGCTGGGTATGTGGTGATAGGAAGGGATGCCTGTTGCCATGCTAATTGGAGTGTAGGGTCGTTTCTTTGGGCATAGCAGAAGTTTCTGTCCCCCTGCCACGGAGCCTGAGTGAGTAACACAGGATTGGTTTTGGAATACATCTTTGCATTTTCACTAAGGAATTTCATGAACTTAGGATGGTCGATTCCCAGTATGAGTTTCTCAGGTAAATTGGGTAAGACCCCTACGATAGCCTGGAGATCCCGCCCGTTGGGCACCCTTACTTTTATCAGGGCTGCTGGGTAGATTTTAATGTCCCCATGCACACACCTAATGGGTATCCGGCGTTGGGCTATAACATTCTCGGGTTTGATCAGGGAACTCTGTATGACGGATTGTCTACAACCGGAGTCTAGGAGAGCCCTAATGTGTACACCTTCAATGACCAGACTTACATAGAAACCTGTGCCCAGTTCTTCCGTATACATGACATGACGTGGAAGATAACTGACGTCCATAGGTTCGTCGGTGTTCCGTTTCTGGGGACAGAAGCGGGCTATGTGTCCCCAAGTACCGCATTCAAAACACTGAGGTCCTTTCGTAGTAGGCACTGCGGTTTTGGGCGAACGTACTTTAGCGACCTCTACCGGGGTTCTATTGTATTTCTTGTCTTGTTTCCAATTTGTGGGACGTTGTTTGTTCTCTCCTTCCCATATAGAGGACCTCGGCTGAGCCCTTGAATAGGTGGTGGCCATCTCCACGGTCTGTTCCACGGAAAGGCCGGTATGCTGTTTTAGCCACCTTTGGGTGGGATATGGCAGTGCTTCTAAGAATTGCTCAAGATAGATAAACGACATTATCTCTTCTTTTGTATGTTCTTGGGGTTTAAGCCATTTGTCAGCAGCGGTTTTCAACTTATGGAAGAGGGTTTTCGGAGTATCTCCAGGGTTGCCCTTTTCTTTTCTGAAACGCACCCGATAGGCTTCTGCATCAAGCCCCAGGTGGTCTAGGATGACCTCTTTTATATCGTTATATCTGGCAGTACCAGTGGGATTAGCTGCCTGATAAGCAGCCTGAGCTTCTCCCGTTAGTAGGGGAGCCAAGAAAAAGGGCCACTTGTTTTCAGGCCAACCTGACGCTCAGGCGGCTCGTTCAAAGTTCAGCAGGACATACTTCTGCAGGGCAATGTTCGATAAGGTAGACGGGGACCCTTGCCGTAGAGGTGTTTGCTTGGTGAACTCGTCCTGTCGGTCCGATAGCTTGTATAGACCCTCCATTTGCTGATTCATGGTCGTACTGAAGAGCTCCCTATCAGCTTGTGCCGACGACATGTGCTTCTCGAGGGCCCACTCAAGTTTCGTCTGACCGGCAATCAATTGCTGGAGGAGGTTCTCCATTTTGTGTCTTCCAATGGATAGAATCCCACTTCTGACACCATGTGTGGGATAAATAGCCGGAGACAGACACAGCGAGTGGGATACAGGAAGACTTTTATTGAATCTTTCCCGATTCAAACAGAAGTAGAGACAGTTTGTCCGGTCGCGTTGCTCCTTAGTGTCAGGTTTGTGCGATGATTCTGTTGTAGGTTCGCCCTCCGCTTCCGGTGAGTTGAGGTCGGGTCACCATAAAGGAAAAGAAAAGAGGAATACTTGTCACTCTCGTGTCCTATTTCGCACGCGTGATAGGGAAAAAGGAGTGAGGGAAGAACACCCGAACCGCCACCAATGCCACACAAGACGTTTGTGCTTTTAAATAAAAGAAGGAAAAGAAAACATCCATCTGGGGTTTAACAACTCAGGGTTCTCCTCCCTCCCCTGGCTTGCTGCTCAGTCAAGTATGGGAGAGCCCCTCCGGATCCAACCCCGCACTCGAGCACGTACCTCTGGGAGTCACGCTCCTCCGTGAGCGTGGCTAGAGTTCTCGTGGTACCGGATCGGGTCCGGCTCCCCTTCGCCTGATCGTCTCTGTCGGCTCCATTGAGGTTTCGGTACTTCTTCCTCTCCACACCGCAACTGGGCTTGGTCAGCGTCTTCCTCCTGCGCGTCGATTTCACTCCGGCTCCTCCGCTCGTAACGTCCGTAGTCCCAATATGCGACTCCCTTCTCGGTCTCTTCCTGGTTTAAGAACCCCGCCTCTTCGCCAGCCGCTGATTCGATAGGCGCATGTGACCCTGTCACGTGGGGCGCCTGTTTCTCCAGGAAGTGGGAAGGAGGTGAGTTAAAGGGACCGCTACAGTCTGGACCAGGCGTATCCCATGGTGACTGAAAACAAAGCACAGGAGAGACGTAAGGAGGTAGCTGATCACTCTCCTCCTCTCCCATCGGGTCCCGGGCAGGCATATCGTGACACATCCCTACCCTAGACAGTTCACGCTCGGGGAACTGAGAGACACGGGACAGGAAATCAGCATTCGCATTGCAGCTGCCTTTCCGATGTCTGACTTCAAATGAATAGGGCTGGAGGGAGAGGAACCACCTGAGAACCCTGGCATTGTTCCCTTTGTTGCGGCACAACCATTGGAGGGGGGCATGGTCGGTATACAAAAGAAAAGGGGCACCTTCCAGGTAGTATCTCATTTTGTCAATCGCCCATTTGGTCGCCAGGCATTCTTTCTCTATCGTCGGATAGTTCTTCTCCCGTGGAAAGAGTTTGCGACTGATGAAGGCGACCGGTCGTTCAACCCCGTTCTCTGTCACCTGGGAAAGCACCGCACCTAGACCCGTCTCGGGGGCATCAGTTTGGAGGATGAATGGACGCCTGAAATCGGGAGATACCAGAACTGGGCTGGATGTAATGGTCTGTTTTAATTCGTAGAAGGCCTGAAGGACCGGTTCGGGGGGTGATAGGAGGTCCTTTTCTTTGACACCCTTCCGGAGTAAATCGGTCAAAGGGGAGGCTATCTGGGAATAATGGGGGATGAATCTCCGATAATATCCAAGTAGCCCCAGGAATGCCCGGACCCCTTTTTTTGTGATGGGAAATGGTGTATCGGTGATGGCTTTGACTTTGTCATGCTGGGGTTCAATTAACCCATCCCCCAACAGATAGCCCAGATAACGGACTTTCTGGTATGCTACTCTGGACTTTTTTGAGTTAACGTGTAATCCTGCAGTCTGGAGGGCCTGAAAAATGTTTCGGCAATGTGTCATGTGCTGTTCCCAGTTAGGACTGTAGATGATGATGTCATCGAGGTACGCTGAGGCGTACCCCTGGTGTTCTCTAAGGACAATGTCCATGAGACGCTGAAAGGTGGCAGGGGCGCCATGTAAGCCAAAGGGTAGGACCGTAAACTCATAAAGGCCTGATGGGGTAGAGAAAGCTGTTTTGTGTTGGTCCTGTATGGAAAGGGGAACCTGCCAATAGCCTTTGGTCAAGTCTAATGTTGTAATGTACTTGGCTTCACCCAGTTGTTCGACTACCTCATCTACTCTTGTGAGGGGGTAAGAATCGAATTGAGTGACTGAATTCACTGCCCTAAAGTCTATGCAGAAACGTATGGTACCATCAGGTTTCGGGACCAAGACGATAGGCGACGACCAATCGCTCTTAGAGGGACGTATAATGCCGGAAGCAAGCATGTTTTGTATCTCGTTTTCTACGGCTGCTCGCCGGGCAGCCGGTATCCTATACGGTCGCTGCCGTATGACCTTTCCTGGGACGGATGGGATGAAATACTCAACCAGGGGGGTTCGCCCCGGGGTGTCAGAAAAAATGGGGGAGAAGGAGGAAAGCATAGCGTCCAGGGACTCTCTCTGATTACTTTTTAAGGTTTTATTAATGTCAAGTAACGGTAAGGTGGACTCGGTTGGTATTGTGAACATGTTGGGTTTAGGGAGAGGACCTAACCACTTTTTCAATAGATTTATGTGGAAGATCTGTGTTTTAGTTTTGGAGAGGCGAAGCTTGTATGTAGTTAGGCCCAGTTTGTCTATCACTTCGTACGGTCCCTTCCACTCAGACCGGGATTTGGGGAGGGAAGATGGTAACAAAACCAAGACCCAATCATGCACTTGTAGAGGACGCCATTTCTTGCCTTTGTCATAGAACACCTGCTGTTTCCTCTGAGCTCTCTCTAGGTTATCGTGTGCAAACTCCCGCAACTTGGACAACCTCGTCCTCAGTCCCCGGGAATAGTCAAGAAAGGCCTGGTTCTCCTCCGGGGCTTCCTTCTCCCAGGCTTCCTTGGTCATCTCGAGGAGGGTACAAGGCTGCCTTCCGTATAGGAGTTTGAAAGGGGAACAACCCAGACTGCTCTGTTTTTGGCAGCGGATGACAAACAAAGCAAGAGGTAATAACGCATCCCAGTCTGCTCCTTCAGCCGTCATCATCTTCTTAAGTGTCAATTTTATGGTGCCGTTGTACCGTTCGCATAGTCCGTCCATTTGAGGGTGGTATACAGAAGTTCTTATCTGCGTTATGTCTAGGGACTTACATACCTGACCCATCAAACGGGAGACGAATGGCGTGCCCTGATCTGTAACGATCTCGCGGGGAACCCTACCCGTGAGAAGAACTCCATCAATTTCTCACATATAGTCATGGTGTTTGGTGACCGCAGGGGAAAGGCCTCAGGGTATCGTGTGGCATAGTCAATGATGACCAGTGCGTACTGATTGCCTTTTCGAGATTTAGGCAAAGGACCGATAAGGTCCATGCCTACACGATCAAACGGTTTCCCGATGATCGGTAGAGGCTGTAGAGGGGCGGCGGGAGGGCAGTAGGGATTCTTTCGTTGGCACACCTCACATTCCTGACAATATTTGGCTATTTGTGCATGTATGCCGGGCCAATAGAAATGTTCTAATATAGTTTGGCTAGTTTTCTGTGCACCTGTATGGCCGGCTAGGATATGTGTGTGTGCGAAAAACATGACCTGATCTCTAAAGCTTTGGGGTACCAGTAACTGTGTGGGACATGTTGGATTGCCCTTTCTGTATAGCAAATCGTTTTCTTTTAGAAATGCTGGGTATGTGGTGATAGGAAGGAATGCCTGTTGCCATGCTACTTGGAGTGTAGGGTCGTTTCTTTGGGCATAGCGGACGTTTCTGTCCCCCTGCCGAGGAACCTGAGTGAGTAACACAGGATTGGTTTTGGAATACCTCTTTACCTTTTCACTAAGGAATTTCATGAACTCAGGATGGTCGATTCCCAGTATGAGTTTCTCAGGTAAATTGGGTAAGACCCCTACGATAGCCTGGAGATCCCGCCCGTCGGGCACCCTTACTTTTATCAGGGCTGCTGGGTAGATTTTAATGTCCCCATGCACACACCTAATGGGTATCCGGCGTTGGGCTATAACATTCTCGGGTTTGATCAGGGAACTCTGTATGACGGATTGTCTACAACCGGAGTCTTGGAGAGCCCTAATGTGTACCCCTTCAATGACCAGACTTACATAGAAACCTGTGCCCAGTTCTTCCGTATACATGACATGACGTGGAAGATAACTGACGTCCATAGGTTCGTCGGTGTTCCGTTTCTGGGGACAGAAGCGGGCTATGTGTCCCCAAGTACCGCATTCAAAACACTGAGGTCCTTTCGTAGTAGGCACTGCGGTTTTGGGCGAACGTACTTTAGCGACCTCTACCGGGGTTCTATTGTATTTCTTGTCTTGTTTCCCATTTGCGGGACGTTGTTTGTTCTCTCCTTCCCATATAGAGGACCTCGGCTGAGCCCTTGAATAGGTGGTGGCCATCTCCACGGTCTGTTCCACGGAAAGGCCGGTATGCTGTTTTAGCCACCTTTGGGTGGGATATGGCAGTGCTTCTAAGAATTGCTCAAGATAGATAAACGACATTATCTCTTCTTTTGTATGTTCTTGGGGTTTAAGCCATTTGTCAGCGGCGGTTTTCAACTTATGGAAGAGGGTTTTCGGAGTATCTCCAGGGTTGCCCTTTTCTTTTCTGAAACGCACCCGATAGGCTTCTGCATCAAGCCCCAGGTGGTCTAGGATGACCTCTTTTATATCATTATATCTGGCAGTACCAGTGGGATTAGCTGCCTGATAAGCAGCCTGAGCTTCTCCCGTTAGTAGGGGAGCCAAGAAAAAGGGCCAATTGTTTTCAGGCCAACCTGACGCTCGGGCGGCTCATTCAAAGTTCAGCAGGAAAGAGTCCGGATCCTCCCCTGCAACATACTTCTGCAGGGCAATGTTCGGAAAGGTAGACGGGGACCCTTGCCGTAGAGGTGTTTGCTTGGTGAACTCGTCCTGTCGGTCCGATAGCTTGTATAGACCCTCCATTTGCTGATTCATGGTCGTACTGAAGAGCTCCCTATCAGCTTGTGCCGACGACATGTGCTTCTCGAGGGCCCACTCAAGTTTCGTCTGACCGGCAATCAATTGCTGGAGGAGGTTCTCCATTTTGTGTCTTCCAATGGATAGAATCCCACTTCTGACACCATGTGTGGGATAAATAGCCGGAGACAGACACAGAGAGTGGGATACAGGAAGACTTTTATTCAGTCTTTCCTGATTCAAACAGAAGTAGAGACAGTTCGTCAGGTCGCGTTGCTCCTTAGTGTCAGGTTTGTGCGATGATTCTGTTGTAGGTTCGCCCTCCGCTTCCGGTGAGTTGAGGTCGGGTCACCATAAAGGAAAAGAAAAGAGGAATACTTGTCACTCTCGTGTCCTATTTCGCACGCGTGATAGGGAAAAAGGAGTGAGGGAAGAACACCCGAACCGCCACCAATGCCACACAAGACGTTTGTGCTTTGAAATAAAAGAAGGAAAAGAAAACGTCCATCTGGGGTTTAACAACTCAGGGTTCTCCTCCCTCCCCTGGGTTGCTGCCCAGTCAAGTACGGGAGAGCCCCTACGGAACCAACCCCGCACTCGAGCACTTACCTCTGGGAGACACGCTCCTCCGTGAGCGTGGCTGGAGTTCTCGTGGTACCGGATCGGGTCCGGCTCCCCTTCGCCTGATCGTCTCTGTCGGCTCCGTTGAGGTTTCGGTACTTCTTCCTCTCCACACCGCAACTGGGCTTGGTCAGCGTCTTCCTCCTGCGCGTCGATTTCACTCCAGCTCCTCCGCTCGTAACGTCCGTAGTCCCAATATGTGACTCCCTTCTCGGTCTCTTCCTGGTTTAAGAACCCCGCCTCTTCGCCAGCCGCTGATTCGATAGGCGCATGTGACCCTGTCACGTGGGGCGCCTGTTTCTTCAGGAAGTGGGAAGGAGGTGAGTTAAAGGGACCGCTACAGTCCGGACCAGGCGTATCCCATGGCGACTGAAAACAAAGCACAGGAGAGACGTTAGGAGGTAGCTGATCACTCTCCTCCTCTCCCATCGGGTCCCGGGCAGGCATATCGTGACAGTGATCTTTTCCAGAGGGGCGCCTGCGAACAGGGCGGTTGGCATGGAAACTGCTCTTGTAGAATGTGCCTCCGGATTAGAAGAAAGGGGCTTTCCCGCCTTGGAATGACAAAATTGAATGGTTGTGGAGATCCATCTTGCAATGGTTGCTTTAGTAACTGGCCTGCCCAGCTGAGCTTGATCATAAGCAACAAAGAGCTGTTAAGATCTACAGAACTATTTGGTACAATGCAAATAACATTTCAGACACTTTTTTATGTCCAAAGTGTGCAGGGAATGCTCTGCTGAAGTAACCCTGGGCAAAGCACTACGCTACGCTCGCGTAGTTTGTGAAGTTTGTGCTACTTTGCACAACGCGAATTGCACGTAGCACAGTGCAAACACGCGTAGAAATTCGTTTTATTTATTTAAATGTTTACTTACCTGTATTCGGCCGTAATCCGTGGTTTACTACCCCCCACCCTGCCCCTCCCCCACCCCATGTCACCGCCCGGCCAGCACTCCTACCATGGACCGCTACTGCTGTAAGTCCTTTATCATGTTCAGGTCCAGCTAAGACTAAACATCTCGCCCATGTTTCTGAAAAATTTTCAACTAAGTCTGGTCTCCTCATTTGCCAATTTGGGAGTGCTGTTTGATTCCAGGGGTAACTGGAACCAGTTGGTAATGACACTGCAATTCCAACATGAGAAATCAGTCCCAGCAGTGTATAGGTTGTCGAGGAAACTGGGAAAAACATTAAAATAGATGATCCAGATATACAAGGCCAAATGTGTTAGTATGGCAACTTATGTGGTAGGTGTGTGGGGTTATGTCTATTCAGGTGTCAAAAATCCATTTCTTAGTTGATCATTGTTAATTTCCTAATCCAGTTCTTATGTTACGCACTAGGAATTCGGGATGAGCTTCCCGGAGGACTGCATTTGGTCACACCCTCTTTTATTGGCGCATAACCCTTGGTCAAAAGAAGAGGCTTCTTTCAATAGATCAATTGTCTAGGTCTGTCAATTTTTCCATCTAACCCATGAAATCCCTTGGCTGAGATACATCCAGACACTGTGCGATAGAATGGGCAGATCTGATCTTTTTGATGAGCCTGAGAAGTTAAAAGGTATCAGTAAAAGTGACCTAAAACCTCTATGTTTACTTCATTTGGAAGGGGAAAGGCTCAAGAACCAAGGCGCAACGCAGAGTGTTAGCTTACATCAGAGAATCATATATAAAGCTGGATTACAGCCCTATCTGGTCTGGGTTATAAATAGCCATCATGGGTTTTTGCTGAACTGTTCTAGATTGAATATCATTCATATTAAGGCTATATGATCTGATATTCAAAGGAGTTGCCTGTTTGATGGGCTATCATCTCAATGAAGTATACAAAAAGTGAGGGATGGAATGCTTGAATTAATAATACTCACAAAAAGTAACCGGATGGTGTGCCAACTATACCTAATTATAGGTTGAAAAAACTAGTTGAAGAAAATGGGACACAATTATTTTTGTAAAGACGAGAATAACCCTGGGCAAAGCACTACGCTACGCTCGCGTAGTTTGCGCTACTTCGCACTACGCGAATTGCACGTAGCACAGTGCAAACACGCATAGCGTAGCGTAGCGTAGTGCAGCAGTCATTTTTTGCTTGCTCGCGGTCCTCAACGTCAAGTTGGCGACTGCGAGCAAGCAAAATGACATCCCGGCGAGACTTTTTCCTCGTTCGCGATCAGCAACATCAAGTTGCCGATCGCGAGCGTGGAAAATAAACCTCCCGGCGAGATTCTCAACGCGGGAGGTCAGGTTTCTCATTGCGAGTGGTCGCGTATGCTCGCGACCGCTCGCGATGAGAAACTACCAGTCCGCGTTGAGAAAGCTGCCGCTCGAGTAAAAATCTACTCGAGCGGCAGTAAAAGACAGCTCGCACTGTGCAAGATGCCGTTTTCAATGATTGCACAGTGCGGACAAGCATCCGGCACTGTGCAATCATCGCGAACAGCGCACTACGCAGTTCGCGTAGTGCTACGCGTAGCTCGCGTAGTGCGAACTGCACTTTGCGTAGCTTCGCGTAGCGCTACTTCGCGAACTACGCCCAGGCTTATGCTGAAGTAGTCGGATTGGGAATAAAAGTGCGCAGAATAACAGGCTCATTAAGATGAAACTGTGTGGGCACCTTTAGTATAAACTTTGGGTTAGTCCGAAGTATAACAGTGTAGTCTGTAAATCGGTGAAAAGGCTCTTGGATTGTGAACGCCTGAATCTCACTCACCCTTCTTGCAGATGTTAGCGCAAGAAGAGTTGACACTTCCAGGTAAGGAGTTTGAGGTCTGATTTATCAATTGGTTCAAATGGTGGGTTGATGAGCTGTGAAAGAGCATTATTAAGATGCCACGCTGGTGGAGGAGGGTGCATCAGAGGGAATACCCGGAAAAGTCCTTTCACAGTTTGTTCTATTATCCTGGTGGAACAAAGTGATGGAGCTTGAGAAGAGCCTATCTCTGGATATTTCTGCAAGAAGTACTCTAACAAATGCGTGAACTAGACCCATCTGAGCTAGAGAGAGAAAATATGGTAAAACTTTTTCTGGTGGTGCCTCTAGTGGATGCAAGTTGCGTTGTTGGCACCATAGACTGTAGGTTCTATTGGTAGATTCCGCTCTTGCATTTGTCAGAATGTCCTTGCATTCCGGGGGAATGATCACACTCTAAAACTCATGGAATTCAGGAGCCATGCATATATTTGGAGAGAGCTTGGGTCCGGGTGAAGAACTTGGCCCTGGTTCATTGTGAGGAGTGTTGGCTTGGTCTGCAGTCGAACCAGCTTGGACTCCAACATCAGAAGAAGTTTGGTGAACCAGTACTACCTGGGCCATCAGGGAGTGATTAGGATCAAGTGGCATCTCTCCATTTTCATCTTGATGAGAACTCTCTGGATCATGGGGATCGGGGAAAAGCAGAAGCATAAATCCCAGAACCATTTTCTGAAAAAGGCATTCTTCCATGATCCCAGGAGTGGGTGCTGACTGGCTTGAAATCACCATTTGCTGTTGTGATTGGCGGTGAAGAGATCTAGATGTGGTTTGCCCCAGAGGTGAAAGATTTTGTCCAACTCCCGCTTCCCCAGTACCCTTTCATGCAGCTTTCCAGAGATCTGCTTGGCGTATCCGCCAGAGTATTGCTTGTTCCTCAACATGCTCCGCTTTGAGGGTGATGTTGTGAGCTGTCAGCCACTGCCAAAGATCCTGAGCCTCTAAGGAAAGAACCACGTACCTTGTTCTTCCTTGCTTGTTCACGTAGTGCATGCTGGTCGTGTTGTCTGTGCATACCAGCACTGATGATCTGTGTATGCGAGGCAGAAAAGCTTGGAGAGAAAGGAAGATGGCTTTGAGCTCTAGATGGTTTATTTACATGGACTTTTGGGATGCAGACCATTTGCCCTGTATTTTTAGATCTTTGAGATGTCCACCCCAACCTTTGAGGGAGGCATCTGTAGTTATGATGAAGTCTGGAATCAGTGGTAGAAATGTGAGGCCTTTGGAGATATGTGATATGTGGGTCCACCAGTTCAGAGCTTGGACTATTCTTGATGTAATTTTTATAATGGCGTCAAAGGAGACCTCTGTTTGCAGCCATTGAAGTTGTAACTCTTCCTGCAAAGGTCTAATTTTCAGACATGATAGAGGCACGAGATTGATTGCCGATGACATCATCCCTAGCAATGATTTGTACTGACGCACTGAAACTGACCTTTTTTTGGAAACTTTGAGAGCTAATTGCACTAGATTGAGCTATCTTTCTACGGAGAGAAAGGCCTTGTCTAGCACGGTATCCAGTGTAGAGCCTAGAATGGTGATCTGTTGATGTGGGACAGGGGATGACTTCTGAAGATTCAATGTAAAGCCCAGTTTGCGAAAAAAGGTAATGCAATCTTGAGTGGCCTTTGCAGTTTGTCTGGGTGTCTGTGCTTTCAGGAGCCAGTCGTCTAAATAAGGAAACACCTGGTGACCACGTTTCCTGAGAAAAGCTGTAAGTGGTGCCAGGCATTTCGTGAAAATTCGTGGGGCGGATTTGAGGTCAAATGGTAAGACTTTGAACTGGTATTGGATGCCTGCTACTGTAAAGGGAAGGTCCTTTTTGATGTTTGGGGTGAATGGGAATGTGAAAGTATGCGTCCTGCAAATCGAGAGTGGTCATGTAATCCCCATGGCTCAAGAGATACAGGATGTCTGATAGTGTGATCATACGGAACGATTGCTTTTTCAGGAATTTGTTGAGTGCTCTTAGATCCAGAATGGGTCCCCACTGTCCTGATTTCTTCTTGACAAGGAAACAACGAGAGTAGAAACCCTTGTTCCTTTGACTGAAGAGTACTTGTTCTATTGCGCCCTTGGCGAGCATGATGAGAGCTTCCTTTCATAACAAGTAAAGATTGGGGGATGCGAACCCCTTGGAGGGTTATTTGGAGGTGTTTGTATGAACTTGAGGGTATGGCCGTAGGTCAGGAGATCTAATACCCACTTAATCTTTCTCCATTGGGGCAGATGGTTGGAGATGCTCGCACCAACAGGGACATGTGAAAGAGTAATAGCTGGCATCAGACTGAGGTCACTGTTTGGGGGTGACATCTCTAGGCTGCGTGAGCTGCTTGCGCCTAGATGTTTGTCTTGAGTAGGCGGTAGTAGGTGGAGGGCGGCATTAGGAGGCTGGCTTAATATATGGTGCTCACTTATGTAAGTGTCGCACCCTGCACTAATCCAGACAACCCTTATGGTGATTTTAGTGGTCTTAGACAACCTTAGAAAGCTCTCTAAGTGGTAGCTGTGGAGAGCCGCCTTTAGGCTTAGTCCAGAAGGAGTGTAAAGCAGCTTGTTTTACCAGTACTTAATCTTATGGTATAGGTTAAGTGAAAAAGAACCACACAGTGCAGTTATAAAAATATGTATTTTATTATTAACACTCACGAACACATTGCAATATCTCCTACCCAGAGATATAAACACAATATACACAAATACTTAGGAAATAGAACATGTAAGTAGGATAAATACACAGTGCTCTTTAGGGGGAGACCAAACCATACACTAAAATAGTGGAATGCGATGGGCGTGGCCTGAGGCGTCAAGATGGCGGTCTCACTCTAAGAGTGCTCCTGACCCCCCTCCGTCATCCGCCTCTATCCGCCCGTTACCTGATGCTATTCCCGGTTCCTCTTGTGTCGGTGGCGCTGTTGGGCCCCTGGCAGTGCTCCGACCCCGTTCCAGGACGGCTCTGAGCCCCCGACGACGTGCTTTGGCCTCTTCCTCTCTGGGCCCGACCCGGCCAAAATGGCGGCGCCCTGCTGAGACTCCGGGCGGCCTGAGCCCCGACCATCTTCCTGGTCCCCCGGGGCCCGCCCGTGGTGGTGAGTGCCCCCCCGGCGTGGCTGGGGCTCCGGTCACGCGCCCTGCGGGAGGGGCGGCGCTGAGGGAGTGCCTGAGTGAGGAAGCGGGTCCGCGTCCGGACCCGACTGGGTCCCTGTTGCCTGGTGGCTGGGTCTGCACCTGTCGCGCGGCGCCCGGGGAGACATAACCGGCTGCCATTGTCGGGCAGCAGCTCACGGCTCATAGGTAATGAGCATCGACCCCTACACCGCCTGAACCGGATCTGCCTTGGGGGAGACGCCGGCCTGGGCCTGGGCCTGACCTCTCCCGATCCGGCGCCTGCGCCCCGGGTGGCGGCGGTGCTGAAGCGTGCTTATCCCGGCTACCAAATCGGGTGGCGGTGTGTGGGGCCCACCGGCGACTGCTGCTGAGGACGGAACTGCGGGGTGTCCCCCCTAGCCTTCCGGCTGCCGGTGAGTGGGACTTGGGGGTGGGGATCGGCCACTACATCGGGTGGCGAGGCGGTGGGGTGCCCTGGTCCCCCCGCTCCCCCATCCCTCATCGTTCCCCCTGGGCCTCCCTCTGGGGTGGTTGGGCCCGCTTCTCCGGGTCCTCCGGATCCCCACTGGCCATTGCCCGCCCCTGAACAGAAAACTGAGAAAATTGTTAATATAGGAGTGCACCCCCACTATATAACTCATTGTCCGCCCCGGCACCGCCCGAGACTGTTGCAGGACCCCCTGGCCCGGGCACATAGACCGTCCCGGACTGGATTCCAAACCCTATTGGGGTCAGGGTGAGGGTGGCGGCCCGTCTGCTACTGCCAAGACGCTTGGGCTCGCAGCTAAGCGACATCCCGGTGACGATCCTGACGCAGGGAGCCGAGGGGGTGCCGGCCATCATATCGGGTGGCAGCGCGGAGGTCTCCCTTGACGCCTCCGCCCCCCCCCTTTTTCATCCTCCTGTATTGCGGAGATCCTGCTCCCCTCCGTGCCCGGCTCCCGGCGGGGGGGTCTCCTGGGGTCGGAGGAGTGGGGTGGACGGCTCGACGGCTCGAGGTGGCCTGGGACCCAGACGAGACTTATTGCAACCCTTGCCCCCCCCCCCCTGGGTCCTCCTACATGCATCTAACTATTCTCTGGGAGTGAACTCGCCGCGGCTGGTCTTGGGAGGTGCTCTGGAAGCTGGTTGTAGAGGTGGATAGTTGGCCCAGATAGCTCGCACTCCACCGGAGCGCTCCACCTGGATCCCGAAGGGGCCGCAGCACCAATCGAACCTGACCTCTCCTGCGGACCTCTGGGGGTAGAGAGGGACACCCGGGCCTGAGTATCGATGGCCTGGGAGTCTGAATCTGCTCCCCCCTCCCTCTGCGGGCCGTCACCCACCCCTGGCTGACGTGAAACGGGACTCTAATCCTAGCAGCGATGGGCAGAAACCGTACCCTGCAGACTCCTGCCCCCCCAACCCAAACCAAAATGGACCAATTCACCACGTCGGACCGGGATCCTGGCGTTGGGATACATGGTGCATCTGGCACCCCCGGCGGAGATCTCTCCACCATCCTACAGGCGATCACCGCATCACAGGCCTCCGTGGAACAAAAAATTGGTGAGGTGAGGGTGGACGTGGCTCTCATCCGCCAAGACTTGCGCAATGCCACGGCGCGCATCACAGAGGCGGAATCTCGCATCTCTACAATAGAAGATGACATTACCCAGCTTAAGACCCAGGTGGCCCACCTCCAGACCCGGACCTCGGCGCTTCATCGAAGGGCTGAGGACGCTGAAAACAGGTCGCGGAGGAATAACTTACGCTTCGTAGGATTTCCCGAAGGGGTGGAGCAGGGTCATGCCGACACGTTTGCGGAGACCTGGGTACGTTCCTGGATGCCCACGAAGGCCCTATCCCCCTGGTTTGCTGTCGAACGCGCCCACCGTTCCCTGGCTCCCAAGCCTCCACCTGGCGCCCCTGCCCGGCCTATAATCCTGAGGGTCTTTAACTTCAGAGACAGAGACGCCATTCTCGGGGCAGCCAGGGCGCAAGGCCCTCTACAGTTTCAAAACAACCGGATCATGGTATTCCCCGATTACACCAGGGAGGTGCAGGCCCAGCGTCGCACCTATGACGAGGTAAAACAGAAACTCCATAACATGGGCCTCCGATATGGTCTCCTCTTCCCGGCCCGGCTCAAGGTTATCTTTCAAGACAGGTCTCTCTTTTTGATAATCCACAAGCAGCATGGACCTGGCTCACAGAGGAACGGCCGCTCTCGCACCAATTGGCCCCTCCCCCAACAGACGGGACCCCCCACAGCCACGTCACGCTCTCCCCAAGCCCCAGAGGCGCCGGACCAGATCCCGCAAGACAAACGACCATCGAGGGGAGGCATCCCGGTCGCGGAGTGGGACATCCCAACGCCCGCCCTCCCATGCTTCCGGTCAGGGGTCTGCTTCTCCTAGCCCGACTGCCTCCCTGAGCGACCTGAGAGGTATTCCAGAGCCCTCTACTGTTCTACGCCATGCCAAATCTGACTCTGACCTGTCCAGGAGCCCGGCGCTCCATCGATCCGACGAAGCCGAAACCACCTGAGCTATGCCACAGGGCAAGATCTTTCACGCACCACCCGGAGGCCCTAAGAACAGCCTGTTCGTGAAATTCCCACGCAAGGGGCCGATCCAGCCCTAATGCAACCACCGGACATGAGAACTAGACCACACTTCACTCCCTTGTTTATCTGTAATCCCAGATATAAACTTGTTCTACCTATAACTGCAGCAGCGACCGACGAATCCTATCCGACTTTATGGAGGGGGGTCCATCTCCGCCATCTCCAGGTCCTTCTAACCATTTTAGATTAGCACTCAGCCCCCCGGGGGTTGCAGCTCCGAACTGAACTGATTTGAATTGTTTGTTTTTGTGTTTTTCTTCCTTTAGGGCGACAGATGCTTCCTTTCCAGAAGTGTAGGGTGGGGGGAGTTGGGGGGAGAGGGAGGGGGGGAAGACTGTTGTCTTCCGGTAATTTGTTGTTGTTGCCATTGTTTTTTGCCGCCCACGGGCCGCAAAGTTTTCTTTTTGTTGGTAGCTTCTCACGCAGATCTGCTCTTGACGGTGATAAGAGACACATCAGAGTGCGCACCCTTTATCTGACGGCCTCGGCCACAGAGCTTCACTTTCCTTGGGACCCGGGCCTCCTCACCCCTCCGCTCCTCCTCATACCAGATATCCACCTCGATGATGTCCAGTTTGCATAGGGCCCTCCACATCCTTTCCTGGAACGTTAACGGCCTGTTGGATCGTATAAAACGCACCGCGGTGCTGCGCAGTGCCCAACGACACGCACCAGACATCCTGTTTCTGCAGGAAACACACCTTATGGGCTCACTTTGCAATTTCCTCACCCGATATGGGTTTGATAGGGTCTGGCACTCTGGGTTTGCGAGGGGATCCCGGGGGGTGGCCATACTACTCCGAAGAGGGCTCCCCTTCACCCTGACACGGGCTGAAACGGACACACAAGGCCGCTATGTGGCCCTGACGGATATGATTGAGGGACACCCCCTCAACCTTATGTGTACATACATTCCCCCCGCCACCATGGCCCTTGCCCTCCGTCGCTTCACGTTGGTCCTCTCCTCCTTTCCGCAAGGCCTGACAATTATTGGGGGTGATTTTAACGCTGTCCTGCAACCTTCACACGACACATCGGGCACCCCTTCGGCCTCTCGCCTTGCCTCTGCGAAACGCCTTTCTGACTGGTCCTCCACCCTGGGTCTCTGCGATGCCTGGAGGGTGTGGAACCCCCGCAAGTAACAATACACCCACACCTCGGCGGCCCATCACACCCACTCTCGTATAGACTTGTTCCTGTTGCCTGCCTTAGACTGTCAGTTGATGGCCGGGGCCACCATCTTACCCAGAGGCATCTCAGACCACTCCCCCGTTTCCCTCCATCTCGGGCACCCCCTAGGCGACGTCCGCCCGATGTGGCGGATGAATGCATGGTTCCTACAAGACGCGGGCTTTGTGGAGACCCTTGGGCAGGAATTGAAGAACTACTTCTCAACTAACACGGGCTCAGTCTCCTCCCCAAGAACCCTGTGGGAGGCTGGCAAGGCTGTGATGCGGGGGGTGGCTAGAGGTCTGGTCCATACGAAACGCAAGGAACAATCCGCCCGACTGGTACAGCTGGAGGCCCAGGCGGCACGGTTGGAGGGTGCTCAGGACACCACCGAGAGTGACGACTCCACCCGCCAGCTCGCGCTGATCAGAGAAGAGATCTCCCAGATCTCGATGGAATCCGCTAAAACGTTTTGGCGCTCCTCTGTGGTAACGCATATATGGTTGGGGTGATAAAAATGGCAAACTTCTCCACAACCTGGTGTCCTACCCCAGAGCCAATCGCATAATCCCCGAGATTCGGGACGGAAATGGGGCCCGTCACGCCACCGCCACAGCCATCGCCCGTACGTTCGCAGACTACTATGCGGGGCTTTACACGGCCCGGCCCCTTCGGACCTCTCTGGCAACGTTGTTGGCTGAGACTGGGACTCGGCTGCCCTGCCTCTCCCAAGCAGACTCTGAAGCCTTGGATAATCCCTTTACCCTGGAGGAGATACAGGGAGCGATTTCATTACTGCACACCGGCAAAACACCCGGGCCCGACGGTTACCCCCAGGAATACTATGCGGTCTACCGGGACACACTGGCCCAGCACCTGACGGAACTGTTTACACACGTAGTGGACAAGGGGTCCTTCCCACCGGAGGCCGATATGGCCACTATCGTAGTCATCCCGAAGACACAGCCACCATCCCTTGCATGCGCGGATTACCGCCCCATCTCCCTTATTAACACGGAAGTTAAGATCTTTGCCACTGTGCTGGCCCAACGAATACGTCCCCATCTACCAGAGCTGGTTCACCCAGACCAAAGCGGCTTCATGCCTGCCCGCGGTACCCGACATTGCATACGCCGCCTCCAGCTCGCCCTCGCACACCGCCACCGCCTCACCCCGTATCTGGCACTGCTATTCATAGATTTTGAAAAAGCATTCGACACGGTGGACTGGAGTTACCTTGAGGAGGTGTTGGAGAGGATGGGTTTTGGACCCCGTTCCGGCGCTTTCTCCGGGTCCTCTATTCGGCTCCCAAGGCACGGGTCCTCATTAATGGTGTGCTGTCCGAGGCGTTCCCTATTCAGAGGGGCACTCGACAGGGCTGCCCACTCTCACCGCTTCTCTTTGCATTAGCAATGGAACCCCTGGCCTCCCTCATCCGCCAAGATCCCCTCATCCGTGGTTGGACCTGGGACCGGAATCAGGTCGATAAGATCGCCCTGTATGCGGATGACGTCCTCCTTTATTTGGCAGATCCAGAAAGCTCCGGCCCGCGATGCTTGGACGCCCTCTCTGCCTTTGAACGAGTTTCCGGCCTTAGACTTAACCCGGCGATGTCCACATTGGTTCCCCTACACCCGACACGAGCATGCTTCGACTGGCAGACGACTATCCCCCTGCGCAGGCAGTCATTTAAGTACTTGGGGATATGGGTTGCTCTTCTCCCCGAACTTGAATGGGCCCTGAACATTGCACCCCTGGTCACTAGGGCCAAGGCAGACCTCAGGAAATGGCAATCTCTTCCCCTCAACCCCCTTGGCAGAAGTGCCCTTTTCAAAATGATGGTCCTCCCCCGTTTCCTGTACACCTTACAAAACATTACCATCCACCTCCCGGGCAGCTGGTTTCGGGAACTGGACGGGGTACTCACCCGTTTCTTATGGGGAGGAGGGAGATCACGACTGTCCCTAGCACATTGCCGCATACCCCCTACGACGGGGGCATGGGAGTAACTAACCTTCACCTCTACTACCTGGCCACGAGGCTAATCGTGATCCACGACTGGTTCGCGGGCGGCTGGTCCGACCCGGCGTATTGGGTGGAAACCAGATCAATGGACTTTGCTCAAATCCAAGCCTACCTGTATGGAAGCCCTGTGCCGCAGACCCTTCCCCCGCCACTAGAGCCGTGCTAATGGCCTGGCGGACTGCCTTGCGCCACGTAAAGTGGGATCGTAAACTTACTAGGCAAACGCCTCTGTGGTGTGGGGCTTGGCTGGGAGAGGTCTTGGCTCTCCAGGACTTCCGTCGGTGGGACCACATCGGGATCTCGCTACTGGGGGATGTCTGGGCGGGGGACCATGTCAGATCATTTGCAGATTTACAGCACCGCTACTCCCTTCGCTCCTCCCAGTTCTACAAATATTTACAATTAAGACATGCCCTCCACACCCACATTCCATCCCCCACCTCCCTCCCCGAATTTAGCCCCCTAGAGGCCCAAGTGATGATGGGAAACCTGGGTAGAGGGGGCGTATCGCGAATCTATCGATCCTTGGTGAACAATGGCCCTGCATCCCTGGACCTGCTTCGTACCCGCTGGGAGGGTTGGTTGGGTTCCCTAGACGACGCGGACTGGAGAGATGCCCTTATGGCTCCCAAGACTCTGACGACCTCCTCCAGATTGCGTCTAGTCCAACTCTACTACCTTCACACGGCGTACCTCACCCCAGCACGCTTATATAGCGCCCGTATGCGGCCCTCCCCGTCCTGTGCGCGATGCAGCCACGCCCAGCGGATTTCTACCACATGGTGTGGCAGTGTCCCGCCCTTGCGCCGTTCTGGGCAGGGGTGGAAGGTGAACTCACACAGACCCTAGGCTGGGAGGTCCCCCATGACCCGCGGCGCCTGCTCCTGGGGATGTTTGATGGCCTTAATGGATCCCGGTCTGACAAGCGCTTCCTGGGAACGGCATTAGCGGTGGCAAAGCGTGATATTGCTGCGCTCTGGTCCCAGGCCAAGCCACCTACGATGCGGCAATGGAGACGGGGGTGGACTGGTGTGGAGCCCAAGAAGAACCCCTCTTTGAGGCCTGAGGATGCCCTGAACGTTTTGTTAAAATATGGGGCAAATGGTTCAACTCACTGCCCGTTTGAGGGGTTAGATGGGCCGGATAAGTGATAGCTCGTCATCAGGTGCTATATTCACATTATCAATGCCTTGCGAATCCTTGTTGTCTTTATCGTCTATCATGCTTTTAATTACTGTGTCTGTCATGCTACCAACGTATTGTTGTTCTTGGGAAAAATTCAATAAATTTGATTATCAAAAAAAAAATAGTGGAATGCGAACCATGACCTAAGTTGAGAATGGAACCAGAAGACGTAGAAGATCTGGGGACCCAAGGAACCACCCAAGGTGAGATTCTAGGAACCCCACAAAGGTCGTGTGCAGAGCGGGAACACGACAGCGTGCTCAATGTAAGTAAATAGGTAAGTAGCAGGTTGCAGTTTTAGAGGAAAAGGACCCTTCCCAGCAGACCCCGAAGAAACCCTGTGGAAGATGGAAGGTTGGAGAGTCACCCCACCCGTGGATACCCCAGGAACCAGGATACCTACATCAGGGAAGCCGGGTGCATAGGTGTCAAGTGATGTCGGAAACCGCCGTAGACCACACTGGAGGACTTCGGACAAGATGCCACTGGAGAAGAAGACGAAGGAGTCCGGTGGAACCCAAAGGTGGATTCAAGCTGAGAAGAACCTGAAAGCAGAGGGGACAGAGTCTATGCTACTCAGGAGTGACCAGGAGGCACGGAAGACGAATGCCCACCGATGTCGGTAGATGCAGGAGAGTTGACGTGCCATTGAAGTTCGCAGCTGTGCGGGCCAAGCAATGCTGTGGAAGACTAGGAGCAGTTCACGAGCTGCCCAACGTCAGATGTCGAGACCCCAGGGGTCAGTGTCCAGCAGGGGCACCAACAAGCCTTGGCAACAGCAACCAACGTAGTAGAAGAAAAAGGTGCAGTGTCGGGACCAGCAAGGTCCAAGTGACTCACCACGAGCAGGTAAGTCAGAGCAGGCCCCGAGCAAGTTGGGGAGCCCACTGGAGCCAAAGAATACCCTCAAGAGAACCCACAGGCCGGAGGCACAGGAGTCGCAAGAGGACCTCGAGCAGCTCACCAAAAGATGAAGGCCTACGGTGCAAAGGATGTGATGCAGGCAAAGATCTTGGCTGCAGGAGATGCTTGAGGTTGGAGCTTCTTGGAACCCGATCTCTGGAGGAGAGAGTCAATAAGCCTTGGCAACAGCAAGCCGACGCGGCACACAGGGTTCTGTTTCAGCGGTTCCAACGAAGGATACTGGCCTCAAACTCAGTATGAAGACAGTGCAGGCCTCAAGGGACTTGCAGAACTACCACCTGTGTTGCTGAGCCTTTCGGAGTCTGTGGGAGCCCAGGATCAGCAGACCGGTCAGCTGCGTTGTGGTGCCTGCAGATGCATGGGCGTGGCTCCTTCACTCCAAGAGAGATTCCTTCGGGTGTCTTGGATGTCCACAGGCCTTGTGAAGAACCTGTATGGAGCACAGGTACAGACGTTGCAGCAGACTTGCAGGACGACAAGACCAGGAGCAGCAAAAGTCTTCCCAGTGCAGTCTCGCTTCCCAACACGAAGTCCAGCGAGGGCCAGAGTGCCCAGACGGTTGAAGTTGAAGTGGTAGTTGATCTGAATCTTGTCCCACTACGAATCTAGGGACCCACCCATAGGTAAGCCCTTAAGTACCCTAAGGAAAGGGTTGGGACGATTCAGGGGTCCCTCCCAGAGGAGGGGCTGGACAGTGGAGAGGATACTCCCATGTCCTTTGTCCAGTTTCGTGCCAGAGCAGGAGCCAACGGCTCCCTGAATTGGTTTAAACTGGAGCATGCAAGGAGGGCACCAAATGTGCCCTTCAAGCAGTATCAGTGCCGCTGGCAAGCGCCCCCACCCTGTCCCAATACACTAACTCCTGTCTGGGAGGTGGTCACACTTCCCTGTGACAGGATACCTATTGTCCTGCTTTCCTCTGCTCAAGCTTGGCTCAGCAGCAGGAGGGCAGAATCGTGTGTCTCTGGTCAGCAGCAGCGATAGTTTGCTGTCTGGGTCTAGAAGACTGGTACCGGGAGCACTGAGGGCCTCCCGGAGGAGCTTTACAGTGCATAGAATCATACCTCCCACACGTTTACGGTGTGGGGGTATGATGCCAACATGTTTGATACCAAACACGACAGGGTTCGTTACAGCCAGTTTAGAGATATTCTTTGCATAATGATGCATGGCTACTCTATATATCTTAACCCCTTCGATGCTCATGACGAGCTCAGCTTGTCATGCTGCGCGGTTGGCGTGTGCGCATGACGAGCTGAGCTGGTCACGACCACACCCGCGATCGGAATGTCCAGCACCTGGGCGGAATTCCGATCGCGGTGAAGCGGTTAATGGCTGATGCACTTACAACCCGGGAGAATGGACTCCGAAGGTTGTAGGGGTGTCCTGCTCATGCATGGGCACCCTCACACTTAGAACCGAACACCCTGCCTTCAGGATTGAAAGGCCTGCCTTAGGGGTGACTTATAGGTTTTAAGTGCAGCTTACACAGGCTGCAATGGCAGGCCTGTGGCCACAATTTGAGTGGTCTCCCATACGTGGCATAATACATGCTTCAGCATGTGGGAGACCCCTGGTGTACCTATGCCATTGGTACCATATTCTAGGGGCTTATAAGGGTACACCAGTAGCCAATCTGGAGTGTACCTAAGTACTCACCATGTCCAATTTAGGGAAGAAGCACAGAGACTGGGGTCCTGATTAGCAGAATTCCAGTCAGACTAGTAAGTAAAACATAATGACACCAGCAAAAAGTGGGGGCGACCATGAAAGCAGATCCTACTTTTCTACAGCGGTATTGCTGTTGCTGATAGGGAGACCTATATTGTGAGTGATAGGATTGATATTGTTGATATCGTTGAGAGGTTCCTCTGTAAGAAAAGCCCCAGCCTCTAACCAGTAAGGGACCGCAGAGACCGCGTAGATCACACAGAGCATACCTTGGCCTTGAATTCAACTTCATTAACGCTAACTGATAGAACTTGCCTTGAAAAAGCCCCCGGCTGTCTAGCCTTTGGGCGAAACACGTGTCGGCTGTTTGTTTTTCTTTCTCGTTTTCGTTTTGCACCAGCAACTTGCCTGCACATGACAATAAAGAGACTATTTATTGTCCAACAAACATATCATATGAACTTTATTTCCGTATAAATCCTTGTATGATTAAGAAGGGTACGAACCTCCAACAACTACCTACACTATCTCTCTTCCAATGGCTTCTGGGTGTAGCCATTTGTGAGGCACGTACCAACAACCAATTGGGTCTCAAGAAGAAGTGCGTGAATCCCTTTTGCACACCCTGGTTCTTACCTTGTACGATCCAATCGTCTGCACCCTTGTCAGGAGGAGCAGAGATCAGAGTGGTAGGATTCTTGGCACGGCGCTATGCCGCTTGTGAGACCACCGAATCAGCCCTGGAGTGTCCTACGAGGCAGACAGGAGAATCATCAGGGGCTTTGTATTTCTTATCAATATGCGGCACCACAGCCGCCACTGATGCCTGAGTTTTCCTTAATTTGAGGCCCTCTTCCCAAATGTGATCTATTATAGGTATGGCTCTCATCGACTTGTGTACCTGTTCTTTAAAGTCATACAAGAAGCAATCGGATTGCTTCACAGACATAGGTAATGAAAACATGCTGTGGTCCTTTCTATCAGATTATGGAAACCCCCGATGTCCTCATGAGGGGAATCCAAGGGATGCGATGGTGGTGGAGATGAAGTAGGTATTACGTAATTATCCCACTCATCTTGAGGTGGGTTGGTGTTGTGAATCTCACCTTCCTCTCTGTCATTGTTAGAAGATGATGAGGACTGATCATCCCTGGGTGGCAGAGCAATAGTAGAGGCGGGTGTCATCCTTGGTGTTGGAGGAGGTGGAATAGGCTTTGGAGTAGATGGGACAGGTGGCGCGGAGGAGGTGGTGCGTGTAAGTCCTGTGGAGAATCCGGAAACCTTTTATAGTAATCCTGGAGTATTGTCTGCAGATCTTGTACCAAAGACAAATGTATCTGTACTTGAGATGGAGGAGGCGGATGTTCTGGAACAGGAAAGTACGAATAGTGATGTTTAGCGTGAGGATTGTAATAATGTCCATAATAGGATTCCTCATCCTCATTTTCTTCATCCTGATATTTGATCTGCAATTCAAATGGTCCGTCATCCTTTGAATTATCCAAGTCATCCAGTAGATGGCGTAGAGGATAAGGAGTCTCTTTGCTGGGAAAAGTCTCATGAGGCTTCAAAATAGTTTTTCAAAGTTGCATTGTCGTCGCCGGTGTCGTGGACGATGTCAACGACGCTGGTTCCATAGACGGTGGTGTTGATGGTTTTGCCGATGAAATGTCCGTTGACAATGGCTTTGTCGATGATGGCTCCGACAACGAAAGCTGCATCGACGGTTGATCCGATGATGACAGCTTCATCAATGGTGGGGCCAACGACGTCATTGTCGACTGTAATGGCAACGTACGCAGCAGGATCATCAACAGTGGAGACACCTGTGGAATCGTCGTAGATAAAGAGATATTAGTAGACAGAATGGGCGCATTATTGGCAGAAGTGGTACTTTGTCACCGACAGTGTAGAGGTGGAGACAGAGGGGATTGTCGATTATTATTATTATTTGCAGATTTATACAGCGCGTAGCTGCCCCAGCGACGGGGCGTCCCAGCGCTACCAAGAATGCCCGTAGTAGTGCTCGTCGACAATGGAGAAGTCGAGAAGGGAATTTTCGTCTACTGTACCTTTTGTATTTTAGGTCTTGACGTTGACGGCTTAGAAGATGTATGCAAACGCTTTGAAAACTTGGAGGTAGGGATGGTAGGCTCTGAGGAAGCACTTTTTGGGGAGGATTTTTGTGTTTTCCTCTTTTTTTCAGTGATTTTAAAAGCCCCATCTCTTTTGTGCCTTCCTACTGTCTTCAGAGGCCGTATGGTCAGGGGACCTTTCCCTCTTATGAGGATTGATGGAAGTGTCGCTGTACTCACTCGAAGGGGTAGTTTTTGACTTCTGGAGCCATCGCAAGAGCCGTGCCTCTCTGTCTCGCAATGTTTTCGAAGAAAAAGTGCAACAAACTCTACAGTCTTTCACAGAATGATGAGGAAGAAGGCAATAGAGGCATTCTTTATGTGGGTCATCCACATGTAATCTTTTCTTCCCACAAGATTTGAAAGATCTAAAGAGTCCTTTTTTAGAAGAATCAGACATGTTGAAATTTTCAAACGGCTGAGGTGAAGAAAAAACTGAGCAGAGCTCAGGGAGACTCCCTTGCACGACGTGCGGTAGAAAATCTGAGGAAAACAGTATCTTCTGGGAAGGTTCTAGAGGGTGGTGTTGTCTGGTTGATCATAGTTCAAGTTTGGTTCTTTTTTTAAAAAGGACATAGATAGGCTACTAAGCTAACCTTCTATTGCCATTATAACCTATTATACGACTTCATACTGCTTTACTATGGTACTGTGGGACTCCCACTTCGACAACGGGGAATGATTCAAGCATGTGAATCTATGAAAGATCCAATACTGCATAATTATTGTTACGTGATGCAGCTATAATCCTCGTAGGAGGAACTACCTTTATATAGAAATTTAGCGGAAAATTATTCTGATGAGTGACAGAAAATAAGAGTTAGATGTGATATGGGTCTTTGGACACTGTGAATTGGTCCTGGGTGCCCATGGACACAAGTTAAGAACCTCTGCAATAACACCAATGAACAACACTAGCAGATTTCAGATTACATAGAGATTTGAGAATCTTCTATTTGATGAAGTGACTTTAATGAGAACTAATAAGTCAAGAAACTATTTTCTTTTCGTATTTAAAGTACACTGGGACAAAGGATGTTTTAATAAGATACGCTGACAAAAGTTACAAAAAGACTTTGGCATGTGATGTCCCAACACAATGTGTCAGCAATATGAGCCAATGGTTTGTGCGGTCCTAATTGATTAGGAATGAAGCTCAGGTTGAGGTCAATTGTGAACTATTAGGGGCACCCAGGAGAAAGTCCCTGATAAATACTGCTGACTGCTACAAGAATTCACAAAGCTGAATCTTGCACACAGAACAGATTGTTTACTCTGCAGCAATGTTCAATATGAAACCAGAACTTCAGAACAAGAGTTCCTGTGTTGGGATATTTGCTTTAGTCTGAGAGAGTTTATTATGCTAATAAATAAAATGGAAAGATGAAGATGTTGCATCTTCTTGCTGATGTCCCATTGCTGAACTGGGTTTATGTCTTGCTTATGGCTTCAGACAGCAAGACTGCTCCTGCTCCTACTCTCCCGCTCCTCCACTCTTATCCTGTAGAGACCTCCTCTGAAATGTAGGTCTAACAGAGGTCCATGCAGGAAAGTCAGAAGCAATGCTGGGGTCCTGGGCCGAACCATTTGCGGAGTCTCTTTTAGGCTTCTTATCCAAGCCACAGATCATAAGAAGACATATGCTTTAGAAAAAGAGAAAACACAGTATTTGGCGCCACCTAGTGGTGCTGCCATGTTAGCTGCATTAGGAAAGAACTACTCAGGCCTTTTGTTTTACTATTAAAACATGTAGTAAAAGGAGAGCAGGCCCAAAGTGCACGGGCACTGGGCAGAGGACCCGACTGCCCTCCCTTGTACCGACCCTCGTCCCTGCTGTCTCCTTTACCCTACACTAGATCCTTTACACCAGTGGTGACCAACAGATGGCCTGGAGGATGGGATTCAAACTGATTTTCGGGAGATCCACATTTACATACAATGAATCTAAATTGGTATTATTTAAATAGCTAGATGTTTTCCTTGTTTTTCTGTTTCAACTATTCTGGACCTATGTTGGATTTCGCATCTCTACTCCTCTGTAGAAGACTGATCTTGAGACCCAGCACGGACAATATAGGCACGATCTAACACACTGTTAGAGTTTTTCTTTATGCAAATTTCAGGGCCCATAAAGCACTACCTGATGAATCAAAGTTCGCAACTGGGACTGGTCAACAAATCATTACATTTAAAGAATGTGAAGTGCATAATGCTCCACAATGAAGACAAAGAATGATTATGTTTTCAAACCATGAAGGTTTATTAAAGGTTAAGAGTTTACAGAAGGCAAAATCATCTAATTAGTATTAATCAGTAACAAATAATTAACGTATGAATGCATCAAATTATCTGACATTCAAATTAATTCAAAGTTATAAAAGAAAGAGGACAAACTAGCATAAAGTCGCTTCAAAGGGAAAAGCTAGGAAAATCAGTTCTCTCATGAAGAAGGTGATCTAAAACTCCTACTCTGCTCTAAGCTGCATACAAGCATATTTCTCTGCAAGTTCTGCCCTGTAATCTACTCTGCACTAGCTTAAATCACACAATTCTAACATTTGCTACACCTACAGACAGTTCCCATAAAACAATCCAATCAGGGTAGAGTGAAAAGATACAATCTTGAACTCAGCTTCTCAGGATCATTCACAATACACCTTGTCTCTGCATCCTTCAAACTCACATTTGTCTGCAACAAAAGGAGATACATTGGACCAGCATTTACTCTGCAGGTGTCTTCTTGTGTTCGATCCCAATAATAACATTTTATAATGATTACAACAAAAAGAAAACATTTCTTCTCATGAGAAAGTAAGAAAACAGAATGCCGTGTTCACTTTGCCACTGGATTCAAGCTAGCCTGGCTGATGAGGTGTGTTACCCCGAAACCAGTCCCAGTATGCTTGTTTGTGGTCCAGGGAAGACCTGGCGTGGTAGTTCGGTCTGGACTGCTCCCATGAGGCACAGGGTCAAGACTGATTTGCATATAGCTGGGTCTGAACTGGGGTGGCGAAATGAGCTAAAGAATGATGATGGATTCAACCCAGATCTGTGACTGGGGGTGTGTGTCTGAAAAGTTTCAGCGCTCCGTCCATCATCTCCTTGTGTTTGCTTTGTTTGCCCTAAGTTGGCAGGGTATGTCCAGACGTGGGGTCCCTTGCTCACTTTGCCACTGGATTCAAGCTAGCCTGGCTGATGAGGGGTGTTACCCTGAAACCGGTCCCAGGATGCTTGTTTCCGGTCCAGGGAAGACCTGGCCTGGTAGTTCGGTCTGGACTGTCCCCATGAGGCACAGGGTCAAGACTGATTTGCATATAGCTAGGTCTGAACTGGCGTGGTGAAGTGAGCTAAAGAACAATGATGGATTCAACCCAGATCTGTGACTGGGGGTGAGTGTCTGAAATGTTTCAGCGCTCCCTCCATCATCTCCTTGTGTTTGCTGTGTTCAACAACATGGCAAGCTATTTTAAAATGCAGGCCTACATTAGCCATCGTAAATCTAAATGTGATTAAACCACAGTTAATAACATGTCCATGTTTACAAGTTAATGTTGATATATTTTAAAACTATTTAATATGAAAAACCCCTTCATCACTCTGAAGAATCCTGGTGGTAATTTTTTTATTGCAATTGTAAAATTTGTCTCTGGATCCTACACTCTCTGAATGTTAAGCATGCTGAATATAACATTATATTGATATTATATCAGCCTACAATCGTATTTATGCAGCACAAAATCTACTACCAGAGCAAGATGTATAATATATATAGAGAAATTTTGTCTGAGAAATATTTTGTCCTAAATATTGTTTACAAAAATGTTATCCCATTGGTTGAAGATTTTAAATTATTAACTCCAGTGGGGCAATAGTTTTGTAGACAATATTTAGAACACCATATTTATGTTCACCGTATTCTGACAATATTTTGGTCCACACTTCTTGTTTTGGAAAGGGGACTATCATTAGGGTATGTTACCACTATTCAAACTATAGCACATAACCATATTACCTATTGTATTACTTACCTTGCAATGTAGTGATTAGGTCGATGTAAATAAAGCATGCAATATAAACCATATGATATAAAGTATGGGATACAATGGGCTATAGTCTTAATTCTAAGTGTAAAATCTTTCTCTAGAGTCTTTCTTCACTCTCTGAACCTTACCAAAGCTGAATGCATCTTTGCATCGTGCATTGCTGTGCTGTGGTGCGTTCCATTAGGGCCAGCGTGGCGTGCAGCCGTTCCCGCGCTCCGATTCCTGCCACAACACAAGCGATAAGATGTTCAGCGCGCGCGCCGCTATCCGTTAGGACAGGCAGTGGAAGGAACAGGGCTTCGATTTCTCGGCCCGCTGTCAGACTGAACTTTCCTTTTCCCATTAATGACTTTGACGTTATTAGGCTGGACAGTGGGATGTCTAAGTGAATTATTTTCACCGCTATTACATATTCATAATGTGCTAAATATAGTCAGAGAAACGGCACTGGCGGGCAAAAACCTTTGGATGGTCATAGACGATGACTTCTGCATCACGATGAAATGCCAGAGCCGAGCCACTCACGTCCCGCAGGGGGGGTGCGAGGGGGGGAAATCATACCTTCCCTTTCCGGAGAGCAACATGAAACCAAGACACTCTTGTTAGGTTTTTAGCCCGCTCCCCCAACGGGCACTTGCAAACAGCGTTTCAGCAGTCCCGCGCTCTCTACTCAGAGGGTTTCTCCAATATGGCTTCAGCCTAGGGCGGGCTTTGTCAACCAGCCTCCTTCCTCCCTCCCCTCCGCTTCTTCAACTTCCTCACCTCCACAACTCGCCCACCCCTTCGAGCCTCTGAGCCCACTCTCCGTGCTAAAACCCCGCAGACATGTTTTTCATTAAATTAGAAGGTTAATGCTTTCAATTACGCAAAATGAGGGCAAGTAAATGATTATAAATAAAACATTGGCGAAGCCGCACAAAAGCTGAAAGGGGGGGTCGTGTGGGGGAAGGGGCAAGAAACATTACTGCCAACTTCTTAGCACAATTGATGTGCCAATGCCTAACAACAATGCATCTTTTTGTCAGAATCAGTGTCATCTTGTAAGGGTCTGAATCTTTTCTCTCTTTTGTTCTTCTATACGTGAATTTTGTCAGAACAGTTGCCCGTTTTTTCCGAGAGTAACAGATGCTTGTGAAGAGCAGACGCCTTAAACAACTTTTTAGGAGGTCAGAATTGTATGAACACTCCTTACAATATGTCCGGGCCAGCCCTTTAAAGTGTATTCAGTCACCACCCTAGATAAAGTGATCATCTGTAGCATTGCAAGACGGCCAGAGTTAATGCTTGTAGGGGACTGCTGCCTGCATTGCACCATCTCTGAGTTGAATGGAAACAGTCGGCTCCTGTCCGAACCCAGTCTGCACCTCGCGGTTTGATAATTTAAGATGGGAGTCAAGGACAGGTTGCAATGACAATAAACATTTGTTATGCAATAGGTCACGCATTTGCGAGAGTTTAAGCTTTTGGCATTGTAAATGAGAATGCCTTTTATTTATATGTTTCGATAATTAACACATAAATAAAAGGCATTGTCATGTACAATGCCAATAGGGCAAACTCTTGTAAATGTGAGACATATTCGAAGAAGCGGGCGCCATTGTCCCGGGCTGCTTAGAAAGTGAAAGCACGCATGGCGCGCTGAATGTTGCAGGAAAGCATGCCATGCCTGCAGTAGGAGAAACTATTTAAAGAAAATAGTGCTTACAGACTAAAAAAGACGTACCGTGTAACAACTGAAGTAAAAGGGCTAGTCCTCTAGGGAGGTTACGAATGAAGACAAGGCAGTACAAACAAGCCGATTAACGTATTAGAAGCCAGCATTTATGAAGGACAATGACACAAGCCAATGACAAATATAGGCGGAGAGTGGGCAGGGCTTCTGTTTTATACTCCAATACAGCATGGCTCGCAAGCAGTGCATGCGCTGCCCAGGCTCGACCTAAAAAGGATGCTCGATCATGTCTCCGGCCGCGTGCGTGACTTGCATTGGGTCCAGGACTCCATTATGGCTGACCAGTGTTTGGAGCTTTAACCACTTCACTTGAAGAGATCAACCAGCTCACCGAGCCCGCCTACTAAGGTCTGAGGGATGTCGACACCTCTATTGCGCTTTTCCAAGTTTCCTCCTAAAGCCACCAAGTTGGTGCTATTTCCCTATTTTAACCAGAAAGATGTTTTAAGGCATGGGCAAAGTGTGCTCTGGGCCCCAGCCTTTCAGGGGGCCCCCTCATAGAGCCAGCTCTTTTCTGCTGAGAGTCTTGCCCTTGTGACCCTGAATAATTCTTACACAGATTGTAATAGACTCTCACACATCACCCCTAACAAAAATAATAATAATTGTCATCATCATCACAATATACGTTGATGTTTATTTGGGAATCAACCAGGAAGGGATTGTGGAACCTATTATTAAACGATAATGAACAATACTATGATCAATAATAACAGCAATTATATTAATATTAGCCATCATCATAATAACAATACCATTTGTGTAATCCCGTCTCTAAACATGAATGCATTTCTGTAATTTAAAGGGTCAAACCTTTGGAAGGTGCTCTTCATTTTCATAAATTCAGCGTAAGATATAGTAGTCGCAACACTTGTCAATGCGTGGGAATGCGTTGTAGAGATATTGCTCTACTCTACAGTGGAACAAATGATTGATTAATTCTGCAGCAATTAAACATTGTAGACTGTAGATTTAGAAAAACATAAAAGCAGGGTTGGAAATTCTGCTGTAAATCAGTAGTGCCAGATCAATGTATTATTTCAGTGATTATGGCTTCGGAACCCGGCAAATTATTCTGAAGTCAGGAAGAGTGACTGCTAGAAAATGCAATATGTATGAAGTGTGTCAGTAGGCAACAGTAAACTTTGAAAATGTACCCATATAGTGGCCAGTCCTGGGAACTGGCTTACTCCAGTTCACTGCAGTTCCCAGTGTTATTGTTATGTTGGCCGATTCTTAAACCTCAAGAATCCCAAAAATATACATTTACATACAGTCACATCAATAACAACAGAACATTTACTATTTTCTGAGTGGGCTTTACAACGGGGTTCATAGACATACTACCTAGTGCTTTTGCTCCTCTCAGGCATTGGTTATCCACATGATCCGCAATTCCGCCCTGTGCATCCCCTCCAGTAGTTCTTTGTCGCTTGCAATACTGTTCAATATTCATTGTTGGAAAGCATGCTCTATGTAAGTGTGATGTCAGTAGCCAATGGAGGTTCTGCAAAACATTGCCGTAGAAACTCTCCCTGGATGCTGGACAACCTCTGAAGAGATCACCCTGACCTAATAGTTTTCATTCCTCTCGATGGACAAGAAAAGATAAGATAAGATAAAATAGCATAACATAACCTACCATACCATGTGTAATTGTAAATTACACATTCCTTAGAAAGGTCATCTTGGTTCGGAATAACAGATGCTTATTGTTCGCAACTTAATGGTACACAGTTTACTGACCTTGAAAAAAATGAAAGTCTATTTGGACCTGCCAAAATTCAAAGTTGTGACCTTGGATGCAAACACAGATTCCTGGAGTGGACAAATGTTTTCCTTGTACCCTGCCTGTAAATCCCCTTCACTCTATTTGTATCTGACTAACTTCCCTTCCTTATTAGGTTTCTTACTTGGTTTGTAGCTAGACTCACTTTCTTTAAGAACACATTAACATATACACACAATTTTGGAGACAACTGAACCATGCTTTGAGCCTGCCTTATGTTCATTGGGTGTATCTTAATATTTGTACTCTGTGCTCTTTTTTATATTCAACAATAGTGTTAGGAGGTTTAGCTTAGTCCGGGGTGTCCAACATTGTTCAAGAAGATATGGGTCCATTTCAGATTTTTAGACAATTATTGACTATTCAAATGATTCTCCATTTATATTAATTGGGGGTAAATTTATCTCATTTGGATATCCTGAAAATATGTCAGTGAATTGGCTCTCGCGGACAAACATTAGACACCTCTCCAATTTAGTATGCCTTCCCATCGTTATCTTTAGCTAAAAGCCAATGATGTTCAGGGTTCTGCCAGCTGCCTTTGTTAGTCCCTGTTCCTGATCCTCATATGTTACTCCTTTATCCATCAGCATATCTCACTTGCACATACATGGTTCTTTACATTGGTGCCCGGTTAAAGCAGGAAGAGATATTCCAGTGGTGGACTCACCTTAAGCGCATATTGGGAACTCCTGTGTGCTTCTATGACAAAAGTCTCTGCGTCTTCTCAACCAAGAGCTCTAAATTATGCTGGTTTGTGGTTCCTAATGATCTCATTGTAAAGATATGTAGTTAGAAAAGATATGTTCTTTGTGCTTGGATACAAGGCATAGCATATATTTTCCTTTAATATGTTTTCTCTCAAATAGGGTTTTTTTTATGGCCACTTTATAGATCCGTTGCGGCATATTCACAAGAAAATGTCAGAGCGCGGAGCTGCGCCAAATTTGGCAGCGCCACGCTCCGACATTTTCAAAACGCAGGGATGCGCCGTATTCACAAGAATACGGTGCACCCCTGTGTTTCCCCTAGGGCTGGCGCAAAAAAAGCTGCCTTGCGCCAGTGCAGGCACGCTGCTGACATGTTGGAAGGGTGCCTGTGCTGCAGGGACGATTGTTTATGTGCGGGAAGGGACACCGTCCTGCACATAAACAATCAATAATGGCGATTTACACCTTCTATGTGTGCTGCAGAATGCAGCACACATGGAAAGAGCAAAAAATCAAGGAGAAATTAATAATTTCTCTTTGTTGCGCCATTCTAATGCCTGGTATTCCATGGTGTTCGTTTTTGGCGCTGCCTCAGCCTTGTAAATCTGGGGCAGTGTCAAAAAGCAATGGGTGTTGCGGTGGAACTCCCACAACAACACCATTGCACGCCCATGTGCCGCAGAGGACTGTGGCGGAAAGGGTCATATTTACAAGGTGGCGCTAAGCCACGCAAAGTAAAACATTGATCATACAGGGGTTATTAGTAAATAGCCCCCTTATTATAACAAGATAAAGCACCAAAACAGCAAGTAATTCTTTTACAAAAAGTAAAAAAACAGCAATTAAAAAGATGGAATGAGCAAAATACATTCATCAAAGAGCATATGCTTGCTCTATCAAACAAAACGACTACTTGAACCCCACCATCAACACCTAATAAAAACACAAATGGGACAATGTAAGTATCCACAAAATGCCAATGCTTTTATGGACAATCTATCCAAGTGATGAAAACCAAGACAACCAATGGCTGTGGTAGCTGACTCAAAGCGCTCTCTCTCTCTCTCTCTCTCTCTCTACTTCTTAATGTGCTTTTGTGAAGATTAGATGACGAGAGTCTTTTGGAAATCTAAAGATGTCTTTAGCCAGACCTAAAATCATATGGTAGCTGTTCGACAGTGTTTGGGGTGTTTGCTCAGAACTGACGAGTACACATAATTGACCATTATTTTAAGGTTAAAACAACACTAAGCATTTCCTTATTCAGGTTACCTCTGAAGATAACTCAGACCATTTTCTGAGTGAGGCCTGCTATCCGTCTACCTATATGATCAATTCACAGTTTTTCAACTTCAAATTCATGAACCAGGGTGGTGTGGCCACTCTTGATGCTTGGATTATTGAAACAGCTTTTACCCAGTCTACTATCTGCCTATTGACCAATGATTAATCAGTCAGTCAAAACACATGTTTATTTAGACCTTAGGCTGTGGAACAGAGATTCTTAAAACACATCTCTATAGCATATAAATGACAATAAAAATCAGTGTTAAAAGTTGAGCAACACTCACGATAAAACATATTTAAAACCGCAGTTCATCCAGTCCTATATAAATCTACCTATCCAAAACTACACAGCATAAAATGGTTGCTCCTCATAATGCATTATATATCAATTCAACCATAAAACTGTATCCATATGTCAATCTACTTAGCCAAAAGCTACACAGAATAAAAAGGTTGCTCCTCATAGTACATTATAAAAATATCAATTTGACCGTAAAATTGTATCCATTGACAGTAAAAATCGCCACATGGTGCACATTAAATCCAGGAATCTCGTCTCCGCAAGTCATTTTATCACTTGCCCCCTATCCTTAATATCATTTTTTTTTAAAACAGGTTTAGAAAAATACTTCAGTTGGTCTAAAAACCACAGGCAGTACACCAAGATATGTATTGAATCTCCCTTCATATTGAGGCCACACTTGCAAATTGTATCTTCATTTAGCAGAGATCAGTGCACCTCTGACATCAGAAATTGGTTTATCCCACATCTAAATCTCAGGAGACTTCAACGCATCTGTACATTTTGCAATTTCTCCAGGTAAGGAAAGGTCTCATCTCCTATCAATGACTTCATCAGGTGGGAAACAGATTTCTTATTCTTTAGGTGGATAAAATCCTCCTCTCTAAAGACCTGTTTTGTTACTCTTCTGAGCTCAGCCTTGCTGATCCCCACCTGATCGATCCCGTTTTCTATTTTAATTTTTAAATTCCTACAGAAGTTATAAATCCTTCCTCTAACAACTCATGCCCAGGTTAACTCACTTTGTAGTATCTCCCTTTTGCATAGCAAGGAGATTCTACAAATCTCCTAGCAATCTATTTGTATCCAAAATGTAATTATCTCTGCATATGCCAAGTGTGACCATCCTGTCAGATCCATTTCTATTCTAACTGCTTGCAACATTGAGGATGGGAGAGAGATAACAACCTTTTTATACACCTTCCTTCTTCAAGCTCCCAACTGAATTTGCCTCCGATGCCGACCAAAATGGCATCGTACTGGAACTGCGGCCTTATCATACCCTGATAGGCTGCCAGCACCGGTCGCATGGAGGGACCCCCATAGCGCCAATCAAATTTCTTCTTAAGCCCCCCCCCACTGTTGAGAGTGCCTTGGATTCTATGGAACCTATGTGATCCTTCCATCGTAGGTCATGCAAGAACCACATGCCTAAGTATTTATTTTTCCTGACTGTCTCGATTTTGACTTTATTTGTGGCCCAGGCCGATCTTCCCTATCAGGAGTACTTTGGTCTTATCCATATTGACTTTTAGCTTCTTCTTCTTACAATAGTGTGAGAATATGTCAAATGTTTTCCCGCAGACCAATTTCTGTCACATCAAAGATCACAAAATCATCCGCGTATTAAAGATAGCTAACATGTATGCCTTTCTTTTTAGGGCTAAAACTATTTGATTGGCAGATTATATCAGGAAGGTCTGCCAAAAAGAAGGAAAATAGGGTCAGGCCCAAAACACAGCCCTGTCTCAGACCATGTCTTATATTGATCCTCTTAGAGAGGGATCGATCGAGATCAAGTTCTACTTGGGCCCAATTATAACCCCGGGCGGAGTAGGCGGAGTTGCTCTACGCGGAGCTCCACGGAGTTGGGCAAAAACTCCGCTCCGAGCCTCCACCCCCCCTCAATAAATATTTATAAAATAAAAATAAATATTAAGGTAAATAAAACACACTTACCTTTATCGCGACGTCTCGGGCTGCCCTCCTCCTCCTCGCCGTGGTCCTGCAGAATCCCTACGTCAGACGTACGTCGTGTAGGACTGCGCGCGCATGCGCAGTCCTACCATGACATACGTCTGACGTAGGGGATTCTGCAGGACCACGGCGAGGAGGAGGAGGGCAGCCCGGAGATGTCGCGATAAAGGTAAGTGTGTTTTATTTACCTTAGTTTTCATTTTTATTTAAAAAAATATTTATTGAGGGGGGGTGGAGGCGGGAGGGTCCGGGGCTGAACTCCGCTCCGGTGCGGAGTCGGAAGTTTTGCATGAAATTTGCGTTCTCCGCGGAACACAGAGTATGCAAAAATACACAAGCTCCTCCAGCGGAGCGGAGTTCCTGCCCTGGGTTACCCAATTATCTCTATGGAGTTCTTGAAGGATTAAAAGTAGATCATTTGGGATTCCATAGTTCCTTAGTGCTTCCCATAATAAAACCCAATCAACTGAGTTAAATCAAATGCAGAGTTACAATCTACAAAACAACAATACAGTCCTTCACACTGCTCTATTGATTTCTTAGCAATGGCCCATAAGCTAAAAAAGTGATTGATTGTCGAATGCCTTACCTTAAAACCTCCTTGATCTTGTGGGATTATTGTATTTATTTCTGCCCAATCCCATAACATCTCCAAGAGGATTTTTGAGAAGACCTTACCACTTACGTCTAGCAGGTTTATTTGCCTATAGTTTCCAGGGAGGGAATATTCACCTTTTTTATATGTAGGTTTGATTACAGCTTCTTTCCAACTATTCAGGAATCTTCCTGTCTGGATGATTTCCTGAAAAAGGAGGTGAAACAAACCGGTCCACCAGGCAATTTTTGTTTTTATTATTACTACCCACTGGCGTAACGAAACTTGAGGGGGCCTCCCTGCCAGGTACGTGGAGGGGCCCCCTCCGGGCTCAATCAGGAGCTCTCTGGCCAAAGTGCTGTGCTGAGGGGGCCCTCTGGAGGTTGGGGCCCCCCGCACCGCAGGGGCTGCGGGGGCCTGTGTTACGCCCCTGTTACTGCCAGTAAGTTATCTGGATCCTGCTGCCCTTGTAAGTTTTAACAATTTGATTGTTTTCTTAATTGCTGTTACTGAAAACCTCTCCTTTGTTTCTTCATTAACAAGACATTTTTTTGGGTCCTGGGTGTTTGCAGCATCTTTGTTATATGCCTTCTCTAGGAATGTTACCCAAGCATCCTCTCCCACCAAGCCTGTCAGTTTCCCCTGAGCATTTCTTATCCCACTCTGTACCAACATCCAGAATTTCCTTATATTATTTGACTCTATTGTTTCGATCATTACTTCCCAACATTTTGCTTTGTATGCCCGCTTCCTGTAGCCTACTAATTTTTTATATTCTTTTCTTAGGTTACAGAGGCGTAGCCTACTCATTTTGTTTCTAGAATACCTTATGCATCTTTCAAGCCTCCTTATATTCTGTTTTAAAAGTCCGCATTCTTTGTCAAAGCAGCTATTTCTGGACTGTTTTACAATCTTAGTTTTATCTTGAATATTATTAAAGACCGTCAGTTCGATTTTTAGGCAAGCATCTATCTCTTTGATTATTTCCTCAAACTAATATACATCAGTGGGTACCTCTTCAGATGTAAGTTCCCTTTATTTATATTGGAGAGCCTTCAATAGGTTTAGATGCTTTTTGAAAAGTCTTATTTTTAGGCATTTCGGATATCCCACCTTTATGGGGAGAACCTTGGTCTGTCTTGGAGCAGTAGCCAGGCTAAGGGATGCGCTTAATGGATAATGGTCCCTCCCCTCCAGTTGTAAAACCTCAAATTTCCTAAATAAATTGAATGCCCAAGCTTGCACAAACACATAATCTATAGGGCAATTCTGATTGCCATACTGGAAGGTTTTCCTTGCTGAGGTGTCTGCAGGCATACAACCATTTAGGCTTCAAGCCCATTGGCTGTAGGAAAGTCTAGCATAGCTACATCCCTCCCTGTAGCCTCGTTTGCCAGAGAGCATGCACCTTGTGTATTAAAAACCGCTAAAAGATCCTCGTACTTTTGGTCCACCATCTTAGACACAATTTATGGTTTAAGTCCGCCATTGGGATTAGCAGGTGTTGGGGGTACTGTACACCTGTATTAACCAAATCTTCTTTGAACAATCACATATTTTCATTATAGATAAGGGGACTTTTTGCATGTAACTAAATATTGAAGATTATGATACCTTCATTTCCCTTACTTGCATTTAACAATTTTATACCACAGGCAAGGATCCATTTACAGCATGTCTTAACTTTCCATATCCTGGAGGCATCTTTTGTGGACACCAACGCTAGCAGTCCCTCCAAGGGACGTCCTCTAGCATTATCTAACGCCTTCTGGTGGATTTATAGAAACCTATCTGTTTGCGAGGGTTCTCTGCATAGCCAAGTTCCTGAAGGCACAGAATTGAGCACTGTCCTGTTATTTCTTTAAAGATCTGCAGCTTCATTAAATTGTTTAATCCATGGGAGTTCCAGGAGAGCAAGGTAATGCTGTGCAGGGATACCCTTCCCTAGTATACAATACTTAGGTCAGCCCATTCACCCAGATCCTCATCCCAGCCCAGACAGTCATACCTGTTCTGGTCGAAGGGGTTGTATCTGTGTCTTTCTCTTTGGGGCAAAATGACTTGGAGTTTGCCTTCACTGCTTTCCATAATGTACCTATGCCTGGGGTGGTCCACTTTTGTGCCCCAACCAGCTTAATTTACCTGGAGACCACCATGGTACTGCAGATATTTTCAGTCCCTGGGACTTTAGCTCAATTTCTGCCTTGAGAAAAGTATCTCTAACCAACCCTGAATATAGCAGGATTTGTTACATGCTTGACATCTTTATTTACCAAGAAACCCAGTTTTTCAAATCAGCTGTAAAGATTGAGTGAAGGCTTGGGCAGGAGGAAAACAACTCAAGAAGCCAAGACCAAGTTAGAGGATTTAGCTTCTTTCATCTTTTCCCCGACTTATTTTCTAGGGCTGGTTCTATGAATACCCATAGAGAGTTTGCCTCCTTCCCCTGGTCCACTCTGGATCCTTGGGGGATTGGAACTCCCCATTTTATGATTTTACCAGGGCTTTTTCCCATATCTGAGATTAATATAACCTCAGGAGTATGCACATTCGATCATTTTCTTCCCCCCTTCAATACTCCTTTCTGTTTCCCTCACTATTAACTCCCACTTTTTGACCCCACTGAGGCCCTATTTGCGTCTTTTGCCCCTCTCTGTGCCTTCCAGTAGACCCAATTTGTTGCATTAGGGGAGACGTTTTTACTTTTGCTTATTGATGTTTCTCCTTGGGTTGCCCAAGTCCAGAGTTGGTAGACTACCTTTAGCCTGTCTGCTACCTGCACCCCCTCCTTTCCTTGCTTCCCTACTTCTCGCTATGGAGTGAGAGTGTTGTCTAGCACTGTGAGATCTCATTTTCCTGCCCCTAGATATCAACCTCTGACTCACTTTTTTTGTATGTAGATTATATCTTAAACCCCCCAAGACAGTGGGATAATCCCTGCAGTAACTACCCCTTTTCTTTATTAGCATCAGATATTTGGGTATGTACACCGAGGGTAACCCCTCATAGGTTGGGGTAACCACCGAGTGTTTAGTCAACTCTCCCTCAGCATACTCATCACCTACGCATGCGCACTGGCCTAGTAGTGTGCCCCCCCCTACAGGTCTTGTTTGCTTGGGCATACATCCATTTTTCAGAGGCAATAGGCTGCAAGTACAGCTTATGAGTCTTCAACATGTCAGTATTCAGAACCATGGCCTCGAAAATGCCCTACAAAGTTTTTTGCATTAAGACCATAACATCCAACATAGATGAAGAGGAACATGATGCCATATCCAAATCAGACGCTAAGGTCAGAGGGAGTTCTTGGTGCACCATATTTGTTGGACTTAAAATGGATCCCCCAGAATCACTGTCAAGACTAGAGACCGTAGTACTAAGTACTTTTGGTAGAGTTCTTTTGAAGGCTTCTGTATCCAGGCCCTATATTTCTTTACTCCAATGTGATGTCTCCAGGTTGCCAGCTTGCGAACCTACACCCCCAGGGCCCCACAATAGCAGGCATGGAGATGATGACAACCTGGGTTCCAGGCAAGCTACCCCTTGGTTGAGTAAGATTTGTGACTCTTGTAGCGCTACCGTGTTCCTATCTGAGAGGGAGAGTGGTGAAACCTGGGGGGCTGGTGATGTGATAGATACATTTTCCTTCCATTTTTAATCAAATTGCCCCTAAATTGCTTCTCCATGAATTCTTTAATAGAGATCACCAGGGGAGATGCCCTTGAAGCTGCAGTAAAAGAGGCGCAGTTACTGCCAGCCTTGCTTCTTGTAAGCAACGACTATAAGTACAAAGTGAGTGTTTACGCACCGCTTGCAGATTATCAAAAGGCATTGTCATTTACAATGCCAATAGCTCAAACTCTCGCAAATGCGAGACCTATTGCATTGCGAAGGCTTGTTGAGCTTTGAGACGGAGGCGGAAGCAGCCATAGGAAGGCAGGACCATGATGCCAGGCCGTGCATTTCAAAAGAAGGAGGGAGGAGGAGGAGGCAGCTGCAGCCAAACTAACCTCGGTCTTTGAATGCACAGCAAATGTGGCAAGATAAGAGCAAGATTTACAGCCCTGTTTACAGCAGAGCTCTGTAAACTATGAGCACTAGTCTCAACTGCTCCCGGTTAAAGAAACAAATAGTGCTCACAAGCTCTGAGTAACATCACATATAACAGGGCAGTCCTTGAAAATGGGCAGAGCTTTTAAAGCCCATATCCTGAATACAGCATGTCTCGCAGAGACAGCGCAAGCGCTGCCTAGGCGAGACCTAAAATCTATGTAACATAGCATAATATATTATACAAATACAACAGTACTTTTTACTTTAGCACCGGAACCCAAACTTAAATTTCTTTTTTTGGATATTACATGTTGCATAGAGTCAATGGCTTTGCTATTACCTGTTGGAATATTGCAGTAGGGCTTTGTTGAATCCAACAGAGAGTTTTTCCATCTCAAAAAGTATACAAAAATCTTTTATATGGTGATTACATTAAGCAATACAATGGATATATAGGAATCTGTCCTTTTCTTTCGCCTACATTACTCTGTTAATGCACCAGATCAGTCACATTAACAGCTTCATGTCATAAATAGGCATGTGCCAAATTTCTATTTCAATGATGAAATTCATGACATTTGTGAATTTTCAATTATAAATAATTTGTGAAATTTCTTGAAATTTCACATTGTGCAATATAGTATCACTCTTTGGCCTTGGGAGATTAGTACATGCAAAAATCTCTTGCCCAAGAGACATTTTCTGCTTGAGCCATTGTCCTGCAGGTGTCTCGCATGACTTTTTAATGTCCTTGTATAATATTTTGACTCAAGATATGGGCATGCCACATTGTATGTAATTGCATGCAATTTTCTGGAAACTTCCAGCACAAATTACACAATTTCACACTAATCTAAACTATGATTGCTCTCTCACCTAGAGTGGTTATTTAAGAAAAAAAAAAAATATATATATATATATATATATATATATATATATATTCACTTGTTATGTTCCAAAACCATGTTTTAAGATGGCAGCCATCATCGCACAACTGTGAAAAAAGATTTTAGGCCATCTTTGCTGTTGATGAAATTCTGTCACGTCATGCACTTTTTCTTTTAAAATGGTTTCGCAAACATACACATACTGACATCGATAAAGGCGTTGTGCCGAAACGCGTCTGTCACTGCTGGGAGGCTCTGCACATTAAAAGCACTTTTTCATGAATTCCCGTGAGTGCTCTCTTCTTCGGCCGACATTGAATCCATTTGCCATTGTGGATGCACGTTTAGCGGCTCACCACCGCTGGAGATTCACACCCGGGACGCATGGTGCGGTGGCGGTGACTCTTTGTTTTTTAATTTAAATTTGGCCGCTTGCCCCGTTGCTGAATAAATTACATCCGCCGAAAGATCGCAGACGGATGATCATTTTTGGAAACGATTGACACAGAGAGGATTCCGCCACTGGTTGGAACGCCCGGGAGGTCATGTGATCAAGGCAGGCGACTGCCGAAACGCGTAATGGCGAGACTGTTGGAGCGGTAAAATAAACAAATCTGCACGAATTTGGGTCCACTCTCGTTTGTTGGTGGAGAAAAAACAACGATATAAAGGCGAGCAACTGCTATATATATATATATATATATATATATATATAGCAGTTGCTCGCCTTTATATCGTATATATATATATACATAACAAATGAATATATATATATATATATATATATATATATATATAGCAGTTGCTCGCCTTTATATCGTATATATATATATATATATATATATATATATATATATATATTCACTTGTTATGTTCCAAAAACATGTTTTAAAATGGCAGCCATCATCGCACAACTGTGAAAAAAGATTTTAGGCCATCTTTGCTGTTGATGAAATTCTGTCACGTCATGCACTTTTTCTTTTAAAATGGTTTCGCAAACATACACATACTGACATCGATAAAGGCGTTGTGCCGAAACGCGTCTGTCACTGCTGGGAGGCTCTGCACATTAAAAGCACTTTTTCATGAATTCCCGTGAGTGCTCTCTTCTTCGGCCGACATTGAATCCATTTGCCATTGTGGATGCACGTTTAGCGGCTCACCACCGCTGGAGATTCGCACCCGGGACACGTGGTGCGGCGGCGGTGACTCTTTGTTTTTTAATTTAAATTTGGCCGCTTGCCCCGTTGCTGAATAAATTACATCCGCCGAAAGATCGCAGACGGATGATCATTTTTGGAAACGATTGACACAGAGAGGATTCCGCCACCGGTTGGAACGCCCGGGATGTCCCGCATCGGAGGACCCGCGATTCCCGCAGCGAACCGCCGGTGTGTGTTCTACTCTTTCTGTTGTCTCTTCTTCTCATTTGGAACAGCCTCAGTCCCGAGGGATTCATTTATCTCGAATGTGCAAGCCTCCTTTGTTTTTGTTTTTGGAACTAATATGTCTACAGTCACGGAACGAGAAGAAGCTGCTGCCGACATTTTCAGGCAGGGAGCCGGGCAAGGGACGAGTGGCTCCAAAGAAATCAATGCCTTAGCCAACCCTCCAAGTAATTTGAAGATTCTGTATCAGACGCTAGAGAAAACCTATGAGAAAGAAATCCGCAAATGGTGGGAGGCCACCTTGTTGGAAAAGTATCTGGATGTTGAACGCATACTAAGAGGCCTTCACATTTTTACAGTTCCATCCTACGAAAATCCGGATCCGCAGTTATTGAAAGACTGGTCTGAATATACAACAGAATCAGCAAAAGGAATGGTCAGGATCCTCATAACATATGCATGGAGTGACCGGGCTAAACTATTAGAGGAGATCAAGAACTTGGAAGAGATGATCAATAAAGATAAAGATATCAGAGTGAAGAACTCAAAACAGCCATGATGAAACGGCTCAAAGATTATGAAAGCGGTATAAGACGTCGCAAGCAAACTAAATTTCAGCGGGACGAACAAAACTACGCTTCTGGTCGGATCCTGACCTTTGCTCGAAAATACGACGCACTGAGGAAGAAATTGAGCCAACAGAGAAGTGGTATGTCCTCCAACAGAGAGACCTCGGAGTCTGAGGTGGAAACATCAGAAGGGGAGCAGATAACAACCACTACCGAAAATAAATATAGAACCAGTGAGCCTACTTATTTTTGGGAGTACAAACTGATCAGGGAATCGCGACAAAGACCAGCTCCAAGAACCCATCCTGCAGAACAACAAAGAAATGAAAAAGAAGAAGGGGCAAGAAAGGAAGGAGGAGAAGTGCCCACTCCCAGGATTACATGCAGCAAGGGGAAACGGGGCAGATGGCAATACCAAGAGAGGAAAGAACTATCATCAACCTATCGGACAGAATATTGAGCAAAGATGAGTTACAGGTACTACAATTGGGTCTAACCTTCTGTCCTACTGCAGAATTCGACTATGCTGAGACCCACATTGATCTCTTTAAATATATAAGGAAATTAAAGTTACAGAAGATCCATCTGCTATACCCGAAAAGAACACCTCTCGATGTAACCAAAGCACTGGACGACATGGATCTCCTCATTGGCAATGACTTAGAAACCCTGATGACGTTACAATCTTTAGAATCATCAGTGGACATCAGAGGACCTAACAATAGGGCCAATATGGATACCTGCCTGGCACAAGCAGGAATTATACAAACCAGCAAGAAGAGTGAACTTAAGAGGAAATCAAGAACTGTTCCACAGACTTCACATGATGCTATTGATGTGTTCAATGATGCTATCATTGCAGATTTAAAAAACCTAGAGCGCAAGGACAATTCTGCCAAAAGTTACAACATCCCCTTCAAGCAATGGCAAGCCATTCAAACGCTTAAGAAAGATGATTCCCTAGTGATCAAACCCTCAGACAAGGGGGGAACATTGTTCTGTTTAACAAAGATCAATATTTTAAAGAAGCAATGAGACAACTGAGGGACCAACAATGTTATTTGCCCATCAATAGAGTGGAATATGTCAACTGTATAAAAACATTTCATCAACATCTGAAAAACTGGAGAGATGAAGGAATGTTGGATTCAGATGAGTACAACTTTCTACATTGTGAATATCCCGTCCTTCCAACATTTTACCACCTTCCCAAGGTTCATAAACACATGAGTAACCCACCGGGTAGACCCATTGTTGCTTCACTAAACAGTCTTTTGGAAATCACCTCCATATATACAGATTCGTTTCTAGCACCTTGGGGCAAGGACCTCAGCTCCTATGTAAAAGACACACAAGACTTCTTGAGACTAATAGAGGGAATCATCTGGGAGGATGATATGCTATTGATTACCCTAGATATAACCAGCCTATATACTTGCATCAATCATGAACAAGGCATTGCCAATGTCAAATGGTTTTTAAACAAACTACCTTTGAAATATCAGAAACACAATATCATGCTTCTCAACATGGTTAGATTTTGTCTGGAGAATAATATTTTTATTTTCTCTGGCCAATTGTTCAGACAGCAGCGTGGGGCCGTGATGGGCACGTGCTTTGCCCCCAGCTATGCAAATCTTTTCATAGGCTGGTGGGAGAAGTACGTGGCCTGGAGAGAGGTGCCTGAAAACTGGGTCGAAAGTGTGGCACTATGGGCCCGATATATAGATGATTTGTTTATTGTGTGGAGAGGTAGCCGTTCATCTGCTGAAAAGTATATAGCTTACCTCAACTCTAATGATCTTAATCTGGTAATTAGTGAGCACATTAGCAACACCAATGTATGTTATCTTGATTTGGAGGTCTATGTAGAGGATACCAAACTTCTCACAAGACTATACAGGAAACCCACAGCTGGGAATTCTGTTTTGCATGCTGGTAGTTATCATCCAAGAAGCTTGATCAAAAACATTCCCTATGGAGAATTTTTGCGTATTAAACGCAGTTGTGCAACCCAGTCTGAATATCAGAAAGCCAAAGTGGGTGCCTTGGATCGTTTTAGGGCCAGGGGATACTCCAACAATACCCTTCATGAGGCAGAGAAAAGGGCAGAGAAAGTAAATAGACTAGAACTCTTAGTAGCCAAAACAACTGATGATCGTAAGAACCAAAATAAAGGGGGACCAGTGAGGATGATTACTCGTTATAATGAAAAATCTTCCCAAGTAGTTCAGATGTTTAGAAAGAACTGGCATATTCTTCAAACAGATAATATACTGGGAAAGATCATCCCAAACTCAGCCACAGATCACATACAGACGTTGCAAGTCCATCAGCGATCACTTGGTTTACAGCCGTTATCGCTCAACCCCCTTAAAAACAGAGAGTGTTACTGGCTTTTTTCCTTGCATGAAATGCAAGGCCTGTAAGTATAGCCATAAAGTCATCAACTACAGCACTATAGAGATGGGATCTAAAACCTTCAGGAGTATCAATCGGCTACTAAACTGCAACTCAGAGTTCACAGTCTATTGTCTTGAGTGTCCCTGTCCCAAACGTTTTGTGGAGAGCACTATTCACCCTGCAAAGAAGCGTATTCTTGAACATATGCGGGCCATCACTAAGAATGATGCCAGTTATCCGATGGCCCGTCATTTTGAAACCACTCACAACTGCAACCGAGACCTCTTGAGATTCTTCTGCATTGACCAGGTCCCCAAAAGTGAGAGGGGGGGGTTGGGTCAAAAGTTTGCGTACATTAGAATCCAGGTACATTATTGATCTGCGAACGAAGGTTCCGTTAGGTCTCAACAATGATGAGGAATTATGTGTTCACCTTGAGTGAATGTAACCCATTGTTGTTAACCTGATCTGATTTTTCGACTTTCACATATCTTTTGTTGGGTATCATGCAATGTTTTTCCTTACGTTGAGATTGAAACTGTACGAACTTCTCATGGGAATCTATAACAGGCAACTAATACCAATTTGTATATACATACTTTATTTCTTTATCCTATAACCAGACTGCCCATACAGGGCGTAATCGTTATGGATATAGGGAATTTGGGAGTATACTCGAAATATAATAGGTATTTTTGCATATATGAATATTTATATGCCTCTTCTCGTTTTTCGTGACTGTATTTTTCAATTGCCCATTCAGGGCAAAATTCTGTATGAATTTGGGAGACTGTAGAAATCCATTTGAGAACAACAAAAATTGAAAGTATTTATGTCAGGATGGGATATGAACTTGCTAAATGTTATGAATGGTTTTGTTATTCTATCCTTGTCCTGATATATAATCGGGTTCTGCTCCCAAATGTCTGAAATGTTATCACTCTGGCTATGTTTTACAACACACCATATTCACTTGTTATGTTCCAAAAACATGTTTTAAGATGGCCGCCATCATCGCACAACTGTGAAAAACGATTTTAGGCCATCTTTGCTGTTGATGAAATTCTGTCATGTGATGCACTTTTTTCTTTTAAAATGGTTTCGCAAACATACACATACTGACATCCATAAAGGCATAGTGCCGAAATGCGTCTGTCAGTGCTGGGAGGCTCTGCACATTAAAAGCACTTTTTCATGAATTCCCGTGAGTGCTCTCTTCTTCGGCCGACATTGAATCCATTTGCCATTGTGGATGCACGTATAGCGGCTCACCACCGCTGGAGATTCGCACCCGGGACACGTGGTGCGGCGGCGGTGACTCTTTGTTTTTGAATATATATATATATATATACATATATATATTCACTGAAAAAACCATAGGTTTCAGACACGTTATAGTTAGAAATTAGCATTTAAAAAACCTTTGAAATTCACTGAAAAAACCATAGGTTTTAGGGACAGTTATAGTTAGTTGGACATTTCACTCGTACAAAACCATAGAAATTCCCCCGTTATAGTTAGTTCAGCTAACTATAACTCGCGCCCCCGCAATGCACTGCTGATGACGTCACATATTACATCACTCATGACATGGTCAGTGACATCACTGATGACATCACTGATGACATCTCAAATGACATCACTGATGACATCAACCAGTGACTGTGTGTTTCTGTAAAGTTTAAATATGTTTAATATATATAGGGAAAGGCGTATTGAAGAATGAGTGGGTGTATAAGTGTCTGAATGGATGATTTAGTACGTGAGTGACTGACTCTACAAGTGAGTGATTAAATGTATCTTACTGAATGCATGGGTTAGTGACTAAACTGTGTGAATGTCTGTATCCGTCTGTCTGTTGGTTTGTAAGCGGCTGCATGGCTTTCTGAATAGCTACATGAGTGTCTACATGGGTTATTGATTGATTGTCTGAGAATCTGTATGGGTGCCTGAGTGTTTGTGTGGGTGGGGTGTGTGTGACTCTGTGCATAGATGTGTGAGTTGGAGATTCACTGGGTGCATGGTTTCAAGAGTGCATCTGTGATGGACTGTATGGGTGGGTGAGTGTGTGTATGGGTGTGTTAGTGATTGAATGTATATCTCAGTGGTACATGTGTGAGTAACTACATATGTGAAAGGCAGTATATATGTGTGTTGGAGTGTATAAATGGCTATAAGTGAGAGTGTGTGATTGTGAGAGTGGCTGTATGGATGAGTGTGTACTTGTATCAGTGATTGTATAAGAGCGTAAGAATGTGCTAGTATTTGTATGAGTAAGTGAGCTGGTGTGTGTATAACTGTATAGGTGAGTAAATGGGTGTGTGATTAAGTTTTTTGCATGACTGACTAGGTGTGTGAGTACCTCTATGGATGAGTGGCGGTGTGTGAGTGTTTATATAGGTGTATGAGTGCATATGATAGTCCTGTACTGAGTGACTAAGTATGAGTGACTGTACGGGTGAGTGAGTGGATGTGTGTGTAGACCTAAGAATCAGTGAGTGGGTATGTAGTTTTTGGTGTTGGAGTGTCTATGGTTTTGAGAATGGCAGTCTGTAATTTAGAGTGGGTGTATCAAAAGTTATATTAGGGTGTGAGAAGATGCATGAAATTATCACATGGATGATGTCATCAGTGATGTCATTTGAGATGTCATCAGTGATGTCATCAGTGATGTCACTGACCATGTCATGAGTGATGTAATATGTGACGTCATCAGCAGTGCATTGCGGGGCGCGAGTTATAGTTAGCTGAACTAACTATAACGGGGGAATTTCTATGGTTTTGTATGAGTGAAATGTCCAACTAACTATAACTGTCCCTAAAACCTATGGTTTTTTCAGTGAATTTCAAAGGTTTTTTAAATGCTAATTTCTAACTATAACGTGTCTGAAACCTATGGTTTTTTCAGTGAATTTCAAAGGTTTTTTAAATGCTAATTTCTAACTATAACGTGCCTGAAACCTATGATTTTTTAAGTGAATTTCAAAGGTTTTTTAAATGCTAGTTTCTAACTATGCCTACAGAGGTAGGACATGTGAAGAAAGAAGAAAAACGCACAGAAAGAAGCAAAAGATGTGCAGAAAGAACCAACAGAGGAGCAGAAAGAGGCCTTGTTGCAAAATCATCCTGTGCCCACAACTTTTTCAGACGGGTACTGGTGGTAACTGACTCTGACTAACCAGAGCCAGTGCTATGCTAAAAGACACTTAGAATACAGTGAAAACACCTACATACACTAGGGAACACTATGCGTTGGGGTACCCCTGTGATTAGCATGACCTCCTCTGCAAGTCCCTAGTACATAATAGGGCAGGGGGATTAAAACTACCTCTTAAAACGCGCTACAGGGCGCGTTTGCACAGTGGTGAAGGGAGGGGGGCCTGAGGTGACATGTGTGCAAACGCACCCCGTGGCGCGTTTTAAGTTGCGGGATTAAGTCCCCTTGAATTCTGAGGGTCCCTGGGGCCCAACTAGCCCCCAGGTACCTACAGTTAGGACCACAGAGCTGAGTTGCAGAGAGGCGTTCTGAGGCCACTCACCTTTTTTCACCTCTCTGCAACGCAACTCTGTTGTGCTTACTGAAGATACCTGGTGGGCTAGTTGGCCCCCAGGGTCCCTCAGGAATTCAAAGGGAATTAATTCCCCAACTTAAAACGCACCACAGGGCGTGTTTGCGCACATGTCACCTGAGGCCCCGCCCCTCCCTTCACCACTGTGCAAACGCGCCCCGTGGTGCGTTTTAAGTTGGGGGATTAGGTCACCTTGAATCCTGAGGGTCCCTGGGGCCCAACTAGCCAACTAGGTACTTCCAGTAAGCACCACAGGCCTGCGTTGCAACGCCTGTAACAAATTGTGCAGTTGTGTTTAGGTAGTGAAGAGGGTCGTGCTGGGGGTAGTGTTTTAGGGTTTAGGGTAGTGCAGTGGTGTTTGTGTAGTGTAGGGGGTCATGCTGGGGGTAGATTTAGGGTTTAGGGTAGTGCAGTGGTGTTTGGGTAGTGTACGGAGTCGTGCTGGGGGAGTGTTTTAGAGTTTTGGGTAGTGCAGTGGTGTTTGGGTAGTGTAGGGGGTCGTGCTGGGGGTAGTGTTTTAGGGTTTAGGGTAGTGCAGTGGTGTTTGGGTAGTGTAGGGGGTCGTGCTGGGGGTAGTGATTTAGGGTAGTGCAGTGGTGTTTGGGTAGTGTAGGGGGTACTGCTGGGGGTAGTGTTTTAGGGTTTAGGGTAGTGCAGTGGTGTTTGGGTAGTGTAGGGGTACTGCTGGGGGTAGTTTTTTAGGGTTTAGGGTAGTGCAGTGGTGTTTGGGTAGTGTAGTGGTTCGTGCTGGGGGTAGTTTTTTAGGGTTTAGGGTAGTGCAGTGGTGTTTGTGTAGTGTAGGGGTAGTGTTTTAGGGTAGTGCAGTGGTGTTTGTGTAGTGTAGGAGGTCATGTTTTAGGGTTTAGGGTAGTGCAGTGGTCTTTGGGTAGTGTAGGGAGTCGTGCGGGGGGTAGTGTTTTAGGGTTTAGGATAGTGTAGGGGGTCATGCGGGGGCTAGTGTTTTAGGGATTAGGGTAGTGCATTGGTGTTTGGGTAGTGTAGGGGGTCATGCGGGGGGTAGTGTTTTAGGGTTTAGGGCAGTGCAGTGGTGTTTGGGTAGCGTAGGGGGTCGTGCTGGGGAGTGTTTTAGGGTTTAGGGCAGTGCAGTGGTGTTCGGGTAGCGTAGGGGGTCGTGCTGGGGGAGTGTTTTAGGGTTTAGGGCAGTGCAGTGGTGTTCAGGTAGTGTAGGGGGTCGTGCTGGGGGAGTGTTTGAGGGTTTAGGGCAGTGCAGTCGTGTTCGGGTAGTGTAGGGGTTGTGCTGGGGGTAGTATTTTAGGGTTTAGGGTAGTGCAGTGGTGTTTGGGTAGCGTAGGGGGTCGTGCTGGGGGTAGTGTTCTAGGGTTTAGGGCAGTGCAGTGGTGTTTGGGCAGTGTAGGGGTAATGCTGGGGGTGGTGTTTTAGGGTTTAGGGCAGTGCAGTGGTAATCGGGCAGTGTAGGGGGTCGTGCTGGGGTTGGTGTTTCAGGGTTTAGGGCAGTGCAGTGGTGTTCGGGCAGTGTAGGGGGTGGTGTTTCAGGGTTTAGGGCAGTGCAGTGGTGTTCGGCAGTGTAGGGGGTCGTGCAGGGGGTGGTGTTTCAGGGTTTAGGGCAGTGGTGTTCGGGCAGTGTAGGGGGTCGTGCTGGGGGTGGTGTTTCAGGGTTTGGGGCAGTGCAGTGGTGTTCGAGCAGTAAAGGGGTCGTGCTGGGGGTGGTGTTTCAGGGTTTAGGGCAGTGCAGTGGTGTTCGGGCAGTGTAGGGGGCGGTGCAGGGGGTGGTGTTTTAGGGTTTAGGGCAGTGCAGTGGTGTTCGGGCAGTGTAGGGGATGGTGCAGGGGGTGGTGTTTCAGGGTTTAGGGCAGTGCAGTGGTGTTCGGGCAGTGTAGGGGGTCGTTCTGGGGCTGGTGTTTCAGGGTTTAGGGCTGTGCAGTGGTGTTTGGGCAGTGTAGGGGGTCGTGCTGGGGCTGGTGTTTCAGGGTTTAGGGCAGTGCAGTGGTGTTCGGGCAGTGTAGGGGGTCGTGCTGGGGCTAGTGTTTCAGGATTTAGGGCAGAGCAAAGGAGTTCAGGCAGTGTAGGGGGTTTTGCTGGAGGTGGTGTTTCAGGGTTTAGGGCAGTGCAGTGGTGTTCGTGCAGTGTAGGGGGTGGTGTTTCAGGGTTTAGGGCAGTGGTGTTCAGGCAGTGTAGGGGGTCTTGCTGGGGTTGATGTTTCAGGGTTTAGGGCAGTGCAGTGGTGTTCGGGCAGTGTCGGGGGTCGTGCTGGGGGTGGTGTTTCAGGGTTTAGGGCAGTGCAGTGGTGTTCGGGCAGTGTAGGGTGTCGTGCTGAGGGGTGGTGTTTCAGGGTTTAGGGCAGTGCAGTGGTGTTCGGGCAGTGTAGGGGGTCATGCAGGGGGTGGTGTTTCAGGGTTTAGGGCAGTGCAGTGGTGTTTGGGCAGTGTAGGGGGTCGTGTAGGGGGTGGTGTTTCAGGGTTTAGGGCAGTGCAGTGGTGTTCGGCCAGTGTAGGTGGTCTTGCTGGGGGTGGTGTTTCAGGCTTTAGTGCAGTGGTGTTCGGGCAGTATAGGGGTCTTGCTGGGGGTGGTGTTTCAGGGTTTAGGGCAGTGCAGTGGTGTTCGGGCAGTGTAGGGGTCTTGCTGAGGCTGGTGTTTCAGGGTTTAGGGCAGTGCAGTGGTGTTCGGGCAGTGTAGGGTGTCGTGCTGAGGGGTGGTGTTTGAGGGTTTAGGGCAGTGCAGTGGTGTTCGGGCAGTGTAGGGGGTCATGCAGGGGGTGGTGTTTCAGGGTTTAGGGCAGTGCAGTGGTGTTTGGGCAGTGTAGGGGGTCGTGTAGGGGGTGGTGTTTCAGGGTTTAGGGCAGTGCAGTGGTGTTCGGCCAGTGTAGGTGGTCTTGCTGGGGGTGGTGTTTCAGGGTTTAGGGCAGTGCAGTGGTGTTTGGGCAGTGTAGGGGGTCATGCAGGGGGTGGTGTTTCAGGGTTTAGGGCAGTGCAGTGGTGTTCGGGCAGTGTAGGGGTCATGCTGGGGCTGGTGTTTCAGGGTTTAGGGCAGTGCAGTGGTGTTCGGGCAGTGTAGGGGGTGGTGTTTCAGGGTTTAGGGCAGTGCAGTGGTGTTCGGGCAGTGTAGGGGGTCGTGCAGGGGGTGGTGTTTCAGGGTTTAGGGCAGTGGTGTTCGGGCAGTGTAGGGGGTCATGCTGGGGGTGGTGTTTCAGGGTTTGGGGCAGTGCAGTGGTGTTCGAGCAGTAAAGGGGTCATGCTGGGGGTGGTGTTTCAGGGTTTAGGGCAGTGCAGTGGTGTTCGGGCAGTGTAGGGGGCGGTGCAGGGGTGGTGTTTTAGGGTTTAGGGCAGTGCAGTGGTGTTTGGGCAGTGTAGGGGGTGGTGTTTCAGGGTTTAGGGCAGTGCAGTGGTGTTCGGGCAGTGTAGGGGGTCGTTCTGGGGCTGGTGTTTCAGGGTTTAGGGCTGTGCAGTGGTGTTCGGGCAGTGTAGGGGGTGGTGTTTCTGGGTTTAGGGCTGTGCAGTGGTGTTCGGGCAGTGTAGGGGGTCGTGCAGGGGGTGGTGTTTCAGGGTTTAGGGCACTTGTGTTCGGGCAGTGTAGGGGGTGGTGCAGGGGGTGGTGTTTCAGGGTTTAGGGCAGTGCAGTGGTGTTCGGGCAGTGTAGGGGGTCATGCAGGGGGTGGTGTTTCAGGGTTTAGGGCAGTGCAGTGGTGTTCGGGCAGTGTAGGGGGTCGTGCTGGGGCTGGTGTTTCAGGGTTTAGGGCAGTACAGTGGTGTTCGGGCAGTGTAGGGGGTCGTGCTGGGGCTGGTGTTTCAGGGTTTAGGGCTGTGCAGTGGTGTTCGGGCAGAGTAGGGGGTCGTGCTGGGGCTGGTGTTTCAGGGTTTAGGGCAGTGCAGTGGTGTTCGGGCAGTGTAGGTGGTCGTGCTGGGGCTGGTGTTTCAGGGTTTAGGGCAGTGCAGTGGTGTTCGGGCAGTGTAGGGGTCCTGCTGGGGCTGGTGTTTCAGGGTTTAGGGCAATGCAGTGGTGTTCGGGCAGTGTAGGGGTTCTTGCTGGGGCTGGTGTTTCAGAGTATAGGGCAGTGCAGTGGTGTTCGGGCAGTGTAGGGGGTCTTGCTGGGGCTGGTGTTTCAGGGTTTAGGGCAGTGCAGTGGTGTTCGGGCAGTGTAGGGGGTCGTGCTGGGGGTGGTGTTTCAGGGTTTAGGGCAGTGCAGTGGTGTTCGGGCAGTGTAGGGGGTCGTGCTGGGGCTAGTGTTTCAGGATTTAGGGCAGAGCAAAGGTGTTCAGGCAGTGTAGGGGGTTTTGCTGGAGGTGGTGTTTCAGGGTTTAGGGCAGTGCAGTGGTGTTCGTGCAGTGTAGGGGGTGGTGTTTCAGGGTTTAGGGCAGTGGTGTTCAGGCAGTGTAGGGGGTCTTGCTGGGGTTGATGTTTCAGGGTTTAGGGCAGTGCAGTGGTGTTCGGGCAGTGTAGGGGGTCGTGCTGGGGGTGGTGTTTCAGGGTTTAGGGCAGTGCAGTGGTGTTCCGGCAGTGTAGGAGGTCGTGCAGGGGGTGGTGTTTCAGGGTTTAGGGCAGTGCAGTGGTGTTTGGGCAGTGTAGGGGGTCGTGCTGGGGGTGGTGTTTCAGGGTTTAGGGCAGTGCAGTGGTGTTCGGGCAGTGTAGGGTGTCGTGCTGAGGGGTGGTGTTTCAGGGTTTAGGGCAGTGCAGTGGTGTTCGGGCAGTGTAGGGGGTCGTGTAGGGGGTTGTGTTTCAGGGTTTAGGGCAGTGCAGTGGTGTTTGGGCAGTGTAGGGGGTCGTGTAGGGGGTGGTGTTTCAGGGTTTAGGGCAGTGCAGTGGTGTTCGGCCAGTGTAGGTGGTCTTGCTGGGGGTGGTGTTTCAGGGTTTAGGGCAGTGCAGTGGTGTTTGGGCAGTGTAGGGGGTCATGCAGGGGGTGGTGTTTCAGGGTTTAGGGCAGTGCAGTGGTGTTTGGGCAGTGTAGGGGGTCATGCTGGGGCTGGTGTTTCAGGGTTTAGGGCAGTGCAGTGGTGTTCGGGCAGTGTAGGGGTGGTGTTTCAGGGTTTAGGGCAGTGCAGTGGTGTTCGGGCAGTGTAGGGGGTCGTGCAGGGGGTGGTGTTTCAGGGTTTAGGGCAGTGGTGTTCGGGCAGTGTAGGGGGTCATGCTGGGGGTGGTGTTTCAGGGTTTGGGGCAGTGCAGTGGTGTTCGAGCAGTAAAGGGGGTCATGCTGGGGGTGGTGTTTCAGGGTTTAGGGCAGTGCAGTGGTGTTCGGGCAGTGTAGGGGCGGTGCAGGGGGTGGTGTTTTAGGGTTTAGGGCAGTGCAGTGGTGTTTGGGCAGTGTAGGGGGTGGTGTTTCAGGGTTTAGGGCAGTGCAGTGGTGTTCGGGCAGTGTAGGGGGTCGTTCTGGGGCTGGTGTTTCAGGGTTTAGGGCTGTGCAGTGGTGTTCGGGCAGTGTAGGGGGTGGTGTTTCAGGGTTTAGGGCAGTGCAGTGGTGTTCGGGCAGTGTAGGGGGTCGTGCAGGGGGTGGTGTTTCAGGGTTTAGGGCAGTGGTGTTCGGGCAGTGTAGGGGGTGGTGCAGGGGGTGGTGTTTCAGGGTTTAGGGCAGTGCAGTGGTGTTCGGGCAGTGTAGGGGGTCATGCAGGGGGTGGTGTTTCAGGGTTTAGGGCAGTGCAGTGGTGTTCGGGCAGTGTAGGGGGTCGTGCTGGGGCTGGTGTTTCAGGGTTTAGGGCAGTACAGTGGTGTTCGGGCAGTGTAGGGGGTCGTGCTGGGGCTGGTGTTTCAGGGTTTAGGGCTGTGCAGTGGTGTTCGGGCAGAGTAGGGGGTCGTGCTGGGGCTGGTGTTTCAGGGTTTAGGGCAGTGCAGTGGTGTTCGGGCAGTGTAGGTGGTCGTGCTGGGGCTGGTGTTTCAGGGTTTAGGGCAGTGCAGTGGTGTTCGGGCAGTGTAGGGGTCCTGCTGGGGCTGGTGTTTCAGGGTTTAGGGCAATGCAGTGGTGTTCGGGCAGTGTAGGGGTTCTTGCTGGGGCTGGTGTTTCAGAGTATAGGGCAGTGCAGTGGTGTTCGGGCAGTGTAGGGGGTCTTGCTGGGGCTGGTGTTTCAGGGTTTAGGGCAGTGCAGTGGTGTTCGGGCAGTGTAGGGGGTCGTGCTGGGGGTGGTGTTTCAGGGTTTAGGGCAGTGCAGTGGTGTTCGGGCAGTGTAGGGGGTCGTGCTGGGGCTAGTGTTTCAGGATTTAGGGCAGAGCAAAGGTGTTCAGGCAGTGTAGGGGGTTTTGCTGGAGGTGGTGTTTCAGGGTTTAGGGCAGTGCAGTGGTGTTCGGTGCAGTGTAGGGGGTGGTGTTTCAGGGTTTAGGGCAGTGGTGTTCAGGCAGTGTAGGGGGTCTTGCTGGGGTTGATGTTTCAGGGTTTAGGGCAGTGCAGTGGTGTTCGGGCAGTGTAGGGGGTCGTGCTGGGGGTGGTGTTTCAGGGTTTAGGGCAGTGCAGTGGTGTTCCGGCAGTGTAGGAGGTCGTGCAGGGGGTGGTGTTTCAGGGTTTAGGGCAGTGCAGTGGTGTTTGGGCAGTGTAGGGGGTCGTGCTGGGGGTGGTGTTTCAGGGTTTAGGGCAGTGCAGTGGTGTTCGGGCAGTGTAGGGTGTCGTGCTGAGGGGTGGTGTTTCAGGGTTTAGGGCAGTGCAGTGGTGTTCGGCCAGTGTAGGTGGTCTTGCTGGGGGTGGTGTTTCAGGCTTTAGTGCAGTGGTGTTCGGGCAGTGTAGGGGGTCTTGCTGGGGGTGGTGTTTCAGGGTTTAGGGCACTGCAGTGGTGTTCGGGCAGTGTAGGGGTCTTGCTGGGGCTGGTGTTTCAGGGTTTAGGGCAGTGCAGTGGTGTTCGGGCAGTGTAGGGGGTCGTGCTGGGGCTGGTGTTTGAGGGTTTAGGGTAGTGCAGTGGTGTTCGGGCAGTGTAGGGGTCGTGCTGGGGCTGGTGTTTCAGGGTTTAGGGCAGTGCAGTGGTTTTCGGGCAGTGTAGGCGGTCGTGCTGGGGCTGGTGTTTCAGGGTTTAGGGCAGTGCAGTGGTGTTCGGGCAGTGTACAGGGTTGTGCTGGGGCTGGTGTTTCAGGGTTTAGGGCAGTGCAGTGGTGTTCGGGCAGTGTACGAGGTCATGCTGGGGGTGGTGTTTCAGGGTTTAGGGCAGTGCAGTGGTGTTCGGGCAGTGTACGAGGTCATGCTGGGGGTGGTGTTTCAGGGTTTAGGGCAGTGCAGTGGTGTTCGGGCAGTGTAGGGGGTCGTGCTGGGGCTGGTGTTTCATGGTTTTGGGCAGTGCAGTGGTGTTCGGGCAGTGTAGGGGTCGTGCTGGGGCTGGTGTTTCAGGGTTTAGGGCAGTGCAGTGGTGTTCGGGCAGTGTAGGGGGTCTTGCTGGGGGTGGTGTTTCAGGGTATAGGGCAGTGCAGTGGTGTTCGGGCAGTGTAGGGTGTCATGCTGAGGGGTGGTGTTTCAGGGTTTAGGGCAGTGCAGTGGTGTTCGGGCAGTGTAGGGGGTCATGCAGGGGGTGGTGTTTCAGGGTTTAGGGCAGTGCAGTGATGTTTGGGCAGTGTAGGGGGTCGTGTAGGGGCTGGTGTTTCAGGGTTTAGGGCAGTGCAGTGGTGTTCGGCCAGTGTAGGTGGTCTTGCTGGGGGTGGTGTTTCAGGGTTTAGGGCAGTGCAGTGGTGTTCGGGCAGTGTAGGGGGTCATGCAGGGGTGGTGTTTCAGGTTTTAGGGCAGTGCAGTGGTGTTTGGGCAGTGTAGGGTGTCGTGCTGGGGCTGGTGTTTCAGGGTTTAGGGCAGTGCAGTGGTGTTCGGGCAGTGTAGGGGGTGGTGTTTCAGGGTTTAGGGCAGTGCAGTGCTGTTCGGGCAGTGTAGGGGTCGTGCAGGGGGTGGTGTTTCAGGGTTTAGGGCAGTGGTGTTCGGGCAGTGTAGGGGGTCGTGCTGGGGGTGGTGTTTCAGGGTTTAGGGCAGTGCAGTGGTGTTCGGGCAGTGTAGGGGGCGGTGCAGGGGGTGGTGTTTTAGGGTTTAGGGCAGTGCAGTGGTGTTCGGGCAGTGTAGGGGGTGGTGCAGGGGGTGGTGTTTCAGGGTTTAGGGCAGTGCAGTGGTGTTCGGGCAGTGTAGGGGGTCGTTCTGGGGCTGGTGTTTCAGGGTTTAGGGCTGTGCAGTGGTGTTCGGGCAGTGTAGGGGGTGGTGTTTCAGGGTTTAGGGCAGTGCAGTGGTGTTCGGGCAGTGTAGGGGGTCGTGCAGGGGGTGGTGTTTCAGGGTTTAGGGCAGTGGTGTTCGGGCAGTGTAGGGGGTGGTGCAGGGGGTGGTGTTTCAGGGTTTAGGGCAGTGCAGTGGTGTTCGGGCAGTGTAGGGGGTCATGCAGGGGGTGGTGTTTCAGGGTTAAGGGCAGTACAGTGGTGTTCGGGCAGTGTAGGGGGTCGTGCTGGGGCTGGTGTTTCAGGGTTTAGGGCAGTACAGTGGTGTTCGGGCAGTGTAGGGGGTCGTGCTGGGGCTGGTGTTTCAGGGTTTAGGGCTGTGCAGTGGTGTTCGGGCAGAGTAGGGGGTCGTGCTGGGGCTGGTGTTTCAGGGTTTAGGGCAGTGCAGTGGTGTTCGGGCAGTGTAGGTGGTCGTGTTGGGGCTGGTGTTTCAGGGTTTAGGGCAGTGCAGTGGTGTTCGGGCAGTGTAGGGGGTCCTGCTGGGGCTGGTGTTTCAGGGTTTAGGGCAATGCAGTGGTGTTCAGGCAGTGTAGGGGTTCTTGCTGGGGCTGGTGTTTCAGAGTATAGGGCACTGCAGTGGTGTTCGGGCAGTGTAGGGGGTCTTGCTGGGGCTGGTGTTTCAGGGTTTAGGGCAGTGCAGTGGTGTTCGGGCAGTGTAGGGGGTCGTGCTGGGGGTGGTGTTTCAGGGTTTAGGGCAGTGCAGTGGTGTTCGGGCAGTGTAGGGGGTCGTGCTGGGGCTAGTGTTTCAGGATTTAGGGCAGAGCAAAGGTGTTCAGGCAGTGTAGGGGGTTTTGCTGGAGGTGGTGTTTCAGGGTTTAGGGCAGTGCAGTGGTGTTCGTGCAGTGTAGGGGGTGGTGTTTCAGGGTTTAGGGCAGTGGTGTTCAGGCAGTGTAGGGGGTCTTGCTGGGGTTGATGTTTCAGGGTTTAGGGCAGTGCAGTGGTGTTCGGGCAGTGTAGGGGGTCGTGCTGGGGGTGGTGTTTCAGGGTTTAGGGCAGTGCAGTGGTGTTCCGGCAGTGTAGGAGGTCGTGCAGGGGGTGGTGTTTCAGGGTTTAGGGCAGTGCAGTGGTGTTTGGGCAGTGTAGGGGGTCGTGCTGGGGGTGATGTTTCAGGGTTTAGGGCAGTGCAGTGGTGTTCGGGCAGTGTAGGGTGTCGTGCTGAGGGGTGGTGTTTCAGGGTTTAGGGCAGTGCAGTGGTGTTCGGGCAGTGTAGGGGGTCGTGTAGGGGTGGTGTTTCAGGGTTTATGGCAGTGCAGTGGTGTTCGGCCAGTGTAGGTGGTCTTGCTGGGGGTGGTGTTTCAGGCTTTAGTGCAGTGGTGTTCGGGCAGTGTAGGGGGTCTTGCTGGGGGTGGTGTTTCAGGGTTTAGGGCAGTGCAGTGGTGTTCGGGCAGTGTAGGGGGTCTTGCTGGGGCTGGTGTTTCAGGGTTTAGGGCAGTGCAGTGGTGTTCGGGCAGTGTAGGGGTCATGCTGGGGCTGGTGTTTGAGGGTTTAGGGTAGTGCAGTGGTGTTCGGGCAGTGTAGGGGGTCGTGCTGGGGCTGGTGTTTCAGGGTTTAGGGCAGTGCAGTGGTTTTCGGGCAGTGTAGGCGGTCGTGCTGGGGCTGGTGTTTCAGGGTTTAGGGCAGTGCAGTGGTGTTCGGGCAGTGTACAGGGTTGTGCTGGGGCTGGTGTTTCAGGGTTTAGGGCAGTGCAGTGGTGTTCGGGCAGTGTAGGAGGTCGTGCTGGGGGTGGTGTTTCAGGGTTTAGGGCAGTGCAGTGGTGTTCGGGCAGTGTAGGGGGTCGTGCTGGGGCTGGTGTTTCATGGTTTAGGGCAGTGCAGTGGTGTTCGGGCAGTGTAGGGGTCGTGCTGGGGGTGGTGTTTCAGGGTTTAGGGCAGTGCAGTGGTGTTCGGGCAGTGTAGGGGGTCATGCTGGGGGTGGAGTTTCAGGGTTTAGGGCAGTGCAGTGGTGTTTGGGCAGTGTAGGGGGTCTTGCTGGGGGTGGTGTTTCAGGGTTTAGGGCAGTGGTGTTCGGGCAGTGTAGGGGGTCTTGCTGGGGGTGATGTTTCAGGGTTTAGGGCAGTGCAGTGGTGTTCGGGCAGTGTAGGGGGTCTTGCTGGGGTAGTGTTTTGGGGTTTAGGGCAGTGCAGTGGTGTTTGTGCAGTGTAGGGGGTCGTGCTGGGGGTGGTGTTTCAGGGTTTAGGGCAGTGCAGTAGTGTTCGGGCAGTGTAGGGGATCGTGCAGGGGTGGTGGTTCAGGGTTTAGGGCAGTACAGTGGTGTTCGGGCAGTGTAGGGGGTCGTGCTGGGGGTGGTGTTTCAGGGTTTAGGGCAGTGCAGTGGTGTTCGGGCAGTGTAGGGGGTCGTGCAGGGGGTGGTTTTTCAGGGTTTAGGGCAGTGCAGTGGTGTTCGGGCAGTGTAGGGGTCGTGCTGGGGCTGGTGTTTCAGGGTTTAGGGCAGTACAGTGGTGTTCGGGCAGTGTAGGGGGTCTTGCTGGGGGTGGTGTTTCAGGGTTTAGGGCAGTGGTGTTCGGGCAGTGTAGGAGGTCTTGCTGGGGGTGATGGTTCAGGGTTTAGGGCAGTGCAGTGGTGTTCGGGCAGTGTAGGGGGTCTTGCTGGGGGTAGTGTTTCAGGGTTTAGGGCAGTGCAGTGGTGTTCGTGCAGTGTAGGGGGTCATGCTGGGGATGGTGTTTCAGGGTTTAGGGCAGTGCAGTAGTGTTCGGGCAGTGTAGGGGGTCGTGCAGGGGGTGGTGTTTCAGGGTTTAGGGCAGTGCAGTGGTGTTCGGGCAGTGTAGGGGGTCGTGCTGGGGGTGGTGTTTTAGTGTTTAGGGCAGTGCAGTGGTGTTTGGGCAGTGTAGGGGGTCGTGCTGGGGGTGGTGTTTCAGGGTTTAGGGCAGTGGTGTTCGGGCAGTGTAGGGGGTCTTGCTGGGGGTGATGTTTCAGGGTTTAGGGCAGTGCAGTGGTGTTCGGGCAGTGTAGGAGGTCTTGCTGGGGGTAGTGTTTCAGGGTTTAGGGCAGTGCAGTGGTGTTCGGGCAGTGTAGGGGCGTGCTGGGGGTGGTGTTTCAGGGTTTAGGGCAGTGCAGTGGTGTTCGGGCAGTGTAGGGGGTCGTGAAGGGGTGGTGTTTCAGGGTTTAGGGCAGTGCAGTGGTGTTCGGGCAGTGTAGGGGGTCGTGCTAGGGTTGGTGTTTCAGGGTTTAGGGCAGTGCAGTGGTGTTCGGGCAGTGTAGGGGGTCGTGCAGGGGCTGGTGTTTCAGGGTTTAGGGCAGTGCAGTGGTGTTCGGGCAGTGTAGGGGTCGTGCTGGGGGTAGTGTTTTAGGGTTTAGGGTAGTGCAGTGGTGCTTGTGTAGTGTAGGGGGTCGTGCTGGGGGTAGTGTTTTAGGGTTTAGGGTAGTGCAGTGGTGTTTGTGTAGTGTAGGGGGTCATGTTTTAGGGTAGTGCAGTGGTGTTTGGGTAGTGTAGGGGTCGTGCTGGGCGTAGTGTTTTAGGATTTAGGTTAGTGCAGTGGTGTTTGGGTAGTGTAGGGGTCGTGCTGGGGGTAGTGTTTTAGGGTTTAAGGTAGTGCAGTGGTGTTTGTGTAGTGTAGGGGTCGTTCTGGGGTCGTGCTGTGGGTAGTGTTTTAGGGTTTAGGGTAGCGCAGTGGTGCTTGTGTAGTGTAGGGGGTCGTGCTGGGGTAGTGTTTTAGGGTTTAGGGTAGTGCAGTGGTGTTTGTGTAGTGTAGGGGGTCATGTTTTAGGGTAGTGCAGTGGTGTTTGGGTAGTGTAGGGGTCGTGCTGGGGTAGTGTTTTAGGATTTAGGTTAGTGCAGTGGTGTTGGGGTAGTGTTTTAGGGTTTAGGGTAGTGCAGTGGTGTTTGTGTAGTGTAGGGGGTCATGCTGGGGGTATTGTTTTAGGGTTTAGGATAGTGCAGTGGTGCTTGTGTAGTGTAGGGGGTAGTGTTTTAGGGTTTAGGGTAGTGCAGTGGTGTTTTTGTAGTGTAGGGTGGTCATGTTTTAAGATGCAACGCTCCAATACCTGACCAGTCTGCACTACATAAAACTGCAAAAAAACTAAAAATAAAAAGTGTTTTGCATTCTTTTGTCATTGGGCTATATGTGGGCTACATCTGGGTAATATTTGTGCTACATTTGGGCTCTTTTTTCACTGGTGGCCATCTTGGAAGACTTCTTTGTTATGAAGTTTCCTAATTTCCTCATTTATGCAGTCTCCTCAGTAGGAAATGCTTTCAGTTTTTTACTTTGATTCCATCAAGAAGGCATTCAGATGTGTCACACATTTGCCATAAATTCAGAATGTTAGCACTCTAGTTGTTCATTAGATCACTGTAGTAAAGCTACTGCTCACCAAGGAGTTAACTGGAAGTCTACTGCTGGTATTGAAAGTGATTGTTTCAGTCTGCATGTCAGAATTTTCTAATGAAATAGAAGAGGATTTGAGATCTCACTTAAAACATGCACTAAATTTTCTTTTTGCAGCACTAACCATAATTTCTATGGCAAAATGAACCCCCTCATTTTGTTCCTTTTTAAATTAACCCCTTGACCGCGATCGGAATTCCGCTCGTATGCGGGACATTCCGATCGCGGGTGTGGTCGTGACGAGCTCAGCTCGTCATGCGCATAGCGCTATCACGAGCAGCATGACGAGCTGAGCTCGTCATGAGCACGGAAGGGGTTAAATGTTTTAAGTGTTACCAGTTTATTCCAATCAAGATGGCTTCAGGTGTGCCATACTTTTGTCATAAGTAAGGCAGTTAGCACTCTAGTTGTTCTTTAGAACACTCTGGGAAGCTGCAGTAGAACACAAAGGCATCAACTGACAGGCTGCTCCTGTTGAAATATAACAGGAAGATATTTGAGATCTCACTTAAAACATGTCCTAATTTTTCTTTCTACAGCACTAACCATAATTTCTATGGCAAAATGAACCCTCTCATTTTGTTCCTTTTTAAATTAAATGTTTTAAGTGTTACCAGTTTATTCCAATCAAGATGGCTTCAGGTGTGCCATACTTTTGTCATAAGTAAGACTGTTAGCTCTCTAGTTGTTCTTTAGAACACTCTGGGAAGCTGCAGTAGAACACAAAGGCATCAACTGACAGGCTGCTCCTGTTGAAATATAACAGGAAGATATTTGAGATCACACTTGAAACATGTCCTAATTTTTCTTTCTACAGCACTAACCATAATTTCTATGACAAAATGAACCCCATCATTTTTTTCCTTTTTAAATTAAATGTTTTAAGTGTTACCAGTTTATTCCAATCAAGATAGCTTCAGGTGTGCCATTCTTTTGTCATAAGTAAGACTGTTAGCTCTCTAGTTGTTCTTTAGAACACTCTGGGAAGCTGCAGTAGAACACAAAGGCATCAACTGACAGGCTGCTCCTGTTGAAATATAACAGGAAGATATTTGAGATCTCACTTAAAACATGTCCAAATTTTTCTTTCTACAGCACTAACCATAATTTCTATGACAAAATGAACCCCCTCATTTTGTTCCTTTTTAAATTAAATGTTTTAAGAGTTACCAGTTTATTCCAATCAAGATGGCTTCAGGTGTGCCATAATTTTGTCATAAGTAAGACTGTTAGCGCTCTAGTTGTTCTTTAGAACACTCTGGGAAGCTGCAGTAGAACACAAAGGCATCAACTGACAGGCTGCTCCTGTTGAAATATAACAGGAAGATATTTGAGATCACACTTGAAACATGTCCTAACTTTTCTTTCTACAGCACTAACCATAATTTCAATGACAAAATGAACCCCATCATTTTGTTCCTTTTTAAATTAAATGTTTTAAGTGTTACCAGTTTATTCCAATCAAGATGGCTTCAGGTGTGCCATACTTTTGTCATAAGTAAGGCTGTTAGCACTCTAGTTGTTCTTTAGTACACTCTGGGAAGCTGCAGTAGAACACAAAGGAATCAACTGACAGTCTCTGCCCTTGTTGGATGTACATGTTTTACTGAGAATGTCAGACTTCATTCTCACATGACTGAGAAAGATAATGTGAATTTACAGAAAATATGCTCTCATTTTAGCTTCTGGAGCACCTTCCAAAACTGTATGGGACAAGCATGTGAAAATAGTTTTCTCTCAAACATGATTCATGATATCCCAGCAGAAGGTTTTTCACAGGGTAAAATCACCTTAGAACACACCACAATTCCTGAAATTAGTATGGTACCATCAACAAATGAATTCTAATGTAACTAAAGTCTGTTATCACCCTTTATAGTTCTCCTTTTGGTAACCCTCAAAATCTTCGATTCACTACAATGCATTTCAATGGGGTACTATCATTTATATTGGTCCCAAGATGGCTGCCAGCAATTCCAGGATGAAGTGCTGACAGCCAATCAGATCTCACGATGACATGTGTGGTTAGGCTCCGCCCAGATATATATGTGTTTTTACTTTTGATTTTCTCAGCAACTACTGAATGGATTTACACCATTTAACAAAAGGGTTCTTTCTGAACCAAGAACTACCTCTTTGCCAAATTTGGTGTAATTCCGTTCAGCAGTTCGGGCTGTAGCCTTGCATAAAGTTTCCTATGGGAAATTGATTTTTTGACTCTTATTTTTTAATTTCTCCACAACTACTGAACGGATTTACACCATTTAACAAAAAGGGTTCTTTCTGAACCAAGAACTACCTCTTTGCCAAATTTGGTGTAATTCCGTTCAGCAGTTCGAGGCTGTAGCTGTGTCTAAAGTTTCCTATGGGAAAATGAATGGGGAAAACACGTTTTGGGACCCCCTTTTTCTCGGCCCCCGCTTGACGAATCACCCTGAGACTTTCAGGGTAGGAGCGGACCGGAGCGGGCCATAAAGTTTGAAAACTTCGCGAAGATTCGTCAACCGACGCAAGAGTTATTTCAAATAGAATGTCGCGGATTTCCTATGGAAAATAGGTCCTAACTATAACTATCTACTGGCGACCGCCAGTAGATAATATATATATATATATATATATATATATATATATATATATATATATATATATATATATATATATGTGTCCAAAAAAGTCCTCCGCGCACAGGAGCCCCCAACCCTACAGGGCGGCCTCTCAAACAATGGGCACGGAGAAGCCCATCACATTACTCCACAACACAACTCAGAGGCCCAGTTCCGGGGACATGGCTTTATTAGGGACACAGCAGCACGGCTTGCTTCCTTCTCCCTTACGCGTTTCGGCGCTCAGACGCCTTGCTCACAGGTGGAAGTCCTTTGCAAAAGTGCTTACGTGCGCGCTTTAAAACACAAAATAAATCACGTGACAGTTGGAGTACTGCATTTCCCAAAGTGCATTGTGCTTGCGTATGTAAAGTACATTTCGAAAGTTCTCATTGTAAAATGCAAAGTGCTTACATTGTTCCTCTTGCACATGGCACTGTCGTTCCTGTAAAATCCAAATGGAAAACTGTCAGGTGAGTCCGCTTTCATGCGTAGTGCTCAAAATGAAGATCTTGCGACTGTCCTTGACAAAGCCTGCCCTCCGGACCGATCAGCACAGAGGATAATCTGCGCTGAATCCCTTCCTCGCAGACCAACAGTTTTGCTATATTAGCAGTCCTTTGTAGGCATGTTGCTGAAAGTGGGTCATGCTCCAGATTTAATAATCCAAAAAAGTCCTCCGCGCACAGGAGCCCCCAACCCTACAGGGCGGCCTCGGTCCGGAGGGCAGGCTTTGTCAAGGACGCTTTATTCAAATATTCGCTGTTACGCGTTTCGGCACACCTGCCTTGATCACACCTGGTTTAAAGTTGGCTTGAGGTTCTACTATAGTGTTGATATACCTGCGATGTGCTTTGTTTCTCACTGCCCGGGGGTAAATCTGAATTGCAGAGTTGGTTTCAGCACATGTGGTTGACATTCCAAAATAAACAGTTATAAACACTACTAAAGTTTAAAAGCTCAACACCTTAGCTGAAACAAGCATCTAACACCGGTCCAGAGGGTGTTTTAGAAAATCAGAGACTAGTTCAACAATGTCTTGGGGCTGAGGGAGATTCAGTAGACAGGGGAAGGGAAGGACACAGTCACAGAGAGAGGCCTGTTAGGAGCACAACTGATCTCAAGTCAATGCGATGGGAATGAGCGCTGCTATGGAGCTTTCACCCAGTATATTGCCTGAGATGTTATCCAAATGCACAGGGGCTGTAATTTGCTAATATTGAACAAGATGTTTGGTTCTCAGGGTCATCCATGGGGCCAGTGGGTATACCCCATAAATGCACAGATTTAACCAGTAGAGATTGAATACTGGGATTTAGTATTGGGCACCAACCATGACTTTATACACATGTAACTCCAGAGCATTCAGTTCAGAATCAGGGAATCAAGCATATTGAGAATGATGGAGGCTCACCACACTTGTAGTACTGAAATGCATCTCTTCAAGGCCTCACCCTCAGGTAGTTCACACCAGATGTTCTAGAATCAGTTCTAACCAGCTGGACTGAATAATCCTCATGGTGCCAGGGCAGCTCGGTTCGTTGAGGCTTTCTCCAAGAAAGCTTCAATCAGCTGCACCTTATTCTGAATCTTTTTGGTCAGCAGCCTGCCCTTTTCCACTTAGGGCAGTTCATCTTCTGCTTCTTCCAGGTTACAGCAGGCAGGGTTTTCACCAGATTCTTAGGCCTAATCCTGGCATTGAGGGGGGCATTCACCAGCAGCTGGGTCCTGTTCATGGCAATGTTTCAATGAGTAGATGCACAGAGCTCCCTCCAGAAGTCCACGTTAATACAAGTTAATGACTCCAGGGTATTTTTACTTAGGGGCACTGGTGGGAAGCCATGGCCAACCAAAGTACAAGCTTTCTTTTAATTCCAGAAGACGTTCAAGGTGTGCCTTTCCTCTCTCTTCTACGATGAATCCTTTCAGCCCTAGAGTTAGTTCTGCAGCTCTGCTACTGGGTCCTCCAGTACTCCTTCTCTTTCCTTCTCCCCCATTTCACCCTTTCCTGCTAACCTAGTCTAATTTCTTTTTCTTCTCTCTGTGATCACACTTCACCATTCCGCAATCTGAAGCAGTTTGTTTAGTAGCATGCAGCATGTTACAAAGGTTCAATAAATAAGTCTAGAACAAATATATTTTTAGACATTCCTCTGAACAGAATGGGAGCTAGCTCCTGAGCTTTTTCACCTTGTTCCAGGTAGATGACGGCCACTACCAGCATGATCACTGTCAAATATAAATTAAACACAGACATCCTTTTCTGAGGCACTAAGGGGCATATTTACAAGCCCATATTGCCACCGGAGGGTCACTTTTTTTGACGCTCTGGTGGCATAGCGCCATTCCTGATATTTACAAGGTGCGCAACGCTAAGCCATTTAACATGGCTTAACGTCACCTTATAAATATGCCCCTTTTCGCCGCAGTGCTCTGCGGCAAAGGGGCGTGCAATGGGTGTTGCAGTGGGTGTCCCACCGCAACACCCAATGCTTTTTGACACTGCCCCAGATTGACAAGAATGGGGCAGCACCAAAACTAAGGCCAGGGAATACCTGGTCTTAGAATGCCGATACGAGGAGATATTATTAATTTCTCCTCGTTTTTTGCTCTTTCTATGTGTGCTGCATTCCTCACAGATAGAAAGAGCAAATCACCATTATTGATTGTTTATGTGCAGGAAGGTGTCCCTTCCTGCACTTAAACAAACGTCCCTGCAGCACAGGCACCCTTGCAACATGGCGGTAGGGTGCCTGCGCTGGCGCTAGGCAGCTTTTTAGCACCAGTGCTAGGGGAAACACAGGGGTGCACTGTATTCTTCTGAATGCAGCGCATCCCTGCATTTTAAAACTGTCAGAGCGCAGCATTGCCATAAGTGGGGTAACACCGCGCTTCGAATTTGTTTTGTAAATATGCCCTCTGATTGCTACACAATATCCAACTAAAAAACAGAAAGATGGGAGGTGGGAGATAGGCCAAAGGTACTCCGTAGACAGAAAATGATGGGGCAGATATAGATTCTTCCAGCCACCAGACACTATTGCTCGGTGCACTGGATCACACCAAATGCAAGTCATCTAAATGTCCAGCTGGTTCAAAGAGCAACAATCATCCACAATAAGGAGCATAAGAGGGAATTCCCAATCAGGTCGCCCTCCACTCATAACATCAATATATCAAAAAAGACCTGATTGTGCTCAGACACAAAAGCTTTTCCAATGATCCTGGGGACAGGGTAGTGATATCTCTGCAAAACACACAAGATGATGGACGGAATGCTGCACATTGGCAAACATTCACCCCCAGTCACAGATCTGGGTTTAATCCATCGATATTTTGCTTCACCACGCCACCCCAGTTCAGACATAGCCATATGCAAATCAGTCTTGACCCTGTGCCTCATGGGAACAGTCCAGACCGAACTGCCAAGCCATGTCTTCCCTAGACCGGAATCAAGCATCCTAGGACCGGTTTCAGGCTATCAGCCTTCATCAGCCAGGATAGCTTGACTCCAGTGGCGTAGTGAGCACGGGACCCACGTCTGGGCATACCCTTCCCACATAGGGCGAAATGCAAAACACACAAGATGATGGACGGAATGCTGCACATTGGCAAACATTCACCCCCAGTCACAGATCTGGGTTTAATCCATCGTAATTTTGCTTCACCACGCCACCCCAGTTCAGACATAGCCATATGCAAATCAGTCTTGACCCTGTGCCTCATGGGAACAGTCCAGACCGAACTGCCAAGCCATGTCTTCCCTGGACCGGAATCAAGCATCCTAGTGATATCTCTGCCCAAAAGATGGCTTCTAAAAAATGCCAATAGCAGCCGGACCTGGGTATCCAATTTTCAATGTTTGTCAATCCACCACACTTACACCCCCACTTGTTAGTGTATACATGGAGAAAAAATATGTGAGAGGTCAGAAAGTACCTCATGTAAGCATCACCAAGGGAGCTGCTGGTAGGTACTCACCAGTTTGCTCACGTTTTTCATCATTGGTGACTTTCATGACCGTGAAAAAGTGAAATAAGTGTCAAACTTATGTTTAGGAGGTGAAGAAAAAGAAAAGATAAACAGTGAGATGTGGAAAGATGCACAAAGAGTGCTTGTGTCGTGCTATCCCAATTGGACCCCGTAGTGAGAGATAAGGTAAACTCGCTTCTTCAAGATAAAATGAGTTGGGACTCACTTGCAAATTTATTGGATGCCGTGAGCCCACTCAGATTAAAAAAGAACAATATGTTGCAGACCACTTCAATTAGGAAAGGCCAAAATGTTTCATTGCCAAATACCTTGCGGCAATTTCATCAGGGCTCGGGGCCAGTCTTCACCTCACTGGTATTTCAATCTGAGCCTAGGGTGACTGACAAACAGGAAGAGAAAAGAAAGATGGTGCCAACCAGTAAGGACATCTTAAAACATTTAAATATTACCAGGCATCTTTACCCAGAGGGTAACGCATGCAGCTCAGTAGTAATGGTATATTTACCAGGTGGTTGCCATCAGAATTCATACCGGCAACACACCTCCTGGGGAGTGTTCTCCATTCGTTAGCCACACATCCCCTGTAGACACACGCAGTCGCCGCCCGTCAACCTGGGGGTATATGCACACATGTGAATCTCTAAGTGCGTGCACTTTGTTGAGTATTTTGCATGTTCCCCTTCACAAGCGGAATCATATGCCAACCCTTCACCGATTTATTCTGCTCGGTATTGTGACATTTATACCGACTAACACTGGGGTATAATCTAGTTTATAGATAATATGGTGATCGCCACCAGACATCTCAGGCACTTCTACCTCATATCCCCCAGCCTGCTGTATTCCGACTTTGTAAGGAAAGCCTAGTCGCTCCGACCCGTAGGTCACTCAAGTCACAAAGCCCCCACATCAACACTGGTGCACAGACAGAATATCGAGGGGCAGATTTACAAGCCCCCTGCGCCACCAGTACGTCACTTTTTGTGACGTACTGGTGGCGCAGGGGGCTGCTCCATATTTACAAGGAGATGAAAAGCCACCCTGCGTGACTTTTCCTCTCCTTGTAAATACGGCCCCTTCACACGCAGCACTTTGCGGTGAAGGGGCGTTCCATGGGTGTTGCTGTGGGTGTTCCCACGCAACACTCATGGAACAAGACACATCTCCAGAATTACGAGAAATCGTAACTCTGGAGATGCGTCTGAGCTACGCCACCCTAGAGGTGGCGTAGGGAGGCACCGAGGAGAAATGTTTTCATTTCTCCTCGTTTTCCTCTTTCAATGCGTGCTGCATTCTGCAGCACGCATTGAAAGAGGAAAATGGTTGTAGTGATTGTTTTTGTGCAGGAAGGTTCCCTTCCTGCACAAAACAATCTCCCACGACGCATGAGCATCCTTGCACCATGGTGCAAGGGTGCCTGCGCCGGCGCATGGCTGCAGTTTGTGCGCCAGCGCAGGGGAAGCACAAGGATGCGACATATTCTTGTAAATATGTCGCATCCCTGTGCTTTCCAAACTAACGCAGCATGGCGCAGCAAAATGACTTGCTGCGACGTGCTGCGTTAGTTAATTGTAAATCTGCCCCCGAGTTGTTAATGTCGACCTACCATAATATCGAGTTGTAAATATCGTAGTGCAAGAATATCGACTGAAAGAATATCGTGGTCCAGAATATCGACAGTAAGGTAAGAAATATTGTTTTTGTTAATATCGAAGTCAGTAATATCGTTAGTAAAAATATCGTTGTTTATAGTATCGATTATTATATTAGTGTGATATATTTTAGTATGTATTATAAAAGTGATTTTTTTTTTGTATAAGTATTGCTTTTTTTTGTATGTATGTGTGAAAAATTTTTATGTTAATTAAATTTTGTGTTTTAGTTCCGTAGCGGGTTGTGGGATTAAAGGGGAATAGGGTGGGAAGTAATTTAGTTATAATAAGGTAACTAATCATTGTTATTTATTAGTATTTATAAATAATTATTAAATTAATTAATTATTAATTGGTTATTAATTTTTATTAATTAACTAATTGATAATTATGTTAATTGTTTTATATTTCTTGGAGCGGGTTGTGGGTTTATAGGGGAGTAGGGTGGGAAGTAATTTGATTTTAATAAGGTAATTAATAATTGTTATTTATTAGTATTTATAAATAATTTTTAATCAATTATTTATTAATTGGTTATGAATTATTATGAATTAGTTAATTGATAACTAAGTTAATTGTGTTATGTTTTTTGGGGCGGGTTGTGGGTTTATAGGGGAATAGGGTGGGAAGTAATTTAATTATGATTAATTAATTAATATTTTTTATTAATCAATATTTATGTATTTAATATTTTATAATCTTAATTGTGGTAAATAATTTATTATTAATTAGTTATTAATTGGTTATTAATTTTTATTTATTTATTGTTAATTGTGTCATTTTTTTTAGCAGCGAGTTGTGGGTTGATAGGGGAGTAGGGTGGGAAGTAATTTAATTTTAATACATTTTTAAATATTTTTTATAAAATATTTATTTAATGTTGTTTTATAGTGTTAATTGTGTGAATTAATGTATTAATAATTGTTTATAAATTGCTTGTTAATTGTTATAAATTGAGTAATTAATTGTTAATTAACGATGTTAATTGTGTCATGTTTTACGACATTGGGGATGTCATTTATAGGGGAATATGGTGTGAGGTAAATTATTTTTAATTAATAGTTTGTTAATTAATGCTAATTAATTTGCTGGAGTGGGAATAGTGAATTATTCCCCTCCGCTATCCAACACTTTTCCTACTGTTGCACTTGTTGAAGTGGGAATAGTAAATTATTCCCCTCCGCTATCCAACACTTTCCCTACTGTTACACTTGCTGGAGTGGGAATAGTAATTTTTACCCCTCTGCTATCCAACACTTTCCCTACTGTTGCACTCTCTGGAGTGGGAATAGTAATTTTTACCCCTACGCTATCCAACACTTTCCCTACTGTTGCACTCACTGGAGTGGGAATAGTAATTTTTACCCCTACGCTATCCAACACTTTCCCTACTGTTGCACTCACTGGAGTGGGAATAGTAATTTTTACCCTTCGCTATCCAACACTTTCCCTACTGTTGCACTCACTGGAGTGGGAACAGTAATTTTTACCCCTCCGCTATCCAACACTTTCCCTACTGTTGCACTCTCTGGAGTGGGAATAGTATTTTTATCCCCTCCGCTATCCAACATTTTCTTTACTGTTTCAGTTAATGTAGTGTAAACTGTATTTTAAAAAAGATTAAAATTATTTTAATATTTTATTTTTTTATATATATAGATTTTATTTTTATTTTTATGTTATTGGTGTATGTGCATATATAAGTATTTATAATTTATTTAAATAATTTTTTATCAATATTATTAAGTAAATGTTTATATTATATTTTATATATATGTATGTTTAATTTATTTTTACATTATATGTATTACTTATAATTTTAAACATTTTCTAATAATTCTGTTTTTTTTAATTATATGTATTATTTCCTTTATTTTACCTTGTTTTTTAAACATTTTAAAAAAACGATATTTTTAACAACGATATTTTTAACAACGATATTTTTGTGTCGATATTTTTGCACTTACCATTATGTAAATAGGACGTCGATATTCTGGACAACGATATTTTTGTGTCGATATTTTTGTACCTCGATATTTTCGTAGTCGATATTCTGTCAGTGATTCTTCAACAATGCCTCGTCTTAGTGAGTTACAAAACCGCCGGGCTCTCTCACCGCCCTTCAACAAGCAAGCATACTCTTACCGCATGGGAATACGAGTCCAGCTTCGCTCCGATCAGGCTCCCAGAGCGATCGCGCTCTACTTCAAGAGCGTAAACCGGAAGGGCCTACAAAGCTCCGCCTTGTGACCTATTATCAATACGGTCATATCCGTGAAGCGTTTGTCGGCGCCATCTTGGAATAGGACCGTAAAGATGATTCCAAATGTTAACATTTTTCTTGATGTGTCCACAGTGAGTTACCTCAATATTTTGCCTTACGGAAAGACCGTCTGCCAGTTCAAAGGGACGTCCCTACCATCAACTGCCTCAACGGTCCAGATTAAAAATCTTTTTGCCATAGTGTGAGCATTTAGTATAAAGTATTATCACAGTGATTTTTCTTGATGATTTGCCTCAGTGATATCACAGCGATTTTTTTTGTGTGATTTGCCTCAAATGTGTAACTAATGACAATTTTATCGGGAGGCCCTGCCGTCAATACATCAGTTATGCGGCTACACTCGCAATGCATTTACAGTACAACCCCTCGACCACCTGACTGGAGGCCCTCCTTCCAGCTCCCCAGGTACCATGGTTACCAAAGCTGCTTTATTGCCATAGTGGTAGTGTGCTTGAAACAGTAGCTACTCATCCAGGTTATTATGGAAGCTTACGGACCTAGAAAACCGCCTGCGGCGTAACAATTTAAGAATCTTGGGTGTGGCAGAAGGGGTGGAAGGCCAAGATACAAGAAAATTCATTGTAGACATGTTTTCAGAAGCCTTCCCGGAATTATCACAGTGGGATTGGAATCAAGAAATACAGAGAGCCCATAGATTCCCATTTACTCAGCGAGTGAGACCGGGGCAAGATACGAGTAGACCCAGAGCGATCTTAATATCGGTTAACAACTTCTTAGCCTGGCAAGCTGTGTATGAGTTAGCGCGACCTGATAGAAGGAGAAAGGGGAAAGGTTCGGAATTTTTCGTAAGACCGGATTTCTGCCACCAGACGGTGGAGAAACTTTGGCAATTGAGGCAGCTCATCAATCCGTTTCAGAGTAAAGGGGCTCAAGCATTTTTATTGAACCCAGCCACACTGAAAGTCACCTACAAAGAACAGACACGGTTTTTCACGTCGGAAATTAAAGCTAAAGAACATTTGCAATCTATTGTTTAGATTCATCAGGGACAGGGAAAGGGGGCATATAAGGCTGGTTTTTGTTGTGTTTTTTTTGGACGTGATATGACATACTGTAATTTACTGGTAGCCTTTAATATGCGAGGACCCTTCCTATGGTGTTTTCTTCTTCTTTTACTTCTTAGATTTGTGTTTGATGTAGGGGTATGTGTAGGTAAGGTATATATGAAAAGTCAGGAGACTTAAAGAGGCGGGGTTCATGCCGGCTGTTTAATGATTTTATCTTATATGCTTAGGCTGACTGTATGAAATTAATACTTGTCAGGTTACTATGTACTCTATTAGTTTGTCAGAATAATGGGGGGCCTTGGGAGAATTTAGCTGTCCATCACCGGGACCATTGGTCCTAAAGCCTCGTTACAGGGGGTGGGGGGTGGGGTGTAGCCTGTCCCCTGACTACACTGGGGGTAGAGGTGGGGGGAGGGGGTGGGTCAGGAATGGGAGTGGGGTAAAATAGAAAATGCAATCCACAATACACTGAAGATGAGGATGAGAATATGGATATGGATGTCAGGAGATAAGGTTATAAAATAGAGAGGCATAGAAGTTTTTGATGGGGGATAAAAGAATCAGTAATTTACGGGTGTGTTCTTTTAATGTGTGTGGGTTGAACAACAATATGAAACGGCAAAGGGTTGCTGCGGAACTACAAGTGATGCAGCCAGATTTGGTATGTCTCCAAGAGACTCACATCTCATGGGACAATCGGAGGGTTCTCGGTGAGCTGGGGTATACAGTACTTGCCTGCACACGACAGTCCACTACTACTCGTGGAGTAGCCATCTTAGCGAAGAAGGGGATACAAAACACTGGTAGAACGGTGGTTGATAACCAAGGCCGCTGGGCAATCACTGAGTGTGAGAGGGGGGAACTTGTTTTTACTGGTTGCTCGGTGTATGGGTCTAATTTGGACGAAGCTACAGTGTTAGAAGGTCTTAATCTGGAGTTAGCATCATGGCCTATCCCTCTGATTCTGTGTGGGGACTTTAATATCCACTTAGATCGGCATGACCTTCAGAATGGATGGGAAAACTATATAGGCAGGAAACCAAGAGTTTTCAAGGTGTTACAGCACTTGGTGGAGGATCATGGCTTGAAAGATGCATGGTCTACATTACAGATAGCAGACCCTGGCTTTACATTTTTTTCTTATCCCCACAACAAATTGGTTAGACTAGATTATTTCTTTGTACCATCAGAATTATTAACGGGTGCTAGAATACAAGTTTACCCAAGAATTACATTGGATCACGGACCATTAGTGATAGACACCCCAATTAGGTGTAATAGTAACGTCTCTTCACAGAGATCTTTTTCGTTTGACTGTAGACTTATAAAAGATGTTAATTTTATAAATCATATGAAGGATTGAATTCGGCAATTCCTGGAAATTAACCATAATTCGACTTCACAATCATTTGTTTGGGATGCCCTAAAAGCAGGGTTTAGGGGGGAGACGCTGAGTTATGGGCTACATAAACAGAAACAACTTAGAGCTGAGGTTCAAGATCTCTATGGGAGGCTCAGGTTGGCAGAGGTAGAATTGATGCGAAAGATTGCAATGGGAGGGGATACTGTCCAGTCACAAGCAGAGGTAGCTCGATGCAAAGCCAGAATTAATCTCCATTGGAGCAGAGAAATCGCTATAAAATTTAACCTGTTTATGGGAGAGAGATATGAATTCGGCGAAGCTACTGGGCGGTGCTTGGCACAAAGGTTAAGGTCTAAAGAGGTCGCAAAGAGAATTCTAGGATGAAGAATGTACAAGGTAGTATAGTAGAAACCCCACAGGAAATACTCGAAACATTTCATTCTTTCTACAAAGCGTTATATACAGAGGATAATCAGGGGGAAGAGTATATTGATACATTTTTCAAGGATATAGAGTGTGTTAAATTGGGACAAATAGAGGCGCAGACTTTAGATGAACCTATCACGATGGAAGAACTAGAAGTGGCGATAAATAATCTTGATAATGGCAAAGCGGGGGGTCCAGATAAGTTACCTGTGGAAGTATATAAAATATTCTTTCAGGAATTAAAAGTTGAATTACTGACCACTTTACAACAAGCACAGATACGGGCAGCTCCCCCATCATGGGAAGATGCAAATATCATTGTTTTTAGAAAGAAGGATAAACCACCAGAGCTCCCAGGGTCGTATCGACCTATTTCTTTACTAAATGCCGACGGGAAGATATATACAAAAATTCTAGCCACTCGCTTGGCTAATGTTATTACCCCACTGGTATCTTTGAGACAACATGGATTTATACCCACTAGGGGGACGGTAAATCATATCAACAGGGTAATAGCATTGCTGGATAAGGCTAACGTACAGGGCACCACCTTAGGTTTAGTTTTATTAGACGCTTCGCTCCGATCAGGCTCCCATAGCGATCGCGCTCTACTTCAAGAGCGTGAACCGGAAGGGCCTACAAAGCTCCGCCTAGTGACCTATTATCAATACGGTCATATCCGTGAAGCGTTCGTCAGCGCCATCTTGGAATAGGACCGTAAAGATGATTTCAAATGTTAAAATATTTCTTGATGTGTCCCCAGTGAGTTACCTCAATAATTTGTCTCACGGAAAGACCGTCTGCCAGTTCAATGGGACGTCCCTACCATCAACTGCCTCAACGGTCCAGATACATTTTTTTTGCCACAGTGTGAGCATTTAGTATAAAGTATTATCACAGTGATTTTTCTTGGTGATTTGCCTCAGTGATATCACAGCGATTTTTCTTAGTGATTTGCCTCAAATGAGTAACTAATGACAATTTTATCGGGGGCCCTGCTGTCAATACATCAGTTATGCGGCTACACTCGCAATGCATTTACAGTACAACCCCTCGACCACCTGACTGGAAGCCCTCCTTGCAGCTCCCCAGGTACCATGGTTACCAAAGCTGCTTTATTGCCATAGTGGTAGTGTGCTTGAAACAGTAGCTACTCATCCAGGTCCTACCCAGATCTCTGCCTATAATAACGAGAGAATGGTATTTGTATAAAAAACAGCTACCATCACTGCCATCAATGATATTACTATGAATGATTCATTTGGAATAGTGCAACCCTGTGAAATCTTGACCCCCACAATCAGCAGGTTCCGTTTGTTGTTCTGATCCACAAACGCTACACACCTCAAATAGACTATCTGCCTACTTTGTTCCATTCAATATAGTCGTTCAGGCCCACTTGGTCCACCTTCTCTGAAAAAATCCATCGTGCCTCCTTCCTAGCCAGTATGCCTTCCACACTGTGTGCATCTCCCATTACTCTTTCTAGCACCGTCCATCTCACGTCCCTGAAATTGTGTCGCTGTTCTTGAAAATGGCGAACCAAGCTTGTGGTCAGTTTTCCAGCCTTTAGTGTGCTAATGTGTCCCTGAATCCTTACTTTGATTTTACGGGATGTTAGACCAATATAATACAATCCACAGATGCAGGTGAGTCTATATATTACATTGGTAATGTTGCAATTGCTAAATTTGTTCAGGTACCATGTCTTGCCGTTCGACAATTGCACACTTTTTGTTGTCTCCGTTAGATCACACACCGAGGAGCCAGCACATGGGAAGTGACCAGACGGAATGCCAGACTCTTTTGTACGTTGAATGGGACGGGTGTGAACCAATCGGTCTCTCAAATTCGAGGCTCTCCTGAATGCAAACCTCGGGGGCGGCATGGACCATCAGCAGGCACTCTGCTACCTATCTAGACTTGGACATCACTGCAGTGGATAATAAACTTCATACAACCGTCCGCCAACCGTCCGCCAAAAACCCACTGACAGGAACTCACTGTTGCACTACCGTTTCTTCCATCCCAGGGCCCTGCAGGATAATCTTCCTGTGGGGCAATTTTTACGATATCGCAGGAACTGCACGTCAACGGAAATATATATGGAGCAGTCAGAGGACCTGGTAACAAAACTTGAAAACAGAGCCTATCCAACTAAGGTGGTGAAAAGAGCCCGTAAGAGAGGGCTCAACACCCCCGCGATGCCTTACTGGAAAGGAATAAGAGGCATAAGGAGATCTGCTTGCCAGTCGTTACGACATTTGACCCTATGTCGACAAGAATCCGACAGATTATTAGAAATCACTGGTCATTGTTGGACACGAGTGAGTCCAAAATGCCGCCCCCAAGGTTTGCATTCAGGAAAGCCTGACACACATTAGCACACTAAAGGATGGAAAACTGACCACACGCTTGGTTCGCCATTTTCAAGAACGGCGACACAGTTTCAGGGACGAGAGATGGACGGTGCTAGAGAGAGTAATGGGAGATGCACACAGTGTGGAAGGCATACTGGCTAGGAAGGAGGCACAATGGATTTTTTCAGAGAAGGTGGACCAAGTGGGCCTGAACGACTATATTGAATGGAACAAAGTAGGCAGATAGTCTGTTCGAGGTGTGTAGTGTTTTGTGGATCAGAACAACAAACGGAACCTGCTGATTGTGGGGGTCAAGATTTCACAGAGTTGCAATATTCCAAATGAATCTTTTGTAGTAATATCATTGATGGCAGTGATGGTAGCTGTTTTTATACAAATACAATTCTTTCGCTATTATAGACAGAGCTCTGGGTAGGACCTGGATGAGTAGCTACTGTTTCAAGCACACTACCACTATGGCAATAAAGCAGCTTTGGTAACCATGGTACCTGGGGAGCTGTAAGGAGGGCCTCCAGTCAGGTGGTCGAGGGGTTATATTGTAAATGCATTGCGAGTGTAGCCGCATAACTGATGTATTGACGGCAGGGCCTCCCGATAAAATTGTCATTAGTTACTCATTTGAGGCAAATCACTAAAAAAAATCGCTGTGATATCACTGAGGCAAATCATCAAGAAAAATCACTGTGATAATACTTTATACTAAATGCTCACACTATGGCAAAAAGATTTTTAATCTGGACTGTTGAGGCAGTTGATGGTAGGGACGTCCCATTGAACTGGCAGACGGTCTTTCCGTAAGGCAAAATATTGAGGTAACTCACTGTGGACACATCAAGAAAAATTTTAACATTTGGAATCATCTTTACGGTCCTATTCCAAGATGGCGCCGACAAACGCTTCACGGATATGACCGTATTGATAATAGGTCACAAGGCGGAGCTTTGTAGGCCCTTCCGGTTCACGCTCTTGAAGTAGAGCGCGATCGCTCTGGGAGCCTGATCGGAGCGAAGCTGGACTCGGGTTCCCACGCAGTAAGAGTATGCTTGCTTGTTGAAGGGCGGTGAGAGAGCCCGACGGTTTTGCAACTCACTAAGACGAGGCAGTGTGGATGTGGGGGCATTGTGACTTGAGTGACCTACGGGTCAGAGCGACTAGGCTTTCCTTACAAAGTCAGAATACAGCAGGCTGGGGGATATGAGGCGGAAGTGTCTGAGATGTCTGGTGGCGATCACCATATTATCTATAAACTAGATTATAATAACAGCTACACCCCAGTGTTAGTCGGTATAAATGTCACAATACCGAGCAGAATTAATCGGTGAAGGGTTGGCATATGATTCCGCTTGTGAAGGGGAACATGCAAAATACTCAACAAAGTGCACGCATGTAGTGATTCACATGTGTGCATATACCCACAGGTTGACGGGCGGCGACTGCGTGTGTCTACAGGGGATGTGTGGCTAACGAATGGAGAACACTGCCCAGGAGGTGTGTTGCTCGTATGAATTATGATGGCAACCACCTGGTAAATATACCATTACTACTGAGCTGCATGCGTTACCCTCTGGGTAAAGATGCCTGGTAATATTTTAATGTTTTAAGATGTCTTTACTGGTTGGCACCATCTTTCTTTTCTCTTCCTGTTTGTCAGTCACCCTAGGCTCAGATTGAAATACCAGTGAGTGAAGACTGGCCCGGGCCCTGATGAAATTGCCGCAAGGTATTTGGCAATGAAACATGTTGGCCTTTCCTAATTGAAGTGGTCTGCAACATATTGTTCCTTTTTAATCTGAGTGGGCTCACAGCATCCAATAAAGTAGGCTTATTTGCAAGTGAGTCCCAACTCATTTTAGCTTGGAGAAGCGAGTTTACCTTATCTCTCACTACGGGGTCCAATTGGGATAGCACGACACAAGCACTCTTTGTGCATCTTTCCACATCTCCCTGTTTATCTTTTCTTTTTCTTCACCTCCTAAACATAAGTTTGACACTTATTTCATTTTTTCACGGTCATGAAAGTCACCAATGATGAAAAACGTGAGCAAACTGGTGAGTACCTTCCAGCAGCTCCCTTTGCGATGCTTACGTGAGGTACTTTCTGATCTCTCACATATTTTTTCTCCTTGTATACACTAACACGTGGGGGTGTAAGTGTGGTGGATTGACAAACATTGAAAATTGGACACCCAGGCCCGGCTGCTATTGGTATTTTTTAGAAGCCAGCTTTTGGGTAGAGATGTCACTATCCTGTCCCCAGGATCCTTGGAAAAGCTTTTGTGTCCGAGCACAATCAGGTCTTTATGATATATCAAAGAGCAACAAAATTACGTTTTTTCTCAGTTTGAGGGAGCATGAGTCATTGTTTCCAGGTACTACATTTAAAAAATGTTTTACTATCTGCATCAGCCAAGTCAGCAGTAACTTGGCTCACTTCTCTCCACCACTAGTCTGTTCGCTATGTCCATAAGCACATGGACATGGTTACAAGGCTAGAAAGAAAAGAGGAGGATGGTAGTACAACGTCAGCTTGGCATTAACTGGTATATTCATATTCATATTTTAATATTTAATATTATATTAAACAAAAAGCATTACTTAAAAAAAAAAAAAGATGTAGAAACATGACCAGAACAGAGCCCTGCATGTTGTCCACTTGAACTCTGGCCCAGAGCCTTGTCCTTTGACCCAGAGGTTCATCTGTTTACTATTTCTATCTCATCATGGGCACTGACTGGAGGAGAAGGCTAAGAGGCTGAGTTAATCTGGCAGGCCCCAGGGAGGGCGATGAGCATAAGTAAAGGTTGCTTTTAATGAAATGCTACCCATTGGGGGCTTCCCCTTCATTACAGGAATCACATAAATAGATGGGCCATTCTGCACAGCTGGGGTCACCTCTCCCTGTAAGGCCTAAAAAATAAAAAGAATTAACAAATCCCTATTGGCTACCCTTTAGTCAGGGGATTTTCAAAAACAGTGCCTACCATCCCTCGCCCATCCCTGTTCGACCCATTGAACCTGTCAAATCAATTCTTAATGATTCCCTGAGACCCATGGATTGCCCATAAAAAGGTTTGCCCAGCTCTGCATTTCCAAAATATCTTGGAAATTTGAGGCAGGGCCTTGGCTTGCAAAGAAAATGAAGAATCTCAAGTTCACGAAGGATGAACACAGCCTTTAGGGGAGGCATTATTTTATGTAGGCATAGACTGTGCCCTCTGTGAATGCCAGGCACACATGTAAAATGTCACCAATAGGACTCAGCATACAGCACACCAAGGGGTAGATTTTCAAACATCTTGTGCTGGGTTAGTGTCACAAAAGTGATGCTAACCAGCACAAAATGTGTTTTTTCCAATTTACTTTCCAGAGCAAAACTAGTTTTGCTTTGGAAATTACCCTACAAGTAATGCAAAGCAGCGCGAAGCATTGCTTTGCATTACCTAGCGCCAAGGTGGCGTTACATGAGTGGTACATGGGCGTTCCCATTCACACACCCATACCTTTTGACACAAAACCCTATCTACAAACAATTGTAGACAGGGTTTAGTGCCAAAAGCTAACGCCATCTGAAAGGAGGATTTATGAGAAGAAATGTTGTCATTTTCCTTTCTTTTCCTATTTTGCATGCGTGCTGCACAGTGCACAGTGCAGCACACATACAAAGTGGGAAAAGTGTTTGAACTTGTCTAGGCATGGTATTTTGTACAGGAAGGGTACCCTTCCTGTACAAAACCAATGCTAGACTCAGGCACGCACCTTATTGCTATGGCGCTAGGGTGTGTGCCTGGCGTGCGGCACCTGAAATCAGCGCTGGTGCTAGGAAAAGGGGAGGGGAAAGCCATATCTCTGTAGATATGGCGCTCTCCTGCTCGCTCCCTATCACGCAAAGCAGCACAGCATTTTTGGCTGCTACGTCGCATGACTTCTTTGAAAACCTGCCCCAAGAGTAGAATGCAAGGACCTATTTTTTGGGTAGACAAAAATGCCCATGTTTAAAAATGTAAATATAGTTTCACTTGCTTCAAAATACTCCTTCGAATTTATGCCCTGGATCACAAAACATTTTTCTCACAATAACATGAAAGCAGAATTCTGGAGGTGGTAATGTGTGACATGAATATTTGTGCATATTTGTTGCGGTCCAATTTTCTTCAATCTCTGCCTCTGCAGTACTTGGCACAATGCACAGTTATTTGCCATGGTTCATTGAAAAACTAGGCAAACACAAGGAGATGATGGATGATGTGATGAGACTTTTCAGACACTCACCCCCAGTCACAGATCTGGGTTGAATCCATCATCAGACATAGGTCCCTTGCTCACTTTGCCACTGGATTCAAGCTAGCCTGGCTGATGAGGGGTGTTACCCCAAAACCGATCCCAGGATGCTTGTTTCCGGTCCAGGCAAGACCTGGCTTGGCAGTTTGGCTGGACTGTTCCCATAAGGAACAGGGTCAAGACTGATTTGCATATGGCTGGGTCTGAACTGGGGTGGCGAAGTAAGCTAAAGAACGATGATGGATTCAACCCAGATCTGAGTGTCTGAAAAGTTTCAGTGCTCTGTCCATCATCTCCTTGTGTTTGCTTCATTGAAAAACTACTCAAAAAGCTACACTTGCAAAGGGAAATTCTGCACAAATTTAACTATTTTGCTATGTTTAAGTGAAAATAATCTCACTATGTGTGGAAAAAAACAATTGCTAGGGTGAAAATCAACTGAGAAACTCTGCAAAATCCCTGAGAAGAGAAAATAGTGAACTTTGTAAAACTTTACCAGTGGAAAAAAATCTTCATACACCTGTGATATACATGGGCAGCACAATGTACACACTGCAAGTAAAAACATGTTGTCTAGTTGGATGACAGCTAGTGTGTCTTGGGTAGTGTGTCTTATTTTCGAGTGGATGAGACTATTTTTATAGTTATTGCACTAGGTTGTAAGTCGAAAATATTGTTAACAAAAACAACTTCTGGCATAAATTTTGTGTCCTAAATATTGTTTGCAAAAATATTGCTCCTTTGGGTGCAGAATGTCTATTATTAACTAAAGTGGGATGGTATTTTTGTAAGCGATATTTAGGACACAATATTTTTGTCAGACGATATTTAGGCCAGGATATTCTGGTACAAAACTTTGCACCAACCATGGTGATTTAGCCCCCAATTTTTAGGTTTCACCTGAACAGCACACATGCGCTGTCAGCAAAATCTATTGTTAACAAAAAAAAGGTTAAAATGGGCTTATAGCCCGTCCCTTACTTACCATTACTTAACATTGGTTGGCTCCTATGTAACTCTCTTTTTTGCTTCTTATTGGTTAGAGCCTACCCAGCTTCCTCCTGAGCTTCATGTGTACACTTGCCATAGAGCATGAAACAAGTACAGCATCCTGTCTGCACCAGTGTCCTTGTACTGGCGAAGGCTCTTCAGGTACTCTTTTTTAACTTTTTACATGCACTCTTACAGAGTGCATGTCTCTGCATTCCCTCTCTTTCATCCCCTCCTCCTCCCTTGTGTTTCTTGTCCCGCCTCATCCTTCTGTATGTTGCTTCTTTCCCAACCTCCCTGCCATCCTCCTACTGTCCGTTGCTTCTTTACCTCTCCCAGTGCAGGTTGCTGTGCAACATAGCTTAAAGAAAAAAAATGCAATGAGGCTGGCCCCGTCATTGTGTTTTTTCTTTTTTTTTACTTTAAGCCATGCTGCACAGCAGCTGCTGTGCAACTTGTCTAAAAAAAAGATTGAAAAGCCAATAGATGCAATAGATGTTGCAGAGGCAAAACCCACTAGCTTTGACAATGCTTGTTCATTGCAGAGCCCTTCATGTACAGTGGGCATAAACATAAATTAGATAACAGGGACTTCAAGACCACTTCAAACCACACTGTACCTACACATAGTTTTTGTTGTTTCAAAACTTTTGCACAAGGTACAGTCTAAACACAGAATATACACATTATTGTACAGCAAAACAAAGCACCGGTAACTCAGCAACACAATGCAACAAGCACCAGCAAATCGAGTAGGTATGGTGTTGACTAACAACCTTTTGGCTTTGGCAGTGCTTGTTTTGTTTAGTCATTACTTTTTAGAGCAAGGCTGCAGCCCAGACAGAACAACCGCCCCCCCCCAAAAGCTAGAACAGCTGTCTGCCGGCTACTGGAGGAGCAGACACAGCCAAACCCAGCAGAAAACCTCCCTGAAGTAACTCCAACACTGCCGTAGAAGCACAAGAAGAAGCCGACATATCCCATCAGGAGACCAGACAGAAAACGTCTGCCAAACGATGACTGTAAGCCGCAAGGGCAGATGGCTGCCGTGAATGCCTGACCAGGGCCGTAACTACCAATGAACAACCGCGCACCATGAGGGCCTGCCACACAAGTGCCAGACCGCAAACCTCAACCGGTGAAGCGAGTCCGAAAGGAAAATGCGGCAGACGCCGTGGGGATGGAGGAAGCAGCCCCAAACAAGGTGGCTGCACCAACAGATGGAGAAGACAAGGGAACTAAGGGTGCCTTGACCCAAACGGGACAAACCACAGAATCACCACCAGGCCCCGTACTACTATCCAAACCATCCAAGGGAGAAGAGGAACAGGCAGCAAACAATAATGGAGACCCCGGGGCCAAGGAACAGCCAGGGCAAACACCGCCCAAGCTCCCGAGACCAGACTGCAGAAATTGGAAAAGGATTGCATGCACCTCCGACGCAAACAGATCCAGTCAAGAGAGACTGAACTAAAGAAGGAAAAGACCGAAAAACTACAGATCCAAACTCAACATTGCAGAGAACGGACCGACACAGTGCACCGGCAGGCCCAAACACCTCCCTGGAGGATAGACTGCATTGAGCCAGGTGATTGGAAATGGTCCAGAGGCCAAACCTCCGGGAAAAGGAGAAACAGAGAGGGGCACACACTGCCCCGCTAATGCACATAGGAGCAGACAAACTGGTTGTCCGCCAGAACTCACATTACCGTGTGCAACAACAGGGGATGGAAAAACAAAAGGACCATCAGAACAGTTGCCAGCCCCTCCGAAGTGGAAGGCAGATGCGTCACCATCCAACTCCAGCACCCCAGTGCACCGGAACACCCCAGAGAGACACCCCATCATCCCACAGGCATCGGTCATGAGAACCACGCCAGGAAGAGGACCAGAAACTCACCCAAGTGAAAAAGGAGCCAAAGTCAAGGACAGTACCCTCTGGCTGCGGGGCAACACACCCACAGATACCGAGAGGCGTAGAAGGCAAGAGGACAAAAGGGAGCGTAGAGGAACACAAAGCTCAACCAATACAAAGACCACCCCCAAGTCTATGCTGACGTGGACCCTTAAGAAGAGAAGAGCCCGGGACAGCCAGACCAGGAAACACCCTCAGTAGCCCAAGAAGCCATACCCCAGCAACAATGTGGTCACCCAGAGAACCACCAATAGGGCTGGAAAACAGAACAGGAGGCCACTAGTCAACCACCCAGAAACTGTAAGAGTGGGACCCCTCAAAAAGCAAATAACCCACCAACAGAGACAAAGCGTGGAGAACTCTACGGGTGCTGACCTGAAGTGCAGGACCCGGAACGGGTAGTGGAAGCCCTGGACAGCAAATCAGGGAACAGCCAGACAAGGAGAGAGGCAACCATGAAAACAATAGAGGACAGGAATCCGCCTACCGGAAGAGAGGCAGAATCAGCAGGAGAAACACCAACTGGAATGACACATGAGGGAGAAACTGAAGGACAACCACAAGGACCAGAACAGGGTGGAACACACCAGACGCCAACCGGCACCCCGGAGGAATGACGGCAGCCTAATGGAGCCGCATGATGCAAGACATGCTAGCAGAGAGTCAATCTACGCCAAAAAGGGAAAGACTACAGCAAAATTCCCCAGAGGATACCATATAGGCAGAAACCAAAGAAACTAGTCTCAGTAAACTCTGCTCACTATCAACACAGGAGACCGTAAAAGCCAAACGAGTGAGCAGCGAATCAGGCCCCTATAACTGGTACTACAGAAAAAAGGTACCAGAGTCCACCCGGCAGTCAAGCACTGGAAATAAGGGCCAATAGCATCAACATATGTGAGCCCAAATGAACCCACCCCTGAATACCACATCCGCAGACGGTAATCCGGAGCATCAGTACATGAAGCCGCAGGAAGAACAGAGGTTGGAGCACCATCACCAGTTGCAAAAGCAGAATCCCCTGCTGTATAAAACATGATCTGCAGCAGGTCCAGAAGAAGTGAGGAGCACCCCCCACCAGAAGCAAAACCTCTGGGAAAAGGCACTGCGGAGCCAGGCTCCCACCACCACCCAAGGAGACCACATCATGGTGACATATAGAAGCATGTCTCAATCAATCAATCAATCAAGATTTGTAAAGCACGGTCCTTCGTTGTGTAGTGCCTTGTAGGCGTGTGTGAGCAGCTTGAACTGGCATCTCTTAGTGACTGGTAGCCAGTGGAGTTTCCTGAGGTGAGGGGTGATGTACGTTCATCAGGGAGGTCGAGGATGAGTTTGGCTGCTGTGTTCTGGATAGTCTAGAGTCTAGTCATGAGTTGGGCAGTGATTCCTTTGTAGAAGGAGTTGCCGTTGTCAGCTGCTGATGATGAGTGCTTGCGTAACTGTTCACCTGTTGTTCGGTGGGAGCCATCTGAAGATCTTCTTGAGCATTCGGAGGGTGAGGAAGCAAGCGGAAGAGACGGTGCAGGCCGGCTTCTTTATGGAAAGTTTGCTGTCGATGATGATGCCAAAGTTGGGGCGTGTTTGATGGGTTTGGAGGTTAGGCCCAGCTCAGGTGGCCACCATTCATTGTTCCAGAGGGTATCCATGACTTTCCTGAAGATGAGTACTTCTGTCATGTCGGTATTGAGTTTGAAACAGCTGTTGTTCATCCAGATGGCCACGTCTTTCATGCATTTTTGGAACTTGTCCTTGGTGGTCATTGATCAGGGAAAGGATGAGCTGGGTGTCGTCAGCATAGGAGATGATGTTAAGTCCATGGCTCTTGACGATGTTGGCCAGGGGTATCATGTATATGTTGAAGAGGGTTGGGCTGAGGGAAGAACTCTGAGGTACACTGCAGCTGATGTTCTTGGGGAGCGAGGCATAGGGAGAGATGTTGACCTTCTGCATTCTTACTATGAGGTAGGATGCGATCCACTTGAGGGCTGCTCCTTGGATTCTGATCTGGTGGAGTCTGTTGATCAGTGTGTGGTGGGATACGGTGTCGAAATTTGCTGAGAGCTCGAGGAGAATGAAGGCTGCTGTTTCCCAGTGCTCTAGCAGCAATCTGATGTGAACCGTGGCCACAAATAGGGCTGTCTTGTTTCTGTGGTTAGCTCTGAAGCCAGATTGGGAGGGGCCCAGAAGGTTATGGTTCTCCAGATGTCTAGTGAGCTGGATGTTGATGGCTTTCTCGATGACCTTGGCTGGAAAAGGAAGCAGGGAGATGGGTCTATAGTTCTTAGGTTCTCACAACCATGTCTACCATAGAGCAAATGAGAAAGGACAACACACATCCAAATAACCTGGAAGGACCGCCTCCCATGGTACCCAGCAACAGAGAGGGCCTACACCCACCATGCGCTGTACTGATGAGCAGGACACAAATGAAGAGGAAACAACACCGCGCACACAAGAGATCCAAAGCGACTTCCTCCAAGCCCAGCAGAGGAGTGGGAACCCCAGTACCAGGAGAGCTCCAAGAGCAAGCCAACTTCCCTCAGAGCCGGCCCCATACCCGCCAAGCGGAGGGGGCAACCTGAGAAGAAATCCAACAATGGACTACACAAAAGCATCCCCAAGAAGCAGTACAGAGACAAATTCAAAAATTAGAGAACAGGAAAAGACCAAAATACAAACTCAGACCAATCAGGGATAGTACAAACTGCCCAAAAGTACCATATTCCCCAAACATTAGCCCTGAAATGCAGCCACCAGAGTAGCAGCAAGACAGCCCAGAGAACAGTGGACACAGCAATCCAAGAAGATGGCCCAGCCACCGGTTCAAGGCCCCCAGCCGTATACATCAACCAGAGGCAGAAGCCCAAAACTCCAAGAAAGTGGAAACCAGACAAGCACAGGAACATGACCTGAGAAAGCCGGCTGGAACCAGGGCAATGCTGCCCATGCCGCAGCATGCCCCGCCCCCACCTGATGCAAAGGGACAGGCAGAAGCACCCCTAGTAATCGCAGAGGCACCTCTTCGGAAACAGGCAGCCGGCCAGGAGACACTTGCCACGAGCTATGGCTCTGCCGTCAAAGACAGGCGGAAAAACCAGGACGCGCCACCTCAGCCAAAACAGAGGTGCCATGTTGAGATCAGGCAGATGCCACACGCATGCCGATCTCAATCCGACCGCACCGAAACAGCCACAAGGTGTGCCGTGTACACTCACCCAGAGATCCAGTGCGAAAACAAAGCATAGTCAGACGGTTGTTATAGCAATGTCGTCCACGCCACAGAGCACTACCTGCCTGCAAAGCACAGGCAAAAAACTGAAGGACGTGCCAAGCCGCCAAAGTGGAGGCACCATCGTGAGATCAGGCATATGCCACACACCTGCCGATCTAATAAAACCGCATTCCACCACCACAAAGAGTGCCGCGCACCGTACTACAGCGGCTGAAATGCAAACTAAAGCAATGGGGAGATACGAAAAAAATCAAAAAATAAACTGAACAATATCCCCAAGGACAGCACAGGCCCCTTGTGGTCTCACATGCCCAGCATACGAGCGTGATCACGAAAAATAACATAACACAGCTAAAGCAGGTCTTACAAATAAAAGAAAAATGTTAAACATACCTGCAGCTAAGATGGTAATCGATTGCAGAATAAAGAAAACAGGAAGTCCTTCTCAGGAAGTGATGTATTCATACCCATTGGTATGGGGGCATCTTGGATTGGGAAGGAAAAGTTAAATTTGGTGATCAGGTTCTGCATAAATGTAGTGATACTCATATGTAAGGACTGCATGTTCACAGGTTGGCATCCTGGCAGGTCTACTCAGCCATTCATCCTTCCAAGGTCAATCAAGTCAGCACCAAGATATGCCTGTGAATGTGCGCTTTACAAATGCATATGTTATGTTATTCCAAGTACCGGTTAAGAAAAGGAGAACCAATCTATGGGTAAGATTAAACCTTTATAGGTAGGTGATCTATCAGAGAATATACCAGGGAGCGCACAATTAAAGATCTGGTTTTAACCCAGTAAGATGAAACAGGGTCTTAATTTAATGTTTTTTCAACAAAAGTTTGGAAAATTATAGACGTCTTCATTAATTGGCATCAGTCAGATAATTGCTGGTCATGTAGATCCATGAATGGGTCATTGGGTGCTGTGCTTTAGAAATGCTGTAAAGTAGCATCATAATGTGATGATGTGTATGATAGAGTAGAATTGGTTCTCATAAAAAGGTTGGAAGTCTCTCCTCTACTGGGGAAACTACAATCTTACACAGATATTTCAAATTTGCCATTGGGGGAAAAAAAGTTTAAGAGCTTTCATCACAGTTAATAAAATAATTCTTAAAAGACACAATTACCTCCAAAATCCAAGAAAGGACTATAGATATGAGACTCTAATCTAAATACCAGAAAGTAATGTTCTTTAGTGCTAACAACATAACTGCCTATGGCAAAAATATGACGAGTTCAATTAGTTACTTCAATAATTATATTACATTTGTATGAATATATGAGGGCAGATTTACTAATATTTTGCACAGGGACTGCATCACAAAAGTGAAGCAAACCAGTGTAAGATGTTTATTAGGGATGTACTTTCTAACGCAAAACTTGATTTGGGCTGGGAAGTTCCCTGAAAGTAATGCAAAATAGGGCTCTGCACTACTTTGCATTGCTTTGCATCAAAGGGGTGATCCATGGGTGGTACAGGGGCGTTCCTATGCAACCACTTGTGGTTTTTGATGCAAAGCCCTGTATACTAACAATAGTAGACAGGCCTTTGCACCAAAAAATAACAACTCTTTGAGGCAGGCGTCAAAAAGTAGAAATGTTTTATTTATTCAAACTTTTCTGATTTTGCGTGTGTCCTGCACTGTACAGCAAGCACCTATAGTAGGAAAGGTTTTAGTGGGTACCCTTCCTGTACAAAGCCTACGCTAGACATCATGCAGACACCTTTGCACTATGGTGCATAGGAGTGTGCACGGCACTAAACATCGTGATTCTGTGCCAGCACTAGAGAAGAGAGCAGTAGCGCCGTATCTTAGTAGGTATGGTGCTGTCCTGCTCTTTTCCTCTCATGCAACACAGCGCAGCAACTCCAGTTGCTGTGCTGTGTTGTGTGATAAATTAGTAAATCTAAGCCTCGGTGTGCATTTTTTCTAGATGAATATCTTCAGAGACTCAGGGGACTCAGGGGCATATTTACTAGTAAAGTGGCGAACCGTGTCGTTAAGCCAAGAAGGCTAACGACACGCTCCGTCACTTTAGAATCACAGGGCTGCACCATATGTACAAGAATATGGTGCAGTCCTGCCTTTCCCCCTGCGCTGGCGCGAACTTTAGCTGCCTAGCGCCAGCGCAGGCACCCTTGCACCACCATAGTGCAAGGGTGTCTGCCTTGCAGGGGTAGATTGTTTATGTGCAGGAAGGTGTCTTTTCCTGCACATAAACAATCTTTAAATGGTGTTTTGTAACTTCTATGTGTGCTGCTCAATGCAGAACACATAGAAGTTGCAAAACTTCATTTTTTAAATGGTTGTTTATGTGCAGAAGTTGCAAAATTTCATTTTTTTAAATGATTGTTATCATGCAGGAAGGGACACCTTCCTGCACATAAACAATCATTGGCGTTTTGCTGTTTCCATGTGTGCTGCACAACGCAGCACACATGGAAACAGCAAAAATGAGGAGAAATTAAATATTTCTCCTCGTTTCGCCAGGGTAAGACCAGGTTTTCCCTGGTCTTAATTTTGGCACTTCCCCATATTTACGCCACCTGTGTAAATAGGGGGCAGTGTCAAAAATCAATGGGTTTTGCGGTGGAACGCCCACAGCAACACCCATTGCCCTCCCCTTTCATGGTAAGTATAGCGTGAAACAGTGCTTTATTTACAAGGCAGCGTTAAGCCAAGTTAAGTGGCTTAACGCTGCCTTGTAATTTAAGGCGAAGCCCCTATCGCCACCACGACGTCCTGAAAAGTAATGTTGTGGTGGCGGTGGGGGCTTGTAAATATGCCCCTTAGTTTGCTAACAGATGGGGAAATGTCATTTTAATTTACTGTGTTAATTTATCTTTCATGATGTTATTGTATTAAAATAGGTCTTGATTTGTTTGTATTTATAATCTAATAAAAAGTAATTGTTTAAAAAAAAGAATCACTTGCATGTTTCCCCCAAATAACTCAGAAGGCCAAAAAGAAACCATTCGTATCCAATCACCTCACATTCCCACAATGGCCCTAGTTACGTGTAACTGAATTAATAGCACCCACATATAACAAACTGAAAGCTGTCAATGTGGATCGATAAATCTAACGATACATGCGATGGCTAAGAGGACTGGCCTTCTAATTGGGATTTATAATTGAACGCATCCCCTCATTACACAGACTGAAGTGGAATTCCTCATGGTAAAAATGGTTTGGCAAAGGAAATCGGTCGAGCATCAGCTGCCAGCCCTTTGACTTTTCAATGCTTCTTTTGTTTTGCCATGGTATTAATAAAACATTGTTGCAGGAGCTGCTAGGCCTGCACCAGTATTTAACAAAAACTTTTTAAGAGTGCGAAAACATCTTTTGCTCTCAAAAATAAATTTACACAGTAGTACCTGGATTTGAAGGGACCTAGTTTGAGTGTGGATGTGCTCCTTGTAAAATGGAAGAATGGGGTCATAGTGAAGTTAGCCAATGGCTGAAGTCAGCTGACCCATTGCCCAATGGTGTATGCTGTAGTTGGTGGAAGAAAAATGTGAATGACACAACAGACCAATGGGAAAAGAGGGCTGGCTGAAAGCCTGCTATAAAATAAGTATATTATATATATAAATTTACTAAAATCAAAAGGTTTCGGCTAATGCCAAACCTTGCATATTGCACCAGTGCTCAAAGTTGTTGAAGGCCTTCAATGGCATAACGCAAAGCGATGGGGCCCCATGCAGAATATGAAGAGGGCCCCCTTGAGTCTACCATATCTCACAGATATTTATTGGACTTGGGCTGAATAGGGCCCCCCGGAAAGCAGAGATGTTTTAAGGCATGGGCAAAGTGGGCAGTTGTCCAGGGCCCCACCTTCCAAAGGGCACCCTGAGGAAATTGGGGGGCATATTTACAAAACTGTCATGCAATGCAGCGCAGCAAATCACCTTGCTGCGCTGCACTGCGTGATAGGAAAATAGAAGGAATGTGCTGTATTTAAGTCAATATGGCGCATTCCTGCCTTTTCCCTGCGCTGGTGCCCTTTTGGCAGTCTAGTGCCAATGCAGGCACCCTTGCACCATGGTGCAAGGGTGCCTCTGTTGCATGCAGGAAAGAGCACCTTCCTACACAAAAAACAATCCTCTGAGGCATATTCCTCTTTCTATGTGTGCGGCAGAAAGCAGCACACATACAAAGAGGAAATAACGAGGAAAAATAAAGATAATTCTCCTCATTACGCCTCCCCTGAGAAGGTGTATCCTTTTAGCGCATTCCCAGGTCTACCAGTTCTGATAAATCTGGGAATGCGTCAAAATCCATGGGAGTTGTTGCCTGGGAACACCCTCACAACGCCCATGGACCGCCTTCCCAGGGCAGAGTAAGGCGGTTCAGTGATTTGTGCTGCTTCTTTACTCCAGATTTATGGAGCCACTCAGGGCCACGCAAAGTGGCCTTGCATGACTTCATAAATCACTTGTTTGCGTCGCGCATGTACCACGTTGCGTGGTACAAACACAAGGCAAACCAGGTGCCCGAAGTCTCTCTCTGCTCTCACCTCTGTCTATTTCTGTATGCCATACCCCTCTTTATCTGCCTGCCTCTAACTCTGACTCTTTATGCCCAATGACATTGGTGCCCTTCGAAAAGCATTATTCACCTGTTTTCGACTTTACACCATTCCTGAAATTCTGTTTGGCATCATGCGGGCTCGAAATACCCGAAAATGGATAATAAATGTCAAAGTTGCTCCGAACGGGACCCCAAAGTCTCTCTTGCCCAGTGCCCCAAAAATCCTTAGACGACACTTCCTGAAGGATTAGGGCCCCCTGCGCCGCAGAGGATGCAGGGGAGAGGATACAGTGGCTGCTTATTTTCCTGAAGGCCCTGTAGAATGAACCATGACACAACACAGAAAAGGAAAGTCTTTGTCGTTTTTATTTTAAATAGTGCCTGACAGAATCGAAAAGATGCCCTCTGTGTTGCACGTGAATGTAAAACGTTTTAAACATTGATAGAGAAACGAAAGATTGTGGAACGTGTGGCTATGATAAATTTAATTGAAGCAGATAAACAATTTATGAGCACAGCTTGCGGCTAGAAATCAGTCAAAGGCTGCTTTAGAATTTCTCGCACAGAGCCTGTCTCAAAGCCTTTGGAATTGGTTCGAAGCTGCAGCAGCCAGCCCCGCGCTCGGATCAATACACAATACTGCGCGGTGTCAGATGGAAGGTTAGCAGATTAACTCTGCAGGATTTTTAGACACCGAGCGCCGCACGCGCCAGGGCTGAAGTTTCAAAGGCAGGCATAATCCGAGTGAGAGATAGTCACAAGTAATCTTGCTACGTGGCTAACTGGGGGACGAGGTAATCAAAACGATTCCAAAGCGAAGATTATGAAGCGCGCAAGGACCATCTAGTCCAGCCACCATGCAGTGTCGCCTGTCGTGCGTTTCGATGCACGCAACTTTAGTGCCATCTAGCGTTAGTATTTATGAACTGTTACGTGTATTGATAGGCTCTCTAATGCTTTCAAATTGACAATGTGAAATTAAATGAAATTTGCACTTGTAAAGCGCACTTATACCCCCAAAGAGGTGTCCTGGCGCTGTACGCATACCGCTGTGGAACCCTTCCTGGCTTTTCCCTGTGAAATGTCCACTCCTGGGCACCCCCAGGGTGAAGCCAGGCATCCCAGCACTGTTGGGGCCGTTGTGGAGATTAAGCAAGCTATTGCCCAGAGTTGGACCCATGATTAGAATAGGCACCGAGGCGAGAATTATCAGGTCCGAGGAAATTGAGCCCAAGACCCGCCGAGGCAGGAATTGAACCCTGGTCCCGGGCCAGATCTCTGCATCAGGGTCTGCCGCTCTAACCATTGAGCCACACTTCTCCACTCCAATGTGTAGTGTTAAAAAGATGGACTCTAACGCCTTTTTAGATTCCCATGATTTTCTGTGTTTTTTGTTATTACTAATAGACTTATGTTTTCAGGAAATTCCATTTTTTCCCATAAATCCAATGCATCACTCCGGACGCCGGAATGGTGGCCACCCGAACTGGACTCACTTCCTGAACCCGTAAACAAAGTCAAAAATCTTGGCGTGGTGATAGATAAAGAACTGAAGCTCAGGGACCAAGTTAACAAAATCACATCAGCCTCTTTCTTTTCACTAAGGCTCATAAAAAAGATTGAAAGATTCCTGCCCCCTGAACTCCTGAGAACGGCTGTCAGCGCATTGGTTCTCACGAAGATAGATTATTGTAACAGCCTCTATCTCACTCTCGCAGTGGGTCTGGAAAAGAGGCTCCAGACTCTGCAAAACACTGTTGCCTGATTCCTCCTCAAGATTCCCAAACATGAATCGGCAAGAGGAGCCATCAGGAAACTGCACTGGCTGCCGGTTAAACAACGTTGCAGGTTTAAGGCTCTGTGCCTGGCCTATAAGGCACTGCATGGACTGGGACCAGACCATTTCAGAGAGAAACTCAAATGGTACATCCCAGCTAGGACACTACGCTCAGGCTCCGCAATGAACCTGATGATCCCTTCTTTTAGGAGAACCAACTGGGGTGGAAAGAGCTTCTTCAGGGCCACAGCATTGCTCTGGAACAGTCTCCCCATGACACTGAAAGTTGCTCCATCCCTACTCACTTTCAGAAAAGCCCTATAGACCTGGCTGTTCCCTCAGGAGACTTAAAGGCACCCGGCCCTAGCTAAACCTTGATGAGATCATCTAATTCAGCAACTTTTATCAGTTCCTCCAGCGCCAAGACGCCTATTCGGCATTAGTTGCGCTTTACAAATTATATAAATAAATAAAAAGAACATATGTTGAGGATACCATTGAAGGCATAGATTCGTTGTTAACCCAGTCGCACTTGGCTTGGAGCATAATGTGGTGACATTTAGGGACCCACTAAGGGCGTAATACAGTGCCCTGCAGCCCTTGAGGCGCAGGGGGGACCCCACAGCTCTGGGGGCCCCCAACTGGCTGGGTGCGGCATTGGGCCATAGTCCATACTTCTAGCTGAGACCACCATCCTGCCACTGGCGCTTGAGGAGAGCATCTTTCGCCTTGGAGATATTCACATCTTCTTTGGTGGCTTCCCGGATCTTCTCTAGTGACAGCACTTTAGGATAGGCTTTGTGGCTTATCATCTTCACAATTTCTTCGGCTCCTTCATCTTCTTCCATGGAGCCGCTGTCTGTTGGTGTCGCTGGGTGCCTGGGCAGGTAGTCTGCGGGGTTATTGATCCCTGATCGGTAGACAACCTCGAAGGAATATGGTTGCAGCTGCACAGCCCATCGCTCTATGCACAGTGGCCCATTTCTGGCCATGCCAGCAAAGAGAGGGATCAACTTCTTGTGGTCAATTACCACTCAGAACTTCTGCCCGCAGAGATACAAGTGAAAATGCCTGCAGGCCCTTGGAATCACCAGAGCCTCATGCTCGATCTGGGCATAACTCAGTGTCAGTGAGGGCCTTACTAGCACAGGCAATGGGGACCCATGATCCCTCTTATTTCTCCTGCAGTAGGATGGCACCAATGCCCACCAGGCTCGCATCCACCACCAGCTCGGTCCTGTATTTTGGGTCAAAGTATGCCATCTTGGCATCTTTAAGAAGCGCTTCATTCACCATTCTGGATGCTTTGCCAGTCTTTTTGTCCCATGTCCATGGGCAGTCACGCTTGGTCAGAGCTCAGAGGGATTCCCATAGGGTAGCCAGGTTGGGTAAGAACTGCCCACAGTAATTAGCCATTCCCAGGAAACTTCTCACCTCCGATGTGTTTCGTGGGACAGCTGCTGTTCGTATTGTATCTACCTTCTTCGGGTCGACTTGCAATCCATCGTTCGAGAAGCAGTATTAAAAAAACTCCATAGTGCTAGTATAGAATGAATACTTCTGTCTGTTCAGGGTCAGCCCACCATCCATCAGCCTTTTCAAGGTGGCCCTCAACCTCCTGTGATGGTCCTCTATGGTGTCAGAATAGATCAAGATGTCATTGCTCACGTTCAGCATGCCAACCAACCCTGACAGGGCTTCCCTGACAACATCTTGGAAGACCTCCACAGCGGATGAGATTCCAAAGCTGAGATGTTTGTATCTACTGAGGCCCACGTGGGTTGAAAATATTGTTATTTATCTGTTCACCTCATTGAGCTCGAGCTGGTGGTACCCTGCATTTAGGTCTAGCTTAGAGAACCACTGAGCCACCATAAAAGTCTGCTATAATATTATCAATGGTTGGAGTGGTGTGTTATTCACGGCGTATTGCCTTATTTGGGAGCCGTATGTCAACGCACAGTCTCATGGCTCCAAGCTGTTTGGGATTTGGAGCTATCACAAAGGGTGATTCCCATGGGGTGGGTCCAGTCATTTTTCAATCAGTCCGAGTTGCTCAAGCGGCTCTAGTTCATTTTCTACTAGTGGACACAAATGGAATGGCACCCTTCTGTGTCTGAGGGCTACAGGCTTAACTGTTTTGCCAATGTATAGCTTTATTTTCTGGCCTTTGAGGCATCCTAGGCCTTAGAACAGTTGTAGGAACTCTAGAGGATATTCGTTGCATGTGAGTCGTGTACTTGCCGGGCAAAGTAAAGCAAATCCAAATCTTCTGTGGTATGGCATCCAAGGGGGGTGCCTGTATCTCCTTTGGTCACATGGAATCTAGCTTGCATTGTCTGTACTTCATTTTACACCTTCACATCAATTACTCCTCTCAAGTGTAGCAGCACTGTCCCCCCATAAGAGTAGATTCTAGATTTGGTGGGCACCAATCTCAGTTGTGGCTTGAGTTTGTGGAACTGTGTAGAGTCCATCATGTTCACTGATGTGCCAGTGTCAAAGAGGTCAGTAATTTGGGTCCCACTAACCTGTACCTTGCACAGTGGCTGGGGCCTTTTTCTAGTGGTTTTCTCTTCCCACGAAGTAACTATGGAGACATCGCTGTTCTCCTCAGGCCAACCCAAAGACTCCAGCTGCCGTGCTGAGGGCCCTCCTCCTCGTTGTCGAATAGATTGTGCTCGAATAGATTGTATAATTCAGCACTGCCCATGTGGAGCATCATGGACCTCGTCACCGCTTCGTCGGTCTCACATGTGGCACAAAAATAGTGGTTGAGGCGCCCTATCCATTGGTGCCATCTTGGAGCGGCTGTGGCGGGATCAACAAGCTGGCTAAATGGCAAGCAATGCCATGACAGAAGCCTGCACGCATCTTTGGGGTGCAGGAGGTGCCACAGCTTGCTGCTGGTTTGACATACTGGTGCGTTGCAATGCCCAGCTACCAGTCTTAACTGCAAACTTGCACAATGTTCATTTTCACCCCTTATGTCCACTGCTCACTACTTTACGCTCCTTTACTTTGTTGTGTGTGTACACCAAGGCAATGTAGCATCAGTACCTTATCTCACTGTCCCTGGTGCATTCCGGTTCTCAACACCTCTGACAAAGGTCCTGATAGCAGGTGGCATGTGGAATCATCAGACCGTGTCGCCCAGCACTGTGTTCAGGCGTCAATGCACTCCTCCCCCAGCAGTACAGGCAATCTTCCCAACACTCTCCACGTGCTTCTGAAGTGCTCGCCATCTCTGGCAGCTCAGCGAACTACATACTCTTCTGGCTGATCTCAGAAGCTGGGTGAGGTGGCGCCTCTCACCGTTAGGCAGCGCTGTGACAGTGCAGCCTGGCCCCGGCAGCCTCCACGCCTCAGCAGACGGTGACGTCTCCGCAGGCACCATCGAAGCAGGAGCAGCTCGGGAGAACACAGAGCAGCCTCGGCCACGCGCCTAAGACCTGCAGGCAGGGGTGTCATAGCAGGTGGACATTTGGAGGGGAAACATCCTCAACAACGACTCCGGAACAACGAGTTCCAGAGTCACGCAAGCCGAACAATGACTTGCATGAACAACGACTTAGCCTGAACCACGCATGTGCGTGGTTCAGGCTAAGACGGTCTTGTGTTCATGCACGTCGTTGTTCGGAGGAGCTTCAAAACAGGAACAGGTAAGAGGGCTTCGTATTAAGGGGTGGGGAGGTTCGGGTTAGTTTCTAGGGGCTTTTATAAAATAAAATAAATGTGAGTGAGGAGCTATGGATAGATGAGGGGCGCAATTGAGGGTTATAGTGATAGAATCAGCTGAGAAGAAGGTCGTTTTACAGTAAATCCAGCCCTGACTCCATTTGCCAGAACGGAATACAGAGTGAAGATAAATAAAAATCTATCTGCTGCATTAAAACGCATAGGTGCAGTGATCGTTTTTATTACATTCAGGGCTGTGTTCCTTTTTTCTCACTTAGATGCTGTCTTTTTTCAAGTATTTTTCCAAGAAGTTTTGTCGCAGTAAATGTCTCACGCAAGGTTTAGCTGCATCAGCAGAAATTTTCGGATGGTGCTGCTGTGCTCTCCCATGACTCTCAGCAGATTTTCGGTCAATACTTTTTTTTTCTCTCTACGGATTTATAACAAGTAACATATTTCAGGAAAGCTTCGCTTCCCACATCCTTATCTGCTTCTTGATCTTTAACACGTTAAATGAGCTCCTAAGGCAAATTTATGGCTTTCACAGGGATTCTTACCGATCACAGGACACAGATTATTTTTAATTTTCGAAGTGTTTGGTGTAGTTCGTAAAAGCGCTTGTTGACCAGTGTTTCACTCCGTAGCCAACCTAGTAGCTCTACGCAAACATTTTCTTTCCCATATTAAAACTTTACGGTGGGGACACAGGAGAGTGGAAGCCCGTGACTGCGTTTTTAAAAATGTTTTAATTCATCTGCTTTCATGTGCTTCAATCTTTCTGACATCTGGAAGAAGAAGTGGTTAGCGGCTCAGCGCTTGCTGCGTGCTCTCTTATTTACGTTTCTCTGCACGAGAGGCTGCAGTGTTTGCCTAAACAGATTTTGGTGAATAAAGCCACTTCTTACTTTCACCTGGCAAGGCTGCAGCTGCTTGGCAGAGCGCGCCTCTGGGAACTCTCTCGAGGTTTCTGACGTTATGATGGATGGATTCTTTTGAGTGCGTTGGGTGTAGTGGTTAATCGTGGAGTTCGTGGTTCAGTAAGTCGTGGTTAAATAGTTAGTGGTTTGGCTTTGGTCATTGTTTAGCCTTCGTGGTTCAGGCACTCGTGATTTTGTTGGTAGTTGTTTAGTCATACAATACAGTTGGAGAACTTCGCTACGAGGCACCTTCAGCTCGGTCTCTGTGTCGGCTCAGTGCACAGCGCAATGCACAGCTGTCGGAGTCTTCTGCATGGGAGGGAAAGACCAACCTCGTTGTCAGTGTAAGCTCTGGCACTTAATGTAACACAGTCCCTTGCAGGTATACAGCATAGCATATCACTGGACACAGACACTGATAACTGGGTACCGCTGAGTGACCACAAGCGCTCACTCAGCATTAATTTACACCTTCGGGCCGCGTCTGCCCCCCAGTTGCATAGGTGCTACAAAGCATGGTAGAGGCTGGGTGGCACTCTACAGGCGGTATCAGTCACACTACAAATATGATTCTGATAAACTGATGGAGTTGCTTCAGTTTCTATGGCAAAGGTTCTGTAACTTTATGCTGAGGATGAAAAGTAGCCCAAAAAAGGTAGGCGTAAATTCGTTTTTCAAACTGACAAGCTCAATGCAAAACCACCACTCACTTTTTTCCTTCCTTTGTTTTTTGTTACATTAAAATGATCCATTGCAGGGTCTGTGAAAGAACAGGGATTGCACTTTCTCAAACATTAAATCAGTGAACAGACATAATATCGAGTTGGAAATATCGAGTAGCAGTAATATCGAGTCCAAAATCTCGGACTACAAAAATATTGACAGTCAGAATATCGTTGTCAAGAATATTGAGTAGGGGAGTAGGCTGGGAAGTAATTTAATTTTAATATATTTTTAATTTTTTTAATTATAATAATTATTTTAAGTTGTTTTATAGTGTTAATAGTGTGAATTAATTTATTATTGATTGTTTTTAAATTGCTTGTTAATTTTAATAAATTAATAAATTAATTATTAATTAATTATGTTAATAGTGTTATGATTTACAATATTGGTGGTGTCATTTATAGGGAATATGGTGGGAGGTAACAAAAAATTAATTAATTAATTGTTTGTTAATTAATTTTAATTATTTTGCTTGAGTGGGAATAGTAAATTATTTCCCTATGCAATCCAACACTTTCCCTACTTTTGCACTCACTGGAGTGGGAATAGTAAATTATTCCTCTCCGCTATCCAACACTTTCCCTACTGTTGCACTTGCTGGAGTGGGAATAGTAATTTTATCCCCTCCGCTATCCAACACTTTCACTACTGTTGCACTCGCTGGAGTGGGAATAGTAATTGTTACCCTTCCTCTATCCAATACTTTCTCTACTGTTGCACTCCCTGGAGTGGGAATAATAAATTATTCCCCTCCGCTATCCTACACTTTCCTTACTGTTGCACTCCCTGGAGTGGGAATAGTAAATTATTCCCCTTTGCTATCCAACACTTTCCCGTACTTTAGCATTTGCTGGAGTGGGAATAGTAATTTTGTCCACTCCGCTATCCAACACTTTCTCTACTGTTGCACTCTCTGGAGTGGGAATAGTAATTTTTACCCCTCCGCTATCCAACACTTTCCCTACTGTTGCACTTTCTGGAATGGGAATAGTAAATTTTATCCCCTCTGCTATCCAACACTTTCCCTACTGTTGCACTATCTGGAGTGGGAATAGTAAATTATTCCCCTCCGCTATCCAAAACTTTCCCCACTGTTGCACTCGCTGGAGTGGGAATAGTAATTGTTACCCCTCCGCTATCCAACACTTTCCCTACTGTTGCACTCTTAGGAGTGGGAATAGTAAATTATTCCACTCCGCTATCCAACACTTTCCCTACAGTTCTACCTGCTGGAGTGGGAATAGTAAATTATTCCCCTCCGCTATCCAACACTTTCCCTACTGTTGTACTTGCTGGAGTGGGAATAGTAAATTATTCCCCTCTGCTATCCAACACTTTCCCTACTGTTGCACTCACTGGAGTGGGAATAGTAATTTTATCCACTTCGCTATCGAACACTTTCCCTACTGTTGCACTCTCTGGAGTGGGAATAGTAATATTTACCCATATGCTATCCAACACTTTCCCTACTGTTGCTATCTCTGGAGTGGGAATAGTAATATTTACCCCTACGCTATCCAACACTTTCCTTAATGTTGCACTCCCTGAAGTGGGAATAGTAAATTATTCCCCTACGCTATCCAACACTTTCCCTACTGTTGTACTTGCTGGAGTGGGAATAGTAAATTATTCCCCTCCACTATCCAACACTTTCCTTACTGTTGCACTCCCTGGAGTGGGAATAGTAAATTATTCACCTCCGCTAGCCAACACTTTCCCTACTGTTGCACTCCCTGGAGTGGGAATAGTAATTTTATCCCCTCCACTATCCAACATTTTCCCTACTGTTGCTGTTAATGTAGTGTCAAATGTAATTGTAAAAGATTAAAAATATTTTAATATTTTAAATTATTGTATATATATTTTATTTTTACTTTTATTTTACTGGTATATGTATATATATATATGATTTTTTTTTATATGTTTATAACATTTTATAATTTATTATAATAATTATTTATTAATATTAAGTACATTTATATATTATATTTTATATATATGTATCTTTAATTATTTTTAACATTATATGTATTATTTATAATTTTAAACATTTTCTAATAATTCTATGTTTTTTTAATTATATGTATTATTTACTTTATTTTACATTATTTTTTAAACATTTAGAAAAAATGATATTTTTAACAACGATATTTTTAACAACAATATTTTTTTTCGATATTTTTGTACTTACCATTATGTAGATAGGACAACGAGATTTTTGTCCCGATATTTTTGTACCTCCACAATTTTTGTTGTCGATATTCTGTCAGTGATCCCATTAAATCATCACACGTGTACAAAAGGTATCTCCGAAACTGCTCTTCGTGAGGGTTACAAACCGTGATCTACTTCAGCATTTGAGAAATTTTGATGTGTATGTGGTTGTGTGTCTTTTCTTTCATTGTTTCCCGGAACTGGATCAACGCTATGTAACCTTTAAACAGTGGTAAATAGTTATCAATCAAACTTGAAAGGAATGTGCGGCTTTTTCTTGCAAATGTAGCAGCGGAAGAACAGAACATAACACAAATCAAATAACGACACAACAAAAGAACACAGCACATCCCAATACAGAATGCAATGATGGAGTAGAAAAAAACGAAAACCACGAAACAGCACAACACATCAGCAACACAACAAAATGCATCACAACAAATATGCACAAATATTCGTATCACACATTACCACCTCTAGAAATCTGCTTTCCTATCACGGTGGTAAAACGTATTTGCACCAAGAACTGGCTTAGTTATCTCTTGATGGGGATGCACACAATTAAACGATTGTTTTCAATGTTTATGTCCCACAGGGCTGGTTTTCAGCAAGGTAATTAAGGATTTCTGTCAATAATAATTTAAACCAGAGAAGCTATCATAATAGTCCATTGAATTACAAACGTAGGATATAGAAATAAAAACTATGTAAAGATTACGGTCGTCCTGGAAGCACACTTTTCAACGACAAACAACCGTACATAACAATACAGTTTATTGCACATTTGCTAAATAAATGTGATGGCGCTTTAATGTACAAGACATTACACCATAAAAGAGTTGCACACAGCTTTGAGACTCTTCAAAAATTCTGAAAGCTATTTGCAAATAACTGTTACTTAACAACACTCAAGTGCAAGCATTAATGGCATGAGATTGTTATAAAAAAATATTTTCATGACAAAGAAATATTCTTTTCATTCTGTTTGAAAAGTATTATAATATGTCAATGTTTTGTTTCTATTATTTAATAAGAGGCCTTCCCTAAATCTGTACATTAAGCACATTAATGAAATCTGGGTGAAATCCTCACATTTTTAATGCCTGAATAAAATAATCAAGAGCTAAAAATGAACTTTTATAGAGACAGGAGCTGCATTTCATTTTATAAGCTACATCAGTCATTTTTCCTTTTATATTTATTAGTGAGTTTTATAGTCTCACCACATCCAATATTATAACCTTTGCACAGCACTTATTGCATGGCCCAGGAACCATTTCTTGGGCCTCATTTATGAGGCCCCTTGCGCCGCCAGAGCGTCACTTTTTGTGACGTTCCAGGGCGCTGGAGCCTGCTCCATATTTACGAGGCAGCACTAAGCCACTTTTTTTGGCTTAATGCTGCCTCCTAAATATCGTTCCCTTTAACGCAGTTTTCTGCGTTAAAGGGGCGTGACATGGGTGTTGCTGGGGGCGTTCCCAGCAACATCCATGGCTTTTTGACACTGCCCCAGATTTACGAGAAATCATAACTCTGAGGCAGTACCAAAAACTTACACCTCCCCAAGGGAGGCGTAAGGGAGGCACAACGAGGAGAATTTCTCCTCGTTTTTCCTTTTTCTGCAGCACACATAGAAAGAGGAAAAAGCCTCCTGTGATTGTTTTTGTGCAGGAAGGTTTCCCTTCCTGCACAAAAATAATCATCCCCGCAACGCAGGCACCCTTGCACCATGGTGCAAAGGTGCCTGCATTGGCGCACGGCAGCCCATTGTGCGCTGGTGCAGGGGAAAAGGACAGAAATGCGCTTTTCTTTTGCCGGTGGGCAGCACGGCAGGAAGGCTTGCGGCTGCCCTATGGGAAAACCTTATAAATGAGGGCCCTTGAGTACAGGGGGACTGCTGTGGGGCTCAGGAATCCTCAGTTCTAGTGGCTCTCTGTACAGATAAACAGTGATGTAGTCTGCTTTTCTGATGTTCACAAAGAAAGTGTGGTTTACCAGTTCTGAATATTCTGGATCCTGTTTTGTGGTACCTGATACTTGACTAGATGATGTAGCAGTGGTCAAGACAGGTCGACATCAGTAAATTCCACCTAATGGCTAGAAGCAAATTTTATAGCAAGTTGAAGATGTATTGAATCATATTTCACTGGTTAGTTTTAAGTTTTATATTTATTAACCAAAAACCCTTGATTCCTGTGGATATGCACAGAGATTATGTTATGTAATTTTAGATGCTTAATGTTGTTCATTTTAGTGGACAGACACAGTGACATTCAGTTGGTATCATAAAGTGTAAAGCGTGCAGAAGATCATCCAGTCATTCTCCCAAGCAGGCATCTGTAATGAAAGAGAACTGGTTATGATTCCTCTCTAATACTGAGAACAAAAACACTTAGGAGGTCACTTAAAGGTGGGCAGGTAGCCCAACTAGATCAGCAGATACTGTTGCAAAGGAGCGCTGTCCAACTTTAAATAAACTCTTATTTTTTACAGTATACCCTCTCCCCCAAACTCTAGTGAGCCCTTTACGCTGTTAAACACTCATCTGGCTGTCACTGCCACCACAGCTGATAGTTTTGCCAAGTGGGCCTTGCAAACATTAAAGGTTGTGAGATTTAAATGTCTTACCCACCCAAGTTCTTCATTAGATTGCGTGCATCTCAGTGGGGTCATTAGGGTGAGGCTTGCTGAGGCCGTTGACCCCATTACTTTCCTCCAGCTCTGCCTTATTATCCGTCATAAAGAATATTAGAAAAAACAAGGAGTAAGCCTGCAGGGGAAGGCAGGGATGTAGAGGAAGAAACAGAAAATAACACAAAATGTAAAGGAAATAGAGATGTGAAAGCAATGAAAAAGAAAATGAGGACAGGAAAAGGTTTGAAGGGGAAATGAAAAAAATGAGAAATAAAAAAGTGAAAGAGAAAACGAAAGAAATAAGTAAATGTGTGACAATGAATAATTGGTCAAGAAGCAATGTATATATTACACAGTGGCGGTTGTTACTGGTAGTTAAAGTTAGGACCTAGCTACCATAGAAAATGGATTTTTTGGTATCCTAACAACTTTGGCGCCATTTGGTGAATCTTTGCAAAACTTATCAATAAAAGGTCATCCACCTCAGCTCCTTCCTGTAAAGTTTCTGGGGGCTCTGTCAAGTGGGTTGAGAAAAAGGGGGGTCCTAAAATGTGAATCCACCATGCAGTTTCCATAAGGAAATTTAGACACCACTACAGCCACAATGGCTGAATGGAATTACACCAGAGTTGGCAAAATGCTAGATCTATAGCTAGAAAATGTGCTTTTTGTGACTTGCTGTAAATCTGTTCAGTAATTTCTGAGAAATTAAGGTTCAAAATGTATAGATATCTGGATGGTTGGGTTCTAGAGCATGCAACTTCAAATAATAGAGCTATCTGATCGGCTGAGGAGGCTTTTTTCCCTTAAGTCACCTCATTCCCATGGGAGCAAGAGGCTCATGTGAGTCCCACGGCAGCTCACGCTCTGATTGGCTAACTGCAACATAAAGAGAAATGTTGCGGCTGTTGTTACAGTACATGGTAACTCAGTCCCTGTGTCCTGAAAATAACACAAAATAAGGTATAAAGGGGCAGGGTAGGGCTACCCTGAACCCCTGGACCTTGTATTTGGCCAAATAAAAAAAAACGTTTTTGTTTTGGATTGCTGTGATATCCTGGACTCCTGCAGAATCGATAAAACAATTTTTAAAAACAGGGGATGTGAGTGTGTCATGGATGGCAAAGGCTGTGCATGGATAGGTTTGGCTGCCTGCAGAGGGTTGGTTGCAGGACCTCACCCCACGCTACTCACGGCCGAAGTCGTCCTCAACATTCACTGCTTATGACCTCATATATTATATCAGTAATGACATGTTCTGTGAAATCATTGATATCATCACTGATGACATCTGAAATGACATAATTGATGACAACACTGAATGGCAAGAGCATGAGTTACAGTTGCTTCCGTTAACTAAAACTGGTGAATTTCAGTGTTTTTTTTAGTTTAAAATGTTACATTTAAACTGACATTTTCACCTAACTATAATGTCACTTTAATCTCAATTTTTTATATATATATTATAATCCAATCCTGACGGCGGCGAACAGACAGGCACTGACTCCGTCAAATGATGACAAAAAGATGTTTTAATCCATACAACGACCTAGACGCGTTTCGTGCTCATTGCACTCTTCAGAGGCATGCTGTAAACTGGATCCGCCCGCCGATCCGGCTTTTACCTCATGAAGGTTGCTGTAGTGGATGTCAGAGTGCGTCTCAAACTGGTGGGAACCTCGGAGCTTTGATTTACAACGCGGCCTCCCATCCGCGGGAGACGCACCACCCGGAAATTTGGGGCCACGGGGCTCCGAATCACGGAGTCTTAATGTGGAGGCATCCATTGAGGATTGACAAGCCGGAGGAGCGAGAGGAGGCCCATTGGTGGGCTTGGAATGTTTCAGACAGCGGCACATAACTAAGGCACACACTACAAGACCCACAAACCAATGCAGACTCATTTGAGTCGCCCATTGGAGGGCTCATATCATAAGTGGGAGGTGTGGCCTTTATGCCAAATTGACTGTCGCGCCTCTGAAGAGTGCAATGAGCACGAAACACGTCAGGCGTGAATCGACAGGTATGCTGTAAACTGGATCCGCCCGCCGATCCGGCTTTTACCTCATGAAGGTTGCTGTAGTGGATGTCAGAGTGCGTCTCAAACTGGTGGGAACCTCGGAGCTTTGATTTACAACGCGGCCTCCCAGCCGCGGGAGACGCACCACCCGGAAATTTGGGGCCACGGGGCTCCGAATCACGGAGTCTTAATGTGGAGGCATCCATTGAGAATTGACAAGCCGGAGGAGCGAGTGGAGGCCCATTGGTGGGCTTGGAATGTTTCAGACAGCGGCACATAACTAAGGCACACACTACAAGACCCACAAACCAACGCAGACTCATTTGAGTCGCCCATTGGAGGGCTCATATCATAAGTGGGAGGTGTGGCCTTTATGCCAAATTGACTGTCGCGCCTCTGAAGAGTGCAATGAGCACGAAACGCGTCAGGCGTGAATCGACAGGCATGCTGTAAACTGGATCCGCCCGCCGATCCGGCTTTTACCTCATGAAGGTTGCTGTAGTGGATGTCAGAGTGCGTCTCAAACTGGTGGGAACCTCGGAGCTTTGATATATATATATATAGGAAACCGGTATCCGGTGCTACCCTCGTGTTTGTTCCACCGCCATCACCAAAGGACACAGAAAGGCAGCTCTCCACACAACGAGATCCCAAAAGGTTGTAGCTCCTTTGGAATTCTTTTTTTACTTTCCTAATTTTTCGCATTGCTTCTTTCCATATAAAGTGCAAGGTGCAATCAGTGCATCAGGAGAAACAATGACCTACTGGTTTCGGCCAGAATATGTTCAATGCCATAAAAAGATAGATTCTCACGATTGCCTTCATGATCTTTCCATACAAGCTTGCAATGGCATAGGAGAGGTCTTTGTTGTTAATCGCTCTGAGGTGCTGAAGAATTCGTAGTTTGAGTTTATTCACCGTGCTTCCAATATATTGTTTTCCACAGTGACACTTATTTAACAAGGTGGAAAGAGCTAACATCTCCACAACTAGAATTGCAAATAGTGAATTAATGGTGACTATATTAGGAATAGCATAGTCACCATCGTTGAGAAACATAGCAGCAATGAAAAATTGAATTAATTATTTTAATACAGGCACTAAGGGGCCGATTCCGATCTCGGTCGGAGGCGCACTCAATACCATTCGGTCGGGAAAAAAGCCATGCGAAAGCCTGTTTCCCGACCGATCCGTACAGCACACCGAACGAGTAAGTACGATGCGCACAACAGCACAGAATCCGGCCGAGCCGTACTCACCCAAACCAGGTCCTGTTCCCCGACCGAGGCGAATCCGGAAACGCTGAATCGAGTCGCACGGAAGGGAAAATGCAGCTCCGTCCGGCCGAACAAGTACGATGCGCTTTCCGTACGCGCCGAACCCGTCGCTACGCACGGCACGTCAAAGCATCCGGGAGAGGCGCACATAAGCTCCGATTTGCGCCACAACACGATCCACGGCTACGAGGCGAACACGCCAGCGGCGAGGACGACGCGAGCGGCGAGGACGACGCGAAGCGACGAGGACGACGCGAAGCAACGAGAAGGACGAACGACACGAACCAACCATGAATCCCTTCGTCCCGATCATACCAATATTCTACATTTACTACCGGAACAGGCACGGACGCGTACGGCGCAGAAGGTAAGTCAGACACCAACCACAAAACACATACAACACGTACACGACACATCACACACACACAGAGGGATGCAGAATATACTTACACCAGCAACAGCAGCACCATAGGGGCGGGATGCCCATCACCAATGCCACATATGCACACAGGGGCCTGAATGCGCACCACCACCCCTACCCAGGGGGGGCAGGATGCCTACCACCACCCTGAGCAAGGGGGGGCTGGATGCCCACCACTACTACCACCCTGAGCCAGGGGGGGCTGGATGCCTACCACTACTACCACCCTCACCCAGGGGGCTGGATGCCTACCACTACTACCACCCTGAGCCAGGGGGGCTGGATGCCTACCACTACTACCACCCTTAGCCAGGGGGCTGGATGCCTACCACTACTACCACCCTCACCCAGGGGGGCTGGATGCCTACCACTACTACCACCCTCACCCAGGGGGACTTGTTGCCTACCACAACTACCACCCTCAGCCAGGGGGGGCTGGATGCCTACCACTACTACCACCCTCACCCAGGGGGACTGGATGCCTACCACTACTACCACCCTCAGCCAGGGGGGCTGGATGCCTACCACTACTACCACCCTCACCCAGGGGGACTGGATGCCTACCACTACTACCACCCTCAGCCAGGGGGGCTGGATGCCTACCACTACTACCACCCTCAGCCAGGGGGGCTGGATGCCTACCACTACTACCACCCACACCCAGGGGGCTGGATGCCTACCACTACTACCACCCTCACCCAGGGGGACTGGATGCCTACCACTACTACCACCCTCAGCCGGGGGGCTGGATGCCTACCACTACTACCACCCACACCCAGGGGGGCTGGATGCCTACCACCACCCTTAGCCAGGGGGGCTGGATGCCTACCACTACTACCACCCTCACCCAGGGGGGCTGGATGCCTACCACTACTACCACCCTCACCCAGGGGGACTGGATGCCTACCACTACTACCACCCTCAGCCAGGGGGGCTGGATGCCTACCACTACTACCACCCTCAGCCAGGGGGGCTGGATGCCTACCACTACTACCACCCACACCCAGGGGGGCTGGATGCCTACCACCACCCTTAGCCAGGGGGCTGGATGCCTACCACTACTACCACCCTCACCCAGGGGGGCTGGATGCCTACCACTACTACCACCCTCACCCAGGGGGGCTGGATGCCTACCACTACTACCACCCACACCCAGGGGGGCTGGATGCCTACCACCACCCTTAGCCAGGGGGGCTGGATGCCTACCACTACTACCACCCTGAGCCAGGGGGCTGGATGCCTACCACTACTACCACCCTGAGCCAGGGGGCTGGATGCCTACCACTACTACCACCCTGAGCCAGGGGGGCTGGATGCCAACCACTACTACCACCCCCACTCATAGGATGGACAATGCATGACACAACCAGCACACCACAACCTAGGGAATGCAAGAAGAAGACATCCCCCAACACCATGACAAGCGTGTGTAGACTGTGTCAAATGCCTACAACACCAAACATGACTTTGAACATACAATGTGACCCCCTAGCACATGTGCCACACATATATGTGTGTGGCACCCACAATGCAAGCAGGCCATGACCATTGTGGCAATGGGGTCCAAACCCCCATCATCACAGTGACCAAAATGTAAGTGTGGGGTCCATAGCTGAAGCACATTTTGAACATTGTGGCAATGGGGTCCAAACCCCCATCATCACAGTGACCAAAATGTAAGTGTGGGGTCCATAGCTGAAGCACATTTTGAACATTGTGGCAATGGGATCTAAACCCCCATCACCACAGTGACCAAAAGGTAAGTGTGGGGTCCATAGCTGAAGCACATTTTGAACATTGTGGCAATGGGGTCCAAACCCCCATCATCACAGTGACCAAAATGTAAGTGTGGGGTCCATAGCTGAAGCACATTTTGAACCTTGTGGCAATGGGGTCTAAACCCCCATCACCACAGTGACCAAAAGGTAAGTGTGGGGTCCATAGCTGAAGCACATTTTGAACATTGTGGCAATGGGGTCCAAACCCCCATCATCACAGTGACCAAAATGTAAGTGTGGGGTCCATAGCTGAAGCACATTTTGAACATTGTGGCAATGGGGTCCAAACCCCCATCATCACAGTGACCAAAAGGTAAGTGTTGACAAAGAAAGAGGTGCAACTGCCAAACTGCATGGATGATTCCTGGTCACAGAACAAAAAACACATCAGTGGCAAAGTAGTGTATGTGTCCCATTTCAACATAAAATGGGTGAGCCAAATACTGCAGTGCAAATAAGACATACCTTTGGCCATGTGCAGACAAACAACACCCATGGGGGCTGACACCGTCAACATTCATCAATGACTCAATGACAGAAGTGACCATCAGAATGCAGACCCACATATTTGCACCAATGGGCACACAAATGCAGATACCCTGTGGAGACTGCAGATGTGAGGTGAACAGATACCATACCATGGCAGCAATGGGACACACAAACCATGATCATTATGCTGACCAATGACCTAGGAGTCCCAGGGACAGCAGGGGAAACCCACCAAACTACATACAGCCAATGGCACACCCAAGATATGCCAATGCAGTGGTGCAGATGCACAAACACAAACAGGCAGACCCACACTGCACATCATACACAACAGGTGAGGGGGGGTGCCAGTGTCCCCAGGCAACCACACAACACATGAGGAGACCTGAATACCAATCATACAGTTGTGCATACAGTGCCACACAAAGGTAACTCATGGATCCAAATCCCCTATGTGGGCAAGCAGGCATTGTCAGATGAGAGGGAGCACAAATCACACATGTCACACAGGCACGTAGGGACAGCAACTGACACAGCAAGACACAGACACACCACAGTACCACCCCCAGGGCCCCCACAATGTGGTGACCCTGGGCTGCATTACAATCCCACTGTGATGACAAAGCTAAATGTGGTTCACACAAGCACAAATCAATCAGCATGGCCAGTAAGCCAAGGCCAACATGGAGGCAGGGGCCTAGCCGGGCAACAACTCTCATCTGCACACACTCAACACCACACCCCTCGACCTCCAACAATGTGCAGCAGTGAAGCACACATGCACTGGTGACATTGCACATGCACCCATGACTATTCCAGGGTGGTGGGTGGGAACCAAGGTGCAGAAACACATCACACATGGCCACTCAACAAGACTTCTGAATGTCTGACACACTGCACACTACGCTGTACATGGACATGACGGCAATACCACACCAACCAATGGGATCCCATCCACAGTCAAACACCAATGAAGAAGCCAAGGTCACCCACAAAGAACACACATAGACAACAACCAACATTGCAGCCCGGACCCTGAGGAGTGCCAGCAGTCACACACACAACGTGTCACAATCACTGAAAGATAACACAAACTGGAAATCACATGACAGGGGCAAACAACAAGTGCCAAGGGGAAACCTGACTGTGACCCATCTGCGTCTGCACACAAACTCAGCCCTGACAGCAAACACACCTATGGGTGACACCCTGATGACCAGTAATGTGCCATGCACCCACATCACAGAGAACCCAGGGAGAAGACTTTGGGGGAACATAGGTCAACTCAGCTAGCATCACAAACAGGTACAACACTAGGGATCACAGCATGCACAGCTAAACGGAAGTGAACACACAGACATGCACATACAACACACACCTTGGGCGCAGGCAATGTCACAGGAGTACACACTGCCATGAGGGGAATCCACTCCTGTGTGAGGAAAGCTGTGCCATATGTTGCCTCAGTAGGGCCCCATCATGTCAGCTGAGCACTTGGTCACACAATCAACAATTAGCACCAAATGAGGGCTCCCGTAACATCAGCCTGGTCATGGAAGTGCCAACGGAATCATCAGCACAGATCCAACACACTTGTATAGCAATGTTGCACTGACAACACAGATGAGTCCTTCCCCATTGATGCCCAAACCTGCATGTCCAGTGGAGATGGCCACACGGTCAGGGAAGTAGACGAATTGAACAATGGCAGGCACAACAGATGTGCAGGGGTGGAAGCCACAGATGTGAAATAGCTAATCTAAGTAGGAAATCCCATTGCCAAATACTGAACACATGACACCCTCAGATGCTGCTATGGATGACATGGATACACCACAGGATAGGACACATTCCCCCTGGACCACATGGGTTCCTGCACAGTAACACTTCATTATCATGAGACCAAATATCACCATCACTGCAGCAAGGGCATGGTTAGCATCATCAACAACATGTACATCAGAAGCATAAGCACTAGAGAACAGAAAGTTGCTTTATTCAGCATATGTGTGGAATGAAAACAAAGTCCAGAAAAAACACAAAGGCCAATGGCCAGTCCATTGTAAAAGTCCAAACAGGGTGACAGTGGCAGATGTCACCCTACGCATGCCTGCACAAAACCAGGGACAATCCACTAGGAGGGGCAACCGGGGGGTAGGCCAGGCACCGCAGGGACAGGATCAGGGCTCACCAGGAGGAAGCAGGGAAGGGGTGGTGGGTGCTGGAGAGCCACTGACAACTGCAGTGGAGGTGTCTGACATGGTGTGTGCCGGCACAACTGGGGGGCATGACTCAGATGTTGTGGGTGCCGGCACGACTGCAGTGGACCCTGCAGATGGAGTGGACAGGTCTGCCACTGCAGTGCCCAAGTCAGACAGGGTGGTAGTGGACTCCACTGCAGTGCCTACCACCAGGGGAGGAGAATGGGGAACAGGCAAGGTGGGCTGGACAGAGGGGAGGACACCCTCACCACATCAGTGGCACAGACAAGCGCAGCGGGGGGTGTGGTGCCGGGAGAGCAAGTGCCAGGGGGAGACGGCCGGATCCTCTTGGGGATGGTATATCTGTGGGTGGGGGAACCTGGGGCAGGGTGTGGTGGGGGCACCTGTGGAGTGGGGGCCTGAGGGATGGAGGAAGGAGACCTGGTGCTTGAGCTGCAGGGCGGCGGCGGGGTCTTGCTCTTACCACTCCGGGGGACTTGCGGGTGGGGGCCTCAGTCTGTCTGCACCTGGGGGAGGGTGTCCGGGGGCGAGGGGCACTCTGCTCCGTGTGGGGGGCTTCCTCTTCCCCTGGATGCTGGAGCAGCTGGATCGGAGGGGAAGAGGCCGAGGTCACTGAGGAAGAGGCGCTGGGTCTTTGGGGTTGCAGGTGAGGCAAGGGAGGGTGTTTTGGAGGGAGAGGCAACTGAGGACTGCGCAGTGCCCGTGGATGCGTGTGTGTGTACCAGGGCCCCATCCCCTGTGAGTCTGGTTTCAGTCCCCTGACTGTGCGTGCGTGTGCGTTTTGTTTGTGGCGTGTGTGTCTGTGTGCTGGACGTGTGTGTGCTGGTGTGTGCCTGTGCCGGTGTGTGTGTGCTTGGGACGGGTAAGGTGCTGGGGAGTGTGGATGGAGCAGAGGCAGGAGGGGTGAGGGACTGTCTGAGGAGGGACACTGCTGCCGTCAGGGAGGAGTCCATGGACCTATTGCCCCTCTGTAGGTCAGACATGCCCGATGAGATGCCCTCCATGAACGACACCAGCTGAGTCAACAGAGCGGTGTGCGCATGGAGGACACTCAGCATGGCTGTCTGCCCTACATGGAGCTGGCGAAGGAGGTACACAGACTCCTCACTCAGGGCAGCAGGGGACACAGGGGCAGGGGTGCGGTGCCTGGCCCAAAGGAGACACGCTCCCGAACATGGGAGCCTCCACGGACCTGGGGAATGGGAGCCGATGGGAGGGCGGTGGTGGTGCTGGTGGTGGCAGGACAGCAACACTAGCTGGGGTGTGGTGGCTGCTGACACCCGCCTCCATAAGGGAGTCATCCTCCGAGTTGCTCTGGTCCTCAGCTGAGGTGGTTGGTGCTGAGGACTCCTCGGTGTGGCTCCCCTCGCCCTCCGTGGCACTGGGTCCCTCCGACCACTCCTCGGCTGCTGACCAAGTCTGGCTCTCTGGCTCCTCCTGGTCCGTGGAGCTGTCCCCTTCCGTGGCCGTGGATGTATCTGCAAACAATGGGGAAACAGACAGACATCAGTCACCTGCACCAAACGCACACACCACTGTGAGCACAGCACATTACAGAGCAAGCCCTGGCATCATTAGTTGTACATTGCTAAAAGTGCCCTAACTGAACAGGAGAAGCCAATTGTCAGTCTGATGCCAACCATGGCACTCACATCCCACATGGCCTTGCACCCATCTGTCTGGTGTCTGTTGGATTGCAACACCCCAGTGTGGACACATGCACCAAGTACACAGTAGTTGGACAGTGCAGAGGACACGGTGTGGCATGTGGACATGCACACATCACAGCTCTTGCCACTGAGTCAGTACAGGTTTCCGGATGAAAGGGATGCCCAGAGTCAAATAGGAAATGCATGTGATGCATACCAGCGACAGACACCATGATGCACCCTCGTCCTGATAGCCATCGCCACAATGGTGTGCATGTAGCACATGTCACTCCCCTGCAGGATCACCAATAAGTAGACACATGCCATGGCAGAGGCATGACTGCTAAGTCATACATCACTGTCTCAGTGATGTATGACTTGGCAGCCAGACAACAACACTATGCACTGTGTCACAATAGTAGGTCATGGGGAATGCAAGTCCTGGAGCTGCACAAGTGCACATGTACATCCCCCACACAACACATCATCTTAACCCTCATCTGTCCAGGTCATACCTATTGGACATATGGGAGACCTGTGACACTACCCTCTGAACCTGAGCCCCTCACAATCTGCTGTGAATGGGGAACAGCTGCCTGAACTTCACATTCGCATACCCCAGTCTGCACGGGCAGCTGATCAAACACCTATGTGACACACAAGTATCGTCTCCTATGGTCACATCTCCAGGGGCATGCTGAGCCCCTACCAAGAAACACCCCAGCAGTCCTGACAACTAATCCACAGCACACTGACACAGAGGCAGACACCTGAGGGGTCAAATCACTGCGCACAATGTGTCAGCTGATACACGGGAGTGGGAGTACAGAGTGCATTGCATGGCCTGGAGTAGGCATGACTGTCCTGCCCCACATGAATGAGGGATGAGCCCTGGACAGTGGATAGCTGGCTATGTATGTGTGACACACGTAATCTGCACACTCCTGGGGCCCAAACATTGTTCCCACCTGCTGCATGGGTGTGTGCCACATACCCCAGGCACATGTGGTGGCTCAGCTCAGCAAGTGGACCGCATATCAAAGCAACACGCAGATTACATGTCCGAACACAGGCGTAGTGTGAACAATGGACCCACCCATGATGCCCACAACAGAGTTAGGGAAACAGATGCTGTCCCCCACCTTTAGTGAAGCAAACTGCAAGGACACAGTCCCAAGTGACACAATTCCCTGAATGTAAGGGCCACACCTGGGTATCAGATGAGCAGTGGGCAGTGCACAATAGAGGGACATGGCTCCTGGACAACATGACTGCTGCACTGTGGCAGTTGAACCAGGCCAGAGGAGGGCACAAAGCATGTAATACAGAGTTCACAGTGCAGTCTTTGACTCACCCCTCCTTGCTGCTGTCTGGCCTTCAGCTGCCCATCCAGGTCTGGAAACACCACCGCCAGGATCTGGAGCATGTGGGGGGTCAGGGTCCGTGTTCCGCCCCTCCTGCGAGGAGGCGACAGCTTCAGCTGGACCCGTGCAATCCTCCGGGTCCAGCCCCGAAGGTCCTGCCACCTCTTCTGGCAGTTGCGGATCCGGCGCTTGTAGACCCCCACGGACCGGACAGCCCGGACGATGTCCTTCCAGATCTCCTGCTTCCGATGGGCATTAACCTGTCAGGATGACAAAGTGAAAAGGCCATTACTACACATGCAACATATCCGTGCATGACACAGTTGTATATACATGTCTCAATCACAGGGGCACATGATGTACACAGGCAGTGCAAAGCTGCCCATGGACAGTTTGCCAGATGTCACTACATGGTATCATTGCATGGGAAGTAAAACCTTGTTCAAATGCACTGTCACTGCACCATACCTGTCCAGTGCATGTCACTACACACTATGGGGGGTGACAACTACTCAGTGAGCCTGCTAGCCAGTGGCGTGCAGACTTTCAGCCTTGCTAGTCAGACAATATGCACATTCAGAAAGGCAGTGCACAGAACACTCACCTGCTCCCCTGGTGTCCCATACAGCTTGCTGTACTGTGGAAGTAGGCTGTCCAGCAGGGCCTGGTTCTCCTCAAGGCTGAAGGCTGGGGCTCTCTCCACAGTACGTGCCATTGCAGGGTCCAGAGGGGCAGAGACAGCAGCAGTGCAGTGGCAGATGTCGTCCTGGAGCATGTAGTGCAGGCAAGTGAGCTCTCAGGGGAACAGCCAGCAATATATATGTGCTGGAGAGGCAGATACTGTCCCTTGTGTCCAAAGTGATAGGTCCAAGTCGTTTGCATCTTCTGAATCTGGCCAATCCATGGAATAGCAGCACCAAAACACGCCCACAGCATCCTTCAAATCTTCAACTTCATGACATACATGATTTTGCAACATTGTTGTGGGTGACCAACTGAATTTCCAGCAACCGACTCGTTCGAAATTCGAAAACGCGTCCGTTGCCAGGCAAGGCCATTGTCAATGGGTGCGCACCGATCGGTCCATTGCGGTACAACGCGTACAGGGGTACAACGCGTACCCGCACATATTGAATGCAATGGGCCGGCCGGGGGCACCGATCGGTCCATTGCAGTACAACGCGTACAGGGGTACAACGCGTACCGCGCACATTGAATGCAATGGGCCGGCCGGGGCACCGATCGGTCCATTGCAGTACAACGCGTACAGGGGTACAACGCGTACCCGCACACATTAAATGCAATGGGCCGGCCGGGGGCACCGATCGGTCCATTGCAGTACAACGCGTACAGGGGTACAACGCGTACCTGCACACATTGAATGCAATGGGCCGGCCGGGGGCACCGATCGGTCCATTGCAGTTCAACGCGTACAGGGGTACAACGCGTACAGGGGTACAACGCATACCCGCACACATTGAATGCAATGGGCCGGCCGGGGCACCGATCGGTCCATTGCAGTACAACTACGTACAGGGGTACAACGCGTACCCGCACACATTGAATGCAATGGGCCGGCCGGGGCACCGATCGGTCCATTGCAGTACAACGCGTACAGGGGTACAACGCGTACCCGCACACATTGAATGCAATGGGCCGTCCGGGGCACCGATCGGTCCATTGCAGTACAACGCGTACAGGGGTACAACGCGTACCCGCACACATTGAATGCAATGGGCCGGCCGGGGCACCGATCGGTCCATTGCAGTACAACGCGTACAGGGGTACAACGCGTACCCGCACACATTGAATGCAATGGGCCGGCCGGGGCACCGATCGGTCCATTGCAGTTCAACGCGTACAGGGGTACAACGCGTACCCGACACATTGAATGCAATGGGCCGGCCGGGGCACCGATCGGTCCATTGCAGTACTACGCGTACAGGGGTACAACGCGTACTCGCACACATTGAATGCAATGGGCCGGCCGGGGCACCGATCGGTCCATTGCAGTATAACGCATACAGGGGTACAACGCGTACCCGCACACATTGAATGCAATGGGCCGGCCGGGGGCACCGATCGGTCCATTGCAGTACAACGCGTACAGGGGTACAACGTGTACCCGCACACATTGAATGCAATGGGCCGGCCGGAGGCACCGATCGGTCCATTGCAGTACAACGCATCACTGTACATGTGACTGGCATATGTCAGCATGCCTGTCTCAGATGGACATATGCCAGCCACAGATAGCTCCCAGGGAGTGAGGGGCACACCTACATCACGACAGCCTGTCCAAACTTAATCATAAGGCATGTAAGGCTGCATTTCCTATTGTGTGTATGTTGGTGTACATGTTGTCCTGTGGGTGTCACCTGTGGGCAGCCACCCCCAGGCTGTGCAAGTGTTCATGGGGACAGGATCCTGGGTGTTACGTGTACATGACCACTGTGATGTGCAACTGTTCATATCTGTGCATGTGCCATGGTCACATTTCACGGTGGTGTATGTGTATGTCATGTCACATACCCTGTGAGTCCCATGTGGGACGGTATGTTTGAGCCAGTGTGTCCCAGTGGCACAATAGTGATGGTCCTCCACAGTCTTTGTGCATGTAGTGTTTACAATGTCTCTGATTTCATGTGCACAATGGGAGACAGTCTCCACATCCACGTTGTGTGTGCATGGACTTTGATGTTGTGCGTGTGTGTGTCACAGACGTCCATGTCTGTCCTGCCGTGGCAAGTGGGACCACTACCTGTGGGGGTCATGGTTGTTTTGCTGTGGTGTATACATGATACTCCATGTAATGCCAGTGTCCATGTGGCAATACAGGGTCCCTGGGAATGTACCTGTCGTTGAGCTGTGGTGCCTGGGGCACATCTGTCCTCACATGTCACTGTGGGGGTGATTGTGACACGGCAGCAGGAGATGGGAACTGTGACACGGCCTCATGATATCCAATGGGCCAACCTGGGACTAATTGATGCCACCTGTTGGACCGTGTTGACAGATGTTGGCCATGTATGTACCATACATGTCCTTACGGAACTGCACACTTCATGTAGTTGTGCCTCATAATGATGTATGTTGGGATATTGAGTGTGTTCAATGCCGCATATGTGGGGTGACTGACAATCTTGCTTACTTCTCCTCTGCACTGCAGGGCTCCTGCTGTCCATCGACCATTCCCAGACCTGGCAACGATGGTGGAACGGGACAGCATCCGACGGTACCGCTTCACCAGGCAGCTGATTAAGGATTTGGCAGTGCAGTTGTCCCCACATTTGCAGCCTGGCCGGCCGTATCCTACAGCGCTGACCCCCAAGGTGAAGGTGATGGCAGCCCTACACTTCTTTGCCACCGGTACCTTCCAACATACTGTGGCGACTGCTGGTGGGATGTCACAGACCATGTTGAGCCGTGTGCTCCGCAATGTTTTGGCGGCAATGTTGCTATTCCTGAACCGGTACATCTATTTCCCTAGACTGCGACGACTCACTGACATGAAGAGTGACTTTTATGCCCTGGGGAGGATGCCGCATGTCATTGGCTCCATTGATGGGACACATGTGGCTTTGGTACCACCACAGGCCCAGGAGCAGGCCTACAGGAACCGCAAGCACTACCACTCGGTCAATGCACTGGTGGTGTGTCTTGCAGACATGACCATCACACATGTGTGTGCCCGTTTCCCTGGTTCAGCACACGATGCCTTTGTGATGAGGAGTAGTCGCATCCCCAGGATGATGGCACAGATGCAGAACCAGCGTGCCTGGCTTGTCGGTGTGTACTGACTTTGTGCCATTGTGTGGGATCTGATCTGTAGTATTCCGCCCACTTTTCCAAGTCAGCTAATGTGCACTTGTCTGTCCGTAGGTGACTCGGGATACCCCAACATGCCGTGGTTGCTGACACCCCTAGGGAACCCTGTGACACCAGCCCAGATGCGCTACAATGAGGCACATGGTCGGACCAGGAGAGTTATTGAGCGGACATTTGGTCTCCTGAAGAGCCGCTTCCGCTGCCTGGACAAGACCGGATGGTCCCTCCCATATGCCCCTGCGAAAGTGTGCAAGATTATCATCGTCTGCTGCATGCTCCACAACCTGGCAGTGCGGAAGGAGTTGCCTCTCATCCAGGATGACAATGACCAACATCCACCACCTGTGGAGGATCCTGGCCTGGACCACGATGCCAGTGACGATGATGATGATGATGAGGGTGATGCCCGCACACAGCTCATCACCAACTTCTTTAGCTGAATGTGAGTATCCTGAGGTGTCATGTCAATGATGTGAGTTGGCATGATATGTGTAGGTGGTGCTCTGGTGCTGTTGGAGTGTGTCCATGGGCTACTTGACTGGATGTGTGTTGCGATGTGTGCTTACAGGTGGGCTGTACTCCCCAACAGTGTTGACATGCTAACTTGGTTCTGGGTGGGTATCTTGTAACATGTGTTGTGCATGAGTTTTGCTGTTCTGTCCTGTACTCCATTGCTTTTGACTGTGTGTCATTTCTGTCCTTCACAGGGTACTTTCAGATTCGTTTGGTCAACTGTGTCCACCGACGATGTGATTGCACTTCCAGGCTGGTAGCTGTTGTGTCCCTACAGGTGATGTGCGCCACACCCATGGACTTCCTTCCGTCTACAGTTGTTGACTGTGTGCCCGCTGCCAGGTGGGATTACCTTGCATCTGTAGTGGTTACGACATGTTGCAACTGTGTAATAAACCTGTGCTTCACTTTGTGATGTGCGTTGTCTGTGGTCACACATTTGACTGCCATTTGCTTACTGCACCTGTGGGCTACTTGACTACAACTGGGAATGGGTGTGGTGTCTGTGCATTGCACCGTCTTCCCTGGCAACATCAGTGTAGGCAATGAGTCAGATGGCCTAGGTGTGTATGTGTTGTGTAGCCCTGGTGGTGTGTCTCCCTCATATGTGTCACGTTGCCTTTACTCAAATGCCTGTGTTGTACTTGCTGTTGCAGTTCGCATACACAGTGTAATTTTGCAGTTCATCATCCCCATAACAGCACCCACGTTGGAATCACAACAGAGGCAAGTATGGTGTATTAGTGTGTTTATTGTGATACATTTGTGTGAATAGTGCATAGGATGGGTAGTGCTGTACATGAATCTTGCAATCAGAAGTTCCTAGGTGAATTGAAAGTCCTGGTAGACAGAATCCCCAGTATCGGGGCCACAGTTGTCTGACACATTGGTCCAACTTGTACTTCCCATGCAATGTGTGGGAGTAGTGTTGCCGTCAACAGGGTGAACAGTCTGTGCACAAAGGTGAACATCCAGAACAGGTTCAGGCTTCCTGGGAGTTGCGCTTGGCCATCGGCCTCTCACTTGCCCCTCTTCGGACGACCCCTCTTCTTGGGGGGGCCCTCAAGTACAGGCTGCTGCGGTGCAGGGGACTCTCCGCCAGAGTCATCCTCCCTCCCTGTGGCAGTTGCAGTTTGGGCAGCACCAGATGTTGTTGGCACACAGGGAGGTGTGGACTGGTTGCTGTTCATCTGGCGGAGGCATTGTAAAATGTCCCTGTGCACCGCCGTCATCTCATGCAGTGCATCCCACTTGGACTCCACGCGGGACATGTGTGAGTCCACGCGGGACATGTGTGACTCCACGTGGGACATGTGAGAGTCCAAGCGGGCATGATGGGCAGCCTGCTGCTGTTTCATGTCTCTGAGGAGCCCCACTACCTGGCTGAGGTCTCCGGTGCTGGACTGGTACGCATCAGCTATGCGTACCAGTTGTGGGTCATCATGCACACCAGCAACCTCTGCAAGCAGCGACCTCTGTCTCCCACCCTCCCACCACCCCTGCTGACATGTGCAGTGCGTGCAGTGGCACGCACAAATGACCCTGGTCCACCTTGGGGGTTGGTGGTGGTGGTGGTGTCCATGGCCCCAGGTTGGTCCAGGGTCCCTGTGCTGGTGTTGCTCCTTGTTCTGTCCATGTCGGCAGGGATGGTATTTGTGGTGACAGTCGTTGGAGGGGTAGGTGCAGGGGGTGCAGCTGGTGGTCCTGCTGGTGCTGCATGTAGACTTGCACCGGATGTGCCAGGTTGGTCTTCTTCGTCCGAGGAGGGCAGAGGCTGTACGACGCCAGTGAGCTCCGCATCCTCTTGAGCCTGGGACTGGGACTCCTCAGCGTCTGCTGCTGTGTCCCCATCATCACCTGTTTTTGGGAGACACACACAATGTATGTTATGTTTCTGCAGGCATCAATGGTTGACACACATGACAGTTGTGACTGTGCCTCTGGGTGCGGGCCTGTACATTGCATTGTCCTAAGTCGTCACAGTCAGGGGTTGATATTGGTGTGGCACATTGTCCTGCATTATTTGGGCATTTCTATGTATTTTTTGGGGTGTGAACATGGTCTGCATTGGTTGTGTTTGGTTGACAGCCGGCCCTCCTTCCCACCCACCCAGCTAGTCAGTTATCCCACCATGGACTGTGCTTGCATTGCAGGGAGTGGAAGTTGTCTCTCAGGATGTCAGTCAGTGGTGTCCTGCTGTTTGTTGGTGCACAGTTGCCAGCAGGGCCTTGTGCTCCCCACAGCAGTAGCCAGTGTCAGCCATCTTGTGAGTCCTTCTCCACTCCCTGTGATGTGAGCATGGTTCAGGGTGGTGTTGATGGGATAGTTGTGGGGGTGACCAATATCAGTGACTACCACTCCCATCATGCTATTGCCTCCACCCCCCTTCCCAGCATGCCCATGCTTCCTTCCTTTTGACTCTGCTTCCCTGTGGGGTGGGCTGGCTGTGCTGACAGGATGGCTGGGAGTGTTGTCCTGGCAGTTGTTTGGCTAAAAGTCCCAAGAGTGTCCCTGTGCTTCACACAACATAACCCAGGGTGGTGGTTCTTTGTGGGAACTTGTGTTAGGATGGGGGCATTGCATTCTACCAGGTGGGTTCTGTGGAGTTTGTGTTGAGGGGGTGTGAGGGGAGGTGCTTGTGACTATGGTCAGTGCTGCAAGTCCTCCTTCCCACCCAGCCAGCCAGTCAGTTATCCCACCCTGGACTGTGCTTGCATTGCAGGGAGTGGAAGTTGTCTCTCAGGATGTCAGTCAGTGGTGTCCTGCTGTTTGTTGTTGCACAGTTGCCAGCAGGGCCTTGTGCTCCCCACAGCAGTAGCCAGTGTCAGCCATCTTGTGAGTCCTTCTCCACTCCCTGTGATGTGAGCATGGTTCAGGGTGGTGTTGATGGGACAGTTGTGGGGGTGACCAATATCAGTGACTGCCACTCCCATCATGCTATTGCCTCCACCCCACTTGCCGGCATTCCCAAACTTACTTGCTTTTGTGGGGAGTTCAGTATGTGTGGGTGTGTGAGCAATGGCAAGATGGCTGACAGTGGTGTCCTGCTGTTGGTTGGTGTGCAGTTCCCAGCATGCCCTTGTGCTCCCCACGACACAGCAACAGTGTCAGACATCTTTGATGGGCCTTTCCACTATCTGTGGGATGTGCATGCGTGAGTGTGAGCTTGCTGGGCCATGTGGTGGGGGATGTAGAGCTGTGACTACGACTCCCATCATGCTATTGCCTCCACCCCCTTCCCAGCATGCCCATGCTTCCTTCCTTTTGACTCTGCTTCCCTGTGGGATGGGCTGGCTGTGCTGACAGGATGTCTGGGAGTGTTGTCCTGGCAGTTGTTTGGCTAACAGTCCCAAGAGTGTCCCTGTGCTTCACACAACATAACCCAGGGTGGTGGTTCTTTGTGGGATCTTGAGTTAGGATGGGAGGCATTGCATTCTACCAGGTGGGTTCTGTGGAGTTTGTGTTGCGGGGGGGGTGTGAGGGGAGGTGCTTGTGACTATGGTCAGTGCTGCAAGTCCTCCTTCCCACCCAGCCAGCCAGATATCCCACCATGGAACGTGCTTGCATTGCAGGGAGTGGAAGTTGTCTCTCAGGATGTCAGTCAGTGGTGTCCTGCTGTTTGTTGGTGCACAGTTGCCAGCAGGGCCTTGTGCTCCCCACAACAGTTGCCAGTGTCAGCCATCTTGTGAGTCCTTCTCCACTCCCTGTGATGTGCGCATGGTTCATGGTGGTGTTGATGGGACAGTTGGGGGGGGGCAATATGTGTGACTGCGACTCCCATGATGCTATTGGCTACACTGACTTGGCCAGCATACACAGAATTCCTTCCTTTGAGTGGTCTTCACTGTGTGTTGGTGTTGTTGTGGTGGCTACATGTCTGGATGTGTTTGTTAGTTCTATTTGTGCCACTGCCTAGCTGTAGTTGTAGTTGTGTTTGTACATGTGATGGCACAGTTGGATGTGACTTTTTTGATGGCATGTGTTGTGTTTCTCTGACTGACATACACATTTTGGGATGATTCTGTTCTGGTTGCTGTGTAATTGCTATGAGTGCATGGTTTGACTCTCCCCTTGACAGTGATGTGTGTGTGTTTTGTGGCAGAATATTGTGTACATTTGTTGTGTACTCACCAGGCTCTGGGATGTTCTCTAGTCCATATACGCTCACTGGCGGAAGGATGGCCCGCACCTTCTCCTCCCAGGGCCTGAGGTATATTGGCTTGGCAGGAGGGCCACTGCCGGTGTATTGGCTGATGATGTACTCTTTCTTGAGCAGGTCCCGGACCCTCCTGCGCACGTCATACCACCTGTTCTGGATGTCGCTCTTTGTGCGCAGACATGGTGATTGTGCGTTCACCCTGTTGATGATCCTCTCCCACATCTTGGTTTTCTGGGAGATGGGGGTCTGTTGGACCAGTGTGCCAAACAGCTGTGGCTCTACCCTGAGGATCTCGTCTACCATGACTTCCAATTCACAATCTAGGAACTTGTGATTCTTCTTGGGGGGCATGGTGATGGGTGGTGATGGTGAGTGATGTGTGTGTTGGTGTGCAGGTGAGGGTGTGTGAGTGTGTGTTTTGCTGGGTGTATGTGAGGTAGGTATTTGTTGGTGTGCTGATGGTGTGTGGCTTGTGTGAGGGATGAGCTGTGGGTGTGTGGTTGCTGTCTCTTGGGTGCTGGCAGTGGAATGGCATTTGCAAAGGATCATGGTTGTGATTTGTGTCCTTTATATGGGTGGAGTTGTGGGTGTGTCTTTGTTCTCTGTCCCCACCCCCCAGTATTTATTGGCTTTGTAATTGCTTGTTTGGCCTTTTTTTGTGTGATTTTTCCTTTGTACTGTCTGTGCATGTTGGAAACGTTCTTGTGACCGAGTCGGACCCTGCATTTGTCTCGTACGGTATTCTCCGTTTCGTTCACGCTGTGCTTGTGCAGTTTTCTATGCTGCGTACGCGTCGGTCACGGTGTTTTGTGTTGCTTCGGCTCGGTTTTGTATGCGTGTCGGTCGTACGGCTTGTCCTTTGTCCGACTCGCTCGTGGTTTTCGCGCCTTGCATCGTACTTTGCGGTTTGGAGTTCGCGTGTACGTTTCGGTCGGATTTGTTCCGGATGCGTGTCGGTCGGTTGGATTCGCGTGTTTTTCCGACCGGATTGCTGTTTTCCGTGCGGCTCGGTCGTTCGACTTGGGTTCGGTACGTGTCGGTCGGATTTTGCACGCATTGCATCGTACTTGGCGTGTCGGGCGCCACAGGTACGTGTCGGTCGGTATAATTTCCGGCTCCGAGTCGGTCGGTGCTTTTTCCGGCCCGAATCGGAATCGACCCCAATGTCACTTTAAACACGTTAAGATACAAACACATTAGCATTTTAAGGCGTTAAGAGACTAACATACACACAAAACAGTGAAACAACAGTGAAACATATTGGTATTTCAACAATGTGGCATTAGACATTGTGACCATACATGTATTACACAGGTAGACGCATACACAACATTCCAGGGATCTCTATATTTATGAATAGATTTCGTCTTATAAAATTGCTGCACCATATTGAGGTTTTTAACAAATTTTAGTGAAATGTTGAAGGTGATATATTTTTAATACTCAACAGGTATTATTTAATATTTAATATGTATTTAAAAATATTTATGTGTTACATTTATCTACAATGTTTTTATATGCCAAATATGAATTTGTGTGTATTGTAGAAGCTAGAAACTTAGGTTTCTTTTGTGTTTATGGCTGCATACTTTTTTGCACGTTGTACGTTGCACGGAGCACTTGTCACTTTAGAAGCAAAAACTCAAACCGTAGCGCAATGACATGTGATCAAGGCTCGATCTGAGCCGAAACGCGTAATGGCGGCATCGCAATAAACAACAATTGCACTCATTTGGTGGTCCGTGTGTTGGATTACTCTGTGCAGACTGCGGAATTCAAAATATATATATATATATATATATATATATATATATATATATATATATATATATATATATATATATATATATATATATATATATATAGGAAACCGGTATCCTGTGCTACCCTCGTGTTTGTTCCACCGCCATCACCAAGGGACACAGAAAGGCAGCACTCCACACAACGAGATCACAACAGGTTGTAGCTCCTTTGGAAGTCTTTTTTTATTTTCCTCATTTTTCGAATTGCTATCTTTCCGTATGAAGTGCAAAGTGCAATCAGTGCATCAGGAGAAAAAACGACCTAAGCATTTCGGCCAGAGGCCTTCGTCCGGGTCATAAAGTGTAAAGTGCAGAGTGTATTTAAAGAGGTAGGCTAACCCCTCCCTCCACCATAGAAAAGAACTTTGTTGGTTGTTAAAGGAACATTGCCTATTATCTTACGACAACTTTATGCACAAAACAAATCTGGTATTATAGGCGAAAGCCTGAGTACCATGAAGGGGGTGAGAAGAGGGGGGGGGAGTCCCCCTTGGGAAAAACATTGTCAAACTGTCATCAAGACATGAAGTTTCTTAGTGCTGACTTATCAGTTCTGTAAAAGGTGACGTACCCATTGTAAATTCATATTAAATGATTGCATTTGTACATGAATCACGTTCTATATGTAAAGTGTGCAAGCTTTTCTTTCTAAAATTTCACAATTTTGTTAATAATCCGCATAGATATTGACAAAGTGCAAATGACTTTACTCTGAAGTTTCTGTGTTCGTCTGTCTGTCATTAAGAGTAAAGTGCAAATGCAATAACTATAATAGTATGAGAGATAAAAGGGCGTGTCTGTTCATGCAAGGTGTTTTAAAGTGCACAATTGCTCCACTCTTTAGATTTACTTTGTTTTTCTGTTTGTGATTAAGAGTAAAGTGCACATGCAATAAATATGAAAAATATAAAAGATCAGGAGACATAACTATTCATGTGAGGTGTAACACCTCCCTCTACATGCTGATATTTGTTTGTGCAATTTGATAATTAAAAAGTGCAAGTTTCGCAAAAAGTTCAATGTCTCTAGATCTTTTGTATACCCATAGGGTTATTGTAAAGTACCGATCTAGTGGGGCGATTATGCATGTATTATTCCAGCCTGTCCCTGAGAGTTTTGTATAAGTCATGCAAAGTAATAGTCAATAACCCCTTCTCCTCTACTTAAAGTGTAAGTGCCAAATGTAAATTCTAAACAACCACATTGAGACCTATCATGTAGGTTAGAAGAAATGTCCGAAATACACAGTTATAAATACATGGTTTCTTCATCTCAAATAGTAAGATGCAAGTTTATAGGAAGGTATAAAGTTCTGCATCGGTGTTGAGTCCCCATGGGATCTCTGTTCCCATCATGATTATCCATTTGGACTCTGCTTTTCATAATGTGAGGAATATGTTCAATGCCATAAAAGGATAGATTCTCACGATTGCCTTCATGATCTTTCCATACATGCTTGCAATGGCATAGGAGAAGCCTTTGTTGTTAATCGCTCTGAGGTGCTGAAGAATTCGTAGTTGAGTTTATTCACCGTGCTTCCAATATATTGTTTTCCACAGTGACTCCTCAGAGCATACACTACATGTGTAGTCTCACATGTGATTCTTTCCTTGATTTTGATTTTTCTCCTGTCAGGGTGATTACTTATTGCTGGTTTTGACCATGCTTACATGCCTTGCATTTCGGGCATTTAAAGAAGCCCTTCGCTCTTAACCACTGGATTTTGCTTCCTCCTTTGTCAGGTATCTGGAAATAGCTGTGTGTTAGCAAGTCCCCCAGAGAAGACGCCTTTCTGTAGGTGATGCTAAGGTGGTCTGAAGCATAGATTTTAAAATCTTCATCTTTAGTAAGTAATTTCCAATGGCTTTGTAGTGCGTCTCTTATTGCATTACTCGAAGAATTAAACTGTGTGATGAATTTTATTTTATCTTCTTCAAGATTTACCTTTTGCTTCCCCATAAGACTTTGTGGTTGTAGTAAAGGCTATCTCTTCTTTTTCATGGCCCTTGTTCTCGCATTGTCCAAGACCACAGATGGATATCCTCTTCTCAGGAATCTCCCATACATTTGATCAACTTGTGAATGGAACTCTTTGTCTTCTGAGCAATTTCTCCGTGCCCGTAGAAACTCCCCATAAGGGACACTCCATTTGAGACATTTTGGGTGGGCACTGTTGGCTGAGAGAATGGTGTTGCAGGCTGTTGGCTTGCGGAAGAGAGTCATACATATTTTTTGGTCCTTAATGTAGATATGTATGTCCAAGTAGTCTATCCCATGTTGGCTGGTACTGTAGGTGAATTTAAGCTGGAATGCGTTGTTGTTATGAGACTTTAGAAAGGAATTCAATTCTTCTGTTGTACCTTCCCAGATTAAAAACAAGTCGTCTATATAACGCACCCAAAGTATCACATTGTCCATTAGTTTCTTGTTTGTTTCAGACCAGATGTGTTCTGCTTCCCAAAGGCCCATCGTTAGGTTGGCATAAGTGGGTGCAAAAGATGTACCCATTGCGGTCCCTTTGCTTTGTCTGTAAAATTTCTTGTCAAAGACGAACACATTGTTCGTAAGGCAGAAACGCATAATGTCTAGGATCATTTAGGTCTGGCCGATTACACTCAATGATCGTGATCTCAAATAAAATTCACAGGCCTTTATGCCATCATCATGTCTGATCGATGTATATAGCGAGGCCACATCGATGGTCACCATTGTGTAGTTTTCTTTCCAGGGAATCCCTCCAATCCGATTTAGGAAGTCCATTGAATCACGGATCTATGAGGGTAAATTTTCTACATAGGGAAAGAGGAAAGTGTCTAGGAATCTGGAGGTATTTACCAAGAGCGAGCCACATGAACTAACAATTGGGCGTCCAGGGGGATTTTCTAAATTCTTGTGGACTTTTGGTAAGACATAGATGGTTGGAATGATAGGTCGAGTTATTAGAAGATACTCCAGTTCATCATCATCTAACAAACCATCCGTGTGTCAGCTGCGTAGCATGCTATGAAATCTGGTCATGATTGAAGCGGTTGGATCCTCTTTAAGCTTTTCATAGCTGCTCACATCATTTAGTTGTCTTTTAATTTCAAGGTAGTATTTTTGGGAGTCCATCACGACGATGTTATCGCCCTTGTCTGAGGGTTTTATGACAATATTGTCATCCATCCACAGATCTTTTAATGCCCAGTTGTCATCTCTAGTCATGTTGTTTCGTCTTTGTTGTTTCCCTTTTCTCTCCTTTATGTATATGGCCCGAAGTTCCTCTGTCATTAGGTCTTGGAAAATATCTACCCTATTTCCTGCTGGTAGTTGTGGGCAGAATCTTGAACGTGTTTGACATGTTGGTTTCAATCATCATTTCTTCACATAATTGTATGTTGGTCATGGCATCTGTAGTGGTTGCCTGTTCATTTTCATTGTTTTCCATTTCCAAACTGTGTAAGGATCTTAGTGGTGAAATGTCATTCATGGTCAATATGGATAATGTGTCTAGATTTCTGTGTTCTGTTGGTCTTGGTGGAACATTGGTAAAGTGTTTCTTCAGTTTCAGCTTCCGGCAGAATTTGTACAGATCCACTCTTGACATGGCAAGATCCATGCCATATGAGGGACAGAATGTTAGTCCTTTGTTCAGTAACTTCAAATGTTTAGCATTCAGTTTTCTGGATGATAAGTTATTTACTAAGTCATCTTTTAATTGTGCATCCAGATCTGTTGTTCCCGTTCTCATTTTTTTGGATCTTTCGTTTTTTTGCTTTTGTTTTTTGTGGCTCCGTCTGGTTCTTTTTGTTGATGTTCTGTTTTTTGGTAGGGGCCCCTGCCTCTGCCTCACGTTGTCATTCGCAAAAGACGCATTTCCCCAGAAAAATCCACTCTCTGTCTGCCGCTGGTAGGTCCTTCATCACCAGAGCTCACTTCTGAGTTTTCTGCGCTTGACATCCTTATTTGTTCTTGCTCCTGTACTCAATCCATAGACTGTTTGTTATAGTTTGCATCATACTTGCGTGCAAACGTATACACTCTACCTGTCGCATAGTCAATTTTGTCACGTTGAAACTTGCGGATTTTCTTGTTTTGTACTTCCAGTTCGTGTTTGTCTAGTCTCTTTTCAAGGTCCTCGAATAGTTTAGTACCTTCAGTTGTTTCCTTGAATTGTTCTAAAGATTTGTCTAGATTTTTTGTCTTTTCCATTGCTTGTGCTAATCTTCTTTCTGCATGTAATATTAGTGTGTTGATTAGCTTCATGGAACATTCTGTCGTGTCTAATTGCCACTGGGAAAGGAGATCTGGATCCAAGTCACTCAATGTGGGCAGAACAAAAATTCTAAGACCTCTGGGAATTCATTTGCAATCTATATATTTTTTCAGAGTGACACTTTCCCACCACTTATTTATTTCCATGATTCTGGCCTGCTCCAGTTCTTTCATGAGTTGTTTTGGCGTACTCGTGGTCCCTGTATTGCTGGAACGTGTCCTGGTCTGCGTTGTGGTTAATTCTCCTTCTTCATCGAACATTTCTTTTAATAGCTGTTCTCACTTGCTCCACCTGTCAGCCATATTGTGTATTTTTAGGTTATTACATTTATGCTTTTGTTTATACTTCTTGGCGTTGGGATTTTACATAAGATATATAGTTGCAATATGTATTTGACTGGCGTTCCTTTAAACACAGCTCTGATGCACTGAAAAAGACACTCAGTTTCAAAGCTTTCCTGGTATGTGATACTTTCTTTTGTTTGCTCCCATGAGATACTGACAACGATACACTCGGAATCCTCTCTCTTCACTGCAGTTCCTTGTCAGTGTCTCGGGAGACCGAACTACGGGATCCGAGTACCGCAAAATCCCTGTTTATAAGGGTAGACTGAGCTACGGTCACAGCAACGGCTCAGATTACAACGGGGGAGGTTGCCGTGGCATGGCCCTCTGTGCCCCCCTCCGGAAAAACCACCACCGGGCGACCAACAGCCCTCTCACATCCGCCGTCTCCTACCTTGCCGGACGCTGAGAATCAGTCTTCTTCCTCCGTGTTTGTGCAATCTCGGTCCCGGAAGCAGCTGCCATTCAGAAATTCACTGCAGAAGCGCCGGAAAGAGAGCAAGCCGCTCCGCGTTCGGGTGCTCGTCCTTCTTGGTCTGACACCACGTTTTACTGGAAACCGGTATCCTGTGTTACCCTCGCGTTTGTTCCACCGCCATCACCAAGGGGCACAGAAAGGTAGCACTCCACACAACGAGATCACAACAGGTTGTAGCTCCTTTGGAAGTCTTTTTTTATTTTCCTTGTTTTTCGCATTACTTTCTTTCCATATAAAGTGCAAAGTGCAATCAGTGCATCAGGAGAAAAAATGACCTACGTGTTTCGGCCAGAGGCCTTCGTCCGGGTCATAGAGTGTAAAATGCAGAGTGAATTTAAAGAGGTAGGCTAACCCCTCCCTCCACCATAGAAAAAAACTTTGTTGGTAGTTAAAGGAACATTGCCTATTATCTTACGACAACTTTATGCACAACACAAATTTGGTATTATAGGCGAAATCCCCAGTACCATGAAGGGGGTGAGAAGAGGGGGGGGAGTCCCCTTTGGGAAAAACATTGTCAAACTGTCATCAAGACATGAAGTTTCTTAGTGCTGACTTATCAGTTCTGTAAATATAAATATATATATATAATCTTTTAGTGTATATATATATATATATATATATATATATACCTAACTATAACATCACTTCAATCTCAAATTTTTAGTATATATATATATATATATATATATATATATATATATATATATATATATATATATATATATATATATATTTATATTTTTTAGAACCAAAATAACGCCGCACTCAGGATTCTTCGTTTGCATTTATTAAACAAACAGACCCAGTCTGTCAAACCAACGCGTTTCAGCCACACAGGGCCTTGCTCACGGTTGAAGGACATTACCCATAATTCAATATATCTACTACTCCCAGCTCAGCCCACAATAAAGCCTTCTGGGAGATGTAGTTTTCAACATTTCTACAGTACTTACTATAGAAAACAGACAACTTTACCGTTGTTAATTAGGGGATATTTTCCATACAAAACGACTAGTATAATTTCAATTCAATACTCTTATCATATGTAAGTCATAACTTGGTTCCAGAAATAATGATGAGTGCACAATATTTCATAATACAATTGATAATGCCTAGTGCATGGCGCTTCGCCCATGATGATGTCTAAGTGACATTACATATTATTCTTAGAAATGTTGAAAACTACATCTCCCAGAAGGCTTTATTGTGGGCTGAGCTGGGAGTAGTATATATATTGAATTATGGGTAATGTCCTTCAACCGTGAGCAAGGCCCTGTGTGGCTGAAACGCGTTGGTTTGACAGACTGGGTCTGTTTGTTTAATAAATGCAAACGAAGAATCCTGAGTGCGGCGTTATTTTGGTTCTAAAAATTAATTCAGGCCACAGATTCGGCCTCACGACCGCACCCGCTGCTGAGCGCTCTGGCTGTGAATCCTATTGTATGCTATATATATATATATATATCGAGAACCACAATCCTAATGCTGAATCCTCATAAACATGGGAAATCAGGTAAGGACCACCAAATAACTTAAATAATGCTGTGCTTTATTGTGTTTATCAGCAGCATGACGCGTTTCGACCGAGTTTCCCCGGTCTTGATATATATATTCATTCACAAAAGTGCCCACGCACAAGAGCGCACTCGAACAACGCTGACTGTGACAAGTCTTTATTTCAGGCAAAATCGCTGGTACTTTGACAGTCAATCAAGCCTTGTTCCGATGTGTAGATCACGACGCGTATCAGGCATTGCGCCCTTCTTCTTGGTGTCACATGGTAAACGTGCAGCCAAGCACACCTGCCTTCAATTTATCGCCCTCCAATGGGCCATCCAGGTGTATAGGTCCCTGCTGCATTCTGGGACTTGCAGTGTGCTTGTATTAGTATTGCCACAATGTTATTTGCTGCTTACTGTAGGCATATAGCCCAGCATGGGCCTCTCAAGGTACTGCGGTTTTGTAATCATCCAAAGCGCTGCTCCATAGAACTCGGCAAATACCAAGTCCCGCGGCCCCCTTACGATCCCTGGGGTGGTGCTGCTCTCCACGGCTGGGCGGCCGTGTATTACTTCATTCACAAAAGTGCCCACGCACAAGAGCGCACTCGAACAACGCTGACTGTGGCAAGTCTTTATTTCAGGCAAAACCGCTGGTACTTTGACAGTCAATCAAGCCTCGTTCCGATGTGTAGAGCACGACGTGTTTCGGGCATTGCGCCCTTCTTCTTGGTGTCACATGGTAAACGTGCAGCCAAGCGCACCTGCCTTCAATTTATCGCCCTCCAATGGGCCATCCAGGTGTATAGGTCCCTGCTGCATTCTGGGACTATATATATATACACTAAAAAATATGAGATTAAACCAATGAGATTAGAGATTAAACCAAGCATGCCAGAGCCTTTTCTTACCTTTGGGAGAGGCATTTGGTAAGTGTGTTTTCAAGTGGCCGGTGCTGGAGTTCAGCGCACCCTCTCATTCAGGAGCACCGTAGCCACGGGTGATTAAGCAGGTAGTGTATGGTGATACATACTGCGGAACACCCCCTCCCCCCCAACTGGAACACAAAGAACAGACATGGGGATTGCTGTCCTTTGTCGGAGGATGACGGACTGCAGTGAGCAACGCTGTAGAATTGGAGAAGGCATTGGGGACAGAGGAAAGCAGTATTGTACTGCAGATCGGGACACCGGTAACATACACCCTATTGCTAGGAACGGCAGCCATGGATTGGTTAAGGAAACGAGAAAGTGTTGCTGAAAAGATGTTCAGTGAGGAGGAGGTACCGGAGAGTGACGACAGTTGGGGGGTCTCAGAAAAGAAGTGACCAACCCGCAGGACTGCAAGATCTGATGCGGAGATACGAGAAATTACAAAAGAGAGAAACATCAAAGTGGTGGGAGAGTAAATCTCTCCAGCGGTACTTGGAGGGGATTGCGCATTCTCATAGCTCCTACGTACGAGAATCTGAATCCGGACCTGCTCCGTGAGTGGGCAGAAAACAACGCAGAGTCTTCAAAAAGGATAATGGTCATATTAATTAAATTTGCGGACATCAATCAGGAGGAAATTTAAAAAGAAATAGAAGAAGTGAGAGATGAATTAAAGAAGCTACCGGATCAGGCACAAGTTGAGAAAAGTGAGGTGGAAATGAAAGCACTCCTAATGAAGTATGAACAGTCTATTAAAGACAGAAAAGTCACCAAGTTTAAATGTGACAAATTGGATTATCAAAGAGGCCAGATTGTTATCTTCTCTAAACGGTTCGATAATATAACAGGAGGCAAAAAAATTCTGAAAGTGTGCAAAGCAGAATACAGCAACACAATAAAGAAACAAGTTCTGAGCTTAGCTCAGAAGTGGAAACTGATACGGAAGAAGGCAAACAGGGGCAAAAGATACCTTCAATAGAAGATGAACTACGTTTTTTACGCTGGGACAGTACTCTCAATCTCAGACCTCTGCCAAGCAGGGAAAGAAATCCCAGAGGAGGAGGCAGAGGAAAAGGAAAAACAGGAGACACAGGAACAAAAGGTGGCAAGCAGAACAGCCAGACAATGAAGAAATAACCAGTAATAGTGGAATAAACATAATTAACTTATCAGATCTGGAGTTGAACGACGATGAGTCAAGGATTCTAGTACTGGGCTTGTCATACTGTGCACCCACCAAGCTTGATAATGCGCAAACACAGATAGATTTCTTTACATTTGTAAGGAAAATAAAGTTGAGTAAAATCCACAAAATGAAACAGAATCTGTTAAGAACAGTGATGGAACAACGTAATGAAGCAGATAATCTGCAAATATCAGATTTGGCAATATTAATGAACATGGAAACAATAATGAGAGAGAACATGGAAGAAGATGCGGCAATCACTGCGGAGTCAGTGATTCAGGAACATGAACTGGATGTGTATTAAAGTCCAAGTACACCATTAAAACCTAAATCATCATTTGTGCCAGTGACCCCATGGGATTCAATCGATATATTCTCATAGAATCACTGACAGAATATCGAGGAGCTAAATATCGACCTACAAAAATATCGGTGACAAAATATCGACTACCAGAATATCGAATTCCTATCTACAAACAGGTAAGTACAAAAATATCGAATCCTAAATATCGTTGTAAATAATATAGGGGCCCATTAGGATGTCGGGCGGAAGCACTACCGCCGTGCTGGCGGATGCAAAAACCACCAGTCACCGCCTGCACGCAGCAGTCCACACGCCCGCCCGATTACGATGCGAAAAGTCAGCCAAACACCGCCGGCAAGCCAGCGACACCGTCCGCCATCAAAGTGCGCCCGTACACGTAGCGGCGCAGCACAGTTGACACACACCGTCCGACGAAACACGTACCGCCCGGCGTACAAATTACGATGCCGCACACAAACTGAACCCACGGCTAAGAGACACCGTACGTCAAACCGAAGCGGTAACACGAACGCCGAGCACGGACACCGAAGAAGCGGCACCCCCGAGCATGAATCCAGCACTGCAGGCCCTCCCTATGCTCTATCTGATGCACCACCAAGGACGCAACTTACCGCGAAGACACATACAACAAGTGCACACAAACAGCGCACACAGTGCAAGGGCGGAAAAAGCGGACAACCCCCCACCCCCGCGTGTACACGACACATCTACCATAGCATCCACATATGACACACAGGCCAAATTGTAACATCTCGTAACACATGTGTACACACCACCTGGGACTAGGAACCAACCACCCCGTCACGGCCCCAAAGCGGCGATGACGCTGCCACACATGCGCACAACGCAGAGGCCAACCGCAGCGCCATGCATGCGTCGCACACAGACACAGGGACACAACCAAGCAGCACACACACCAGCCCCACCCCGAACGCACATGACACGTGACAGGCCTGCCACAGACATGTCCCCAACGCCCAATTCACGGACAACACCCAACGTCACACAACCGACGCACACATGTCAGTGAAGTCACGCAACAGCAGGACACACCCCAGTGCAACAAACATGGCGAAGCACACAGCGGCGGCAACACCAACTAGGAGAAGCAGGGCCCCTTCGGGAAGAGGAACGCCAGTACCACACTGAAACACCCATACCACCCTGCACATATGAACAAGACATACAAAACGGAACACCAAAGAGCCCGGGGACCGACAACAGGTGGCCCAAGAATAACACTCACACACAAGGCCCAACGCAGAGCGGAAAGGCAGCCTGCCGCCCACACAAGGGAGAGCAGACAGCACTGAATGACCTTCCATTCCAACTCCGAAACCACAGCCCTACGAAAGAAGCCGGTGAATACAGCCATTGTCCAATAAAAGACCAACACAGGCATGCAGAGGAGACCGACCACAGGGCAGATAGCGCATATCACAGAAGAACACAACGGACGGGAAAGAATAAAGAAAACACTCCCCATGTCAGCCCCATGCAAGTTAATTGGAAGGAGTCACACATCACTGACCTTGAACTGTCTGAGAAGCATGTGGGATGAGGGCCCGTGTCCTCCGCACAAGCCAACAGAACACAAGTCCTGTCTCCCTACGACTACACAGAGCTCACAGCAACCTCGGAGCGTGCACATTGCAGACTGCACACACAGCCGGAGCACGCCACCACAACGCACCGCTGCAAAATGGCAACCGCAACACACCTACCCAACTACGCCGGACAGGTCAAGCTGTACAAAACCAACCTGATACATATATTGGGATGCGAACTCCTGTCCCTGCTGAACGTAAGTTACCGACTGACTTACCGCATCACATTGTTCAGCTGCGTCATACCCGTCTTCTACTGTCGGAGGTGTCCCTACCAGCATCCCGTGGAGATGTGTCTCTCCAACCCGGCATGTCTAAAGGCAGACCTGCTAGCACTATTCCTCCCTCTGGACGCACACGACAGGGCCTGCTCTGCCTATGGGGGCATGTCGTATGTGGCCAACATCGCACCCGCACTGAAATGGGACCACTGTGCCTCCACACGACGGATCATCGAGCACAGCTACATCGAATGTCACCCAGCATGCCCCATCATGGTCCTCCAAGGGACAACTTACGAACAACACCTTGACAGCCACCATCCGCTACATTGGCTGGCAAACATAAACACCACCAATGACATGGAAGCCCTGCTGGACGGCATCGCATACCTGACAACCTGTAAATTCGTCGGACCCCAACGCAGGTTCCCCGATTGACCTATGATGTCCAACCCCGCACCCATGCTTAGCTTCCGCACGGACTGCGCCAGTCACCACCACAACAGCCATACCAAACGACCGGCAACAATTACCACACCATCAACGACATCGCCATGACATCGGATATGACCGGGACATGCACACTGTTCCCCATCACATCCAGGAACACCGCATGCATCATGGGAGGCAGTGGCATGGGGTCTGTGTATCGCACCCACATGGACGGAACTGCACGACAACCAGGACACGACATGGATCCAGCGCCCATGGACACACACACCGCTCAGTGGACATGAATAGGTCGCCTGGAGTCTGTGGGTGCTGCACCCCTCCCACCCCCGCCCCGGGAATCCCATACCAGGACCTATGCACGGACGACAAGTGCAAACAACAACAACACGACCCCAGTGACTGTGACATGTCCAGTAACCACCACATTGCAACAACAAGTGGCACGCCGCTGCATGCACGCAAGCACATGCCCTGATGTCATCTCACATGCACGCGTGCATGAGGAACAACCGCAGCAAACCTGTCACATGGAACTGAGATGGACTGTGCCCATGATGCCAAGCGGTCTGGTAGGCTACTTGTATACCGTCTGTGTCAAAGTCCGCAGCTCCGCAGCTATACGTAAATGTACATTAGCACAGCCTTGGCCAAGCAGATGTAACTCTGAAGCCCACATCCCACATGCAACAGCCAATCACATGTAACCCCACACCCTATCCCATTTGTAATCATGCTCAGTATATCCTCAACATGTATTCCGCTGCCAGTAGTGTCCACTATACTGCATCACAGAGGACAGAAGACTCAATATAATGTTTGAAACCAAAACTGTCTCCGCTGACTCATTTCACAAGTACGAATGAGAGAGGATGAGAGTATGTGAAGTATACGGCAGTCGTGACATGACCATGTAGTCCACTGGTATTGGATGTCAACGCAAATGAGTAGCACTACTGTGGAAGACACACATGTGTCATGTGAAGTTGTATGGACGCAGTGCTCAGGTGGGTGGGTGCGACGGGTAGATGCGCACATGCCAAGTTGGAGCACGCCGTGTTGGGAGGGGTCATGAACAGTACACCACCGCTTCCCTGGGCATTGTGAGAGGACACCTGTCGGGGAAGTGAACACGTGTGTGCACAGCAGCCGGGCACACGAACAATGCGGAACCAGGCGCACACGTCAGCCCACCCTCCGTGGACTAGCTGGATCCTGTTGTGCGCCCGCCATGCCCCTTGACAAGGCACACACAGCCCCAGTCGACCAGGTGTAACCCCAACATAGTCAATCCGCACAGGCGATACAGGGCACGGGATGGCAGTGGAGCATGGTGTGTGAGAGGTCTCCTCGCGCTCCTCCTGGTCATATCACGCAGGCAATAGAACCTCAACGTGTAGCATGGCACAAGTCAAATGGAAGTGTAGGGGGACGCACCTCAGCACGAGCAGCACTGACGTCACGGGAGGTGGCTCGCACCATCCCATCCATTGCCCATTATACCAACCACGCCACATGCCATTGCGACTAAGTGCAAGCGCGTGCGCCACCACCCCCGAGCCCTCCCCAGAGAGGCCAAAGAGTGAATGTGTGGGCCATCAGCTACAGACGGACGCGGCCTGGCCGCAAGGGCAGCCACAGCCTCTGGGTGTCGCAGGTGGCGGATCCGGAAGGCGAAGACTGTGATGTATAGTCCATGCAGGCCGGGTCTCCATTTGGGGCACCACGCAGGTGGACGGCGTCCCGCCACACATCATACCCTGAGACAGCCCACTCGTGCAACTGGACCCACACATACACTCCTTGCCCTCTCTGGTGCGAGCTTGGGGCTGCCTGTGCAAGCGCTAGCCTCGCAGGTGCACATGCATATTGGGGGAGCGAGGGGAGGACATGAGGGCTGGGGCGAAGATGACTGTATCACTGTCAGTGAGTACAAGGGACGACCCACATGTGGAAAGGAAGAGACGTGTCCCGTGTGTACTGCAACTAGTCGCCAATCCAACTACCCCCCCATGTCCGGAATGTAAGCCCGCACCTAGGCCCGCCCATCCGCCACATCGAATATACCACCAGCACAACAACCTTCCCATTCGAAACACTGACTGGGGGTGGCGACCAGTGAACAAACATGTGTAGCCTACCCACGCGTACATGTGGGCCCTCCATGATCCATGTCACCTGCGGCAAAGTCATGACATGCGCAATGAGGGAAGTGAGGTGAGCTGTCCGCCCCACGCACAGAAGGTGCATCAGCTCCACAGACCCAGCAGCGAGTCCAGCAGGGGTCACATGTGCAGGGGCAGCTGTGCCTGGTGTGAAGGCACATGCACATGGACAGCACATCGACCAATGTGTAGTCTGCCCACATCTACAGTCCATCATCATGCGGACATAGGAATTGTACACAGGGCAACACATCTTAGTGGGTGCACCCACCGTGACCAACAATGCGCAATCATCGACGTACCCGCCCTGTGCATGGCCCCCCACCCAACGGAGGCACATCCAGTGCCACCATCCCACACACACAAGCCTTCCACGGAACATGCTGTGTCCAATGGTCAGTACAGAGTCAGCGCCCATCTGGTGGATCCTGAACAGGAGACACATGCACACACATGATAGCTCCCACTATGTACGTCTGCCACCTGGCACGTGCAATGTAACCTCTCACCTGTGACGTGTGACTGCAAGCACACAGCCGTCTTGGCATGGGGCTGTCAATGTGGACACCTGTCAATGTTTCGGGAGGTGTGATCCGTACAGTGCTGTACATAGGGTGCAGTGCTGACACCTACTACTGTCTCATATCCCCTCGTGCCACAGGTCCCACTTGTTTTGGCCGCTCAGCCTGTGCCCACATCGTCGTCGTCGTGTGCCATACTCATCCAGCCTCGGAAGCAGTGCCATGCTCAGCAGACATTCATGTTGCTGTGGCGTTGCCGCATGACGAATATGCAGTCAGTCCCCATCAGCACGCCCGCAAGTCATTGGGGCCTAGATCCCCATGTGCATGACCATGGCAGTGGTTTGCATCACTAGCCATTGCCATTGGTGGGAGACCTGTGTAAGTGTATTGTGGCCGTGCCGTCCCTGCTTGACAGCTGGGCTGTGACTCATGTGCTTGCTCAGTCATGTCAGTGATGTGAATGCGAAATTGCTATGTGTTGTGTTGCTCTGACATGTGTCCACTGCCATCTTCCCTAGGCGGAGACCGAACATTGACCGCCCATACCAATTGCTGGCGGACATGGAGGATACTGAGGTCATAAGGAAGTTTCGGCTGGACAGGCCAACCCTGCATCGACTGTGTGCCATGTTGGAACCCCATCTCCGTCCCCGAAGGGTGTATCCGACAGCATTCACCCCCACGGCTAAGGTGATGGCCGCCATGCATTTCTTCGCCACTGGGTCATTCCAGCACACAGTGGGCAGTGGAGGAGCGATGTCCCAGCCCATGTTCAGCAAGGTGCTGAGGGATGTACTGGCAGCCATGATGCTGTACCGAAACAGGTACATCAGATTCCCCAGGGCTCGTGAATTGGCGGCAGTGAAGGGTGCATTCTATGCCCTTGGCAGGATCCCACACGTCGTTGGTGCCATTGATTGCACACATGTTGGCCTTGTTCCACCACAGGCCACTGAGCACCTGTACCGCAACAGGAAGCACACACACTCCCTGAATGTGCAAGTGGTGTGCCTTGCGGACATGGTGATAACCCACGTGTGTGCAAAGTTCCCAGGCTCGGCCCATGACGCACACGTAATGCGCAACAGCATCTTGCCACGACTGATGTCCAATCTGCAACAGGATCATGGCTGTATTGTCGGTGAGTATGTGGAGTGGTGTAGCGTGCTGGTTGTGCGATGCTGTCCCCTGTCCAGTTGGAATAGCAACGGTTCTCTGTGTCCCTCACACCCAGGTGACTCTGCGTACCCGAATGGGGCATGGCTGCTCAGTCCATTGAGGAATCCTCGCACCCCAGCAGACGATCGCTACAATGAGGCACATGGGAGGACCAGACGTGTGGTCGAGCGTACCTTTGGCCTCCTCAAGTCCAGGTTCAGGTGCCTGGACCGCACCGAGGGTGCGCTGGCGTACTCCCCACAGAAGGTGTGCCAGATAGTGGTGGCGTGCTGCATGCTGCACAATCTGGCCATTCGGAAGCAGATCCCCCTCATTGTGGATGACGGAGATCAACCAGGGCCCCAGCCCGCAGACCAGGACAGCTCGAGTGAGGAGGACAGCGGAGAGGAGGAAGCTGGGAATGTGCGCCAGCAGCTCATCGCCCGCTACTTCACTTAACGGTGAGTGTCCATGTACGACGGCTGATGTGTCTGTATTTGTGCAGGTGTGTGTGTGCTGTGTCAGGGTGGCCTTTTGTTCACTGCGTGCTGTGTGTCAACGCTCCATGCCCAGGTTAGTATGCCACTGATGGTGGCTGTGGCATTGTGCCCTATTGCTCTGTGCGATGTGTGTACATTGCTTGTATTTGTTGACATCTACTGTGTGATGGGTGTGTGACACACTCATTGAATGTGCTCCTGTTCTGTCTCCCACCCTAGGTCCCTACAGGCCCTCCGGTTCCATTGCCATGCCACGCATCAGGTGCCGTTCCGCTCAAGGTGGCCGTTGTATTCCGTACAATTAAAACACAGGGCACAGACAGCAGTTTGTGGAAGAGGTGCATTTATTTCAAACTGTGACATGTGATTGTGTGTAAGGTGATGACAAAAGTGGTGCGTGCAGTGACAATGAGCTGTCGGTCATGGCTGCGTGATGCTCAGGGTGTACCCACTGGTTCTATGTCCATAGTCCAACACACACATGCCATCCAGATGGCTGTGTGGAGTGGGATCGTAGTCCAAGTCAATGCAGTGGGTGGTCAAGGAAGGCTGGCTGGCTGCCTCACTTGCGTCTGGAGCATTCGAAGTCCTCCCGGGAGATCTGTTTCCCCTTCGGACGGCCCCTTCCACGTTTGCGAGGGGGGGTGCCTGCTTGCGACATGCTGGTGGTTGAGGTGTGCTCACTGGCTGTGGACGCAGGGGAACTGGACACTGCTGCTCGACCCTGCGCCCCGGCAGGTGGTGGCGGAGGGGGAGCTGCTGTCCCTGGCTGTGACCTCACCGCCACCACCAGCTGGCCCATGAGGTCCACGAGTTGGCCCATACGGGCGTCCATGGACCTCAGCACCCCCAGCACCTCACGCGTGTCTGTAGCTGACCTGGCCCATTGTCCTTGGGCCTCTTCATAGGCCCCAAGGACTCTGGCCATTTGAGGCAGGGCATGGCTCCCAGGGGAGGCTGGCGTTTCCCTGACCCTGCTCCTCCTACCAGTCCTGCTGCCACCGGCCTGCCCACTAGCCACATTGCTCACCACGGTCCTCGCCCTGGCTCCCAGGGTGGATCCAGTCGTCCGGGCCACCACCTGCGCTGGGGCTGGGGCCAGCGAAGACGTGGTGGCGGTTGCAGCAGTGGTAGTGGCCGCAATGACCGTGGGTGTGGCCGCAATGACCGTGGGTGTGGCCGCAATGCCCGTGGGTGTGGCCGCAATGACCGTGGGTGTGGCCGCAACGACAGTGGCAGCAGGGGGCTGGGAATGTTCAGCAGCCCTGGATATTGGGTTGGTGGGTAGGAGGGGTCCTGGGGAGCGGCTGGGCCCTGCCACACTAGATGGGCCTGCTTGGTGGTCCGTGTCCGAAGAGGAGGACAGATCCTCCACATCCGTGTGTCCTCGTTGGGGGCTTGTAGGCTGGCTGTGCTGGCTGCTGTCTCCATCCCCAGCATCCAGCAGTTCGTCACCTGTGGAGAGAATGAGATTTGTTATTGTGTTGCACCTGGCGAAGTCTGTATTGGTTGTCTGACATTCTCCGTTCGTGCACTCTCGTGCACGTGTGTCCCGGAGGCGGGTGTGTGGCTGTACAATCTGTTGTTGTGTGTGCTTGGCAATGGGACTGTGTGCTGTGCACATGTGGCATGGGACGGATTGGCTATGCCGATGGGTGTGTTGCTGTGCTCCTACTTATTGTGACTCTGGTGTATGCGGGCTCCAGGCCCATCCTGGGTCTGGTTTGTACTTTGCTTTTGGGGTGCATATGGAACGCTTAGGAACGCATTTGGCAACATGGGGGTCATGTCCCAGAAACGCATTTGGGATGGAATGTGCTTTTGGGGTGCAAATGGAACGCTTAGGAACGCATATGGCAACATGGGGGTCATGCCCCAGAAACGCATTTGGGATGGAATATGCTTTTGGGCTACATGCTGTGAGCCATGGGTGCCGAACGTGACATGTGTTGTGGCAGCATGACAGTGCATGGTCTGAGGTGTGTGCATGCCTGACATACCCTGCATATTTGCTGTCTGTTGTGATTACTGGACATGGCATTGGACGCATCGTTATGAGTGTGTGATGGTTGTGTGCCACCCGACGTATTGCAGTTGTCCCATCTCCTTGGTGTGCGTGCTGCCCTGTGCCATGTGCATCACTGCAGTGCTCGGGGGGGTGTGGCCCATGTTGTGTGTTGTTGCTCACAGTGTGGCGTGCGCTTCATTGACTTCTGGCACATGGTTGGTCATGGGCATGTATCTTAGCGTGACTGCTGTATGTGTGGCAGCTGTGCAGATGACATGCCTTTCATGAGACTGGGGCTGACGGATGGGATGGATGGTATGTTGTATGTGCATGGTGTGTCTGTGTGTTTGATGGGTTCAGTGGTGTTCGTGTGCATTTATGTTGTTCCGCTCTGTTGCGTCTAGTGTTGTTTGTCTTACATAGGCGTAGTTGTGGGGTGTGTGGTTGACAGGCAGTAGGGGCTACATGGACAGGACTTCAATGGTGTTTCGGTTGTGTGTGATGGGTTGCACAGTGGCTGCCGTGTGGTACTATATTCAGTGTGGCTTGTGCATGCAGACGTGGCTCCTTGGGTGTTGCTGTGTCTGTGATGGGTCATGTGGGGTGTGAGTCTGTGGTTCATGTCCGTGTGCACATTGTTCACTCGTTCGTGACAGTGGGCGGTGCTGCGTGTTCGTCTGCTACGTAACATGTCCCATGTGTTGGTCGTGTTACGGTCCTCATGCCTCCAGTAATCCAGCCCTGTCCAGTTTCCCACCTGCAGGTTGTTCGTGCGTGCACTGTACTGGATGCCACATGGTTCTAAGCGGGGGTGCTCCATGTTGCAGGTCTGTGGGGGTGGGGGCGGTGTTGTGGGTCGTGGTGATGGCTAGACACCCACTGACACCGATTGTTGTGGACCGTGATGTCTACCTTTCGGCTGTCGGTGTGCACTGCGGTGGCTGACACGTGGGTGTGGGGTGTGGGGGATGCTCCTCCTTGCTGTGCTGTGGGACTAGGGGCCTGGTGTGTGTTGTACTTGAGCTGTCCACCCTCCCACCCACTGCACTTTGTGTTCCTGCCACTTACCTGTTACTTGTCGGTTAGTGCAGCTATGGCGGACACATGGGTGTGGTGGGTGCTCGTTGTGGCGCTTCTGGCATACTTGGGGACCTGTTGGTGGTTACGTGGCTGGCTGAGGTGATGTGTTGTGTATTGTGTGCTGGACATGGGGGTGTTTGTCCCTGGGAGCTGTGGCATGGTGGTAGTGCATGTGAGTACATAGCGGTGTGCTGGTATACATTAGTTTGTACTTACCAGCCTCCACTCCCCCTGCTAATCCGGCGAGGATCTCCGGATGTATAATGACTCGCACCTTCTCCTCCCACGCTTTGAAGGTCTTGAAGAGCGCGGGATTCCCTCCGCCAGTGACGGCAGCCAGCTCTCTGTTCTTGCTCTCCTTCTTCTTGACCAGGCTCTTGACGTCATTCCACCGTTTGTTGATTTCAACTCTGTTCCTGGGCAGGGTCCCGACTGCATTGACCTGGTCTACGATCCGGTTCCACATTCTGTTTCTGGTGGCTAGTGGTGTGTGCTGGACCAGGTTCCCATAGATTTGTGGGTGCACCTTGATAATCTCGTCGACCATGACCGTCAGCTCAATGGGCGTGAACTTGGGCATCCTTTGTGGTGCCATGGTGTTTGTGGTGCTGGTGCGGTGTGTGTTGTGTAATGTGCAGGGGGTTTGTGGTGCCGGTGTTTGGTGGTGGTGGTGGTGGTGGTGGTGGTGGTTGTGATGTGTGCGTTTCTGTGGTGTGCTGCTGTCCTTGCTGTGACACTGTGTCCTCTCCTCTCCTCTCTAGTTTGCAATGTTGCAAGGGGTTGTGGTCTGTGGGAGTGCTGCTTTTGTACTTACCTATGTGGGTGTGTCCTCATGGTCTGTTGTTTTCAGGTGTGTTGTGTCTGGTGTTCTGGCCTTTGTATTTTTTGTTTGTCCAGGGGGGTTTCGGGATGTGTACTGTGCTTGTGTATTTGTGCGTGCCTTGCTGTGTGGACTTGTTGGCCATGTTGTGTGCGATTGTTTTTGTCAGCGGATGGTTTCTGTGCAGGGACGTGGCGCCATGGCTTCTGCCGTGTCAATTCTCATCGGCGTTGTTTGCGCTGGCGGGCGGTATATTTGTGGTTTACCCGCGCTTATGGCGGTGCGATCGTAATTTCACGTGCGGTGTGTCGGCCGTGAGGGCGGGCGGTTTTGTGTTGTCGTGCGTGTTTCTGTCCGTGGCGGGCGGTTTGACTCCGACTCGGACGAGGGCGGGCGGTATCTTGTGTGGTTTTTCCGCCGATGGCGGTTTTCGGTTTGTGTATTCGTAATGGCGTGGTCGGTGTTCAGACGGTGTGTGCGGGCGGATTTTTGCCGCTTTCATGCCTGGCGGATTTTTTCACGCCCGGTATCGTAATGGGCCTTAAAGTTTGCTAAAATATCGAATTTTTTAAATGTCTTAAAAGTAATGTAAAATTAATGAAATAATAAATATAATTAAGTAAAACTTACTTAAAAATACTTAAATAACCTTAAAATTAATAAATAATAAATGTAAGTTAATAGAAAAAAAACATGCATTTTAATTTTTTATTACATATATATTAACTTAATATAAAAAAATCAATATTTTTAATAATTAAATGTTAAAAACATTATTTTAAATATAATTACATATATATATATATATATATATATATAAATAAACCTATAATATAAATATAAAAATAAATTATATATAATAAGTTAAAACATTAGAATTATTTTTTTAAATTATATTTGACACTACATTAAATTTAACAATACTGAAAAGATTGCATAGCGTAAAAGATAAAATTACTATTCCCACTCCAGTGAATGCAACAGTAGGGAAAGCGTTGGATAGCGGGTGGGTAAAAATTACTATTCCCACTCCAGTGAGTGCAACAGTAGGGAAAGCGTTGGATAGCGGGAGGGTAAAAATTACTATTCCCACTCCAGTGAGTGCAACAGTAGGGAAAGCGTTGGATAGCGGGAGGGTAAAAATTACTATTTCCACTCCAGTGAGTGCAACAGTAGGGAAAGCGTTGGATAGCGGGAGGTTAAAAATTACTATTCCCACTCCAGTGAGTGTAACAGTAGGGAAAGCGTTGGTTAGCCGGAGGGTGAAAATTACTATTCCCACTCCAGTGAGTGCAACAGTAGGGAAAGACGATGCAGTCCAGAGGTAATACTGGTGATAAGTGACGTATGGACTCTCATATACCTAAATATAATGAGGTAATGGAAAAGATCAAACAGAGGAAAGTTGTGGTGGTGAGACAGGCTGATAAGGGCGGGAACACCATTTTGTGGCCCTTTCAAATATATACTGATGAGGCATATAGCCAATTGGGAGACACTGAGGGCCAGATGTACGACCATGTCATTTAGCGACTCGCAAATTGCGCTCAATTGCTTTTAAGTTGCTCTGGACTACTCACTACCAACTGTTCCCTCATTGACCTCGCTCTACGAAACGCTATATGTGGTCTGTCCTGAATATAGGGAGCCATGACTGGATCACTCTGGAATAGGTGCCAATGAGTCATCAAAATCTGCACCCAATAAGACACTCATGCACACACTAATGCATAGACCGACACACTCAGGCATACAGCAATGCAGGCACTGACATACTCAGCCAAAAACTAATGCATCCGATAACACACTTAGGCACACACTGACACATACACTGACACAGCCAGGCATACATCAATTTAAACACTGACACACCCAGGCATGCACCAAAGCAGACATTGGCATACCCAGTCATAGAGCAATGCAGGCACTGACACACCTAACGAAACTCTAATTCATCCAGAAACAAACTCAGGCACACACTGACCATATACTGACACATCCAGGGACATACTAATGCATACACTGACACACCCATGCATACATCAATGCAGACATTGACACAGCCTTGCATACACCTAAGCAGACACTGACACATCCAGCCAAACACTAATGCATCCAATAACACACTCAGGTGCACACTGACACGTACACTGACACACCCAAGGACATGCTAATGCATACACTGACACACCCCAGCATGCAGCAATGCAGACACTGATATACCTAGCAAAACACTAATGCATCCAATAAGACACCCAGGCACACACTGACACCTAGGTACATACCAATGCAGACACTGATACAATACAAACACAGAGGTAGCTACTTGTTTGACCAGATGGTGGTTCTAAAAAGAACAGTTTGTTTTTCTAGAAAGGTTTTTTAACTGTTTTTTATTCATTTCTTCTTTTTTATTTTTTGAACAAAATGTGAACAGGGTAGTAAAACGGTAAGGATAGGGAAATGCAAAGTAGCAACTCGCTTCAGTCTTCAAAAAACATTACATGGTAACTGGAAGTAAAAAAAAAACTAATAGCGATGAGTCTTCACTGTATTCAAGTATGCACCCACAGAGGATATTTTTATAGCAACAAGCATGTGGCACTTCGCACATTGAGTAACCATCTCACTCAGTTCTTCGCAGGCAGCTGGCATTCTGGTTCTGACAATGGTGTTCTCAAGGGTGCTGTAGAGGTGGACTGTCCTGCTGCACCTTTTTTCTCCGACATCATCTGGTTGTATGTAGACCCTTTCATATATATATATATAGCATGCTTCCAAACTGGCTCCCAGATCCAAGTATGAAATATAGGAAATTATAATGTTGAGTTGGCTTGTCTTTATATAAAATAATTCTTTGTAAAAATTATAAAAAAGAGTATAAATTTAAAAATATAAAAATGATTTGGACATGAACATGTATTTAGCCAGTTTAATAGACAGCATGCATAATGATGGGGACATGCTAGCGATGGATGTTGTTTCTTTTATGTCTATATGCGCTGTACCTTTAAATTTGAAAAATTCAATGAGACTAGGACTTTGAGAAAGGCTGGGACCAGCCGAAACGCGTCAGGACGGACACAGCGCTGTGAATAATCAATAAACTATTTTCTTGCTTACCGGGAGTGCCCACCTCTGCTCTTTTCGTAGGAGTTGTGAAGGAAGATAGAGACTGGTGCCGTTCCAGTCGTGGTGCACCCACACGTCGGTGGACGAGCTCGCTTACAACGGCGCTTTTGGAGAAAACAGCCGCATTGCGGGTTTGAGGGATCCCCGCCGCTGCGACCTTCCCGCTGTGCCTCGAACCCGAACTGCAGTTTAGAAACGCGCCAGAGTGGATTTTAATCAAATCAGGGCATTTGCACGTCTGGCTTTGTTTGGAGAAAGGCAGCGGGAAGTAATTTCGGAGATATTAATCATTTTGCAGCAGTACTTGCAGTTCCGATTGAGAGGACGCTCTCGGGACTGCGCGGCAAGCAATGATGACATCACAGTACGCAACTTTGTCTGGCAACGACTTGGACCAGGGAACGCTTGGAGGAAGCCCAGCATAAATTAAAATGCCTACGTGAGGAAATAGATAATGAGGAAAACTCTAATTTTGTCAAAGAATTCAGAGACAAGATGATGAAACGACTATTAAGGCATGAAAATGAAGTGAAATTGAAAAAACAACAGAATTTCCAAAGAGACAAAAAAGATTATATGGAAGGGCGTATCCTGACATTCGATAAAAAATATGACACCTATAGAAAGGAATTGCTCCAAGAAGATGTACCAAGAAAACAAGATCTTATCTCCTCTGGATCCAGTTCTGACATCAGTGCTGATGATGGGGATAATTCTGGAATCAGAGCTGGAGCTTTGGGTTTTCACAATGAATATCACCTAATACGGGAAGCAGGAAAACCAAAAAGGACAAAGCCACCCCCCCCCGGGAAGAGGAAGGGGAAGAGGCGAAAACAAAGACGCCGGACCCAAAGAAGCAAATGGAGAAGGAGCGCAGAGCAAATGGAATCTACGCCAGAAGAAGAAAACATAGAGGACACACTAAGGGGCCGATTCCGATCTCGGCCATTAGGGCACCAAATCGGATTCGGCTTAACCGGATCCGATTCGGAGCCCTATTTCCCGACCGAGTCGTACGTGCGTCCGGGCGAGCGAGTACGATGCGTGCGCTCGCGAAATCTCCGACCGACTCGTTCGCAGGACCCGACCGCTCCGACCGACTCGGACTCGACTCGCACGGGGACGACGCGCACCTCGCAATGGAGACGTTCCCCGGCCGGGTAAGTATGATGCGCACCTCGACCGCTCCGACCGACTCGCGCAGCCCGGCTCCAAGTTGCTGTCGGAGCCGCACTTTGGGGGTCCGTGTCGGACCCCCCTGGAAGCGTAGGCATGCGAGTCGCACACAGGGGGGACCCATGGGTCCCCCCTACACGTGCATGTACGGTGCGACCCGCATCGACGTGAACACGCTGTAGGGGGCGCCCTTGTTCGCGTCGTGCCCATTGAGTCAATGGGAGCCCGTGTACGTGTCGTACCACTGGCTCCCATTGACTTCAATGGGAGTCCGACCGAATCGAATCCGATAGCATACGTGCGCATCGTACTCGTTCGGTCGGACTGCTAGGGTCCGATTCGGTCGGAAATCTCTCCGGGTCCGGCTCGGTCGGGAGATTTCCGGCCCGAATCGGAATCGGCCCCTAAGTGTGCTTAATCTCTCGCAGAGAGAATTGACACATGAGGAAACAACTTTGTTGAAATTTGGTCTTTCCTTTAGCCCTTCATCAGGATTTGATTATGCCCAAGCCAGGATCGATTTGTTTCTGAAAATTAAAACTAAACAAAATTCATTAATTGAAAAACAAGTCTGGTGTCTCTGCTATTGTACCATCATCTGATTTGGTGATAGGGAAGGCTGAGGGTCTTTTAGCTCTTGAAACACTACATAGAGAAAGTGAGGGCTTAGATCCCAATGTTGATATGGAACATCTTATGCTGAACTTGGGGATCGATATTGGATTTGCCAGTATGAGTGGTTTTAAACCTAAGTCCCGCGCTATTCCCATTACAGCCCACGACAACATAGATAGCTTCTATGAAATGGTTATCCATTATCTAGTCAAATTGAGAACTAAAAGTGGGGGATACAATGATAATTTAACACCTGAATTGAGGAAGGCAGTGGAAATTTTGAAAGAGGATACCTCTATTGTAATTAAAAACAGTGATAAGGGAGGGAATGTGGTGATTATGGATGCAGAGAAATACAACCAAGAAGCTATGAGGCAATTACAAGATGCGGGATGTTACCAGGTTATTACACTTGATGAATATCGTGCCTGCGTCAAGAGATTTCAAATACAACTTAAGTCTTGGTATGATGCCTGTATTTTAGATCAGGATGAATTTATTTTTTTAAGATCAGAGCATCCCAAGATTCCTTTGTTTTATCTATTGCAGAAGGTCCATAAAAGATTGCACAACCCCCTAGGGAGACCCATCGTCTCCTCTAATGAGAGTTGCCTAGAGAACACAGCCATATACATTAACTTGTTTCTTTTTCCCTTTGTCAAAACATTACCATCTTACTGTAAAGATAGTGGAGATTTCCTCACCAAAATTAATGACCTCGCGTGGAGTGATTCTTACATCATGATTACTCTTGATGTTACTGCTCTATATACCTCGATTGGCCATGATTTAGGGGTGCTAGCATGCGAGTACGATCTGAAAAAGAGACCAGCGTGTTTTCTAGAACACACGCAAATGCTGTTGGAGATGATTCGTGTCTGCTAGAAGTACAACATCTTCATGCAAGATGGAAGGGTGTATAGGCAGACTATGGGGACTGCTATGGGCACCTGCCTCGCCCCCAGCTTTGCCAATTTGGTTATGGGCAGTGAGTGCAACAGTAGGGAAAGTGTTGGATAGCGTAGGGGAATAATTTAATATACCCACTCCTGCATTATAATTAAAATTAATTAACAATTAATAATTTTTAAAAAATTAATTTACCTCCCACCATTTTCCCCTATAAACATTACCTACAATATTGTAACATATTAATAAATTAACATAATTGACAATTAATTAATTAACTAATTACAATTAACAATATAATTAATAACAATCAAATCTAAATTAATTCACACAATTAACACTATAAAATAACTTAAACAAATTATAATATAACAAATAAAAAATACATAAAAATAAAGTACTTCCTACCCTACTCCCCTATCAACCCTCAACCCACTGATAAAAAAGTACACAATTAACATATTTACAAATTAATTGTTAATAATGAATATCTAATTAATTACTAATTAATAAAAAAATACACAATTAACATAATTACCAATTAATTAGTCATTGTTATTAATCAATTTATAATTAATTAGTAATAAATGAATTAACTTAATTAACAATATAAATTATTAAATTATTAAGTAATAAAATAATAAATTAATTAATTTCAATTAAATTACTTCCCACCCTATTCCCCTATAAACCCACAACCCACTACAGACTTAAATTACGCAAATAATATTAAACGTATAATTAATTAATTCTAAATAATGCTAGAAATATATATTATAATTAAATTACTTCCCACCCTATTCCCCTATAAACCCACAATCCGCTACGTAATTAAATTACACAAAAATTAATTAACATAAAATTCATTACTTTTACAAAATTCAAACATACATGACAAAAATAATACATACTTTTAACACATATACTAACACTTAAAACACTAAAAAAAATCGATATTACTAACTTCGATATTTTGGAAATCGATATTTCTTACCTGCATTTCGATATTCTGCACCACTATATTTTTGCAATTCGATATTCTGTCCATTCTAAATAAAAAACTCGATATTCTGTCCAGTCGATATTTTTTTTTCGATATTGTGACTAGTTACCATTCTCATAAATGGTTGTACAGGACTTAAAGACGATGCAGTCCAGAGGTAATACTGGTGATAAGTGACGTATGGACTCTCATATACCTAAATATAATGAGGTAATGGAAAAGATCAAACAGAGGAAAGTTGTGGTGATGAGACAGGCTGATAAGGGCGGGAACACCATTTTGTGGCCCTTTCAAATATATACTGATGAGGCATATAGCCAATTGGGAGACACTGAGGGCCAGATGTACGACCATGTCATTTAGCGACTCGCAAATTGCGCTCAATTGCTTTTAAGTTGCTCTGGACTACTCACTACCAACTGTTCCCTCATTGACCTCGCTCTACGAAATGCTATATGTGGTCTGTCCTGAATATAGGGAGCCATGACTGGATCACTCTGGAATAGGTGCCAATGAGTCATCAAAATCTGCACCCAATAAGACACTCATGCACACACTAATGCATAGACCGACACACTCAGGCATACAGCAATGCAGGCACTGACATACTCAGCCAAAAACTAATGCATCCGATAACACACTTAGGCACACACTGACACATACACTGACACAGCCAGGCATACATCAATTTAAACACTGACACACCCAGGCATGCACCAAAGCAGACATTGGCATACCCAGTCATAGAGCAATGCAGGCACTGACACACCTAACGAAACTCTAATTCATCCAGAAACAAACTCAGGCACACACTGACCATATACTGACACATCCAGGGACATACTAATGCATACACTGACACACCCATGCATACATCAATGCAGACATTGACACAGCCTTGCATACACCTAAGCAGACACTGACACATCCAGCCAAACACTAATGCATCCAATAACACACTCAGGTGCACACTGACACGTACACTGACACACCCAAGGACATGCTAATGCATACACTGACACACCCCAGCATGCAGCAATGCAGACACTGATATACCTAGCAAAACACTAATGCATCCAATAAGACACCCAGGCACACACTGACACCTAGGTAGATACCAATGCAGACACTGATACAATACAAACACAGAGGTAGCTACTTGTTTGACCAGATGGTGGTTCTAAAAAGAACAGTTTGTTTTTCTAGAAAGGTTTTTTAACTGTTTTTTATTCATTTCTTCTATTTTATTTTTTGAACAAAATGTGAACAGGGTAGTAAAACGGTAAGGATAGGGAAATGCAAAGTAGCAACTCGCTTCAGTCTTCAAAAAACATTACATGGTAACTGGAAGTAAAAAAAAAAAACTAATAGCGATGAGTCTTCACTGTATTCAAGTATGCACCCACAGAGGATATTTTTATAGCAACAAGCATGTGGCACTTCGCACATTGAGTAACCATCTCACTCAGTTCTTCGCAGGCAGCTGGCATTCTGGTTCTGACAATGGTGTTCTCAAGGGTGCTGTAGAGGTGGACTGTCCTGCTGCACCTTTTTTCTCCGACATCATCTGGTTGTATGTAGACCCTTTCATATATATATATATAGCATGCTTCCAAACTGGCTCCCAGATCCAAGTATGAAATATAGGAAATTATAATGTTGAGTTGGCTTGTTTTTATATAAAATAATTCTTTGTAAAAATTATAAAAAAGAGTATAAATTTAAAAATATAAAAATGATTTGGACATGAACATGTATTTAGCCAGTTTAATAGACAGCATGCATAATGATGGGGACATGCTAGCGATGGATGTTGTTTCTTTTATGTCTATATGCGCTGTACCTTTAAATTTGAAAAAATTCAATGAGACTAGGACTTTGAGAAAGGCTGGGACCAGCCGAAACGCGTCAGGACGGACACAGCGCTGTGAATAATCAATAAACTATTTTCTTGCTTACCGGGAGTGCCCACCTCTGCTCTTTTCGTAGGAGTTGTGAAGGAAGATAGAGACTGGTGCCGTTCCAGTCGTGGTGCACCCACACGTCGGTGGACGAGCTCGCTTACAATGGCGCTTTTGGAGAAAACAGCCGCATTGCGGGTTTGAGGGATCCCCGCCGCTGCGACCTTCCCGCTGTGCCTCGAACCCGAACTGCAGTTTAGAAACGCGCCAGAGTGGATTTTAATCAAATCAGGGCATTTGCACGTCTGGCTTTGTTTGGAGAAAGGCAGCGGGAAGTAATTTCGGAGATATTAATCATTTTGCAGCAGTACTTGCAGTTCCGATTGAGAGGACGCTCTCGGGACTGCGCGGCAAGCAATGATGACATCACAGTACGCAACTTTGTCTGGCAACGACTTGGACCAGGGAACGCTTGGAGGAAGCCCAGCATAAATTAAAATGCCTACGTGAGGAAATAGATAATGAGGAAAACTCTAATTTTGTCAAAGAATTCAGAGACAAGATGATGAAACGACTATTAAGGCATGAAAATGAAGTGAAATTGAAAAAACAACAGAATTTCCAAAGAGACAAAAAAGATTATATGGAAGGGCGTATCCTGACATTCGATAAAAAATATGACACCTATAGAAAGGAATTGCTCCAAGAAGATGTACCAAGAAAACAAGATCTTATCTCCTCTGGATCCAGTTCTGACATCAGTGCTGATGATGGGGATAATTCTGGAATCAGAGCTGGAGCTTTGGGTTTTCACAATGAATATCACCTAATACGGGAAGCAGGAAAACCAAAAAAGGACAAAGCCACCCCCCCCCGGGAAGAGGAAGGGGAAGAGGCGAAAACAAAGACGCCGGACCCAAAGAAGCAAATGGAGAAGGAGCGCAGAGCAAATGGAATCTACGCCAGAAGAAGAAAACGTAGAGGACACACTAAGGGGCCGATTCTGATCTCGGCCATTAGGGCACCAAATCGGATTCGGCTTAACCGGATCCGATTCGGAGCCCTATTTCCCGACCGAGTCGTACGTGCGTCCGGGCGAGCGAGTACGATGCGTGCGCTCGCGAAATCTCCGACCGACTCGTTCGCAGGACCCGACCGCTCCGACCGACTCGGACTCGACTCGCACGGGGACGACGCGCACCTCGCAATGGAGACGTTCCCCGGCCGGGTAAGTATGATGCGCACCTCGACCGCTCCGACCGACTTGCGCAGCCCGGCTCCAAGGAGCTGTCGGAGCCGCACTTTGGGGGTCCGTGTCGGACCCCCCTGGAAGCGTAGGCATGCGAGTCGCACACAGGGGGGACCCATGGGTCCCCCCTACACGTGCATGTACGGTGCGACCCGCATCGACGTGAACACGCTGTAGGGGGCGCCCTTGTTCGCGTCGTGCCCATTGAGTCAATGGGAGCCCGTGTACGCGTCGTACCACTGGCTCCCATTGACTTCAATGGGAGTCCGACCGAATCGAATCCGATAGCATACGTGCGCATCGTACTCGTTCGGTCGGACTGCTAGGGTCCGATTCGGTCGGAAATCTCTCCGGGTCCGGCTCGGTCGGGGAGATTTCCGGCCCGAATCGGAATCGGCCCCTAAGTGTGCTTAATCTCTCGCAGAGAGAATTGACACATGAGGAAACAACTTTGTTGAAATTTGGTCTTTCCTTTAGCCCTTCATCAGGATTTGATTATGCCCAAGCCAGGATCGATTTGTTTCTGAAAATTAAAACTAAACAAAATTCATTAATTGAAAAACAAGTCTGGTGTCTCTGCTATTGTACCATCATCTGATTTGGTGATAGGGAAGGCTGAGGGTCTTTTAGCTCTTGAAACACTACATAGAGAAAGTGAGGGCTTAGATCCCAATGTTGGTATGGAACATCTTATGCTGAACTTGGGGATCGATATTGGATTTGCCAGTATGAGTGGTTTTAAACCTAAGTCCCGCGCTATTCCCATTACAGCCCACGACAACATAGATAGCTTCTATGAAATGGTTATCCATTATCTAGTCAAATTGAGAACTAAAAGTGGGGGATACAATGATAATTTAACACCTGAATTGAGGAAGGCAGTGGAAATTTTGAAAGAGGATACCTCCATTGTAATTAAAAACAGTGATAAGGGAGGGAATGTGGTGATTATGGATGCAGAGAAATACAACCAAGAAGCTATGAGGCAATTACAAGATGCGGGATGTTACCAGGTTATTACACTTGATGAATATCGTGCCTGCGTCAAGAGATTTCAAATACAACTTAAGTCTTGGTATGATGCCTGTATTTTAGATCAGGATGAATTTATTTTTTTAAGATCAGAGCATCCCAAGATTCTTTTGTTTTATCTATTGCAGAAGGTCCATAAAAGATTGCACAACCCCCTAGGGAGACCCATCGTCTCCTCTAATGAGAGTTGCCTAGAGAACACAGCCATATACATTAACTTGTTTCTTTTTCCCTTTGTCAAAACATTACCATCTTACTGTAAAGATAGTGGAGATTTCCTCACCAAAATTAATGACCTCGCGTGGAGTGATTCTTACATCATGATTACTCTTGATGTTACTGCTCTATATACCTCGATTGGCCATGATTTAGGGGTGCTAGCATGCGAGTACGATCTGAAAAAGAGACCAGCGTGTTTTCTAGAACACACGCAAATGCTGTTGGAGATGATTCGTGTCTGCTAGAAGTACAACATCTTCATGCAAGATGGAAGGGTGTATAGGCAGACTATGGGGACTGCTATGGGCACCTGCCTCGCCCCCAGCTTCGCCAATTTGGTTATGGGCTGGTGGGAGAAGCAGGTGGCTTGGGTAGACGAAAATGCCAAATATGTACAAAATACACTTGTTTGGACCCGTTACATCGACGATTTATTTTTGCTGTGGAGCGGGTCAAACAGGAGGCTGAAGAGTATGTGAAGATCCTCAACGAGAACCCCTACAACCTGCATTTTACAGCACAGATGAGTGTAAGCGAGATATCCTTTTTGGATATCCTGCTACAAGTAAAAGATGGTAAAATCAACACCACAGTATACCGCAAGACACCAGCTGGCAATAGCACTCTGCACTTTAAAAGTCAACATCGGACCAACCTGAAAGCTAGCATCCCCTATGGGGAAACAAAAAGGCTTAAAAGAATTTGCAGCCAGGAACAGGAATTTCAAGGGCAGGTACGAAAAATGAATGAGAGGTTCAGTAAACGGGGGTATCTTTCTAAGACGTTGGCTGAGGCTAAACGCAAGTCAGAGAGTGTCACCAGAAATCAGCTGCTTTATCCGAATGATAGAGCCTCTAAGGAAGGGACAGTGGCCAGATTTATCACCTGCTTCAATCAAATGTCTCCTAAAATATATCAGATCCTGAGAAGACACTGGCAGGTAGTCAAAAGTGATAATGTAATTAGCAAAGATTTATCTATGGCACCTCTAGTGACATACAGAAAAGGGAGGACATTGGGTGATAATCTGACACACAGCTACTTTGATGGAAGTCGTAAACCAGAGACATGGCTATCTACCATGAAGGGGTTCTATAAGTGCAATCACTGTAAGGCCTGTAGAATGGTGAAAAATGTCCTCACATTTAAATCGAACAATGGACATATGAAAAAGATAAATGGTTTTTATAATTGCAACACTGACCACTGTATTTATGTACTTAGCTGCCCCTGTCCCCTGGTGTACATGGGAAGTACTATTTTTCCTTTGAAAAACGCATGTTAGAACATCAGCGTGCGATTAGGAACCAGGATTTCACATATTCTGTGACTAAACACTTTTACGACAAACATGAAAGTGATCCTGGATTACTGATGTTCTTTGCTGTTGATAGGATTCCCCCAAACATCAGAGGGGGCAATAGAATCATTAATTTAAGACATCTGGAATCCAGATATATCTTCGATCTGAACACAAAATTCCCAAATGGGTTGAATAGGGATGAGGAGTTAGAAGTACCTTTGGGGTGAGGGGCTGTCCACCCGTCTTCCTGTTCCCCGTTCAGTGCACATGAATATGCCTTGTCTTTTGAAATGATTGAATCCCAACAGGTTTTTATACTGGCAGGCTGTGCAATAGAAGACGTTTTTTATCTCTGCACTAGAGCACTTTAGACATTTGGACATTTAAGATCCACTGATGGTGATATTTTGCACTCGGATATCTTTATGTACGAAAAGTAGTTTTGCACATACAAAGTTATTTATCATATTTATAAGAATGATTGGATTGATATATTGTTATTGAGTACTTTTGATATGAATTGATTTGTATAGGATTTATACAATTACATATTTTATGGGAATTGATCCATTAGATATCATATCATATTTGCTACTTACTTATTTATCTATTTATATCCTTTCATTCTTAACTTAAGTAATGAATTATGTGTGTATAACATTCAGGATGATTAAAATATCTTAGGGTTAGCAATGTCCAGCATATCGTTTTCTATAGGTTTGACTCCAGAGATGTCGCATGATGCTTCTTATTAGGTTTGGGCCCAAGAGCATGCATCCAAACTGCCTCCCGGAAACAAGTATGAAATATAGGAAATTATAATGTTAAGTTGGCTTGTTTTTATATAAAATAATTCTTTGTAAAAATTATTTAAAAAAGAGTATAAATTTAAAAATATAAAAATGATTTGGACATGAACATGTATTTAGCCAGTTTAATAGACAGCATGCATAACGATGGGGACAGGCTAGCAACGGATGTTGTTTCTTTTATGTCTATATGCGCTGTACCTTTAAATTTGAAAAAATTCATTGAGAACATGACTTTGAGAAAGGCTGGGAGCAGCCGAAACGCATCAGGACGGACACCATGCTGTGAATAATCAATAAACAATTTTCTTGCTTACTGGGAGTGCCCACCTCTGCTCTTTTCGTAGGAGTTGTGAAGGAATATATATATATATATATATTTATTATTTTTTTCACTGAGAAAAACAAAGGTTACACGAACGTTATAATTAGGAAATAGAATTAAACAAACCTTAGGAATTCCCTAAAAAAAAACAAAGGTTACAGAGACGTTATAGTTATGCTCAGATTTCACTCGTACAAAACCATTGAAATTCAGCAGTTATAGTTACTGAAGCAAACTATAACTTATGCCCCCGCTATGCACTGTTTATGACCTCACATATTACATCACTCATGATATGGTCAATAACATCACTCATAACATCACTGATGACAACCCAAATGATGACATCATCCAGTGGGTGATAGTGTTTAGAACATGTTTCTGAGACTTAAAGATATATACTAAGGTACTGCAGAACTTAAATTACTATTCTTTCTGTACTATTAAGAAGTGATACTATTTCTAACATATGTCATCTGAGTGGGTGTGTGAGTGTCTGAATCTGCTTGTGGGTGGCTGTCTGAGTGGCTGTATGGGTATGTGAGTGGGTGGATGTATGGGTGAGTGAGTGGCTGTGTGAGTGACTATGGGTATGTGAATGTGTGTGTGAGTGGCTGTATTAGTGACTGAGTGGCTGTGTGAGTGGCTCTATGGATCAGTATGTGGGTGTGTGAGTGGCCGTATGGTTGAGCGAGTGGCTGTTTGAGTGTCTGTTTGGTAAAGTGAGTTGTTGTGTGAGTGGCTATATTGGAGAGTGAGTTTCTGTGTAAGTGGCTCTATGAGTGAGTGAATGTGTGTGTAAGAAGTTGTATGGATGGCAGAATAGGTGTGTAAGTGGTTGTGTGGGTTAGTGAATGGCTCTGTGAGTTGTTGTATGGGTGAGTGAGGGGTTGTGTGAGTAGTTGTATGAGTGAGTGAGTGGCCGTGTGAGTGCCTGTATGGGTGATTGAGTGGGTGTGTGAGTGATTGTATGGGTCTGTGAATGGGTATGTCAGTGGCCATGTGGGTGTGTGAGTGGGTGTATGAGAGATTGTATGGGGGTGTGAGTGAGTGTGTGAGTGGTTCTGTTTATGATATCATCAGTGATGTCATTTGAGATGTCATCAGGGATGTTATGAGTGATGTCACTGATCATGTCATATGCTATGTAATCTGTGAGATCATAAGCAGTGTATTGCAAGGACCCCCAGGGCCAAAAAAAGCATTTTTGTTTTTTAAAAATCGGCAAAATTCGTGCTGGGGTCGCGAATCCCGCCGAAATTTTTAAAAAAATGAAGCGCTAGCTCCCGCGCTTCATTTAATTGAGGCCCCCGGGTGGGCCAGGTCCCGGGGGCATTTGCAACAAATATATGCGGGGGCCCTTGGGGGCCCCCGCAGCCCCGGGGACCGCCACCCCCGGGGCTTGCTTAACATTATGTGCGGGAAGGCACTCGGCCCTCCTGCAGCCCCGGGGACCACCACCCCCTGGGGCTTTAAAAAAAAAAAATAGACCTGTGTGGGGGGCTTGAGCCCCCCCACGCCCCGGGGACTGCCACCTCCCCGGGGCACTTAATGTTGAGATATGGGGGTCCGTAGCGGACCCCCGGCACCGGGGACCACCACCTCCCCGGGGCTTTGAAACGATGGGAGTGGGGCCGCGCGGCCCCCCTCCTGGAGCCCTTGATGGCCCTGGGGACTGCCACCCCTGAGGGCCGGCTCCTGCAGTGTCCCAGGGTGCCCACCCCCGGGACACTGCTGTTTGCAATGACAGGGCGGGAGCCGCGCGTCTCCCGCCCTGTCATTGCAAACTCTGCTTTGCTTCATTGAAGCGAGAGCAGGGAAACCTGCTCTCGCTTCAATGAAGCAAAGCACAATTGCTTTTCCATAAGGGGAGCTGCATGTCAGCAGCTCCCCGTGTGGAAAAGCAATGCCGGCTCCCGCAGGAGGTGGGGTGCCGGCGGGACTATGGGGGAATTGGGGTCCCCCCATGGTCCCCAACGGATACGGCCGGCCCATGGGGATGGGGTCCCTGGGGCCAGAAGTGGCCCGGGAGGGGGGCCACGCGGCCCCCTCCCCTAAAAAATGAAAAATAAATAAAAAAAGGAAAGGCCGGCCCCGGGGGATGGGGTCCCCAGGGCCATAAATGGCCTAAGGAGGGGGGCCACGCGGCCCCCCTCCAAATATATAAAAAAAGAAAGAAATACTGGTCATGCCCCGGGGGATGGGGTCCCCGGGGCCGAAAATGGCCTTGAGAGGGGGGCCACGCGGCCCCCCTCCCAAAAATAATTGAAAAAAAAGGATGGCCATGCCCCGGGGGATGGGGTCCCCGGGGCCGAAATTGGCCTCGGGAGGGGGGCCGCGTAGCCCCCTTCCCGTTTTATTTTTTTATAAAGAAAAAAAAAAGAGCAGGCTCTGGGGGATGGGGTCCCCAGGGCCACAATTAATGTAAAAGAAGGGGGGCCACACAGCCCCCCTAGTAAAATTAAAAAAAAAAAAAAAAAAGCTGGCATTTCGGTTAGGCCCCGCCCCTCCCTGCAGCACTCATCAAACGCGCCCCTGGCGCGTTGTAAGTTGGGGAATTAATTCCCCTTGAATACTGAGGGTCCCTGGGGGCCAACTAGCCCACCAGGTACCTCCAGTATGCGCCAGGGAGCTGCGTTGCAGAGAGGTGTTCAGAGGCCACGCCCCTTTTTACACCTCTCTACAACGCAGCTCTGTGGCGCTTACTGGAGGTACCTGGTGGGCTAGTTGGCCCTCAGGGACCCTCAGGACTCAAGGGGAATTAATCCCCCAACTTAAAACCCGCCAGGGGGCGCGTTTGCACAGTGGTGAAGGTAGGGGGCGGGGCCTGAGGTGACATGTGTGTACTTATGCAATCACTCCGCCAAAACCCAAGCACTTATAAATTCACCATGCACTCTCCTTGCAGTACTGTAATCTTCCAGCCAGTACCCATGTACTCATGAATGACCCAGGCACTAACACATGCACTGCTACAATTCCCTGTGCACTACCCATGCAGATCTCTAACCACCTACACAGTACTGATTCACTCCTCCAATTACCCAGGTTGTACCCATGCACTCCAGAAATCCCTCGTCACTACCCATGCACTCCTCAAATCACCCATCCAGCATCATGTACTTATCCAATCACTCCGCCAAAACCCAAGCACTTATAAATTCACCATGCACTGTCCTTGCAGCACTCTAATCATCCAGTCACTTCCCATGTACTCAAGCAATGACCCAGACACTAACACTGCACTGCTACAATCCCCTAAGCACTACTGACGCAGTCCAGCCATCTCCTTGTCACTACCCATACACTCCTCCAATCACCCAGCCAGCACAATGTACTTATCCAATCACTCCGCCAAAACCAAAGCACTTATAAATTCACCATGCACTCTCCTTGCAGTACTCTAATCATCCACTCAGTACCCATGTACTCATGCAATGACCCAGGCACTAACTCATGGCAAATACAGAGGAGGTCATGCTAATCACAGGGGTACCCCAACGCATAGTGTTCCCTAGTGTATGTAGGTGTTTTCACTGTATTCTAAGTGTCTTTTAGCATAGCACTGGCTCCGGTCCTGGTTAGTCAGTCAGTTACCACCAGTACCCGTCAGTAAAAAGTTGGGGGCACAGGAGGACTTTCTGCTCCTCTGTTGGTTCTTTCTGCACATCTCTTGCTTCTTCCTGCACTTTTCTTTGTCTTTCTGGACTTCTGTTGCCTCTTTCTGTATTTGTCTTGCTTCTTTCTGCGCTTTTCTTCCTCTTTCTTCACATGTCCTACCTTTGTAGGCATAGTTAGAAAGTAGCATTTAAAAAACCATTGAAATTCACTGAAAAAACCATAGGTTTCAGGCACGTTATAGTTAGAAATGAGCATTTAAAAAACCATTGAAATTCACTGAAAAAACCATAGGTTTCAGGCACGTTATAGTTAGAAATTAGCATTTAAAAAACCTTAGAAATTCACTTAAAAAACCATAGGTTTCAGGGACGTTATAGTTAGTTGGACATTTCACTCGTACAAAACCATAGAAATTCCCCCGTTATAGTTAGTTCAGCTAACTATAACTCGCGCCCCCGCAATGCACTGCTGATGACGTCACATATTACATCATTCATGACATGGTCAGTGACATCACTGATGACATCACTGATGACATCTCAAATGACATCACTGATGACATCATCCACGTCAAAATCTGATGCACCTCCTCACACTCTAATATAACCTTTGATACACCCACTGTAAAATACAGACTACCATTTTCGAAACCATCGACACACCAATACCAGTTACTACATACGTACTCACTGATTCCTAGGTCTACACACACATCCACTCATTCACCCATACAATCACTCATACATACAGTCACTCATCAATACAACACTATCATATGCACTCATACACCTATACAGACACTCACACACCGCCACTCATCCATGGAGTTACTCACACACCTAGTCAGTCATGCAAAGAATCAATCACACTCCCATTTCCTCACCTATACAGTTATACACACACCACCTCACTTATTCAAACATATACTAACACATACTTACTCTCTTATACAATCACTGATACAAGTACTCACTCATCCATACAGGCACTCTCACAATCACTGACTCTCACGTATAGTCATTTATATACTCCAACTCTCACATACACTGCCTTTTACATATGTAGTTACTTGGACATGTACCACTGAGACATCCAATCTCTCACCAACACACCCATACACACACTCACCCGCCCATACAGCTGTTTCCACATGCACTCTTGAACCCATACACCCAGTGAATCAACCACTCACACATCTATGCACAGAGTCACACACCTCCCACCCACCCACACACACACTCAGTCTCCCATACAAATACTCAGGCAACCAATCAATAACCCATATAGACACTCATGTAGCTACTGACCAACACATGTAGCAGCTTACACAACAACAGACATACTGATACACATATTCAGACAGTTTAGTCACTAACCCATGCATTCAGTAAGACACATTTAATCACTCACTTATACAGTCAGTCACGCACCTACTAAATCCTTCATCCACACACTTATACACCCACTCATTCTTCAATACAACTTGGCATATATATAAAACATATTTAAACTTTACAGAAACACACAGTCACTGGATGATGTCATCAGTGATGTCATCAGTGATGTCATCAGTGATGTCATTTGAGATGTCATCAGTGATGTCATCAGTGATGTCACTGACCATGTCATGAATGATGTAATATGTGACGTCATCAGCAGTGCATTGCGGGGGCGCGAGTTATAGTTAGCTGAACTAACTATAACGGGGGAATTTCTATGGTTTTGTATGAGTGAAATGTCCAACTAACTATAACGTCCCTGAAACCTATGGTTTTTTAAGTGACTATATATATATATATATATATATATATACCAATAACGTAAAATCTAATTAAAAAACATTCTATTATAAATTAAAACATTAAACTATTTAAAAATCTTCAAACTTAAATTACCCACTCCAGTGAGTGCAACAGTAGGGAAAGTGTTGGATAGCGGAGATGTAAAAACTACTATTCCGACTCCAGTGAGTGCAACAGTAGGGAAAGTGTTGGATAGCGGAGGCGTAGAAATTACTATTCCCACTCCAGTGAGTGCAACAGTAGGGAAATTATTGGATAGCAATGGGGTAAAAATTACTATTCCAACTCCAGTGAGTGCAACAGTAGGGAAATGTTGGATAGCGGAGGGGTAAAAATTACTATTCCCACTCCAATGAGTGCGCAACAGTAAGGAAAGTGTTGGATAGCGGAGGGGTAAAAATTACTATTTCCACTCCAGTGAGTGCAACAGTAGGGAAAGTGTTGGATAGCGGAGAGGTCGAAATTACTAATCCAACTCCAGTGAGTGTAACAGTAGGGAAACTGTTGGATAGCGGAGGGGTAAAAATTACTATTCCCACTCCAGTGAGTGCAATATTAGGGAAAGTGTTGGACAGCGGAGGGGTAAAAATTACTATTCCCACTCCAGTGAGTGCAACAGTAGGGAAAGTGTTGGACGGCGGAGGGGTAAAAATTACTATTCCCACTCCAGTGAGTGCAACAGTAGAGAAAGAGTTGGATAGCGGAGGAGTAAAAATTACTATTCCCACTCCAGTGAGTGCAACAGTAGGGAAAGTGTTGGATAGCGTAGGGGTAAAAATTACTATTCCCACTCCAGTGAGTGCAACAGTAGAGAAAGTGTTGGATAGTGGCGGGGTAAAATTTACTATTCCCACTCCAATAATTGTAAAAGTAAAAGTAGGGAAAGTGTTGGATAGCGGAGGGATAAAAAATACTGTTCCCACTCCAGTGAGTGCAACAGTAGGGAGAGTGTTGTATTGCAGAGGAGTAACAATTAATATTTTCACTCCAGTCAGTTCACAATTAAAAACAAACAAATTTTAACAACAATAAAAATATTTAAAAAACAAAATACATTAAAAAATATATAAATTTGTTACAAATTCAAATACAAATATATTTAACATTAAATTTAAAAAAAACATATTATAATGTTAAATATAACAAATACCTACAAATATTATATTAAATAAAATAAAAAATACTTTCCAAACAAATAAATATTTTTAATTAAAACTTATTTTGAACAAAAACATTATTACATAAATTTACTTTTTTTTTATTTCCTACCCTATAACACCACACAATTCACAACCCACATCTAAATTTAAAACATTTACTTCCTCAACTAACATAATTAATTACCAAACAAATTAAAACTCATAAAATGTATTTAACTTCCCACACTTTACCCCTATAATCCCCACAACCCACATCTAAAATTAAACTGTAAAAAAATTAATTACAGAATTAAAACGTATTTTCAATTAAAAAACTAACAGTATTTAACAGCTAATTATAAAGTAAGTGAAATTAATTTACTCCCCACACTGTACCCCTACAACAATAAAACCCACACAAAAAATATAAACAAATACCCTAATTAAATATAAATTAATTAATTATTATTAATGATAAACTAATTTTTAATTAATTAAACAAAAATGACTTCCCACTATTTACCCCTATAAACCCCACAACCCACACATAAAATTAATCGCACAAATTCCATATTACATTTTCAATTAGTTAATTAATATTAATTAACAACTAATTATTAATTAATTAAACATAAATTACTTCGCACCCTTTACCTCAAAAAACCCACAACCCACAACTAAAATCACACAATTACCATAATTAATTATCAATTAATTAGTTAATATGTTAACAACTAATAATAAATTAATTAAACATAAATTACTTCCCACCCTTTACCCCTATAAACCACACAACCTGCACCTAAAATTAATAAAACAATTTTCATAATTAATTTTCGATCAATTAATTAATATAAATTAACAACTAATTATTAATTAATCAAAAATTAATTACTTCCCACCCTTGACCCCTATAAACCCCACAACCTGCACCTAAAGAAATTACACAATTACCATAATTAATTATCAATTAATTAATTAATATTAATTAAAAACCAATTAATAATTAATTACAAATAAATTACTTCACACAATTAGCGCTAAAAAATCTAAATTAAATAAATAAAAAATAATCATTAATTTATTATAATTAAATTACTTCCCACCCTATTCCCCTATAAACCCACATTCCGCTACGGAACTAAAAAATGCAAAATTTAATTAAAATGAAATTCATAAATACTAAAAATGTAACACATATATTAAAAAACAAACAATACTTATACATCACATACATTTAAAATATGAACTAAAATACATAACACTAATTAAAAAATATTTTAAACATCTATATTTTTGCAAACAATATTAATGACTTCTATATTTTTTAAAACAATATTTCTTACCTTAAATTCGATATTCTTGACCACGATATTATTGCAGTCGATATTTCTGAAACTCGATATTTGTGTAAGTCGACATTTCCAACTCGATATTCTGTCTCAGCACCATGCTCTTGTACATAGCGTGGTGGACTCTTGCAGACCTCTTGTGAGAGCCAGGTGCACAGTCCTACGTGTCTACTCTGAGCGGGCAGTGTTTGCTGCTTTACGCTTGTGAGCCTCTCGCGACAGCGTACTTGATAAACCTGGCATCCTTGGCGTGGTTTCCCCTGTCTTTTTGCCTCTACCTCCTGTAATTTTTACTATGTGCTGGATTTAGTTTTTGCTGGTTTAGGTATCTGGGCACTTTCCCACTGCTGATCAGTGCCAAAGTGTAAGTGCTCACTGTGTAAATTGTGATTATGATTGGTTATCCATGTTTGCCATATTTGATTTACCGGTAAATCCTAGTAAAATGCACTATGTGTGCCCAGGGCCTGCAAATCAAATGCTACTAGTTGGCCTGCAGCACTGATTGTGCCATTCACACAAGTAGCCTTTCAAAGGTGTCTCAGGCCTGCCAGTGCAGTTTCTGCATGCACAGTTTTTAACTGCCATGTCGACCTGGCAAGTACACCCACTTGCCAGGCCCTAACCTTCCCTTTTCTTACATGTAAATCACCTCTAGGGTAGGCCCAAAGTACCCTTATGGGCAGGGTACAGTGTATGTGAAAGGTAAGACATGTAGCAATGTGTTTTACATGTCCTGATAGTGAAATACTGTGCATTTTGTTTTTCCACTATTGAAAGGCTATCTCTCCAATAGGTTATCATTGGAGCTACCTTATAACATCTTACAAGTGTAACTTTCAATTGGGAAGTGATAGAGATTCGGAGGTTAGGTTCGCTGAACTCAGGATTTAAAAATACATCTTTTAGTGAAGTTGTTTTTTAAATTGTGTGTTTGAAAATGCCACTTTTAGAAAGTGGGCCTTTTCTTAGTTAACCATTCTGTGCCTCTGCCTGCCTTTGGAATCAACGCCTGGTTTGTAGCTGACAGTGGCTGGTTTGTGCATTCAGTCTAGACAGTCACACAAAGGGGAGCTGAGGTATGTCCTGCATATCCTGATGAGTCTTCCTGGGCTAGAGTGATGGGAGGAGTTGTCACTAACACCTGAATAGGCTGTGGCTGCCTTTCACAATGCTGTCTCCACCTCCTGCAGGGTACTGGCCAGGGCAGAACAGAACTGGTTCTGGTGAGCCAGAGAGACTTTCTTTGAGATGTGTTGACTTCAAAGGCTAAAAGTAGTATAAGTAGTGGGACCCTGACCCCAGAACTTTAGAAGACTTCTGGATCAAGAGGACTCTCTGCCAGGAGCTGAAGAGCTGTGAGGAGGAGTACTGACCCTTTGCTGTGTGTTGCTTTGCTGGGTTGGCCTGCAGTTGCTGCTTCTGCAGTAGATGACAAAGACTGGACTTTGCTGTGTATCCTGCTTGAGAACATTCTCCAAGGGCTTGATTTAGAACTTGCCTCCTGTTAAGAAGTCTCAGGGACACAAAGACTTCACCTACAGCATCCTTGATCTCCACTGCTGGGAGTTCTGACCTGCCTTGTGGTGCCAATTCTAGTTCTGGGCCCTTGGAGGATGTTTTGCTGTCTCTACTGGTGAAAATCAACGCATCACCCTTCCAGCACCATTTTTCGTGCCGCAAAGTGCCATTCGGCCAAAAAACACATGCAACGCTGAGGTGCGCCTGAAAAGATCGACATAGTTCCTGTGTGCAGCCCGAGAAATCACCGCAGCCCGAGTCCTAGGCACCGAGTTTCTGAAGTCCGAAACTCCGGCTCTGACTCCAACGCAAGCCCGGCCTTACGCCTGGAAGAATCGATGCGTCATCTACCTGCGGCTGCAGAAATCGACGCAGTATGTGAATCGCTGCCGCAATGACCCGCAGCGCCTGTATTTTCCCATGCATCATACCTGTGCACCAAGTACAACACCCGCAGACCCGAGCCATCTGGAATTCAACACATCGCTTCCCCTTACAGCCCGGATTCGACTCAGCACTTCTCCTGCGTCCAGCAGAACTGACTCATCGCCTCCCCTCGGACTCAGGAACCAATGCATCCCTGTGTTTTCCAGCACCTCGCTCATCTGGTTGGTGAATTTTGAGGCATCCTAAGTTACTTTGTGAAAAACACCCGCATCCATAGTTTTCTATGGACAGAATTGCTAAAACCTTTAAAAGTGATATTGTGATAAATGTATGTTGGATTTTTGCCATTTTGATCTTGTTTGGTTTAGATAAAGATACTTTATTTTTCTAAAATTGGGTGGTGTCCATTTGTAGTGTTTTCAATGTGTTACTTTGTGTTTGGGTACAAATACTTTACACATTGCCTCTGAGATGAGCCTGTCTGCTCGTGCCAATCTACTGATGGGGTGAGCAGAGGTTATCTAGGTGTGTAGCTCCCTTATTCTGACTAGAAGGAAGGGTCCTTACTTGGACAGGGTGCAACACACTGCCAACTATGACCCCCATTTCTAACAGTACTTTTATAATGAAATTTGCCTTTTTACTGAACATATCCTGTTGTAAAAGGTATAATTTATATGCACCAGATTTTTGCTACTCCTTATTTTTTAATACGATCCCACAAGAGTCTTCCAAAATTGTAACTTTTTTGGAAAATAGGAATTAACCATCTACTCCTCACCGTATTTATCTTTTACACAATTTCTCTCAAAAACAAACTCCACAATATGCATTAAAACTAATGGAGTGTATGGTAAACTCATCTACTCCTTTTTAATATTCGCAATCCCACGAGAGTCCTGTGAGATCATAAACATTTGTTACAAACAATGTACATTTATTTTCTTCACAGTAGTTATGCCTTAGACACCTCCGCTCAAAACTTAGGGAGACACCATGCCTTTCTGCTGCCCTCTTATCTTATATAGCTTTTTTATTTCATTTCCACACCTGACATTTTTCACAGTAAACAGTAAAGGCCGCCATTTCATTTTTAACATTCCAATAGCCAGCCAATCAGAGCGCTTGCTTTCATGAGACTGACAGGAGACTCTCTCCTGCAACAACATGAAGGCTCACGGGAAACAAATGGGCTGCATTTTTGAGTTTGCACTCTTGCGAGAGGGTCACTGGACTCTTGCGAGCCCAACTGGCAAAATATACAACTATATTTTACCCTTAATATCTCAAAAACTACTGAACAGATTTACATCAAATCACAAAAAGCTCAATCTGCGAACCAAGATCTAGCTTCCTGCCGAATTTGGCGTAATTCGGTTCAGCAGTTTTTGCTAAAACCTGTCTTAAAGAAGTCTATGAAAAATGCATGGATATTTTGAATTTTAGGACCCTCCTTTTTTCTCGGCCCCCACTTGACGGATCAATCCAAAACTTTCCAGGAAGCAGCTGAGGTAGATGACCTTTTTTTAGGAAAGTTTTGTGAAGATGCGTCAAAAGGGGCCAGTTATTAGCAACCAAAAAACACTCGGTGTATGGGAAAGCAGACCTAACTATAACTACCTACTGGTGACAGCCAGTAGGTAATATATATATTACCTACTGGCAGTCGCCAGTAATTGGTTACAGTTAGGATCTAGTTTCCATAGGAAAAGCATTTTGTGTTTTGATATTAACTTTGAGGCAGTTTCATAAATCGTCACAAAATTTTCAAAATTTGTACAACACTCTCGTTCAGCTGCTGAGCTGAAGTTTCGGGGTGATTCATCAAGCGGGGGCCAAGAAAAAGGGGGGTCCGAAAATGCTTTTTTCCGGACCCGATTTCCCATAGGGATTTTTAACACGGCTACGACCCGAACCGCTAGACGGAATTACACCAAATTTGGTCCAGAAAGAGCCCTTATTGTGATTTGGTGTAAATCCATTCAGTAGTTTTTGAGTTATTAAAGAAAAAAGAAATATAGATATCTAGGGACGCAAATTCTTTGTGGATCCGCTGTGTTGGATCCATGGAGCCACATGCCAAAGCAAGGCCCTGATTGGCTGGCCGCATCCTGAGAGAAAAGTAGCGGCCGCCACTTTGTTTATAGGCTCGGTGCGGGGAGAGAATAAAGGTGAAAAGTGAGATAAGGGGTCAGGATAGAGGTATCCTGACCCAATAGGACAGATGGAGGGTTCACTGGCAAAAAATGTCTCGCAAGAAATGCGCATGCGTGGGCGCGCGCGCATGCGCAGTTTCCTCAAGGATTATCCAGACGGCGAGGAAGAGGAGGAGGGCAGCCCGGGGATGCCGCAGTACAGGTAAGTGGTTTTAATTTACTTTAAGTAATGTAGAATTGATTGTTAATATAGGGGGGGGGTGGAGGCGGGGGCTGGCCAACTCCGCTCCGCTGCGGAGTGTGCAGACATTTGCCTTCTCCGCAGAACGCGGAGGAGGCAAATCTCCGCACACTCCGCGGGCGGAGCGGAGGTCTCCACCCGGGCTTAGTCAGGAGCCTCACACCTAGAAGCAAATGCAGCAGAGGGGAAACAAAGGCTCACACCTTGGGGGTCATTATGATAGCGGGCGGATCGCCCCCGCCGGCCCAGCGGTAGTCACCGGCGGCCCGGCGGGGGCGATCCGCCCGCCATCCACACTTCAAAGACCCCCCGCCATATTAGGATGGCTGGGGGTCCGCGGCGGACGGAAAGACCGTCCGCCGCTCTCCGCCGGTCGACTCGTCGACCGGCGGTACGCTATGGTTAATATGGTGGCGGTGTCTGCAAGACACCGCCATCCATATTAGCATGCAGGCGGAGATGTGCCTTCCCATGGCGGCGTTGCCGCCATGGAAAGGCATGTGGTCTTTGACTTTGGGGGCCCGTAGCGGGCCCCCAGGAAGTTGGCGGGGTGGGGGGTGCACATGGGGGGTACCAGGTACCCCCCTGCATTGGCATGGACGAAGTGGCAGGCACCGCACGGTGATTGTCACCTTGTGCATGCCAATGCACAACGTCTATTCCCAGCATTGTGGCGGGCGGTGCTGTGAGCACCGCCCGCCACAATGCTGGGAATAGAGCTTGCCACCACCACGGTGGCATCCTAATCTCAGGTGCGGGACCGCCGCACCCCTTGCGGACGGTCCCGCATTCCGTTGCGGTGGCGGGCAGACTTTGTCCGCCCGCCATCGTAATGATGCCCCTTGTTATCACTTCACACATACTTAAGAGAGGCAGCTTTTCACTTTGTTCAGTCCCTGTTTAGGAGATTTGCATGCTCTGTAAGAATGTTAAATGTGTTGGTCTTTCCTAGTATTTTCACAAAATAAATAGCATTTATATAGTGCTTACTACCCCTGAGGCGGCGTTGTAATAATTTAAATATCACTATTTTTTCTTGTAAAGCACTATGGGTAGAGGAAGTTTACGCTGACAAAAGGCATCACTGTTTTATGCCGTTTCCTCATCCTGCTTCAACATCCTCCGAATGCTCCGCAGGATCTTCAAGTGGATCCCCACCGAAACAAGAAAAACAGTCACCCAGGCCCTCGTCACCAGCAGGCTGGACTACGGAAACGCCCTCTACGCAGGAACGACGGCTAAGCTCCTGAGACGGCTGCAACGCATCCAGAACGCCTCTGCATGTCTTATCCTCGACATCCCCCGACGCAGCCACATCACACCCCACCTGAGAGACCTGCACTGGCTCCCTGTCAACAAGAGGATAACCTTCAAGCTCCTCACCCACGCACACAAAGCACTCCACAACTCCGGACCAGCCTACCTCAACAGACGACTCAGCTTCTACACCCCCACCCGCCAGCTCCGCTTGACCAGCCTCGCCCTCGCCACAGTCCCCCGCATCCGGAAAACGACCGCCGGCGGCAGATCCTTCTCCCACCTCGCCGCCAAGACCTGGAACACCCTCCCCACCAACCTCCGACAGACCCAAGACCTACTGGCCTTCAGAAGACTCCTCAAGACCTGGCTCTTCGATCAGTAGCAGCACCCTCTTCCCCCAGCGCCTTGAGACCCTCGCGGGTATGTAGTGCGCTTTATAAGTGACATGATTGATTGATTGATTGATTGATTGATGTGTAGCTTACAAAAGTGCGAATCTTCTGCCTAAATCAGGAGGGCTTTCCTGTACACTCAAATTGTGCTTCAATGTACTCATGATAGACATGTTAAACATATAAATGCTAGGGCTTAAGATCTGATGTCACTTCTTATGATGTCACGTGCCGTGATGTCACGCGCCATGATGTCACGCGCCGTGATGTCACGCGCTGTGATGTCACTTGCATACTGATTAACTAGGTTAGTCCCCTCACTTATTTTTTTAGGACTTGTGCCCTGGATATATGTATCATCAAGGTACATAGATGTGAAGTTACAGTAAGAAAATCTACACCTCTATGTTCTAACCTTCACGATGCTTTTGTAACCGATATTCTGGGATTGTTTTAGTAGCACAATAGTTTCGTGCTCGGTAGTTTGACAATGTAACCAGTAAGCACGTAGCCACGTTCTTACTCACCTGAGCCAAATTTATGGTCTGCAGCAGTAGACCTGCTAGGGGCTGTGTAAGTTATATCTTAAAATTGTTCTCCTTATCCATATATTTTATGAAAATAGAAATGGCCCCCGAATCAGACTGCTCCAAATGCAATGAAAGACAATTATCCTAACAGTGCGGCAGGTAATTATTGCAGATTTCGGAAAGCGTATTGTGATTGTCGTATATGTGGAAAAAATGTTTCTTTTTATTGGTAAAACGAATTATATATTGTCAAATCTAACAAAACTGAATCTGAAAATATTTTTTTAAAATTTATCAGATTATGTAAAAATAGATGAGGAGGACCCGTCCCTTTACTTGTAAGGCCACCTAAATGTCGGTCTGTCCCTTGGATGGCACGCTCGCTGCTGCGTCACGAAGAAACCATGGCCTTACCTACAAGCCGCGTCCGTTCTTAGGTCACCTGCTTCCGGGACAGTTGGAGAGCATCCCAGGGGCTGACATCACAGGTTGCGTCATAATCACCGCACAAGCAGTTCTTTGCTTTGTTTGAGCTAAAGTGTTCAGCAGAGGTGACTGTTGTGTCTCTGGTTACTTCTCTGTGAGGTAAGCTTTCTGGATCCCCGCTCTTTTCTTTGCCGTGAGTTTTCGGTGAGGGTCCGAGATCCCTTATTTTTAGTCGTACTTTGAAGGTTCACCATCAATCCATGTATTCCAGCTCGAAATTCTGAAAGGCGATAAAGGGCACAGAGCGAAATTAAGAGAAATGGTCCGAGTCAGATTTGGAGGTGTAGGAAAGGGGGTCCCGGTCCCGGATGGGGCACGACAGCCGAGTGCAGAAGAGAAGCGGGCGAGCCAGAGCACGTGAGTGGAGGGCCTAAAAGAAGCTGATGGGTGCTGTGACGCGGGGGGGGGGGTCGTGGATAAGAAAGCTTGGCCGAAAGATGTACATAGCTGAAAGCCTAACTACAAAAGTTGTTAAACAAAAAATGGATTTAATTTATAGTGTCCTAACCGTCCAGATTATAACAGGTGAGGCATTTTCATTTGTTTTCTCAAGATATTCAGCAATTCTGGAAAAGTGATCGAACTGTTTCCACATTTTATATTTATGAGAAAAGTCTTAGGTAAATCTGCTCCTTGTCTGTAGCCAGTTCAGTCAAGGGTGTAGCTATCAAGTGTGCAGCAGATGCAGTGACGCTGAGCCCACCCGATTGAGGGGTGCCTCTGTATCCCTCCACGCACGCACGCTCTCTCTCTCTCTCTTGTGCTCCACCTTCAGAGGAGCTCCTCTTTACGGATACCACTTCGGTGCTCAGCAGCGCTCTATGAAACTTTTACTATCTATAAACAAACTGTAGCCCTCAATATGGCAGGTGGTCTCTTTCCAGGGCTGGATTCGCCATATAGAACTGAAAACCTTGTTAGTCTGAGACCCAGGTTCTGCTTCTAGGGGTGATGGATGGGGGGATCACCAGCTATCAATTAACAACAAGAGAGAAAGGGATTTTCTAGGAGCACTCTTAGTCCCCTGGCTCGTATATTTATAACAACAAAAGAGTGTGCCTTATCTTTAGAGAAGAGCAAGCATGTAGAATCAAACTCGATTCGTTGAAAAACACAAAAGAATCACACTGGATTCTTTTAAAAGCCCTCACTCACCAACCTGGTTGGTGACATGCTTCATCATCGGGCCCCACCAGGAGGACCGAATGCCCCCCTGGTGTGCTTCAACGCCAGAAATACTGCGGAGCAGGTTTTTTAGTGTAGATGCGTGTAAAAGTGCTATGTGTGGTGAATTAAAATTGTCTAGATTGTGTCCAAGATAACTTTAATTAGGTGGCCAATCTGACAAAAAACACTAAATATAGGATGTATATGCTGAATTAATCAGCTACATCCACTGGTGCATGGTCAACATGTTTCTGCCTAAATGGTATCACTTGCCAGGCATTCTTCAGGACCAAAGAAATATATATGTGGACCTCGGCGGTATGGGCGCGCTAAGGCCCACCCTAACCAGAGGTTAAAGTATGAAAAAGAGTTAAAAGTTGGTACAGTGACTCACTGTTACCCGTCAAGTCCTCCTATTTTTGAAGAACTCGAATTCGATCTAGAAAAAGAATAAAACAAACATACAAAGACAGACACACAAAGACAATACGTGTTAAAAATCCAAATAATGCCAATAAACGTGCGTTTGCCGTTGTAATTATCTCATGCACTCGTGCTCTTCTCAGAGTGCAATGTTACCGTACCTCGGGGAACAAAAGTGCACTAGGGTGAAAAAACGTGCACGTGTTCTCACAAAACTCAATAGCTGTAACCATTTAGCAACCTAGCAATGTGAAAATACTATGTTCATGCATACGCTATATCGCCTGCACGCTAACTCTGGTCATAGCAGTAGCGGTGAATCAAAAAAGGGGGACTTTTCCTATACTATGAAAGCCCACCGGAGTATCTCAGCAGGAATATATTTAAAAAAAATAAGATTCTTACATGTCGTGTGACAACTAATCACACCATGGGTCTCGGGAAGGGGGTGGTGGCAAGTAGGCACACCCTAAAGAAAAACAGAAACAAAAAAAAGGGAAAAAGGTTGAGGTAGTTGTTCCATTTAACCTCCAAACGGGACATATTTCACTTATCTCGTGTTGCGGTGGGCTCTCACTCACGCCATCAAAGCCAAGCACCCACTCGGTACCTGCTGTAATCCTTCAAAACCGGACCCCGTCGATCCAGCTGTGGGAAACAGCTCACATGTAATGTACACAATTGTCTTACCTCACCCCTCAAATACTACCCTACACGGTCATCCTCACTGGCTACACTCACTTGGTGCAACATAGACTAACACAGACACATTTTCCAGGGCTGCTTTACCACCTCTTCGGCATTGTTAATATCTAGGGGGCCAACTGCAAATTACATTTTGTAATCCATGAACGAATACTACAGTAATACTGATCCAGCGGTATACCAACAACAGATACTCCACTACCATATACTCACCTAGGCCCATAAAACACACAAATTGAGTAAACCGCTGGAGTTTGTCAAAGTTTTATATTTATACTTCACAATATTCAGGATTAGTTATTTAATTTTCCTAACTAACCTTTCACTGATCAAAAAGTTCTTTCCTCTGGTCGATGGACCATTAGTTGAACTAGTTGATGGTGATAATTAACATAACCCTTAATTATTCTTTTATTTTTAAGTAAATAATCACAGACTCAGGAAGTTTTAAAATTTATATCTAAATTAAATGCATGTGAACCATTTCAAAAATACAGTGCAGTCACCATCATTCTTAGGAGAGAAAATTCAATTGATTAAACATCAAGCATATACTTCGGACTCATACAATAACAAATGCTCAGAAAGGGAGAGGACAGAGAGAAAAGAACATTAGCAAATAACGTGAAATTATAGTTACCAAGAATGGTGTGAAAGACCAACCCCCTGGCCAAAGGGCTGGTAAGGGTCCCCCAGGATAGGTCAGGAGACAAAGACTTCAGGACAGGATTCAGGACAGGATAGTTGACCTCTCTAGAATACCGACGATTGCGCCGCACCCCTCTCTGACACTCTATTCCTCCTCGAGATTCTTCCGCGATCTTCTGATCTAACCCAGTTAATTAGGATAGTAAGTTCTGCTTCAGATTCTGCATTCGATTCTTCATCAGCATCTCACAGCATCTCTCCCAGCATGAGCATCCCCGACTCCCAGACAGCATCCCGAGCTCTGCTCTGCTCCGTTAAAATAACTAACTAAAGCTACCTTAGTTATACCTTCGTTTCTTCACGTTCCACCCACTAAAGTTTCAATATCGTAAATATACAAAATCTATTTGGTCAGGCAAGGGGGGATGATCCTCACACCATGCTTACATGTCACTTTATTCTGTTAAACCATTGTTCGCAAACCCATCCCCTAAATTTTAATTCAAAACTTTATTCCCATCCACTACATGTATCCACTTTGAAACATTAATGACACTATGAAGAATAGGACATCTCATTGCTGAACTTTTCACCATCCGTTCCCAGGGTATGGCACTCCAATTTGGCTTCCGTTCAAGTGTTCTGTCATTGACCTTCATGGCTTCACTCAGTGAGCATGCGCAGGCATTGCGTCATTTCATCTAGTCCGGTTATACAAGAGAGGCCCAAATGCGCACTAATAATAAAGTCAAAAGACAAATGTTATTTTCATAAAATAAATGGTTTCACTGTATACCTCCCACCTCTACTCTATTCCTGTTTTCTTATTAATATTTTCCCCGCATTAGCATTAGTAAAATAGCCTGTTTTTGTTTCAGCTAAGCAGATGCCATGCACGCGAGTCTTCAAGACTCCATTTTAGTGTCTTCTGCTCATGCGCTAGAATTTCCCTCCAAGCATTACCTCGTCATTCTGCGTAGATGCAGTTGACGCATGCGCACAACAGTTTCCCCGTTTAAAGCGGTATTAGTCCGTTTTCATTGTTATCCGCGTTAGTACACACATAAGCAAGCTTCACTAACCCGCGTGTTCATGTGGTGCTTATTAGTTATTCACTAAACATGGTTAGTAACTTGTTAATGAGTTAAACGAGAGGATTGCCTCCGAGCAAGTCTCTTTCTTACGAGACCTTGCTCCATCAATCCCCTCTCTGATGGCATTTTGAGCCATCACAAAATTACCCATCCCTTCCCAGATGCCAACTTTAGCACATCTCAGTTTTCTCTTTTCTCTTTCATCAATTTGTCGGTTACTTCTTTTCCTTCCAAATCTTTCATCTTTTTGTATAGCTTTCCTTTCACTTCCTCTAACTGAATTTCTTCATATTCCCTCTTTCGTTTCTTTCCTCTCCCTTCTTTTTCTAAATGTATTCTCTTTCCCTTACTTCTGCAGCATTTACATGTGATCATTACTATCATTACTATTGTCATTGTCACAACTATTGGTAAGATTATTTGACCTATAAAACTTTTCCCAAAATTAGTAAACCAATTCCCTATTGATGTTATACCCTTTGTTAATCTTCCCCATACACTATCAACCTCCAGTTGGGTCAAGTCATTATGCATTCTTGTAATATTTCTAATATACCCTTTAATTTCCTTACTTTTGTCCGGAATATAAGTGCAGCAATGTTGAATTTTCAACATACCACAGACTCCGCCCTCTTTTGCCAATAAAATATCAAGAGCAAGACGATTTTGTAAAACCATAGACCTAATTGCAGCCATCTCGGTATTAATCATTAAGAATCCTCCTGCAGTATCTGTAGAAAGACGATCAACTATGGTTGATAATTTGCAAATTTTACGCAAATTTAGAATGACTCCAACTGAGGGTATCAATGCACTAAATATATCACCTACTATTTCAGAAAAACTAGCTCTTCTTCTCCGTGTTAGTCCATTAGATTTTTCATTGATTCCATTGATTCTGTCCACATGGTAAATCTTTGGAAAAACTATTCCAAAATAACAGCTCCCGTACCATCTTGCAGGTACCCTATAATAGGCATTATTCCCGCATACATAATAAACTCCTAGAAATACAGGATCAGTTCCCCCTTTTAGTCCCCATCCTCCTAAAATTAGGAAGTTATGTTCACATTCACTGGAACCAATGAAATTGTTATTATAATCTGTCTTTAACCTATGGAGGCAGAATTTTCCCTTTTTCACAAAGTCTAGGGACATCGCAGCATGAGCTTCGCCCTTTGCATAAATTCCCTCTTTCTCAGCCCATGGAGGTACATGGGATTTCTGTTCAGCAGCTTTCTTTGTTAAATCCTGTCTCCTTTCTTCTACTAAATTCAAAAATTCTTTTTCTTCTTCACGTAATATACATGTTAAATTATCCTTGTGTGCCTGAGCTATATCTATTGAACTCATTGTTAAGAAGAATTCACCCATAAACTGTGCATTTTTACTACTAATCACTGGATTCATATTCTTTCTAATAGGCAGTTCTGAAAATACTACATCTAAGTTTGAATAAAAATACTGAAGTTTCCCTGTTACGTAAAATAAACTTGATAAAACACTACATGATACACCATATGTTAAAGGTATATGGTGATACGTCACCCCTTCTGACACTGATGAGGGTAACTTCATACAAACATAACAATTACTAATCTCCATCGTGTTAACATATTGAAATAACAATTTAGTAAATATATTTAAAGATGAATCATTGTCTGATTCATTATGATAATTTATCTCATCTTCTACCCCTATTTCTATTTTAGTTCCCTTTATTCTATCTGCTTTCTCATTAGTAATTGTACTATTCTTGTTACTTGTTTCCATTAACAAAGTTACTCCTATTGTTAGGAATAACCATACTAATACTACTAATATAATACTACATAAGCAAAATCTTAAACATTTTCTTTTTAAACTTCGTTTCGGTCTTTCAGTGTCTTCAACTTCTGCCATTTTAATCTGAGAACATTTCTTTTCTCTTTTTCTTTCTTTCTCTGTCTAAATTTTTCTTTTATTTTAAGGAGGTCTTAATTTGCTTTCATCAATCTGTGCAACATGAACTCTTTCTGATTCTGGGGGCGGAGCTTGCCGGCGCCGAAGATGGCCGCCTAAGAGACGAGCTCTGCACTACCATCTCACGATCCTGAAGGAATCCGGCATTGGCAGGAAGCGCCAATTCATCAACGCAGTGCCTTCCATAGCAGAGGAGATCCGCTGCGGGTTGCACTATCCCCGAAGCTTGGAGGTGCGGTGTGAGCGGAGCGGCCGACATCGACTGTGCGGAGTGCTGGCTAGGCCGCAAAGCCCTGGACTCTAGTTACATTCCACGCCCACCGGAAGAGAGACCTTGCTGGGGTGCTGTGCCTCCGGGTGCCGGCCGGAGTCTCGGAGTGGCACAGTGCACCCTCGGAGGCTTATCATAGGATTCGGGGTGGGTAGTATTATTGGCGCCTTCCAGATCTACCGTGAGGTGTGGCAGGACAACGGGCTCACCCTGGACAGGGCTGCGGACGGCGTACACTCTGGGATCGGAGCTTTCTCAAAGCGGCAGTTCGGGAGCGCGGACAGTGAAGAGTAACGACGTACTCCTAGCGCTCGCCCCCTTGCCCAGGGGCTTTATCAAACGGCCCGTCCTGGAGAACAGAGCCGACGAGGCCTAAACGCGTGGCAAGGTACGTGGCAGGACCAGCCATTTAAAGCGCCCTAACCTGTGTTGAAGACACACTATAATGAGCAGCTAAGCAGGGTTTGGTTTGCTCACAGGCCTACCCCTGGAGCTAGTTGTGTCACATTAAAGGCGTCAGCCCCTCTGGGCTCTTACCATTGCTGAGTGATTCTGCCGCCCCGGGGATTTTATTTTAATTTTACAGACACGGGGCGCTCCCCTAACTCCCATTGTCTGGGGACTGCCGACCTATAGTAGCTGGGAGCCTGTCTGTGTTACACGGGGGGCGTGCGGAATTGTTCGCTGCCGCAAACGGAGGGTACTGGGATACACTTGGCCGCATCAGATCCTGCGCAAGTGAAACTGTGGTCATTGGAGTGACTGGGCGTGCTGGGCAGTTGTCCCTGAGTGGCGCACTGCAAGCCGTGACCGATCAGTGTACCTTATATTGGCCTAATCCTGCTACACCCCAGGATAATACCGGTTGCGACCACGCCGGAGCTTCCTGAACTGGTGAGTCCTACCAAGGCTGGCAAATATGGGCAGAACCGAGAGAACGCAGCCGAAATTGACATTTGAGCAGCACAAACCAAAAGAGCGTGCAACGTCTGCCGATGGAGGAGATAATGGCAGAGACCAAGAGCGGGAGATACAGAATGGCGATATCAAGTCCATGCTCGCCTCGATGGAGAAGGGCCTACAAAACTCATTAGCAGTCTTGGGCACGAAGATGGACTCCCTCTCCTACCGCATGGACAGGATGTCTGAGAGGCTTGACAAGCACGTGGAACGCATCGACATGGTCGAACGACGTATCACAGAGGTGGAGGAGTCGCAGACGGAATTGGACACTGGCCACAAATGATTAGACAAGGCGCTCCAGGTGTTGCAAGATAAAACCGAAGACTTAGAAGCGAGGTCGCGGAGGAGTAACCTGAGAATTACTGGCCTGCCAGAATCGACGCCGACTGGCAATGTGGAACAATTTATTGAGAAATTGCTGGTCTCGCTCCTTGGTAGTGACGCCTTCTCGCCCATGTTTGTGGTCGAGAGAGCGCATCGCTCCTTGGGCCCACGCCCGCCACCTGGTGCCCCCCCGAGGTCGATAATTGCAAAGTTACTAAACTACCGCGACAGGGACGCAGCATTGAGAGTAGCCAGGGAGAAACAGACTTTACACTACGATGGCTCTGCCCTCTCACTATTTCCAGACTTTACGATGAAGGTTCAGGAGGCGCGTCGCCAGTTTTCGCCACTCAAGAGGCAGTTAAAAGAGCAAAACATAGACTATGCAATGCTATACTCGGCTCGCCTACGTGTCAACCGACAGGGCCAGTCGCAAATTTTCACAGATCCCAAGATGCTACAGAAAGCCATGAAAGACTGGTCTAGGGAACAACGACGCAGCCCGGACAGAGGTGCCACAGCCGTGGCGGATGGAGGATCCTTGGAGGAGCGGGACTGAACTCTTACATGACCGCATCACAGATAAGAATTATGCATCAGTGGGGGATAGAGCATGTCAATGTCACTTATGAGATTTCACTGTTCACGGGAGGTATGGGTTGGTTGCATAGCCGCTACACGGAAGTCCTGTTGTGGTTTTTCCCCCCCCTAGTTTGATGTCCTGTGGCCTGCTGAGGTGTGGTCTTGGACAATTTCTAGAAAGCACATGCACACCGGGGGTAGGATATGTACTTCTTTCTGCTAATGCGTAATATTAGTTTGATGATGTGCGGAGGGGTTCGACAACTAACACACTGTAGTTTGACAGGACTCTGTTGGCAACCTCCGCCTACGAGTGAAACACACACTTGGGGGTATTGTTATTGTTTTTTTTGGGTGGGTGGGATGGATGATGGATGTTCCGAACAGTATTGCATAAGTTTTGTTCAGGGGGGTTTTCTGGGTATTTTTCGTCAGGTCCTGGTTGGGGGTGTCCTGATGTGGGTGGGGGGTGGAGGGTTAATGAGACTCAGATGATATACTGTACATGATGTCAGGCATTCACACCTGCTACATTGCAAAACTGTATCATGCACAATTACGCCATGGCGACACTGATTAATTCCAAGACGCATACGGCTGAAGACAGTCGGGAGACTAAGGTGGACACACTCAGAGCACTCACATGGAATGTTAGAGGACTGAATGATTATAGAAAAGTTCGCAAAGTCCTTTCATATCTGACGAGGCAAGCAATAGATATAGCAAACAAAAATGACCCTGCACCCGAGATAAGCCAGTACTCTCTAGTATTGATGTCCAAATATAACATATTTAGGCAAAACGAAGCAGTCCAGAGCAAACAAAGTTGACCCTACACACCAGAACAACATGTATTTTGGTGATCATAAGATGGCAAGAATAGTAATATATACACTACAATTCATACCTTCATCATAGTCTTTATCTGCTGGCGGTGTGCATAATGATTCACGATGATTTTTATTATTAAAAAACAGCGAAGGCGATACAATGTATCTATAAATAAACACAATAACAATAACAGATCTGCAGTGAGTCTTATTGCCGGTTAAACCCTCAACAATTGTATAAATATTTATACTACTATTCAAAGTACACCCCATATATGATGAAGGTATGAATTGTAGTGTATATATTACTATTCTTGCCATCTTATGATCACCAAATGCGATAGAGCCAGAATGAGCTGTCATATATGCGATAGCTTTGAAATATGATATAATGCAGCAAACTATGTGTCTGTTTTCTGTGTTTCCTTCCTTACCGAAATAATTTTGCGACAGTGATTATGTGATCCTTAGAGTAGCGTCCCGTTGATCTAAATTTGATAGGATGAGAGTTATGTCTATCTATGATGGTCATTAACAACAACACAGTGCTAGCGTGATAATGAATTACAAGGAACTGCATAGTTTTGTGCACTTAATGTTGTATTGTGTTCATATTATAAATAGTGTTTTGTAATTGCTTTTAGCCCTGAAGAAGTCCCGTGAGGGATGAAACGCGTTGACAAGCAATTGTGTGGTGCTTTTTAAAGAATTAACTGCTTTTCAATAAAAGAAACTGACTTCAATCAAATAACACGACCATCTGTCTCATTTTCATCTGGGAAGCTATTTATTCAATATATTGTTCAAATTTTCTTAAATATGATGTACTAGGACATTTATACTAGAAAATACATGTTGTTCTGGTGTGTAGGGTCAACTTTGTTTGCTCTGGACTGCTTTGTTTTGCCTAAATATGTTATATTAGGACATCAATACTAGAGAGTACTGGCTTATCTCGGGTGCAGGGTCATTTTTGTTTGCGTTGGATAGTGGTGGTTTGTAACCACTCTTTAGGATGTATGTGGGTCACATCCTAGACCAGATGCACCGAGGCATAGTGTAGTTTTAACAGGCCCCCACAAGTAGTGACGTTTGGTGCTGGACAGTTAAAAGCTCTGACCCGTTTCTTTGTTTGGATAAGCAATAGATATAGCCCTACTGCAAGAAACGCACCTCCCTGCCAACTCCCCTATGTTGCGCTGTAGAGGCCTGCACGGCAACATCCATGCTGAGGTTTTACCACTCACGCACGAGGTGTACTCACGTGGGTCAACCCTAAGTCAGCCCTCTCCCTTAATCCGGTGACCACTGACACTGACGGTAGATATGTGATTTCTAGGTGTAGTGGGAAGGGCATGGATGTACTCATAGTTAATATATACGGCCCTAACTTCGATAACCCGGAGTTTTTTTCTACACTGTCTGACTGGGTAGGCTGCTTCAGCGGGGGTTACAGCTGTGGGGGGGTGATTTTAATCAGGTACGGAACCCAAGTCTAGATAGATCGGGGGGTCCGGAGAGGCATACCATGGTAGCTGCCAGGGAGGTAGAGTGTGCGATAATTAGGTTTGATCTAAGCGATGTGTGGCGCCTGAAACACCCGCACAAGGGAGGCTTTACACACTACTCAGCGTACCACAACTTGCATACCCGAATTGACTATTGGCTTGCAGCTAGGACACGCAACGACAAGGTCCGCCTATGCCAGGTGCTACCACGTACACTTTCAGACCATTCGCCGATCCTATTGGTGCTGGACACTCCCCGCAGGCTTATACCCCCATTCACTTGGCGATTTCCACCCTACTCCCTACTTGACGCGGTATTCAAAGACGAATTGGCTGAGGCAATTGAGACGTTTTTGATAAAAATGTGGGCTCTGTGGATGACTACCAAGTCATCTGGGAGACTTTCAAAGTTTACATCAGGGGGGTCACCATATCGAAACACTCGGGGGTCCTTCGTTCTATACGAAAACGCCTAACGGACTTAGAGGGGAAAATTAAGATTCTAGAGCGACGCCAACTGACGGATCCGGGCAATTCCGTCAGGAAGGAACTCTCGGACTTGCTTGAGGCATACCATGTGGCGGCAGACGACGAAATCAAACATCTGGGTAAATATGCTACAGCTAGGGCGTATGGTGAGAGTGAAAGACCGGGGTCAGTTTTAGCTCAATTACTTAAGAAACGTAGGGAAACAGTACGGACGGCAGAAATCAGGTCGGCAGAGGGCGAGATCTTAACTGAAGTAACAGAGGTGGCAGATAGATTCCGTCAATATTATACCGAATTATATGCATCTCGCAATGCTGCCACTGAAGAAGAGATTATAGATTATTTAGCACACATAAAACTTCCATGGCTCCCTAACACACATAGGGAGTTCCTCATGAGACCCATTGAAAGGGACGAAATTCTCCTAGCTTTGTCTAGTATGCGAGCGGGGAGTGCTCCAGGGTCAGACGGACTTACAGTTTCCTTCTATAGGGCCTTCGTAGATCAACTACTTCCACAACTGGCTACACTATTCGACGACATGTGTGTTACGGGAACTATGCAACCCTCCATGACAGAAGCTGTGATAGTGGCCCTCCTTAAGCCCGGTAAGTCTTCGGAGGACTGTGCCTCTTATCGCCCGCTGTCACTGCTAAACGTGGACACGAAAATATTCGCAAAAATCCTCGCAAATCGTTTGGTCCCTCTAGTCCCAATATTATTGGCACCGGAACAAGCGGGTTTTGTTCCGGGCAGAAACTTGACTTATAATTTACGTACAGTTTTCGGAGCTCTACAACATATCAGGCCAGAGACGCCAGCAGTAGATGTCTTTCTGGACATAGAGAAGGCCTTCGATTCGGTAGAATGGCCGTTTATGACACACGTACTGACTAGGATGGGTGTGGGCCCAATCTTTCTTCAACTAATAGACACACTCTATAATAGACCTTCGGCCAGAATAAAAATAGGCAATATAGTGTCAGACCCCATACACATTTTGAGGGGTACACGTCAAGGCTGACCCTTATCTCCACTGCTATACGCGTTAGTGGCAGAGCCTCTTGCTTGTGTGCTTAGGGAATATCACCAGCATCGGGGTATATGTTTCCCGCGCTACCGACTTATAGTATCCACATATGCTGATGACACACTCCTATATGTTAGTCACCCGGAATCCAATCTTTCGGCAGTTCTATGAGAGGTGGTGCACTTTGGCGTCCTGTCAGGTCTTCATGTCAACTGGCCGAAATCCATTATTTTTCCACTTACACCGAACACGCCCCAAATTGAACCGGACTATCCTCTGCACTGGACCACGGACGCGGTGAGATATTTGGGTATCAAAATTCACACAGACTCCGAGATAGTGTTCAGGGAAAATTACGGGGCGACCTTCAGCAAGCTAGAAGATGACGTTGAGAGATGGATACAGCTCCCGCTGTCCCTCCTTGGTAGAATTTCCATCATGAAAATGGTGGTGTTACCGCGTCTTCTGTTTTTATTTTCCAATATTCCTATGGTCCTCCCACGTGCCTTTTTCAATCGCCTAACTACACTGATGGTTAAGTTAGCATGGGCAGGTAAACAACCGCGCGTTAAGTGGCAAATACTGGTCCTACCTTATCATATGGGAGGACTGGGAGCACCAGATTTCGATTTATATTACAGGGCTGCGCAGAGTGCGCATGCATACTATTGGATACACGGCTCTCCAGACATCCCACACCTTCGTATAGAATCAGAGGTTGCGTCGCCGCTCCCACTCCCTGCGTTGCTGTTTCAGGCCGCGGACCGGAGGACGGGCATACTAGATTCGATTAATGCAACGACGCATGCCTGGCACCACCTACTGCAATTACAAGCGGGTGCGATCCTGTACTCGCTGTCTACCCCACTTGATTGGTGCTTATGGCTGCCACCATGCAGGGAAAGGGGGGTCACACAAGCACTTAACACTCTAGGCATACAGACAGTGGGTGAGCTGTTTGAAGATGGGGTGTCCAAAGCCTGGGAGGATTTTAATTCTAAGGAACCGGAACCTACCATTCTGACGCAATTCCAATTCCATAGAACACGACACGCGCTACGAGTTACTCTAGGGGATGAATATCTTGAACCCCCAGAACTATTAGCCTTAACACACATTATACGGGCGAAATCCCCAATACGAATCGTATCTACTATTTATAACTTATCCATGTCATATAGAGAGAATCATTACACCAAGGCCCGTTTGGCATGGCAGCGGGATTTGAATATAGAAATAGCTGACACTATGTGGACCTACTGCTGCACCAACACCAAACGCATCTCACTTAATGGGAGGCACAGACTGGTACACTTTAAATACCTCAATAGGGTATATTACACCCCTGAGAGACTGCACAGATATGGATTATGGGAGGACCCAACATGTGACCGCTGCAAAGCACAATTAGCTGATTTCCTCCATTTGGCCTGGACCTGCCCAGGTGTCTCTGCTTTCTGGGTCTCAGTTTTCAAGGAACTTGGACAAATTAATAAGCTAGCCCTAGAACCCGACCCAGCGTTGGCATTATTGGGCTACTTCAAATTAATACCCAAGGGGGTCCGACGTCTGGTAGATATGGGACTGCTGATGGCCAAACGTAGGGTGGCGATCAACTGGTCTCGAGGTCCAGTCCCCACGATCACTCAGTGGATGCATGACATGACATATTGTAGCACGCAGACGGAACTTTTCAGCGAACTACTCCCCCCACGTAATAGGCCTAAAAACGTCTGGGAGCTATACAATACTTACTTATCCACCACAGCTAGCGATGTTAACGAGTCGCCTGATTGAACTCAAGTCTAGATCACTCAGTAATTTACATCAACTGTTAACTTCACTGCCGACGTGTTTTTTCAACCTCTAGCTAGTTATAGCTATAACATGTTGACTTAACAGACAGATAAGCATGGGTGGTAGAGTGCCACTGGGGATGTCTTAATCTAAGTCACGATAACTTGATGACTATTTTGTATATGGTGGTTGCCTACTGTCTTCTCTCTGAACAATGTGTGAAACGTACTATGTACTCTTGTTATGCTGAGTCTCACTGTTGTTTGTTTTAAGAAAACCAATAAAATAAATTATAAAAAAAACAAAAAACTCTTTCTGATTCTTCAGATAAATCTAAGTTTTCAAATTCTTCAAGTATAACATAGGTCCACTCAGGGGCCTTGTATTTTCTGTTCAGATTTCTCAATCTTGGGCTTCTTCGTGTAAGTTTTACCAAAGTTTGTTTAGATTGTGTCTGACTCGTAACCTGATTTACTTGCTCTGGTTTCTTTTCTGGTCTTCTTAGGTAATATTTTAGTTTCTTCACTCCTGCAGGCCAATTGTCTCCTTTTCTAATTCTTTTGACCTGGACTGCACTTTCACCTTCTCCGTCTCCTTCTAAAGTTCTTTTATTTTCACTTAATCTGGGCACAATCTGTTCTTGTTCTTCTTCTTCCCTTTCTGATTGTCTTTGCTTTGTATTCTCTGTATTTGGACCTTCCTCTACTTGCACCTGTTCAGGTCTTATTATAGTTTGTTCTTCTTCAGCCTGAACTTGTTCTTCTAGATCTACCTGTTCCTGTTCAGGTCTTATTTCAACTTGTTCTACTTCTGCCTGAACTTGTTCTTCTAGATCTGTCTTTCCCTGCTCAGGTTTCTGAATGGCTTTGTTTATTTCTACCTGAGTGTGTTCTTCTTTCCCTGTCTTTTCCTCTCTACCTTCCTGTCTCTTTAATTCAGTTGTTCTTCTAGTTTCGACAATAGCATCAGGTATTTCAATCACTGGTATCCACTCTTCCTGACTTGTACTTGGCTGTTCGTCATATAGTTGTCTTTCAGAATCTATCACTCTAGATTCTTCCGCTTCACAACTTTCAGCTTGTGACGTCTCAGCTTGTTCAGTCAGTGGCTGCTCTTGTTGTACAGATGGGCTCGGAACTCTTCTGGTATGACTTGCATGAATCCAATTGGGCAAACCTGCACACTTCACTGCTGTGGTAGTGACTAGTATGACTTGACGCGGTTTATCCCACCTGGGTGCTAGACACAACTTCCTTGTGTGTTTCTTCACTAACACCCAATCTCCAGGATTCAAATCATGCGCTTGGTCTGGCTGTCTTTCGACTGCGTCTTCTCCAACCTGATGAGAAACAGAACGCACCATTTCAGCCAATCCTTTGCAATAGTCCAATACCAGATCATCAGTTATATTCATCAATTTATTTCCTGGAATAAATGCTTGTCTCATTGCCCTTCCCATAAGCACCTCATGTGGACTCAATCCTGTTTTCCTGTCAGGAATACTTCTGAGACCCATCAGTACAAGAGGCAATGCATCTGGCCATTTCAGCATTGTGGATGCGCACACCTTCCCTAATAATGATTTGATTGTGCCATTAAGCTGTTCAACTATTCCAGAAGCCTCTGGACGATAAGCACAGTGCAGTTTTTGTTCAATGTTAAATGCAGCACATATTAATCGAATTAACTCATTATTAAAATGAGGTCCTCTATCTGATTCCAAAGTAATTGGAAAACCGAAACGAGGTATCAACTCCCTCAATAGTAGTTTTGCAACTGTGAGACTGTCGTTTCTTCTAGTGGGGTATGCCTCTACCCATCTTGAGAACAGGCACACTATGACAAGTACATATTTCAATCCATTGCAAGGAGGCAACTCAATGAAATGTAACTGCAATCTGGTGAAGGGTCCTTCTGCCTTTCCAATCTTTCCCCAACTAACCACTGTCTTCCTACCTGGGTTCTGCTGCTGACAGATTAAACATCTTTGGCAAAGGCTTTCTGCGACTACCCTAAACTTTGGATTGTACCAACTCTGTCTGAATAATCTGATCATTGAATCCCTAAATGTGTGTTGTCCCATGGTATACTCTTGCCATTTGTGAGAGTAGACAATCTGGCATGACTGGTCTGCCATCTAAGTACACCCACACTTCATCTTCTGTTCTTTTTGTACAACTTCATTTTATCCAGATCTCCTTTTCTTTTTCCTCAACTTCTTCCTGTAACTGTCTGTCCTCATCCCATGTTTCTGGAACTGAGAAAACATAAGTTGGCAGCTGGTTTCACCCGTTTAAATTTTTCTGTTAATTGACATTGTGTTTCTTGCACAATATCGAGCAATTTGGTCTGCATATCTATTTCCGGCTGCCACATAGTCATTTCCTGACTGATGTGCAGCGCATTTAACAACTGCTACTTCTTTTGGCAATTGTAATGCTTCCAACAAATCCTTTACATTTTTACTATTTCTGAGAGGAGATCCTGAAGAAGTCAGAAATCCCCTCTGCATCCAGAGTTGGCCAAAATCATGCACAACCCCGAAACCATATTGACTATCCGTAAATATGGTTATTCTCCAATTTTTCCCATTTTTGCATGCCTTTGTTAAGGCCACCAATACGGCTACTTGTGCTGACTTGACTCTCGGTAAACAGGATGCTTCAACTACCCCTGTCATTTTACATACAGCATATGCAGCACTTAATCCTCCTCCTTCTGTTCTTAAACATGACCCATCCACCAATAATTCATGATCAGATTCCTTCAATGGTGTCTCTTTTATGTCGGGCGGGGCTTAGTACACAATTCAGTCACATCCAATCAATCAATCAATCACGGCATTTATAGAGCGCGCTACTCACCCGGGAGGGTCTCAAGGCGCTGGGGGAGGGGGTAAGTTACTGCTCGAACAGCCAGGTCTTGAGCTGCTTCCTGAAGGAGAGATGGTCCTGGGTTCGCCGAAGGTGAGTGGGGAGGGAGTTCCAGGTCTTGGCTGCCAGGTAGGAGAAGGATCTTCCTCCGGCGGTGGTTCTGCGGATGCGTGGTACGGTGGCGAGGGCGTGGCTGGTTGATCGTAGCTGGCGTGTGGGCGTGTAGAAGGTCATGCGGTCGTTGAGGTACTTTGGGCCCAGGTCGTGGAGGGCCTTGTGTGCGTGGGTGAGGAGTCTGAACGTGATTCTCTTGCTGACGGGGAGCCAGTGCAGGTCTTTCAGGTGCACGGTGATGTGGCTGTGTCGGGGGATGTCCAGGATGAGTCGTGCGGAGGCGTTCTGGATGCGCTGGAGTCTCTTTTGAAGTTTGGCTGTGGTTCCGGCGTAGAGGGTGTTCCCATAGTCCAGTCGGCTGGTGACGAGTGCCTGGGTGACGGTCTTCCTGGTTTCAGTGGGGATCCATCTGAAGATCTTGCGGAGCATGCGCAGGGTGTTGAAGCATGAAGATGAGACGGCGTTGACTTGTCTGGTCATCGACAGGGAGGAGTCCAGGATGAAGCCCAGGTTGCGTGCGTGGTCCGTTGGCTTGGGCGCGGTGCCCAGGGCCGGGGGCCACCAGGAGTCGTCCCAGGCGGAGGGTGATGAGCCCAGGATGAGGACTTCCGTCTTGTCTGAGTTCAGTTTAAGGCGGCTGTTCCTCATCCAGTCGGCGACGTCTCTCATCCCGTCGTGTAGGTTGGCTCTGGCGGTGGTGGGGTCGTTGGTGAGGGAGAGGATCAGCTGGGTGTCGTAGGCGTAGGAGATGATGTTGAGGTTGTGTCGGCGTGCGATGGCTGCGAGGGGGCTCATGTAGACGTTGAAGAGGGTTGGGCTGAGTGAGGATCCTTGTGGAACGCCGCAGATGACTTCGGTGGCTTCGGATCTGAACGGGGGGAGGCGGACTCTCTGGGTTCTTCCGGCGAGGAACGAGATGATCCATTCCAGTGCTTTCTCTCGGATTCCGATGTTGCTGAGGCGCTTCACTAGGGTGCGGTGGCAGACGGTGTCGAACGCCGCAGAGAGGTCCAAGAGGATGAGGGCAGCTGTTTCCCCGTTGTCGGTTAGGGTTCTGATGTCGTCGGTGGCTGCGATAAGGGCGGTCTCGGTGCTGTGGTTGGCCCGAAACCCGGACTGCGAGGGGTCGAGGGATCCATTCGTCTCGAGGAAGGCGGCAAGCTGTCTGTTGACGGTCTTCTCGATGACTTTGGCCGGAAACGGAAGGAGCGAGATGGGACGGTAGTTCTTGAGGTCGGTGGGGTCCGCCGTTGGTTTCTTCAGGAGGGCGGTAAGCTCGGCGTGCTTCCAGCTCTCCGGGAAGGTGGCGGTGTGGAAGGAGGAGTTGATGATGTCCCGGAGATGGGGTGCGATGGTGGCGTCGGCTTTGTTGAAGACGTGGTGTGGGCAGGGGTCGGTTGGTGATCCGGGAGTGGATGGAGTTCATCGTGCGGGTGGTGTCTTCGGTGCTGATCGGGGTCCAGTTGCAGAGGGTGGTGGTGGCGGGCGTTGGTTCGGCGGTAGGGTGCGTTGTTTGTGCGTCGAAGCTGTTGTGTATGTCGGTGATCTTGCGGTGGAAGAACGCGGAGAGTGAGTTGCAGAGGTCTTGCGAGGGGGTGATGTCGTTGTTTCCGGCGCTGGGGTTGGAGAACTCTTTGACGATGCTGAAAAGTTCCTTGCTGTCATGGGCGTTGTTGTCCAGTCGTTCTTTGAGTGCCGACTTCTTGGTGGCACGGATCAGCTGGTGGTGTTTGCGGGTGGCGTGCTTGAGGGCGGTCCTGTTGTCTGTGGTCTGGTCGAGTCGCCAGGTTTTCTCGAGAGTGCGGCAGTTCTTCTTGGATTCCTTGAGTTCGTTGGTGAACCAAGGGGTTTTCTTGCTTCCGGGTCTGCTGGGAGGGTTTTTAGTGGTGCGAGGTCGTCGGCGCAGGCGGTCAGCCACTTGGCGAGGTTGCTGGCTGCTTCGTTTGGGTCCGTTGTGTTGGTGGGTGTGTTCTGGCTGAGGGAGGCGGTGACAATCATGATCAATCTCATCTTTCACTTCTCC